>OU015492.1:205902992-206295492 GCA_907164885.2 Dolomedes plantarius
GTGAGCATAGATTCTCTATACTGGCGCCCGAAAAATATATATACCCTGGTAGTTAGCGTTACATTTGTAACGAAGAACATAATTGAAATTAAAAACTGTGTACTGTGTACGTATATTGATAAAATTGTTGCAAGTACTTATATACTATTTAAAAAAATGAGTGTTGTAGAACAAAATCCTGCTGGAAATTTTCCTCGGGTAATTATGGTTCAGCAAATTGCGCCATTCGAAGCCACCTTCAATGGCGGCCCCTCAAGCCAATTCCTAAAGAAAATTGAGCATTACTTTCAGCAACAATGCACCCCAGAGGGGGATAAACTTAAAATTGCTCTAGCCGCTTTAAGAGGTAGTGCATATCAGTGGTACACGTGTATGCAAAGCAGTAATCTGATTTTTGACTATTTGTCATTCAAGCAACAGTTTCTTAGTGTTTTTTCCAAAGACCTTTAATCAAAGTGAAATTGAAGCGGAAATTTATTCGCTAAGGCAACGTGAAGGTCAGTCTGCATTAGATTTTGCTATGGAAAAGATTTCCAAGTGTGAGGAATATTTAGAGGGAATGACGGAAGCGATAATCTTAAAAATAGTTATCCAACGTTTGAAGCCAAGTGTTCAAGATTTTTTAGATAATCAAACAATTACAAGCAAGGTTACCCTCCTTCAAGCTTTAGCTAAATATGACAATAGACATTTCTTCGCTACCCCTCACCGTCATTCAGGTACGAGAAGTTTTATACAGCCGCGCCAAAATTTTTCGCGAGTTTCAAACCAGCAGCGTAAGCAGTACCGCAGGCAAAATAATAGAAGCGCACGGCGTTATAATGAAATTAGTGCACTTAAAGAAAATAATATGGAAGCACCTTACTTGCACTGGCAAGTTGATTCACATGATATGGTTCAACCTGTTGAAACTGTGTGGTCAAATGTATTATTTTGTCCGAGTAGTAATCATTATTTTGAGAATAGTGAAAGTCAGGGTATTTTTGTGGCTTATAAAGAAAGTGAGTCTAGCTGGAATAATGCGGTAATTCCAGTACAAATTTCTGAAAATAGGGCCGATACTAATGCTAGTGGTTTAGAAAATAAATCATCGGACACTTCTATTAATGCTATACCTGATATTATTGATGCTATACCTGATATTATTGATGCTATACCTGATATTTTAGATGATATTCACACATCTGTTAATGAAGGAAATTTAGTAGATGACGAAGTATGCGTTACGGAAGTTAAGGAATACTTATTAGTTGACGACAATAAAAATTCTTTAAACGATAGTAGGAACTTGCTAGGTGATGATATTATTTCAAGTTTCCAGCCGAATGGGGATTGTGTAGGCCAGGTTGATAATATGGTTTTAAATAAAGTACATGAAAACCAGACTGAGAATCAGGATGAAAAGTTGACACAGAGTTATACTGTAGGTAGTTTAGCTGATGCTTCGGAAGTTATAGAGAAAGTTTGCAATAAAACGCACGAGTACGAAAAGCTTAATCTTCCTAAAACTGAAGCAGTGTTAAAGAATTTAAATGATAACGATTCTGATATCGCAAGTTTCAAAGAGACTTTTTCGTCAAAAGAGGATAAAACTAAAGTTAAGGGGGATAAAAAACGTGAAAAAGCGCCTTCAGGTTCCAGCATTAAAATTGCTAATACTGAAGTAATTAAGGAGGTAAACAAGAAGTCGTATAAGCACAAATACGAAAAGCAGAGTCAGGTTGTTGAAAAAATAGAATCTGCATTAAAATCTAATGCCTATACTCTAAAAGGTACGGAGAAAAGTAAAGTGTGCACTACAAAACCTCCATCTAAGGATGAACGTGGCACACATAAGGTACACAAGGTTATGAAAAGGAAGAATGACAATTTTAAAGTTCCTTTGCATAAGTACAGGAAACGGAAGATTTCTGCCTCCCAGCAAGGTTGGCCTCCTCCCAAGAGACCTCCTGTCCATCGTCAAGCCGGACCAGCGCCTCAGGACCTACGACCTGCTGCACGAAGGATGCCCACACGGTCAACGAACCCCTTTACTAGGACTGCGACCATCAAGAGAGGTTCAGCGGATTGGACAAACTGGTGCAGTGAAGTTGCTGCATTCATGAGGAACAAGTCTTGTATCAACTTTCTTATTCTAACTCCCACCCTTTAATAAAATCGAACCAAATTGGTTTGAAGTTCCCCATTGTATATACTGTGTAAACATTTTGAGGGGAAGGAGTGAGCCACTGAAAAAAAAAAACGGCATACTGTTTTATAAATTTTTGAAGGGGACATGTAGTGAAAAAAAATACATACTAACTACAGATAACAAACAACTAACATACTAACTTCGCAAATCATAACACATGTACATTATAAATTGGGGGAGAGCAGATACAGTCAAGAAATGTCATGCTGTGCAATTGTGTTGTCACTTTTAATTAAAATAGATATTTTAGGGCGCAGTTGGCCAGCCCAGTATCCGCAACTCTGCAAATCCACTATGTAATGGTGTCACCTGGACCCTTCGGGGTTAGTTTTGTAAAATGGTAGTGGCGTTTTTCCCCCACACAACGTGTGGAAGGTTTTTTGGCTTTGCCACCCATTATGTAAAAAGTCAGACCAGCACGCGTTTTCAATTAGTTAACTGAAGCCGTTCAGACCTCAGTTACCTAATTTTTTTTTCGAGGGAGGCCAGTGTAAGGTATACACAAGATTCGATTCACAAGAATCGAACTTTTGAGTGAATTAAAGAAGCTGCTTCAGATATGCTAATTTTGGCATACGCGCTTAGTATAAATACCACGCAGCGTCATTAAAAGAAAAAAAGGAGTTGTTGTTAAGGTTGAAAAAGGTGTTATCCTGCGCTAGTGCTTTACGGGCCAGAAGTTTACGTGGCAGTACTGCTGGTTTGACTTACTGTTCGTGAGTATAAAATTATATTGTTCTTGAAAGCTGTATTTACATTCCGTACAAGTAGTACGCATGCTTATTGCTGTAAAAGCCAATTATATGTGCAGCGAATTCAATAAACATTGTTTCATGTATAAACTGTGTTTGTATATAATTCAAATAGAGTGCCACTTCAAATTATATACACCCAAGTCTGGGTAGAAGTGAGCATAGATTCTCTATAAGGTTAGAGATTGATATAGATCATGATGGAATTATTGCGTCAGTGTTTCAAAGAGTAATGCAAAACTAATATTGAAAGGAAATTTTTCTTTAATTTTATGGAGGTAATCATCATAATTTGTAAGACTCCCTATAAATCGCCCACTCACTGACACATCCACATATATATATATATATACATATATATATATATATATATATATATATATATATATATATATATATATATATATATATATATATATATATATATAATTTATTTATTCATTTATTTATTTTCCTTCATTTTTAATATTTATAATTAACAATTAGTTAGAAATTTTTTTTTAAAGTTTTCTCATAAAACATTTTGTAAAATTTTTTACTACCTAAGAAAATTCTGTGTTTTAGTTCATTTTATATAGAACGTTACCATTAACGTGTATAAAAAATTTCAAACATTTATCTGGAATTGTTTTTGAGGTATCATGCGCGCAAAATCAGAAAATCATATTTTAAGACAAATGCATTTAAAGTTAAAATATTGTCTTAAAATCACTGTTTGGGTGTTCACAATTATTTTAATATCTCAGGATGTAATTGTCGTATTACAAAAATAATTTTACCAAATTGTTCAAATAATCCGGGTTTCAATTAACCTTTTCCTTACGGGGTGGGATAGCATGTATCCCAAGAAAACTGGCCAAAGAATTAATGTACATATATATATATATATATATATATATATATATATATATATATATATATATATATATATATATATATATATATATGAATATATATGAATGTATATATGTATGTATATATATATATATATATACATATTTATATGTATATATATATGTATATATATATATATATATATATATATATATATATATATATATATATATATATATATATATATATATATATATATATATATATATATATATATATATATATATATATATATATATATATATATATATATATATATATATATATATATATATATATATATATATATGTATATATGTATGTATATATAAATATGTATTTATATATATATATATATATATATATATATATATATATATATATATATATATGTACATATATATATATATATATATATATATATATAAATATATATATATATATATATATATATATATATATATATATATATATATATATATAACACCCCTAATGGCCTTTATTACAAAGGGGTATGAAATTTCCCGTTCTAAAGAGGGAATCCGAAAAATGGGCCCCGTAAGCTAAAGGTTAATATAAAAAACAAAAAATTGATTTATTGATCATTTTAAAGGTGTATTGTCACCTTAATGAATACTCTAAGTATATGAAATAGAATAGTTAGCTGAAAATATTTCCCGAAACATTATGAATATTTAACGGGTGAAGATTTCTTTTCCTTTTACCATTCACATTCTCCTCATTTTAATTTCAATGAGCTCTTCCGAACATGAAATCCACCGTGAGAAATTAGCATATTCTGTTAACCATGCATAAATTATTATCACATTACATGCATATAACTAAAATAAGTTTAAATAAAGAGTTTTCGATGTCAAGATTTTGGGGAAATCGGTTTCTCCTTGAAAAGATAGTTTAAAAGTCTGAGAACCAAAAATCTTCGATCACTAAGAAATAGGGCTCTATTAATAGAAATTTTGCGGAAAGATGGATTCTGAGCTCGCAAGCAAATTTTTCTGGAAAAAGCATAGATATAATTGTAATTTAAAACTTACAAATTTTCTACTTTTAAACCATATGTAAATCATTTGTAACATGGGTTCAAAACGTTTTAGATTAGTTTGACCTACGTCTTCTATTCATTACAGCACTAACTGCGGCATTTTAGATGCCGTGCATGTTTTCGCTTAGTTTCCGGTCAAAATGCACTCGTTTAGTTGAAATTACCACTATTTACTCGCAATTATAACCAAAATATTTTCCGTTACAGTTTACTTTCCCTGAAAACATATTTTTTTTAGAAACTTGTATGTTTTGCTAATATGTTTTAATGGGTGCATTAAAGAGTGTTTTACTTTTAAATTTTTGTTAAGGAGTTGTTTCTACAGCAACCTACCAAATACGTAGCATATTATCTGATGCAACCAACAAAACAAAACTAAAAATGTGAAGGTAATTAATCTCTTGTAGAGGAAAAGTGTGTCACGTTATTTAGAAGCCAACTTGGTGATAGTTCTCTACACAACAACACCGCAAAAGTAACTTCACGAGTAACCTGCATTATAACTCGAAGAAGCAAAAAGAGGGAAACATTTTTGGAGAAAGCCTATTAAATTAAGAAGAAAATTATTGAATCTATAAGGAGAAAAGGAATGTTTCATGTCTGCTTGAAAGGAGGTCTGAAAAATTTCAGGTAGTCTCTTCTAACGAAACTACCGTGTGTTATTATCCCTTTCAAGGGAAACAACCTCAACCCGTTTGCACGCTGTGGAGTTTCTGCCGATTTTTTTTAACCTAAAGAATCTTGAAAATATTTGCAATTACAGGTTGCAAAATGTTTTTTATTTCTTTAAACTGATAACAGATGGCAGTACTAACCATTTTGCTGTTCATTTAACTGGAATACATTGAATGCGAGTGAAAAAAACTAAATTTAGGCATTTGCACTGTGCAAACAGCGCCTCTCAAAGTGTTAAAGTAGGATTACTTATCGTTGGTTACCTCTTTTGTGTGTGTATATGTATGTGTTATGTATCTACGTATGTATATATATATATATATATATATATATATATATATATATATATATATATATATATATATATATATGTATATATATATGTATATATATATATGTATATATATATATATATATATATATATATATGTATATATATATATGTATATATATATATGTATATATATATATGTATATATATATATATATATATATATATATATATATATATATATATATATATATATATATATATATATATATATATATATATATATATATATATATATATATATATATGCCAAAATTTTAACGCATTTCAGTACTTTTCTGTTTAACTGTTTACTGCTTGTCGAAGCGATACAGACTAAGTTTGGCTCACTGCCAAAACTATAACTCGCGAGGACTGACGGACGGACGGTTTTAATGCCTGAAATTTTGCTTTCCGAAGGACCATTATGGAGGAATGTAATCCTGCGTTAAAATTGATAATGATAGATATAATAATTAAAATCTATTTTCAGAGTTTCTAAGCAAAAAGACATACCTAAACTTTCAAAGGATTCTCTTTAATTTATACTCGAAAGGGTTTCAAAATAAATCGCCCTCCAAAGCAAAAATGTTTAAGAAAGAAACAGCTTATCTATAATAAATAATAAATATTTCCATACACTTCCATCAGGAGTTCATAAGAAAGCATTTTTCATGTCTCAAGTCCCTGTTTCTTTTTCTTTGCCGACGAACGATTTTGATGAATGGAGAGGAGGGTGCTTTATTTCCCCAGATGAAAATCAAACTAGAAGGAGAATCAGGAAATGTGTGTAGTAGAGCAGTAGCCGAACAAGCATACATAACTTGAAGATCGCCGAGGCGCGATTAATATGCATTTGTCAAAGAAAAGTATCATAGGCACGTGTTGCGTTTCTCATCCACCAATCAACGTCAAGTAAATTACGCTCAGTTCCATTTACATAATGGAGATTTAAGCACAGGTTTTGTGTCGACAAATATAGTATCACTTGTTGCAAAATTATAGTGCGGCTTGTTCTTTTCTGTTTAAAAAATGAAATTTAATTTAACCTTTGTAAATAGTTGCAAACTTTTTTGTCAGTTTGTGTGTTTGTTTTTGCGTAGGAATTGTGTTTATGTTTTATGTATGTATCGTATATGTATGTATTTTTACATACATAATACATACATATACGATATTGCTCGAGATTTAGGGCCTCAAAGCTTTAAATTCTTATTTGATATAATAGCGCAATCAAATAGTAGCATTATTATGAAGGATACGGATAAGAAATACTGTAAAACTGTTACAAAGTTTTCTTAAACTTTCCTTCTTTTTACTTTAATTTTTTTCAATTAAAATACACAGGCATAAGACGTCACAGAACAAGAACATGGTTTCAGTACACGTTTGTACTGCAACCATGATGTGCTTGACAAAAGTGTCCATAGGTGCACATGAAATCAACATCATTTTTAATAACAGTTATGATTCCGTGTAATAAACATTTTAAGCTATTTATTGCTAATTCACTGTTAATGGTTACTTTGATTCAGTTTTCATAAAACAAACTGGAATGAACTCATGCGTAATGAAGTTAATTTCAGCTTATTTAAAATATGATATCCGTAATACTTAGGGATTTTTGGTGTTGATAATTCAAGACCCAGGATATTTATTTTTCTTATCAATTAAATTGCAGTTCGTTAATCTTCTATTTAAATTGTTGTCTTGCTATGTACATTTCACTAAATATTTTTGAGTACGTGTTTTTGATCCATTAGAGATTTAAAACTGAATTTAGTAAATAATCTGTTGCGGCTAAAATTTAGCTAAATGAAACTAAATTTAAGGAATACGACTGGTATCCTAATTTTGCAGTCGGTAAATATTGCATGAAAAATTTCAACCATTTTATACTTTCTTAAAAAATATCAACTAAAAAATTTAAATTATTAATTATAAAAAATTTAGCTTAAAAAATTTGTGTAAATATCGCTACATAATATACGAGGGCGGTCAGGAAAACAGTACCCGATCTCGGTGTGTACATCACCGGCGTATCAAGTAACCGCCACTGAAAGTTAGCTAACCTCACTTATCTATCTGATTCCTGTCCACGAGGTTATGTTCCGCCATTAATGCTTTCTATTTTTCTGTGTGTGTTTAATATGTTGGAAAAATTGCGAACGCTGCCAATTTTGAGGAGAGATCGGTTATTTACATAAGTCAAAAAGCCGACCTCTAAAGAAAGTACGTGAAATGAGGAAATATGAATGGACATATAACATGGAATCAAAATCGAACATTAAATACTACACTGATGCCTCAAAAACCAACGAAGGGGTTGGTGCGGCGTGTACACGTTACAACCTTAATGTTTTAGAACAGACAAAACTTAAACGTCTACCTAATAATGCATCATCCTATAGCGCCGAAGTTGAAGCCATTGACATGGCTATCACTGATGCTATAAGTAAAGGAATACAGGAAATCGACATATACAGTGATTCTAGAAGTACACTGCAAGCTATATGCGCATATTATTTTAAGGGAGATAGGATTGAAAATATAAAAAACCTAATAGAAAGTCATGAGATAGCAGTAAACTTACACTGGGTTAAAGCCCACTGTGGCATTAAGGAAAATGAGATGGTAGACGCAGCATCTAAACAAGCAACAACACTGAATGAAATCACAGGAAATTATAAATTAACTAAAGAACAGATTAAGAATAAAATTAAGAATTATTACATAAATATATGGCAAGAAAATTGGGAGAGAAGCAGTGTAGGAAGGAAAGTATATGAGGTATTCCCTAGAGTTTCTACGAAAAGACTGTCGGCAGATTTCCTTGTTAATCAAGCAATAACTGAACATGGCTGTATAGGAGTCTATCAAAACAGATTTTTTGCTAAAACAGATCTTTGTGAGTGTGGCAATATACAAACTATAAAGCACTGTATATACAATTGTAGCAAATGGGCTGAAGCACGAAAAAACCTACCTTTGGGCTTTCAAGATTGGGCCCCTAATAAATTATTTACGGATTATTATTGTAGAAGGTACATCAAGAATATTATGCAGGAACTTATGAATATACACTTCCCCCTACAAGGGGAAGGTGAATAGCCCCTCAGATTTAAAAAAAAAATGACAGGTAAACGAATTGCAAAAAGAAAAACTTCGGGACCCGGTTGGGCTGGATTGCCGTCGGCATGATTAGTTTTATTATTGAAGGGCCGTATAACCTTCGGGTGTGGACGGCGGCGATATTACTTTTACATAATAAGTCATTTACGCATAAATTTATATGGTGACTATGTAGAACAGTAGTGTAAGTTATATTTATGCAAAATAAAAAAGTTTCTTTCCAAATTCTTCAGAGGCTGTTTTTTAATTATTAAATGATTTCTTAACACAAGAAACGATTCCTTAACACAAGAAATGACTGACCATGGGAGATCTACCTCAAATCAAAGAGGTTAATGGAGATAATTCAATGGATGAATCCTCTGTTCAGCGTTGATGATGAAATTTCAGTTCGGGAAGAAAGAACGTCCATGATGATGAGCGAACCGGACGTCCGACGCTACGGCTTTGCGCATCTCACCGAGAAAACCAGACCTTGCACACCTGGAAAAACACAACTTCTGAACAAGTTTAAATTGGACATTTTCAACCATTCATCCTACAGCCCAAATATGGCATTTTCTGATTTTAATCCTTTTTTTTCAAAATTGAAAGAGTTTTTACTAGGAACAAGTTTTCAGACTGATGAAGACGTGAAATAGGGAGTAACTGGGTTTCTCAATGAACTACATTTATCGATTCGGCGGCTGAACACGAGGCACGGATACTAAAACTCATTACCCACTACGAGAAGTGTTTAAATTTACATGGTGACTATGTAGAGAAGTAATGTAAGGGATATTTATGCAAAATAAAAATGTTCTTTCAAAAATCTTCATTGGCTTTTTTTCTAATTATTAAACGGGTATCACTTCCCAGACGGCCCTCTTAGAAATAACCTCCAGCTGCACTTTAAGTAATAATATCAGCTACGCCCTAATTCAAACGAAAAATAAAAGAAAAGAAAAGTTCAGGGTGGTCCAAAATTAATGATAGCATTTCATATTTGAAAAAAAAAAGAATAGAATGAGGTACGTACATGTTTATTGTTTTCTTGGAAAGACAATTTAAAACAGTTTTACACAGCAAAATTATAAACATTAAATAACTTCCACATAAGCCGGTAGATGGCGCAACAACATTTCTCAAGAAAAAATTACTAATTGCGCCAGTCTGCAAATGGTTACCGTAGAGGGATAAGCAATGTGCGTTTTGTGGTTTCATGAAAGCAAATCCGTTATAACTCCTTTCGTTCTTATTTTTTTTCAAATTTGGATCACCCTGGGGTGGTCCAAAATTACTGAGCGCATTTCATGTTTGTCACATAAAAAAGAACAATATGAGCTACAACGGATTTGTTTTCATGGAACCACAAAACGCACATTGCTTTTTCCTGTACAGTAGACTTTTGTAGACTGACGCAATTAGTAAATTTTTCTTTCGAAATGTTCTCGACGCCATCTACTGGCTTATGTGGAAGCTATTTAATGTTTAAAATTTTGTTCTGTAAAACTGATTTAAATTGTCTTTCTAAGAAATCAATAAACATGTAAGTACCTAATTTTATTTTTTTTCCAATCATGAAATTCGTTCAATAATTTTGGACCACCCTCTATTAATATTTCATTTGAAAGTGCTGATTTGTCTAATGTTGGGCTTAATGTTCAGTGATTCATTTGCATTTGAAACCATATACCATAAAAATACCTTACATCCAATTTCATGGTATAACAAGAAAAATATACTTTCTTTGAATATTTTTTAACGCCTTCATATTGTTTAGAAATGTTATTTTCATGTCATTTTTTTTGTATTCGAATAAGTTTAAAGATAAATTATCCTGCAAAGGTATCCCTAATATCGGCGAAGAAATTTAAAATTATAGTCCGGCCTTAAACAATGATTTCATTCATATTCAGACCACGATATAACGATATTGCACATTCATCTTTCCTCCCTGTCATATTTATTGCAGAAGATTAAATTTCGCAAGCTCTGGGCGTTTTAAAAATATCCTGCCATAAAGGTCGATATTATGGCGCCCGTTTTATTTTTACGGGGCATCCAGCCCATGTCTTTCGAGCTCTCCCTTTTATTGCCTTGCCGAATGTAATGTACTGAACCGAAGTAAGGTTTCTGGACTCGATGCGAGTCTCCTGAAAATTTGCATTGACTGCTGTAAAATAATTTATCCAAACGTATTTGAAAATTTATGTACAGCAAGCAAATAATTCTTTTTCTATGAAGTTATAGAATTTGATTATGTATGTGCAAATTATGTATTATATTCTGTTCAGTACGTACTAGTTTTATTTTGATGATTAAGTCTAAAATGTCAAGAAAATTACTAAATCTTATTAGACATTTATAGGCAAGAAAAAAAACTAGATTTTTATCCTTTATTTATAATATAATTGATGAAATTTTCATTTTAACGTAAAATTACGTTCCTCAATAACGGTCTTCCGGAGAGAAGAAAATTGTCCGGAGTCGCGAGTTATAATTTTGACAGCGCGCCAAACCCAGTAGCAGTAAACATTAAACAGAAAAGTACCAAAATGAGTCAAAAAAAAGAAAAGAAAAGAGGTAAGCAACGATAAGTAATCCTACGTTAATTACCAGCGGTAGTTTCGTTAGAAGAGACTACCTGAAATATTTTCTAATATCATCGGTAAATTATTAATAAAAAAGAGCTCACAGAAGGTATTTTATGAAAGAAAATAATTTTGATATGAGTTATTTATACATTTTTAACAATTGATTCTTTCTTAAACATTTAAAGATTACCAATTTTAGGGCATAAAATGGAATATTTAAAAAATTGTGAAAATTTTTTTAAATATTCCATTTCTTTTTGATTAAATTTTTGGAACATAAAAGTTGGTTATTCATCTATCTTTTTGACACTTCTATGTCCACATACTTGTTAGTTACAGTTACATATCTTCAATATTAAAGAAATACTCTGAAAGAAAGACTCCTAATTTAGTTTGAAATTTACATGCCTAAAAATCTGGCAGACTTTTATTAGCATAAAAAGTAATTGATATTTGTCTTGCTGATGTTTCTTTCTAATGTTACGTATCATACTATGAGTTTTCATTCAGCTCAAGAACAAGCTTATATCTTTTTTCCTCGATATACGAACTAAGCCAACACATGGAGAGGGGAAGTGGATGCATGAAATACTAAAATTTATTAAGAGGGTCCGAGACACATTTAAAAAAATATTATATGTAAATAATATATAATCTTATATGTAAAATTGTAATATAAGATTATAAGATTAATTATAAGATTCTTACAATTTTACATATATAATCTTATATGTAAAATTCTAAGAGTGAATGTTTTTGTATTGAAACTGCATCTTAAATGTTAAATTGTAAGTAAATAATGCAAATCGTAATTTTAAATTGCAATATGCTTATGGCGAAATGGTTAATTTACTTGTCAGTGTAATAGTAATTGGAATTGTTCCTAAAATGTAAAATTGTTAGTATATAATATAAAATGTAATTGTAATTTGTGTGTAGTGTAATTGTTAAATGCAATAGTAAGTGCATTGGAGGCATATGAGCAAAATAATGTTTGAAATTAATCAAAACAAAAGAAGAATGATTTAATTACTTTAGAAGAAATAATTATTATAAAAATGTTTACCAGTAAACCTGTTTGTTAATCGTTCGTAATAGAATTGTATTATGTATGTAATGTAATTGTTTAATGCAATAGTAAGTGTAATTATGTTTGAAATTGCATCTTAAATGTAAAATTGTAAGAGTAAGGTAATTGTATTGAGATTTTACCTTGAATGTAATTTGTGAGTATACAATGTAAATGGTAATTTAAAATTGCAATGTATCCATAATGTAGTGGTAAATGTAATTGTAATTGAAATGGTAATTGAAATTGCATCAAAAATGTAAAATTGTTAGTATATAATGTAAATTGAAATTGTAAATCGTAATATGTTATTAATGCTATGGTGAATGTAATAGTAACAGTAAGAGTAATTGAAAGAGCACCGTGAATGTAAAATTTTATGTATATAATGTAAACTGAAATTATAAATTGTAATATGTTCACAAGCGACTTTAAATATGCCGTATAAGCTTATCGCTGTGGTCGGCGGAACCTTTAGAATTTTAAAAAAATGTTATTTATTGAGTTATAATTTTGAATTTTTTTGTTATGGTTAACCATATAATTTCTAAACAAAATCACATCATAAAACGTCTCATAAATTTTATAAAAAAAAATTTTTTAAATGTGGGGAAATTTAAAATTGTTATAAATCGGTATATTAAATGTCGAATTTCAAAATTTTTTTATTTAATTAAACAGAAATATATAAGTTTTAATTTTGATTTAGTATTTTTAAAATAATTAATTTTTTAAAATTTAAAAATATTTAGAATAAAAATTTCAAACAAAAATGATGTAACATATTTTTTTAAAAATCATATTTTCAAAAGTAAATATATTTTTCAAATTTGCTGGATCAAAATTAAAGTAAAATAATTGAAAAAGTCATGTTCCAAGTTTGAGAAATTTATCTTTAACGGTTCTTCACTTATAACACGAGAAATGGAAAAAACCCATCATGCAGAAAAACGCATTTAACTGTTTAAACAAAGATTGGCTGCTATTAGAATGTTTCAAAGCAAATAAATTATTACCTCCTGTTCTAATTAAAATAGAAACATGATTTAAACGTCCTTTTAAGCGGAAAAAAACAGAAAAATTTTTAATGCAATTTTTTTTTCGAAAGTTTGGAGAATTTTGTATCTCGGACCCCCTTAAAGTTGTTTACTCATGTTGACAAAATTGCTGCTTAATACTTTTTTGGGATACATTAGTATAAAAAATTTTACTGCACTTGCCTCTGTAATACACTATTCATCAATCTAAAAATACTATAAATACTATTCATCAAAAAATTGATGAAAAATACTATTCATCAATCCTCCTATAATTTATTTCTGATTAAATTCCAACCTAATTTTCCTTAAGCCTTTGAGATAAAAAAATACTACAATGTAAAAAACATTGTATATTATAAACAATACTGTAAACGGACAATTTTTAATTCTTACTGACCTGATTTTTTAAATTCTTCTGTGGTACAAACTCTTTATATATTGAAAAAATATTTATTAAAATTACTTTGTTTTTTAATAAATTAAGCTTATTAATGAATTTGTAATTGAATGTAAGTAGAAAATCTTAAATTTTAAATTGACCATTACTTTTAAAAGTTATTAGTAAATTAAAAATTTGTTTTAGAGGAATGAATCAGTATTTTACTTAAATCGTAAAACCCGTGCGAGAAATAGAAAGGATATAAGATCTATGTTAACACTGCATAAATACTAATCAGCAGATAAAAACGGAAAAAAAGCGGGTAAAATATTTTTACTCATATAATGTAACTTTTTCCCGTCAAAAGGAACTTACACCCCACAATACAAACCATTTTAGCTTCCTTATAGTATTTTTTAAATGATTGAAATAAGTCAAAACACACTTATATGACCAGTCTAACATTTATGTTTGTGTAGATTCTCTGCATTCATATAAATAGAAAATATTAATAGAGTCAATTTATAAAAATGCTCAAACTTAAATTATAAAAATTAATTCAGGAAAATTAAGAACTCTTTTGAATAGGTTATTTAGCAATATAAACTCTATAAACTAAAAGGAAAGTCATAAGTGTCCTTCAAATTTAAAGCATTGTATAAAAAAGCGTGATAAACTTAAAAGAGAATCACGAATATATACTGAAAATTGTTGATAAATAAATATTTACATGACTTATTAGTCATCCATTATCCTGTACCGTTTATTCTGGATTAAATATCTGATTTTCACTGTTGTTTTGTCACTTACTATTTTTTAAAAGAGTTATTCTGAAGAATAAATACACAAAAATGGCCTTACATAATCAAATTCAATAAAGTACATCCTAGTGCAATTTATTTAAAAGAAGTAAGATGTATACATTCAAGAGTTCTAGTATCTTATAGACTCTGACAACGATTAATATGGTACCTCAGCTGCAAAAAGTTTTCCCATACCTTCATACACATATTAAACCGAAGATTGATTTTTGTAGAAAAGACCGATACGTCAAAATTACATATATTTGCATAAGACTATTTTTAAAAATTAAACTTTTATATAATTGCTTGATATGAACATTAATTGTTAATAATATATAACTACTCCTGTTCAGTTGTTTTCCAAGATAAATTAAATCGTTATGCACTGATTCGGGCAATCCGTGGGCACACAGACAAACACGCGGAAAATCCAAATGCCCTCAAATATTTTTTAATCCAAGAATTTATTAGTCAACAATCATCACAAGAAGCAAAATTATTCTCTCTCTAGGAAAATGGAAATCGAGAAATATAGCCGAGAGCAATTCTATTATATCACTCGACATTATATCACTTAACTACTCAGAAATACTGATAAAGTATGATGAAGTGCATTGCAGATTAATACGTATAGCTGAAGGTCTTGCAGTTTTTTAACACGTTCAATTTATTTATTTTTTTTCAAATACATGACTTACTGCAAGCATTATACCATAGATAAAATTTAAATGGAAGAAATTCATCTCTCTGGTTAGATTTTAAAAAAACTACCAAAACAAACATAAATAATAAACCAAAACAAACATAAACATATTAATATTATACCATACATAAATAATATTATATCCAAGAAAGTACTGCGATGATGCAATATTTTAATATTATACCATACATAATAAACATATTAATATAATAAACATATAATAAACATATTAATATAATAAACATATAAACATATAAATTATATAATAAACATATTAATATAATAAACATATAATAAACATATTAATATAATAAACATATAAACATATAAATTATATAATAATCATATTAATATTATACCATACATAAATAATATTATATCCAAAAAAGTACTGCGATGATGCAATATTTTAATTGTCCTAAAGTTCTATTCTCCTGGTCAACATTATGATAAAAAATTACTGATATGGGCAGATTTATAGTGTTTTCATGATATAATTATAATAATTATTTTTTTATGAAAGTAAATATGTTCTCCACTACTGAGTCATTTTTTTAGGATTATCAATGAGTTCCACGCTACCACTATTTTCTTTTTTCATAATTGGTTAAAAATAAAATTCAAAATGATTGAAATAATGTTTTAAAACTCATAAATCTGTTAAAGCCTTTAAAATTCTAGATTTTTCCCTTTACAGATGCAATTTTGGATAATTTATATTTCTTGCTTTTCTATGTTCATCTGATCATTAATTAGCACGAACAATAGAGCGCTTTGTGTATTTAAAGTAGCCTATATTTGCAAGATAAATATTCCAACAGCTGAAATATATGTCAGGTGTTATTAACAAAATTTATATATGCTAAACTTACAAAAATAGTCAAATTTTAAACGTTTGAAGTTTTAGGTATATATCAAATGTAAATATAATGAGTTTGTGTTATATTTCCATTAAATTCGTAGAAAGATAAACGCTTTATTATTTATCTTACTGATTTGATATGAAAATAACTTTTTGGTAAGGAGAAAACTACCTCATAAATATTCAATATATAAAGCAATTTATTCCATGCATATTAAATATGTGTGAGATTTTCTCTTAGCTGCAAGGACTAATCGATTACTGAATAATCATTGACGTTTAAGAATATTCTAAGTTATATAGTTTTATTTCCTAATTTAAGGACATAAATGCGAATTTTCAATTATGCTTTTTTTGGTTAATCGAATAGAAAAAAATTATAAATATTTGGTTAATCAATCATTAAATATTTAGTTTATGAAAGAGGCTGTGTAAAATGTTCGGGCAGTTTTTTTCTATTTTTCTCTCTTTGTTGAAAAATGATGGGACAGTGTTTTGAGACAATGTAAATACTGAGCATGTGAATTTTATAATTATAAATATTTGGTTCGAGCAGTTTGAATTTTATAATTATAAATATTTGGTTAATCAATTATTAAATATTCAGTTTATGTAAGAGGCTGCATAAAATGTTTGGACGATTTTTTTCTATTTTTCTCTCTTTGTTGTAAAATAATGGGATAATGTTTTGAGACAATGTAAATGCTGAATTTAGTTGTAAATTCTATATCGGTTTAGTAACGAACTACAAATTTGTTAGTACAGTATTGGAAATCGATTTATGAAATCATGGTTTTTCAACAAAAACTTGTTTAATATTCATTAAAAATGAATGAATTTTCTTACATTATACATGCTACGTATAACAAATGATTTACAAAAATAAAATTTCATACATAATAATAAACAAAAACATAAGGTCAAAAATTACATTTTCGTAACATACAAACATGGAAATTGATTTAAGAAATATTACATTTCATTAAAATTAATAGTTAGTAAAGCGGCCTTTCCACGTCAAAGTTTCTTTTATTCCACATGGCATTGATAAAACAATCTTTTGAATGTACTTCTGATCAATTAATTTCCAGTTTTGACAGATTGAAGCTTTCAATTCTACAAGTTTATGTGTACTGCATCCCGTCTGCATAAACCATTCGAACAAGCTATCCCCAAACCTTTTCAATGGGGTTCAGATCAGGACTATTAGGTGGATGATCTAAAAGAACAATATTCTGTTCGTCAAATCAATCTTTCATTGCTTTTGAAGTGTGAATACTTGCATTGGCTTGCATGCAGATGTAATCTAAACTATAATATTGCCATGCAAATGGAAGAAAGGAATTTTCTAAAACTAATCTGTAATCATATGAATTCTGACGACCATTTATAAATACTATTTCACTTCTGCCATCATAAGCAATCGCTGCCCAAACCATCAGACTTCCGCCACCATAATTTTTGTTGAATGTAGATTTTGGTTCTTTTCGGAGTTCTCTCCAATAATACCTCAAACCATCGGGGCCATCCAAATTAAATTTCTTTTCATCGGAGAAAATGACTTTCTTTCAATAGTCGCCCATTGTCATGTACTTCTCACAAAACTGAAAACACATCTGCTTGTGACGCAGAAGTATCTTTCTAGATTTCATCTTCGAACATCTCACGCTCCATGAAGAATGTACAATTTGCCTAACTCTTCTAGAAATAACAGGAAGTGATAGATCTGCACAAATCTGCTTTGGATTGTGGCCAGTTTTTGATAGAAGCTGAAGAATCCCCCTTTTCTCCATATCAGTTAAACGTGGATTACCTTTTTTGTTAAAATTTTTGCCAAAATTTGCTGAATCTTTTCTATAGTTATATATCACACCAACTGGTCTTTAAATTAATTTAATAATTTCCAGAACAGATTTTCCACATTCTCAATATTCATCGATTTTGGCTATTTCGTCCACAGACAACACCTTTCGTTTACCCATCGTAAAGAGTATGGCTGAAACGATTGCTTCCAATATATAACGCTTTTTATGTCTACTGCGCAGGTCACATTACTTTGTTTATGCAAATTTTTGTCACATTACTTCTGAATAGCCAATGAAATGTGATATTTCATAAATAAATTTCCATGTTTATTTGTTATGAAAATCTAATTTTTTACCTTATGTTTTTGTTTATTATTATGCATGAAATTTTCCTTTTGTAAATCATTTATTATACATAGCATGTATAATGTACAAAATTTCATTCATTTTTAATGAATATTAAAGAAGTTTTTGCTAAAAAGCCATGTTTTCATAAATCAATTTCCAACACTGTATATATATATATATATATATATATATATATATATATATATATATATATATATATATATATATGTGTGTGTGTGTGTGTGTGTGTGTGTGTGTGTATCTTACTATACACATTTTCTTTTTAAAATACATACTTCTATATATGAAATAAGAGAGCAATCAGAATATTTTAATTGAAATTGTATGATCAAAATATCATGCCTTACAGTAAAAAGCTCATGTGATGAAAAAAACAAGTATGTGAAATAAAGCTCCAAACAAGTAAAGTATGTGATGAAAAAACAAGTTATAGTTTCAGAAATGTTTTATACAAATTCATATTGGAAATATGGGCCCGAGATAACGTAGTGGTAGCGATTTGGGCATCGGATTGTGTGTACTCAGTTCGAATCCTGACGAACGCTATTAAATACCTCCGTGTCTAGACCGGATATGGGTAAGTTAAATCCTTAGATAGGAAAGTCTTTCCACGAAGTCTGTGGTTGTAGGAAGGTGCGAGCCATCCAGATTTCCCACTTGGGGGTTGGTTGGTTTGGAGTGCTACGGTCATTTGCGACACTAGGGCTAATTAGTCAGGAACCTACTGCTAAAAGCCGATTCCGAACAGCTATAAATATCCATGATAATCGTAGGACTCGAACCCACAAACTCTGGTACCGCATGCCAGCTCACTAGCTATTCGGCCATAACTCGGTGTCACCCCTGGGGGTGCTAGATAAAAAATGAGGTTCCACCACGGGAGCAATGTTGACTCATCTGTATGAAGCTGCAAAATAAAAATTAATCAACAAATCCTGTGGTTCTATGAGAATGTCTAAGAGAATGTTCCTCCGCATTAACCCCTCAAAATTTAAATATTTTAAGTTTTATTTTTTAAGCATAAAGTTGAATATTTTTATTCGATTGAACTGATGTTTTTAAGATGGTGAAAGTCATCTGTATGAACAGAAGTGACCCCCATTTGTTGTATGTTTTCCGCTTTATAGATGTAGATTTTTTTCTGAAATTTTTAATTTCTTTACTTTAACATTAAACACATGTAAAACTATACCTGAAAATATATCATTTTTCCATGTACAGATACTAAAGTATAGATAAATATTATTTTACAACTAATTACTTGCTATAAGGGAATTTATCCGTTTTCTTTAGAGGTCTTTATTCAAAAATATCTGTCTGGAAGCCATTATAAAAAAAGACGGTTCCTAAATTTGCTTTCTCTAACAATCCACCTTACCCTAAAATTGAAACAATATATATTTGAACTGAATGTCATAAACAATATGCGACCATGTGACTAAGAATCCGTGTACATTTCTTTTGAGCAAATTTTTCTTACATGTTTTATTTCGTCTTACGTTATCTTGATGACAAAGAGGTTCCTGTCTGTCCTCTGGGAAGTTTTTGATGAATAAAGAGAAAAGTTTATGCCCTCAGACCGAGAAATTGGATCAAGAAATAAGTAAAACTTGAATGCACTTCGGCATGATTAAAATGCCCCGGGCAAGGAAATATCAAAAACACATGTTAGCTTTCACAGCCAGCATTTGCCGTTCAACTTCAAGATTAAGTCTGAACCGTTTTGTTGCGGAACAAGAAAGAAGGTTATAGCGATTCATACATGTATGCAATTTATTACTTGAGATTAAACTATAGAATGTAGAAGACATTAATTTAAACTCTACATAAACGCATTTTAGTTCTTTTTAATATATATGAGAGAAAAATGTATATGCGTTTCTTTATGTGTTGTAATATAAACTTCTTTATTTTTGTCTGCGTTAGAAAAAAAGACGAATATCTGTCTGTAATAATTCACGTAGGATATTTACGTAATGCTTTATGGTTTTTTAGGCGTCTCTTCAAAACAACTAGTGTTATGTTATTGGATTAGATGTAATTTTAACACCATCTGGAAGACAGGATGAAATAAATCATAGACTTAATATCAGGATTTAATTTAAGTATCTATGAGTTACATTACCTGTTCTTAGTAAGCGTTTATTAAACAAACAAGTTAAAACTTAAATCAGCAGTATCCAACTCTATAAATAATTGGGGGTTGAGAAAGAACTTTTTCCATAAAATTCCTGGTTAATTATTCATATTTGAATATTTTGCTAAGATTATTCTGGCACTATCCCTTTTTTGTTCCTTGGGGGAAAATTCCAGCAGTTTCATTTTTCTTTTTTTTTCTTTTTGGTGGTTGGGGGAGGGGGGGAGGTTGAAATAAATCATAAATTGTATATCATTTATCCCGAATATTATATCACATAAAAGGGAGAATATAGGCTGCAAGAGAAACTGTCTTACATAATTTGGTAATAAATAAATATATACCAGGTTTTTTAATTAAAACTTCCTCTTCTTTTATAGATGTAGTTTCTGTTTTGTAATATAATCCATACTAATGGCGCATCTAGGCATTAGAGGTAAAACTAAAATGCACAAACGTTATCTTTCCCTTTCGACCCAAGAGAATATCACCACAGTGTAACCAGTTTTGCGGTGGTGTCAAAACTCAGTTGAATAACAAAAGTGTTAAACTATTGTGTTTCCAAATTCTTTACCAATCTGTGGTTTGGAAAGTGAGACTTCATAGAATATCCATAATTTCTTAAAGAATCATAGGAAAACCGTGTAGCTGGTTATAAATCCTGTATACAATTTTACTCATGTTTATCGATTCTTATTTAAGATTATATTAGCAAGGTTGTTTTATGAAGTACTTAAGAGCAACATAATTCTAACAAATATCCTCTTATAAGTAGGTATCAGTCAGCTATTTTATAAAATAAAAAAAAGCATTCAGAAACTTTAAAAATATTTGTAAAACATCATCTATGATATTTTTAAATGCAATATCATTAAAATATTACATTCTCATTCAAAAAACGTTATTATGAATTCTTCATCTTAACTTAGCGTGTGTCTACGTTAGAAAAAAGACCATGTCCTCTCCTTATTAACTTTTGGAGAACTGTTACGTTAGATTGAATGATTTCTAAGGATTCATTATTTAACAATCAATAGGATGTTATGGGATTGTAATTAATTTCAACGGTACTTGAATGGAGTGATTGACAAGATTGTTGTCAACTTTTTCCGTAAATTACTTTTAACGACTTAAATGCTAAATTTATGGGTACTCACTCGAACACGGTATGCGCTGAAACTTAACTAACTATCCTCTAATAAAGTGCCGATATACAGGGTGTTTCAAAAAGAATCACCCGATTTGAAATGAGTACATTATAAAAATTTTGAACATAGAAACTTAAAATAAATTTTATATTGCATGGCTAATCATAAAGAATTTTTACAAACCAAATTAAAGGTGCTCAATATGCCCACCTTTGGATGCACGATATATGTCTATACGGTAGGCAAATACTTCCCAAACTTTTACGAGCATGTCTGCATACACTGCTTCCACGTTTGTTATGCGTACACAGACAACCCGTGTCTTGGAATTGTTTATACCATCTCCTAATGCTCTGAGAGGTAGGAACTTCAATCTACCAGGGTTTTGTCAACGAAACTCACTCTGAACAGTTGTTACGGACTCACTTCGCAAAGCATAGAACACAAAATAATTTCTGTTGTGCAATCGCCATCTTTACAAACACTGGAGTTGCGGGCGAAGGAAGAGCGTTAGCGGGACTTATCGGCGAATGCGTGAAATTCGAGATTTTCCTCTTTCTGCCTATACATTATTTGATCAAAACGGATTAAAAGATGAATAGTTATGATTTTTTTTTTAATCGGGTGATTCTTTTTTAAACATCTTGTATATCCTTGATTATTTTTGGCCAAGTTATAAATGGATTTAAACAACTGCAACAACACGAAATTCTATGTACAGAACACTATGTACAGAAAATCACTCATGTACATGTATCAAATGTTTATTAAATATCACTGAATGAAGTATGCAAAATATGACATAAAACAAAACAAGGTTTTTAATCATTTGTTTTTCTAAATTTGCTTTTAAATGGCAGATCATTTTTTCCCCTCGACTATTTGTGTGCGTAAATAAATGCATATCAGGCAAGAACTAAATATTGCACATCAAAGATTACAGGAACTTAATTCAAAGATAACAGCAACATTGAACCAAGGTAGAAAATATATCATTTGGTTTACAGCTTTACTGGAAAAGATAACATATGAAAGTAACTAGCTGAAAACCCGCACTTCGCTACGGGGTACATTCAAATTAAATACAACGGTCAATGTATGCAATTAATGCCAAATATATATATATATATATATATATATATATATATATATATATATATATATATATATATATATATATATATATATATATATATTTATTTATAATAAATACGACGATCAATATATAAAACATTACAAAACACATACAAAACATTTGATACATGATATACAATTGATGTAGAAAAATATATATTTATAAAACAATCGTAAGGGATATTTTTATAGACAAAATAATGTCCAATCGTCTGACGTATTAGCAAGAAAAATTTTTTTTTGTCTATTTAGTTGTTATGCACGTGACGATAAATTTATTTAAAGTACCAGAAAAAGAAATCACGTGATCAGCATTTAATAAATTAAATTCAAAAAATTAATTTTTAAAACTTCACCAAAAATCAGAAAATAGAGGTAAAGATTCGAAAAAGATTTCATTTTAAAGGAATTTTTATTATCTTTCTCGTGATATAAATTTTATAACCCTCAAATTATTATTTTAAATGCAAACTTAAAAAAAGTTTCTAAAACAGCTTAAAAATTTAATTTAAAAAAATCTAAGAAGAATTTTTCAAAAATCTCTCTTAGTGCACCCCTACACTATAAGAAGAATCGCCATGCAAAATTTCAGTCCTTTAGGTCCAGCGGTTTGGTCTGTGCGTTGTATGTCAGTCAGTGAGTCAGTTACGGAACTGTTTTATATAATAGATAAAAACCTTAGTAGAGCTCCTAAAATTCTGCTAAATAAACAAAGAAAAAAATGCGTAAAAAATTCTAAACTTTAAAATACAAATTTCATGTTGCTATTCGTTTTAAGATTACTTAAAAGTTATATTTACTAGAAACTAAAATTGGTGTTTTCTTCACGCTAACACCAAATAATAGATTATCGATAATTACTCTCAAAACATTGCATGTTAAGTCATTTGATGAAAGATGAAAATAAGAACATGGGGCAATGAGACCAGCAATAATATTGAAATAAGTATATAAACATCTAACTCTCAACATCTTCGATAACAATTTAGCACTTCAGTTACGTGAACAGAAGAGTATCTTCAAAAGACTCGCTTAAAAACAGCTCTACTTTAAACAGCCCATCTTAATACATGAAAATATCCATGCGAAATCTGAATAACACCATCTAACTACAATGTCAAATTAAACTTTAATAACAGTTAGTACTTGCACTTCTTTTACGCAGTATTCAGTAAACTGAATAATCAAAAGGAAAAATTTCTGCTTTCACCCAATTCTCCAGTAAAGATATCAGCTTGCGACTTTAATGACAAATGTAACGAATCAATGTTGTGATTTCTAAGGTCGCCAAAGGGAGAGAGGAACTTTGACCTAGCTATGTCGTCATTGATTTGGGGGCATCTTTCGGATGACTCAGAGAAGGGCCGACTCAGGCTCCTCTGGTTGGACATCGCATTTTATCACTACCCGTCCAAGAAAGCAATAAATTAATCTCAATGTGTGAGAATAACCTTCGAGGCCAAATTTTTCTTAGAAATACAGGAAAAAATATTCTTCGCCTTTATTTTTCAAAACAGACTCGCGCCCTAGCATCACTTCGAATTTATCACATAACACGATAGTTATATTTAGCAATAGGGTGACTTAAAATGAAGTTGAGGAGTACAAGCTCAAAGGGAAATTACTGACTTATATGCACAGTTGCCTACAACAGTTAAAAGTAATTTAATTATCAGACTAAAATATCCTCAGAAAGTGAGAAATTTGCGAAAGAACCATCAACCGATTTTGGCAGAATAACGTGGACATTGTTAATCATTACCGCAAACCAATTTTTAATGCTAGTTTTGGCAACGTTCTTCTAACAAACATCTTATAAGCGGATATTCTAAACTAAACGAAATTTTTCAACATTAAATACAAATATAAATTGCACGTTTACTTAACCAGATGGGTTAAAAGTTAAAAAGGAAGCTAAAAGGAAAATCTCGACATGCTCGTAAACAACCATTTGGTGAGAGAATTAGAAATTTTTTTAAGTTTAATTTTGTCTGCAAATGGAAAAGAAAACCTTGTTCCATCAACACAAAGAACTGACAAAACGTATCAGAAAAGTACCAAAATCCGTCATAAAAAGGAAAAAAACATGTAAATAACAATAAGTAATCCTACGTTAATGACCCGCGGTAGTTTCGTTAGAAGAGAATACCTGAAATATTTCTTTTAATATATCAAGGTATACAAATTACTAGAATCAAGAAAACTGCACTGAAGAATACGGTTAATCTAGAGCAAAATAAACCATAATATATTATATGAAAAGCATACATTTTCTGCATGACAAAAATATTGCCTAATGAAGCACTACATGCAGACTCCTTGGTTTGCATTTTGACTCCTCCCACATTCCACGAGGTAATCTTTTGATGTTTGACAAAAAGCCATTTCTTTTTAGTTTATTCTTTTTCTTTTTCACTTGTTAGTTAATATACGTCGCCTGTTGTTGTGCCTTTTTTGGTTCCGTTTTGGACACAATGTATGAATTGGCGCCAAAAAAACAAGCGGCACCCTAAACTGCAGTCGTATCGAAAAATCTTTTTACCAAAACAATCGTGTTTTGAAAGCTTTTAGCTATAATCTATACTAATATATAAAGAGAGAGAGCGGATTTTGTATGTGGAGGGTGATCTCTGGAACCACTGCACCTATTTGAAAAATTCTTTCACTATTTGAAAGGAACATTATTCCAGATGGACATAGGCTATATATTACGTATATCTGATCAGTAGAAAGAAAGTTAGGGGCCTAAATGTTGAGCTGATGATTCGCCTTAACAAATTTTATTTTGTCAACCATAGTCAAGTAACCATAGCAACACATCAAACGATATTTTCATTTATTATCAGTAAAACATTTAACATTTGAATTTTTTTTGTCGACCATAGTCAAGTAAATATAGCAACACATCAAACTGCATTTTCATTTATTATCAGTAAAACATTTAATATTTTAAAGATTCAAGTGGAGGAGGTATTGATAAATACAAAAGGATTTTTCAAATTGGCAAAGTTTAAGGGTTTATTGAAGAAAATTACTTTTGAAACTACGCTTTTTATTGGACTTTTAAGGTAAAAAAAGATTTACAATTCATTGGCTATCAACTGGAAATGTATTGGTATAATATTACAGAACTTTAATCATCTTAAAAACTCTATTTTTTTAAGTTTATGTACAATTTTATGCCCAATTTTCGTAAATCGAACTTGAATTATTGAACTTTATTCAAAAATCAGTGTGTTTCATTGAAACTGGGAAATTTATTGATTATTTTGAATAGGCCTACGTTTGTTCCTTTATAAGTGAAAAAGCGTTGCTTTAATTGAGCTCAAATTTTGTATAGATATAGTTGATAGTTCAGTTTAAAACACAGGCATATTATTTTTTGAAAATAGGGCCCCGGAGATTTTTTAATTAATGTTTTAAGGACTTTGCCCCTAAAAGTTGCTTATTTCGACAGCTTCCGCGGCTGTCCTCGCTGACAGCGAGACTATGGAGCCGAATCGTACCAAAATCGGCGCTCTGGTGGCCCCGGACACGATTCGGTGTTTGACGTAGCCGGATTTTTAATTTTTAATTTTTAAAAAAAGTTATTATTTTGTGCCATTTTTGGTGCTTTTTTCGTGTTTTTTTGTGTGGGGACTCTGTAGCGGATAGGCTATGGGGCCGAATCTTATCAAAATCGGCATGGGGGTGGCCCAGGACACAATTCAGTGCCTGACCTTATAGTTTCCAATAAAAATTTCTTTTGCCATTACCATCAACAAATCCCAAGGTCAAACATACAAATATATTGGACTTGACTTACGGGAAGATTGCTTTATTCGTGGACAATTATATGTTGTTCTCTCTAGGTCAGGAAAAGCGCAGAATCGATTTTAAAACCTCAGAAAAACGAAAAATGTGGTATACCATGAAGTTTAAAACAAATTATACCTACCTAATATCTACTTAAGATAGATAATTGTTCAACCCGGACAAAGTCGGAACGAGCCGCTAGTAATTTAATAAAACAACGCAGTAAGATTAACTATGTCATGTCTGTTACTACTTTTCTAGGGGATCATCAAACAAGCAAATTTCATCTTCACACAATTAAGTCTTTTTTTTTTTTGGCCTCAGTATAATTACAGATGAGAGCTGCAGATTTTGTTACTAAAATCAGATGAATATTTTAAAAACAAACATAGCATCAAAAATACTGAGTAACAAAGAAAAAAGATGTAATTTGTTTGTATTCATTTATTTCAGTATTTTCTCTTTTGTATTGGTGACAAATATATTACATTCAAATACACACCTTTATTACCAAAGCATACAATTATTGCTATAGTTTGAGCTCGAAAGAATTTTTTTGTTTTCAGATAGGAAATTTATCGTAATCTATATATATAAAACAGTTCCATAACTGACTCATTCATTCACTGACTGACTGCCTGACTGACATACAACGCACAGACCAAACCGCTGGACCTAAAGGGCTGAAATTTTGCATGGAGATTCTTCTAATAGTGTAGGGGTGCACTAAGAAAGATTTTTCAAAAATTCTTCTTAGATTTTTTTAAATTAAATTTTTAAGCTGTTTTTTAAACCTTTTTTACGTTTGCATTTAAAATAATACATTGAGGGTTATAAAATTTATATCACGAGAAAGATCATAAAAATTCCTTCAAAATGAAATTTTTTTTGGAATTTTTACCTCCATTTCCTGATTTTTGGTGAATTTTTAAAGATTAATTTTTAGAATTTAATTTATAAATGCTGATCACGTGATTTCTTTTTCTGGTACTTTCAATAAATTTATCGTCACGTGCGTAACAACTAAATAGACAAAAAAAAAACATTTTTTCTTTCTAATGCAGCAGACGATTGGATATTATCCAAAAAAAATAAATATTCCTTATGAATTTTTTATAAATATATATACGAATATTTTTTTACATCAATTGTATATATTGATAGTCTCATTTATTATATATATATATATTTATTTTTGTTGGCATTAATTGCATACATTTTCCGTTGTATTTAATTTGAATGTACTCCGTAGCGAAGCGCGGGTTTTCAGCTAGTCAGAAAATAATTTTGAAAAAAATCAAAGTTATTTTGTTTTGTGTTAAAGTTTTTGCTACTTCTCAGCCAAATAACAGCATTATCTTGGAGAACAACTCATTTGAAATTCCTTCATATAATTTAACATATTTACGTACATTATACGTACATTACTTCCTTTCTACGTACTTCATACTTATAAAGTACGCATATGTATGAAGTCAATAAACTATAAGAAGCAAAAAAGAAATAAATTAGAAGCGACAAATTAGAAGCTTTCCACTCAGAGCTTGGTAGAATTTTGTAAAAATGCACTTCAGGGTGCCCCTTGTTTTTTTGGCGCCAATAGTGCAAACTTGTCATTTAAGATTGCTGCGATAAACATCCATCGTGATATATGCGTCACAAAATAATCACATGACAAACATGTCAGAAATTTGCAGGAGTAACAACATTGGCGAACAAGTCAGAAACCTCGCATACTTGGCGACCAAATTCTGGGGCACTATTGGCGCCAAAAAAAAAACAAGGGGCACCCTAAACTGCAGTCCTACCTATTTGAGTACTTCAAGCAATAACATCAGGATCTGTCTCATTTAAAGAAGTTTTCCCCGGATAATACAGGTAGGAATTTTTGCTTACCTACTATTTCGAAGAGTCCCTTCGATGTATTTAATTTGAAGGTTGACCGGAGTGACAACAGAGAATAAATGCTTATTGGTCAGATTTTACAAAACGTCGTCAGGAGAGTTTTATAGTCGGTAAGGGGCTAGCGTAAAAAGGTGTTATGAGTTGTAAATAAGTATTGAATCTGCTTTAAAAAGGGTGACTTTTCTGTTGGACTTCATTTTAGTAGTTAACTGTGCAGTTACTTTTAAATGTGTGTAAAATAACAATTATATAATTTTAGGTTCAAATTATGGAAACAGAAAAAGAATTATTACTCCTCTCCTTACATATATACATCATCCCGATTATATTTATTACTATTATATCGCAGAACTATTTAACGAAATCTTTGGATTCATTTTTAGTCAATTCTTTGTCTAATGTAAATATAAAAATTATTCGTTGAAACAATGATTTATATATTTAACTGATTTTATTTGAAATCTATTTCTAGTAACTACAACTACATCGCAGAACTCATTATATTGTTACGAATTTTATAAGTCTATGGTAATCTAGCCAATTATGAGAGTTATCGCCAAATTGCTCATGGATTAAGTGACTTATTTTGGTCGCCACATTTGGCGATATGGCGCCAAATGGTCGCCAACTTGCCATCTAGACCTTTCTGGAAGCTTCTAGAGATATTTAGCTGACTGACCGATAGGGGGCGCTTTGTAAGTCTATAATACAATTATATAATTGACCTGACAATATACCTGAATGTACCAATGTGCCTGAACTATACCAATAGGTCATGGGAAAGCTTTATATAAACCAAGCATCTTCCGTAGATTTGAAATAATCTGATAATCTAGTAATGATTATATTTTTAAATTTTGGTAAAATTATACAAAAAGATAAAATTACTTATTGTTTCTTTAGGGCACAATTTCGTGATTAAAATTCATGCATTCAACAATAATATACCTGACATTGGCATTGGAACTCAGTTCTTTTCTACTGAGAAATCAATGTGTTGAAAGGGCGTTAGTAGTGTATTGTATTGAAGACTGTGTTATCCTGACTTGGGTTTTTAGAGTTTTCTGCTGTATAGAAGGCAGTTGTTACGTGTTTTCTGTTTGAATTTGTGTATGCGCCTGTAGAATTTACAGAATAATAAATTTTATTTTGTGTACAGCTTCTGAATAGGTTTTATTGAATCCTAACGAATCCAGGAAAAACGGAAGAATATAAAGGTCTGAAATCCTTCTACTTATTTATTTTAAATATTTATTTAAATTAATTAGAAAATCAGTTAAGACTATACTTTGTTAACCTCAAAAATAAAGATGAAAATCACAAAGAATAAAATTTTATGAAACATTTAATGTATTTTAAAATTTGATATAGGAAACTATGCAATAAACGGAGTTCAAGGATCTAAAATCATGATATAAAAGATCTATAACAAATTACATATACGGCATAAAATGTAAAATAAAATGTTAACAGATGCAATTTTGCTACAATAACAAGAAGAAATCTATGTATACCAAGATTGAAGGTCATGTGAAAGCTTTATATAAACCAAGCATCTTCCGTAGATTTGAAATAATCTGATAATATAGTAATGATTATATTTTTAAATTTTGGTAAAATTATACAAATAGATAAAATTACTTATTGTTTCTTTAGGGCACAATTTCGTGATTAAAATTCATGCATACATAGACAGACTCTTGAATGCGTGTGTTTGTCTGATAGTTTTCGTCATCTTAATATGAAAATTTAATTTGTCTTGACTAATGAGGCGTTGAAGGGCAAAGTGGTGTAAGTCACATTTTCAACTTTTTTCATTTGGGGTCAAATATGTAATCTCCATGTTCAATTTATGGTGGAATTGTAAATAGTTATTATTTGCAATATTGTAATAATTGTTATGAATTTTAATTTGTTCAATTTATGGTGGAATTTTTTGTAGTTTTGGCAGTTAAACTCTTTTGACTTACACCAATTGACTTACTGACTTACACCACTTTGCCTTTCCCCGCCTCAAATGACAGAATGCTCCTAAGAAATTACCTTGATTGAATTTAATTATTATATATCTTACCCTAAATTGTCCAACTGTTTGTATTTTAAAAAAGAGTCCACAACAATAATGACAGCAAATGTTTTCCCACAGAATGGCTTTTAAAATTGAAAGAAACCATTATGATAAAAAAAAACAAGAAAAACGAGAAATTCATGTTATATTTGTAGGTCAGACCTAAACATTTATTTAATCAGGCAAACAAATATTTGGCAATATTTGTGAAAGCTCCTTTTCTTTTTTCTGAAAATCTCAATTCAATAAAAGCTGCTTTACCCAGGAGTAATACTACTTCTAAGCTATAAAAAGTAACCTTCAAGAACCACAAGTTTAACTTTTGATTTTACGAAAGATATGAAATCAAGTTGATAGCCCCAAGAAACGACGCCCCCATCAAACGAAATCGTAAAATTTTTATTTACCATCCTTGTATTTAGTTACAGCTTTCTATGTTCGATTTCTCCATTTCTACTTTATGGCCCATCAAACCCGGAGGATCGAACTAGAACAACATGTTTCGGGAGAGTGCTTTCCGTAAAGTGTTAAGAGCAGAAATCTTGATTTTCTTATTTGTTATAATCCTTTAAAACACAATCAAATATGTGTGTAGCGCAAATTTAGAAGAAATTTATGTTCTGTGATGTCACTCCAGAAAAATTTTACTAACCCCTAAAATAATTTTACTGTTATTTTTCCTCTAACTTTTGAGATATGTTTTTCCTGTTCTTTTTCGGGTATGTATTTATCCCAGCATTGAATTGGGAGATATATTTATAGAGTAAATTAGCTCACTTCTACCCAGACTTGGGTGTATATAATTTGAAGTGGCACTCTAAATGAATTTGATGCAAACACAGTTTATACATGAAACAATGTTTATTGAATTCGTTGCACTTATAGAATTTGCTTTTACAGCAATAAGCATACGTACTACTTGTACGGAATATATATTATCATTCAATAAAAATACACAGTGCAAATACTCACAAACCAACAGAGAGTCAAACCAGCAGTACTGCCACGTAAACTTTGGGCCCCCTAAGCACTAGCGCAGGATAACACCTGGAGCTACTTACCCCGTAGCTCCCTCACGCTATATCAACCTTATTATCTCCTATCAACCTTAACAACCTCTTTCAACTCTAACAACCTTTTTTTATTAATGATGCTGCATGGTATTTATACTAAGCGCGTATGCCGAAATTAGCATATCTCAAGCAGCTTTTTTAATCCATTCACTCAAAAGTTCGATTCTTGTGAATCGAATCTTGTGTATACCTTACATATTGATTACATATTATTTAGATGTACTGTGAATGTCTTCAGAAGCTTGTCTATTTGTCTCCATATGTTGTAAGGATGCCTTGGATCTGAAAATAGAAATGTTCAAGTTTTTATCAACTCGTGTCATTTATGAATGACACGTGTCATTTATAAATAGCCCTAGCCGAACGATGCCGGAATGGCTAGGGCGCGAGAATGTCTAGGGCATTCGGTGCCGAGTCTGTGGTTTTGAATACCACTCTTGGCATGGACGTTTGTAACCGTTTGGAATGGGCTTTAAGCAGTAGGTCCTGGGCTAATCCCTCGTGTACCAAAAGTTGACTATAACGCTCCAAACCAAAACCATTTATTAATGTCTCTAGTTTATCCATCATAAAAAGACTGTTAATTTCTATACAAGAAAACAATAGAAACAGTTTTATTTTTCTGTGTGGCAGGCGCGTACTTTCTATCCACAATGCGAATTTCCTGGCTATTTCATTATGAGAGCACTGTATAGGGGAGCAAACGCTACACCCTATGAGGGGACAGCACAGGAATAAGCAAGGCTTAGTCGGAATTCGAATCCGAGCCCACTCTAGGCAAACAAAAGACTCTAACCACAATACAATGCGAGTGGTAAATTTTAAAACATTATTTCGTAAAAAAATATTTCTTTCACTGAAAGTTTTAGAATAGACATATAGAGATTAGCTCACTTCTACCCAGATTTGGGTGTATATAATTTGAAGTGGCACTCTAAATGAATTTGATACAAACACAGTTTATACATGAAACAATGTTTATTGAATTCGTTGCACATATAGAATTTGCTTTTACAGCAATAAGCATACGTACTACTTGTACGGAATATATATTAACATTCAGTAGAAATACACTTTGAAAATACTCACAAACCAGCAGAGAGTCAAACCAGCAGTACTGCCACGTAAACTTTGGGTCCCCTAAGCACTAGCGCAGGATAGCACCTGGAGATGCTTTCCTCGTAGCTCCCTTTACTCGCTTATCTATCAACCTTAACAACCTTCAAGAACCTCTGTATTAATCAAGCTGCTTGGTATTTATACCAAGCGCGTATGCCGAAATTAGCATATCTCAAGCAGCTTCTTTAATTCATTCACTCAAAGGTTCGATTCTTGTGAATCGAATCTTATGTATACCTTACAGACATTTAGCACTGAAATTAGTTATTAAGTGAATTATTGGGATTGAAAGTCGAAACTGTAGCATTGCAAGGAATTCCCCCCAAAATATAATTTTTCCTAATCGTATTGGCATTAATTTATGATTAATTACAGTAAGGAACATGTGACTATTAATGCTATATGATTTATCCGTAAATTGCACAATTAATATAATAATTTAACACAAAATAATACATATAAATTAGGCAGAGACAGCTGAACATATTAACAGAAAACCTACCCCAGCGTTGAAAAATATTAATGTATCTGTTTCAAAATATTAATACTATCTGTTTCAATGTGGACATCGGAGCCTTGGGATGTCTTTTGATTAGTCCTGCATCCTATTCAGAAAGTTCCCCCTTGAGGTAACAGATTTGGTTAGGCCTCCTGAGGAAGAGACCAGTCGGTTGGCTCGTTATTTGGTTTAGTTCTTTTACTGCTACTGAATCCTGCATTTATGGCGCGTTGAACCCTAAGTGCATGATTTCGGTTTATTTTGTCTCTATTCTTCTTGTTAGTAATTATCTTTCTGAGTTGAAATATTTTCTTTTAGTTATATTTATCAGTAAATAGGGCATTAATTTTTTGAAAACATGGATAAGGGAAACAATGTCCCGTTGATTACTTAGGGCAAAAATTTCCAAACTCAAATCCTTTAGAGATAATTCCATTTCCATCAAACTCCTCAAATCTACTGGGATTTCCTGTATAATGATATTCGTTTTGTAAATACAGCTACCTATTTTTCATGTCCTCATTCCAGGTCAATAAAACTTTTAATCCAGTGATATATAGTAACATATTACCCCGTCATACAGGGCATGACTTTCGTCTTAATTTTTTTATATTAGTAATAAGTTTCAAATTTTAAAAATATTATTAACCAATCTCACGTGCTTTTTCTTCTGTTCAAACAATTCCATTTATGCGTAGTTGACATTTTAGGTTTGTGTTATATGAAAATATGTTGAAGTTAGAGACAAAATATTGTATACCATCAGCAAAGTTAACTAGACAATGTATACATAAAATAAATATAAAATTAACACCGAACACATAAAGGATTATATTTATGCACTTCATATTTAAACAGTTACATAATTACAAAGAGGTTATTACCAACCTGTTGAAGAAATGTATCCGTAAATTTGTGATGCAAATTCAGTAATGTTCAAATATTACTTAATCTCAACTGTCTCACAGTTTAGAGCAAGTGAAATGTAATTTTAAGGTGGTAAAAACTAACTTCTATTGGACTCAGATTACCCTTCAGATACTTTACTCAATGAGGTACATAATTTTAGTGAAAAAATACCCTGAAATGAAGTCTTGGAATATGTTCAGCGTTAACATTGGAATTTGATTCAAAACTACAATCATTTACCTAGGAATTTGCGCATTTAATATTAAGGTATAACAAAAAATTCCATGTCATTTCCTTATTAAGTTAAGCGACATAAAGGCGAAGAGCTTGTGGAAATGTTCAACATACTCGTATTTCAGGTAAATCAACAAGCAAAATTAATTCCTGAAACATCACAATTTTTTTTATATAAGGAACTAGAAGGTAACCCGTCATTTTGACGTCGTAATACTAATAATGACGTCATAATGGAAAAAGTATATGAAGGTTAAAAAATATCCCGAATTATCTAACAATATTGCATTTAATCCACACCTTGTAAAAGCAAACCCTTTCATTATTTTTTATTTATTTAGTTTTTCATGCGAATGGAGTAGTAGATTGCCATCCAGTTTTTTACAGCTCACTACGCGATATGAATACTTGATTCATTCACATTCAAGTTTGTTTACTTTCAAAAATCATCGCAAAAGTAAACAGATTTTTAAAAACTGTTAAATAAACAGCTAAAAACATCCAATTTTTTTTAGTTCTGAATGTTTTATACAAAAATAGGCTGAACAAACGTGATTTGATGGAGAAGATATTAGTTTTTAGGTAATAAAAAATTCTGATCCACATCTCAAATTGAAATTAAGCCTAACCGGCTGTTTGTTTACTGAGGGCTTCAATTGAAAGATGAGTACAGCCCGGAAGTGTTATACAGAGACAACGGCTATTATATATATAAATTCTGCTATTGTCGAAACATAATTTTGAATTTTAAATACATTTCAAAATCTAGCAATAAACATTAAAATGGTCAAAATCAGTGAACTTTAAATTACCTGAAACACACCGTTATAAACAATGATACATACATACATATATATATATATATATATATATATATATATATATATATATATATATATATATGTATGTGTGTGTGTGTGTGTGTGTGTGTGTGTGTGTGTGTGTGTGATGTGATTTGCCTTAAATTTCATTTAATAAGGGAAAACTTATTTATTTTAATCTAACTGTCTTAATTATTTTCGAATATGATATGACGGCATTTATTACGATCAATTATTTGTATTTATAGTGGCTTGAAATAAAATTATATTTTTAAAATAATTTATGACAACCACATAAAACACAATTAGGGTCTCAATAGTCAACAATGTTAAATAATAACACAATATAAAATAAGAAAGCAATGTCAACAGTATTTCAATTATTACAATAATCATATTTACTCTTTTCAAAACTTTATTATATTTTTTAGAAAAAGCAATTTCTAACACTCTCAGTGATCTTATATTTTCTATAATCTCTCGACTATTCTTACCAGGTTTATAGCTACTTTCATAAAAATCCCTTATAATTCTCTGCATATTCTTCTTGATAACATTTATTTCTACTAGTACTCTGAAATAATAATCATTATAAGGAAACAAGTTAATTCTGCTTATAACATCTGCGCAGCGCTAAATGACGGAGAATCATTAGACTATTCAAACTGTGTTGGAATGCATACTTTTATTGACATCTTCTCACAGTCCAATCTTGATGAAATAACTTCGCAAACGCTGCATCCGAGAAGTCAATTATATCCTCTTTGATTATGACTACTGCATTCCCTAATGGCCTTACTAGAGAAAGCGACTTTACGCTCATAATTATTATGATAGTTTGGCAATCAATGACGTGATGTTATCCGCTTCTGCTCCTGAAATTCTTCTGGGAGAAGCTTTGACGTTTAATTTAACATTTATGCATGGAAATGAATAATTATAGAACACTCTCGGAATGTGGTGTCTGGCTTTAAACAAGAGGGCACTTCTAAAATACAAATGACCTACCCTTTTATGGGGGAAAAGTCTTATAAAATGAGTAAATTTTTCAATGATGCAAGTATGAGGGTGCGTTTGTGTAAAAATATAATCAAATTAATTTATTTTTTTGATAGTAATATATTTATCACAGTTTTTAACGTTTACAGTTATTAAATTCTGCATGTAAAATAATATTTGAAGTTAAATTTAGGACTATAAATTGGGATTTAAATCCGCATTCGTGATACGCAACCTAATATATGAAACAATTTGTTAATAGGTATATAAAATTCAATTGATTTCATTTTTTAGATGATTATAAATGCATTGCATGATAACGTTTGTGTGACAAGGCTGGGGTTCAAACCGTAAACCTCTCTCTTGATCTCTATCAAATTAAAATACTCTGGACATATTGGGCAGTCTTAATTTGTAAAAAATTCACTTATATTTTTCTCTTTTCATTTCCCTCTAGTGACACATGATGTCAGCTAAAAGATCAATTAGCACATTTTATTGCATTTTTGGAGGATGTTTCTTTTTGTTTGAATTCATCAGATCTTTGCAACTTTCTTCATTTCTAACACGTCACCAACTTTGGTGAGCTTTTTGTTTGACAGCAGCTGGGCTCAAACCAAAAACCATTGAAATTGTTTATCGAAGGTCTTACCCAGGAATACTCAAACTGCACACCAGGAATAAACACTCACGCGCATTATCATGCAGGGGATTTGGTAAACATAATTTTGGAAATGAAAGCCTAAAAAATACAAATATATACATAAACAAAGCACCTGCTGCTCGCGTTGTTTTCATCAACGTATCTTTGTGAATCATCCACTTCCAGGTAAATATGAAGAACATGATACGGTCGCCAACGTGTTGTGATATGACGCTAATGTGGCATTACAAGTTGAAGAATCATGTGATGGAAATTTACAGTAATCTTTCTAGCAAACTTCCGAAACGCGGCAAAACTTTGGTGTAAAAAATGGCTAGACAGGAAACCATATCATGTTCTTCATATTTACCAAATTCAAAAATGAAATATGCGAAGAACGTATATAGAGATCGGCTTACTGATTCTTACCTTGATGACATATTAACAGTAGTATGTAGCAAGTATGAACTTGATTTGTCAAAAATTGTCAAAAGATTGTCTGAACATACAAATAAATCACATTCATTTTTAAATAAACGGTTGAATACATTTAAGTTTTGAGTTTTATTTTTTACTTTATTATAATTTGAGATATAGTGTATTATGTTGCGGCCCGCTTAACGGAGCAAACATATGCATGTGGCTCGAGAGAAAAGAAAGGTTAAGTAATGAGTATGACTGCTCTAACCTATGAAGAATAGATATAAGAGGATAAGATTTACCATCATAACTTTACTTACTGGCATAAAATTCTAAAATGTGATAAAAAATTGCTTCAAAAGAATTGGTTATTCACTACCATTCGAGATATTCGTAATACACTGTAACGTCAATATTCTAAACGTCACCCTCGTGAAACCACTGAAGAAATTCAAGAAATATATTGTCGCTCAGTGGCTAAGTGGTTAAGGCATCAGCCTACCACGCCGGGGGCGCGGGTTAGATCCCGGCATAAGACGTAGTTGTATTCTGGGGAACCGGTCAGTCTTCCGCCTTCAAAAGGAGTCCCCAGAAATGGGAGCTGCTGCAACCCATCGTTCATCGCCGGTGTCATCATCTATATATATAAAACAGTTCCGTAACTGACTCACTCACTGACTGACATACAGCGCACAGACCAAACCGCTAGACCTAAAGGGCTGAAATTTTGCATGGCGATTCTTCTTATAGTGTAAGAGTGCACTAAGAGAGATTTTTTGAAAAATTCTTCTTAGATTTTTTTAATTAAATTTTTTAATCTGTTTTAGTAACTTGTGGTGAATTTTTAAAGATTAATTTTTACAATTTAATTCATTAAATTCTGATCACGTGATTTCTTTTTCTGGTACTTTAAATAAATTTATCGTCACGTGCATAACAAATAAAGACAAAAAAATATTTTTTTTCTGCTAATGCGGCAGACGATTGGACATTATTTTGTCTATAAAAATATCCCTTACGTTTTTTTTTTAAATATATTTTTTTTCTACATCAATTGTATATATTGATCGTCGTATTTACTATAAATATATATATATATATATATATGTATATATATATATATATATGTATATATATATATATATATATATATATATGTATATATATATATATATATATATATATATATATATATATATATGTATATATATATATATATATATATGGCATTAATTGCATACATTGACCGTTGTATTTAATTTGAATGTACTCCGTAGCGAAGCGCGGGTTTTCAGCTAGTATACTATAATCAGAGACGATTCGCACCTCTCCTAGAAGAGGGTTGCATCTCAAAATAGCCATATTTTCAGGAATAGCCAAATAAGATATATATGTCAAAATTTCATTTCTTCTTTTATGAATGCCTTTGATAATTTTGGGAAAATTTATTGTTCGAATCATTACAGAAAGAAAAACTACATACTATTAAAGTTGTTTCCAATTATTAAAGCATGATTTTTAGTTTTAATTACATATGCATATAATATGCATATGCAATTAAAACGTTGAGACGTTTATGCATATGTAAAGGATGACGTTGAGACGAAAATAAACCAATCATATGCCTCCAAACGATTAGCAATGAAATTTTTAACGCCTATGATTGGTTTATTTTCGTCTCAACGTCATCTTTTCCTTAACGCAACGCAACGGACTCTTATGTGAACAGGCCCCTAAACAATAATTTTTCTATAAACCGTAAGTTATATAAAGACCTTCCCTTTCAGTAAAAACTATGGCATTAAAAATGGAATTTTATTATAATTTCTTTTTTGTTGTTTCTTTAAGCATTTTTTTAAACTATTAAAATGCGTAAGAATACGTAATTATTAGCTAGTATCTCATAGTGGTTTTAAATATGAGGACGGATGAAATTCTTTTAATATTTGTGGCCTTTAGAATCAGATGAAAAATTTAGTAAAATCCAGACGGTGGGGGGGGGGGGGAATTTGCAATGAAAATAAACCGTGAGACAGGAAATGTAAATAAAAAAGAAAAACATATACACATTCTTTCGTTGTTAGGTTTATGAATTATTTCTTACGTAACTAATAATTCAGGTTTTTTGAGCTCTTATTTTATTCCCCTTCTTTCAATCATAGATTTTTATTAAAGCATTTCTGAAAACTGACTTGTTTGAAAATAATTCTTCCTAACTTGTAAGTGCATAAATAACAAAATGCAATCATAAAGTGCAATACTTCCTTTCAGAAAAAAGAAGTTAGGAAGTCAACCGCAAAATAAAAGGTAGGAAAATAACGATTAAATTTTCTAGAAGACAAATCTTTAATATCTTAATTATATACACAGGTATTAATTTATTATGATAATCAATTTAAGAGGTTTGAAACCAGTTTTTTTATTGTATTTATAATTAAAATAAGTAAAATATAACTAAAATTTCAATTCTTTAAATACATTTAAGAAATAATCATATAAACGGGTTTAAATGATAATCATTCAAAAATAAACTTTAAAGCATTCTCTGAGTATGTAGATTGGTTTGTTAGGTAAACGGATATCTGAATAAAATCAAAGCAATATTTCGTCATACATATAATTTCCTCTCGTTGTAGTACTCTAATTTAAAGAACACTGCAATTCATTAGAAAAAGTAACATTTTTTGAAAAACTAAAAAAAAAATCTAAATAGGTAGAAAAAATTTAATTTCCTTTTTGTTAATTTCCTGCCTTTTTTAGCTATCATATTGATTTTAAATTTAATGGTATTCAAGAATGCTATTCCACTGCAAAAGGAAATTGGAATTGATAAAGTTTTCTTTAGGATGATCAAAATAAACGTTTTGCGCCAAAGTAACCAATTAAAATAATTACCAGTGCGCTAATAAGATTACTTTTAATAATTATTCTTATTTAATCTAAAACTTTATGGCTTCTTTAATGTTCCCTCTGATAATTAAAGTCTCCAACGATGAAAACGAGCGCACATTTTATTTTCCACAAATGTTTGTTTGTGAAATTTTTTTCATCAACTCCATGGGAATTTTCAAAGCAAGATTTGTTTCTGTTATAATATTTTTCGTTTAGTCATTAAAACATTAAAACAGATGTGAAATATTGAAGGCCAAATGTGTAGTTTTTTTTGTTTAAATAACAAAATATAAATGCATTTGTATCGTACAATAATTTCCTGTTACTCAAAATTGTAATTGGAATTTAATCAAATTATTTGTGAATTAGCCGTAAATTTACACCATTAAATACTGATATGTGGTAAGTGTATTGATAAATATGTGTTCTTCCAAATCCAATTCATCTAAAACTACTGCTAAACAGTAAGAAAATTAGTGTGTTAGTTCAGACGCCGAGAGGCACATCGCTTTTCAAAATGATTTTAGACTGTCTCATGCCATCTCAAAAAATTTCTGTTCAAGGTAATAAATTGATAAATTGTAAAGTGTTATTTTTAAGCTCTATGAGAAGTTACGAATAAAAAAAATAGTTTTTCCTTCCACACTAATATACAGCCGGTATTACAACTTAAATAATACTACAAAAGAAATGAAGATCCGAAAGGTTATTTAAGACTATTCGAACAAAACTCTGTTGATATAATTAAGCATCTTATCGAATAAATCTAGACCACCATCATTTTATAACTAAATACGTACCTTGAAGAGAATTTCTAACAATGCCGATGCTTTGATTAATCAGCCTTCGAACTCAACTTTGCGGATAAAATTATTCGTTTCAATTTCTAAGATGGCATTCTCTGGAGTTCTGACATCGGAAAGAGTTTTCCCTTTTAATCACAATTAACTTAATTTAAGTAATCAATTGCAAAGCTTTGTTTATTTTATTTATAGATTTCCCCAGAGAGGTGGGTGAAATGTTAACGTCTGTTATTCAAATTCGCTCTTCAGAGAGTGAAATCTGATTTTCAATATTTGGGAAATTGTGATTTATTTTACTTTCTTTTACCACAGTTTCTCTGAAATATATCATAGACATTATCGAAAAAAATTATATTGCAACAATTTATTACCCTGTATTTTACTTTGTATTACCTTATAATTTTATTTACAAAACATTGAAAAAGAGTAATAAATGAATAAAAAGCAATTTGTATACCTTTGACTTCCACTGATATAAAGATTACTAAACTGTCATCAGCATTTTAAAAGAATTTTTTTAAGTCTTGCTCCTCTGAAATAATTAAATTACAAAACAACCCTATGCTATATATAAATATGTCTGTTTTGTGAATTTTAACAATTCTTCGCTACTTAAGAGTACAGTGGACTTTCATAATTGTAAAATTTGTCCAAAAATTCGATTTTTTTATTTTATTAAATTTGTGAAACTACGGACGAGTAGGAATATGTTGCAAAAAGAATTTTTAATTTCTTCGATTGCTTTCCCAGTTATAGGCATTTGCATTTAATTTAGATATTATGTGGTTAGTAATAGCAATAACTTTAAATGCGTTTTTCTCAAAATAAAAATTTTCAAGTCAGACGATAATTCAAACTGCTCCGGGCGCATTTCTAATTAACGTATTGCTTTGAAATTTAAGTTTTATATACTTAACTGTATATCAAATAAATCTTATTGAAAATAATTATGCTTCGTAGCTCATAACTTCTAAATTTTGTACTCGAAAAGATGATTTATAGGTATTTTGCGTCATAAAAAGAGTGTTTTCACTATTATTATTTTTTTCTTTATATATTTAATGAATGCTTAAAATAAGCAATAAGTTTTATTGTTAGTACTATAAGGTATCCTGTAAATAAAAATGACCATATTGTATGCAAAAGAAATGCGCCTGGAACATTTTTAATGAGGCCAATTTTTTATATAATTAATAATTCATAATCCCTAAATTATTAATATTTCATCATAAAATTTTAACCACTTTTACATATCTATGGTACTAATCACATATTTAAATTTCAAGCAAATCCATTCAAAACAAAAAAAGTTAGGTTTGAAGGTCCACTGTCCCCTTAAATAATGTTTACTTATATATTATAACTCATACTATACTTTTACCATATTGCCTTTCTTACACATAGTGGGAATTAGCTTTCATAGTTTGTATCAAAATTTTAATTTTATGATATGAAATGAAGCAATGTATTATATTGTTTCCTTTTTGTGAGTTTTGATTATGTTCCACAGTATCAAAATTTGAAAACAAAAGAATCATAACCTTTGGAGTTTTCTGAGGTTCTTCGACTTTTGGGTGGGTTCTATGCTGGTATTCACTCCACAAATCTGAAAAGCCAAGGGAATTCGGTTTTTAAATAAACCTCTTAAGAATTCAACCAGTGCATAGAATTTTTTGAAATAATGATCCATCAGCGTAATTTAAACTCGAATACTCCAAAACACTAGACATTGAAATAACACGATGAAAAATTAAATATTTGCATGGCACTCAATTTTTAAACAGGATTTTCAATCTGCAAAATCTGGAAATTCAGTGCATAAAGACTATATTTCCTGTGCATGAATTAAACAAATTACGTCAGTTGAATTTGACACGTAAAATTGAGTTTTCGGTATTTAAATTTTAATCTTCTCTGCTATATGGGAGACGAGACTAACGTTTATTTTCTCTCCAATATGTTCCTAAAGAATTCTAATTACATCAGAGATGCAACCTTTAAATCTGAAACTTTTAAAATTTTCTGCAGATAATTTTCCAGGTATCGTAAACATGTTTAAAAATTTATATGCGTTTACGTTTAACTAGAAACTTTACAAGGGCCACTAGTTCCACAAGCAGATATCGCAGTTTGGCACGAATTTATAGTGCAATCGGTTATCAAGTTCATTGGGCTCTAAATTACATCCTGTTATGTTATCTTAAGCTGCATCCCCTCGACAATCAATAAAGCAGGCCGTTCTGTTATCCGATTGTTATTTATTCAGTGCTTCAGCATCACAATATCCCATGAAAGCTACAGTTGTGAGCGTGCTTCTATTGAGAGCTTAATCAATAAATAATTTAGTTAAACTGTTCATAAGCAGTCGCCATAAGTTTCCAAAAGAAAGGGAATATTTCAATCAAAGGGGATTTAGTAATTAAAAAGCTCATATTTTTAATAACCTCAATAAAATTAATTATTTAAATTTCTAAGAACTGCATTCATTGTAGCAGAATAGAAAAAAAAATCTAATAAAGAAAACGCATTTAAAGATATTTGATTATGTTCTGGGTTTTAGGTATGTTTATTTCTCATATGGGTGCAATGAATATGAAGAGTTACCATCAGAGATTCTAGGATTCAACAATTTGACGTCGTAATATTCAGTATTCATGTTTATGAATGAGACGAAAGAGAGACTACTATTTGTAAGGATTGCATTACAATTGATTTCTAAATATGTTCCTTTAGCATGATGTTCTTGTTATCAGACACTACAACGTTCATATCAAAACTTATGTCATGACACCATAACTTCCTTATTGATGTTTTTTGTTCACCTTATAGTCTTATTTGTGGTTGTGAAACATTCCGTTTCTGTTTCCTTAAATTTCAAAAAAAGGTGCCCTTTAATCTGCTATCTGTAAGATATCGTAAGCTAATAGTGCAAATAACATTTGACAAAAATTTTGATTTGAATATTTAGTTAAACCAAAAGACTCATTGCAACCTTTTCTTTGATTTACTGTGTCAAGGAAATTAAAAAATATCTCAGGTAGTCTCTTCTAGCGAAACTACCGCGGGTTATTAACGTAGGATTACTTATCGTTGCTTACTTATTTTCCTCTTCTTTTTCTTTTTCTTTTTTGCCGCATTTTGGTGCTTTTCTGTTTAACTGTTTACTGCTACTGGGTTTAGCACACTGCCAAAATTCTAACTCGCGACGCCGGACATTTTTTTTTTCTCTCCGCAGGACCGTTATTAAGGAACGTAATCCTACGTTAAAACAATTATGACACTTTGGGAAAGAGAATATGAAAATAACCCAGCTATTCCTCAGCTATATGTGCCAGCTATTCATCACATAGATGACTCAGCACGTTTGGTAGAAGAGCAGAAGTGTTCATGCCCCACGTCCATGCAGATGGTTGCCAGAGTGATGAAGATAAGGCCGCGGTCAGGCCAAAACATATGATAAAGGTTTATAGTGAAAAAAATTCACCATGATCGATTATACTTGTAAATCAATTTTGCAAAGGTCATTGTTATTAATACCAGTAAGAGATGGTGTAATTTGTGAGAAATGAAATTTAAAATTGGAAGTTTTATTTTTTTACTTTAGCGAGATAATGATAGAAAAGTATAACTTAAAGATCTGTCGTTTCAGCGATTTTGAACCCGAGTATAATAGCCAACTAAAACATTTGTTGTCTTAACGTATAATATTTTGATGAAATATCTTTGATAAGCTTCATATTTACTAAATTATAAAGTAACATCCTTAAGTTGTTGAAATCAAAAGTTGTAATATGAGTATAAGAAGTATTGCGACACTTACTTTAAATTTCTGAAAGCAGTCATCCATTTCAACAGTTACAAAGCAAGAGCTTTTCTGCAACAAAAGAATTTGACAAAGTGATATTAATTTAAAATTGATTCGTCGTAATTCCTACCGAAGGTACGTGATTAAAATGTTTCAGTAAACCACTACATTACATATTGTTAATAAATTTTAACTCAGTTTTGTTGTAAACTTGATGTATATTACTTAAGGCTGCTATGTACTAAGAAAAAAAATCGTATTTCCCTTTTCCTCTTCTTGCAGTCTCTTGTGGTAGGAGGAGTCCAATTGACAGTTCGAGAATTCCAGCCCCCTTAGGATTGACATTTTGAGGGATTGTAATGGCTCTCTCTCTATTCGGGGGTTAAGCACTGCCCCAAAATTTTTTATTTTAAATATATTTTTGTCAACTATTTACAGGTACATAAATGCTGATAATCAAATAAAATTGGTATTGTCAGATAGCCTGAACTTTTCTGCAAAGCGCTACAAGATTCATTTTATAAATTTCGTCTACCGAAGAAATTTATGAGCGTTTAAGACACAATGTACCAGATTTTTTCCCAAATAATTTAAATTTTAAAATATTAATTGCATTTAAAAAAAAGAAAAATGTACACAAATGTAAAATTTCTTTCTCTATGATGGAGTACAATTCTTTTAAAAAATCTTTGACTCCAAGTCGGCAATCCGTGGAAAAATTTTCTCCATAGGTAAACATTGAGGTGAGCGAATCCAATGGGGTTAGTACATAGCAGCCTTAAATATTTGTTTTCTCTAAATTCCGTTATAAAACCAGTAAAAAAACTTATGGGTCCTTTCCCATAATTTACTGTATTTTTACACACAAATTAAATAACTAGATGAATTCAAAATATGAAAATGGACTCAGTCATTTATAAATATCTAATATTAAAAGGTAGGCTATAGAGAATAGAACTCACTTCTACCCAGACTTGGGTGTAGATAATTTGAAGTGGCACTCTAAATGAATTTGATACAACACAGATTATACATGAAACATGTTTATATTGAATTCGTTGCACATATAGAATTTGCTTTACCAATAAGCATACGTACTACTTGTACGGATATATATATTAACATTCAATAGAAATAGAATACACATTTCAATACTCACAGAACCAGCAGAGAGTCAAACCAGCAGTACTGCCACGTAAACTTGGGTCTGCTAAACACTAGCGCGGATACACACCAGGACTGATTAACTCGTAGCTCTCCTCTCGCTTATCTATCAACTTTAACAACCTTCCTTCAACCTTACAACCTTTTTCACCCTAACATCCTTTTCATTAATGGACGCTGCATGGTATTTATACTAAGCGCGTATGCCGAAATTAGCATATCTCAAGCAGCTTCTTTAATTCATTCAGGCTATACAAATCTATATATTTAAGTTCCTAAGCCGATTTTTTGGGCAGTACGTGAGAGAAAACTACTGCAACAATGTACTTCATTTTGGTCTTAAGCGAAAGATTTTAATCTAGAGATGTGTCAAATTTGGTTTTTGTAACCGCAATTTCTATTAATTAGCAATAATTTACAATTAAAAATTTCTTTTTGCGCATGCTCAGTGACATGTTTAAATCTAACTTTAGATGCTCACTACTAAGCACGAGGCCGCATAAACTAGTTAATTTGTTTATTCCGAAGAATCTCTCTAGTTCTCCATATACTATCCAGCCGTCATGTTTTGTCGGGTACCAACAGCTCAGTACTACGCACGAGGCCGCATAAACGCAACAATTTCTTTCTGCGCATGCTCGGTGACATGTTTTAATCTGGCTTTAGATATTTACTAGGCATAAGGCCGCATAAACAAGCTAATTTGTTTATTCCGAGAAATCTCTCTAGCTCTCCATCCAGAGATACTATGTACGATAAGTATCTCTGGATACGATACTTATTGTTTGGACGGGTAACAATTAGTATCTTTATATTTTCATGCGCTTTAAAGACGATTTTATTCGGTAAAAATAGTAATAAATTGTTTTTATAGAAATTCAGACAAAGTTTGTTTAAAATATTTGTGCATACTCTATATATATAAAACAGTTCCGTAACTCACTGATTCACTGAGATATACAACGCACAGACCAAACCGCTCAACCTAAAAGGCTGGAATTTTGCATGGCGATTCTTCTTAAATGTACGGGTGTAATAAGAAGATTTTTGAAAAATTCTTCTTAGATTTTTAAATTAAATTTTTAAACTGTTTTTGTAACTTTTTTTAAGTTTGCATTTAAAATAATAATGTGAAGGGAATAAAATTTATATCACGAGAAAGATCATAAAAATTCCTTTAAAATGAGATCTTTATCGAATCGTTATTTCCATTTTCTAATTTTTGGTGAATTTTTAATAATAAATTTTAGAATTTAATTTATTAAATGCTGATCACGTGATTTCTTTATGGTACTTTAAAATAAATTATCGTCACGTACATAACAACTAAATAGACAAAAAAGATTTTATTTGCTTGCTAATGCGGCAGACGATTGGACATCCCAAACTGTCCTGATTAACTGAAAGATCCTCAAACTGTCCTATATTAACTGTACTATATTCTTTAGTATGTCCTATTACATTTAATTTGAATATTTTTCTCCTACATTATTTTATCTATAAAAATATCCCTTACGATTTTTTTATAAATATATATTTTGTTTTCTTGCATTATTGTATAAATTGATCGGCGTACTTATTATGAATTATATATATATATATATATATATATTATTTATTTATTTATTTATTTGGCATTAATTGCATACATGGACCGTTGTATTTATATTTGAATGAACTCCGTAGAGAAGTGCTGGTTTCAGCTAGTGGGAACATATGTATAAGCATTTATGATTTCTTTAATTTGCATCTTTAACTATCTATAAATCAAAATATGGTAATTTTAAATGTTTTTGATTGGCATCGATATAGATGCAACCCGTTTCTCGTATTAATTCTTAAAATTTCCCGTACCGTAAAACCATAAACAAATTCACCTTTTTAATGTATCATTCTGAGGCGGAGTATGTGGGAGAAATCCATCAAACGGTAGGATGTGTTTGCATGAGTTGTACACGAAATGACACTCAGGGTGCACATCCCAACGAGCATCTTTGATTGATTGTACATGCAAGAAACTGAAACATCCATCCATCATCTTCATTCGCCGACACTGATTTGTGAGCTTCCCTTCAGGTTTATATCATGTATTCAGCAAAAGTATCAAACAGTGAAATTTCTATCGAAACATATAATTCTGTTTAAACGCTTATTACGAGAGATTGTTAAAGATCATCTCCTCAGTCGGCGATTTCAACTCGAATCTGAATTAAACTTTCTTTACAATGACGTTATCTTTGAGGTATTGTGTTTAGTTTATGACAACAAAGTTATAAAGGAAAGGTCTCTATGTGTATATATGAATATAAATGTTTACTTACATACTTACTTACTTACACACACACACACACATATATGCATATCTTTACTTATATAAAAGCCTAGACTAGAAAAGTGTAGGTCACCATTCCGGGACGAACCAAGTCGGGAATATCTTAACATTGCGACGCCATTTTCTGAAATTTAAGTTGAAAAATAATACCACAAATGTTACATATTTTGAAAGCCCTTTAAAAAATATGAAAATTTCAATCGAACACCCTAGCTCAAAACCGTTTAATTTTTTAAATATCTTCAAATTAAAATATCCATTGAAAAGAATCATTTATTCAATTGAGTCACTCACTTGAATTTCGAATTCATTCTACTCCATGGTTTTTCTTATTCCCTTTAAATAACTATATTTTTAATGGTTAATTTTAATGTTAATAAAATTGTGTTTCACTTTGCTAATTATGAAATGAATCATTTATTCAATTGAGTCATTCACTTGAATTTCGAATTCATTCTACTCCGTGGTTTTTCTTATTCCCTTTAAATAACTATATTTTTAATGTTTAATTTTAATGTTAATTAAATTGTGTTTCACTTTGCTAATTATTATGTAATTATTATAAATTAATGCAGAATTTTACACTTAAAGAAAAATTATATTTTTCTGGAACCTATATAGCATTATGTACCTGTATTCATCGTAGTATATGTTTAAAATCTTTCTTCAATACATTCAAAAATAGAATCTTCGTGTAAACTCTTATGAGAAGGAAACGTTGATCAACATTCCGTCAATTTTGACGGGGTTTATATATTAGTTTATATATATAAATATCTATCTATCTATCTATATATATATATACGTGTATATATATATATATATATATATACTTAGTTGTACATTTAATAACTTAAATGTCACAAAATTGCAAAAATAATTGTATGAATAACCATGGCGTATATATTGACCATAATCTTGATGACAAAAAAATTAGTTTTTTCGTTACTTTCCAACTATACCCCATTAAATGTTATTGTTTTCATAGTCATAATGAGGGAACTAGGATCATTTGTCTGCGAGACTACTTTTATCCAAGTGTTTTAAAGTTTGACTAGTTTAAGATTCTCTTAGTCTAAAAGATACGATATTTTGGAGAAAATCGTTTGCTTAGTAATTTAGACTGATGTGTTCGTAAAATGTTCACATTAAACTTAAATTCTTGGTTTTCATGTATATATTGGATATTTGCAATTGCTTCATTACTTTTTGTGTTTCTGTGTGTTTGCTTTTCATATTTCCTTGTACATTTTTTATGCAACTTTAATGCAACTTTAATATATTTACATCTCTCAATAATCTATATAAAATTTGTTCAGTGGATTTCTTTATTAGCAACCTACACACACACACACACACATATATATATATATATATATATATATATATATATATATATATATATATATATATATATATATATATATATATATATATATATATATATATATATATTCCATTTTCCTGGGTTCGTTAGGATTGAATAAAATCTCTTCAGAAAATGCGCCCATGAAAAAATTTATTACTCTGTAAATTCTTCAGGCGCATACATAAATTCAAAAGTTACAACACTTTCAGTTCTCATTAGAAAAGAATACTGAGTTCCAATGCCAATGTTAGGTATATTTATAGACTTCTAAACCATACTCTATTGGTCAACCAGCTAGATATCACTAGAAGCTTCTAGAAAGGTCTAGACGGCAAGATGGAGACCATTTGGCACCATATCGCCAAATTTGGCTACCAAAATAAGTGACCAAATCCATCGCCAATTTGGTGATAACTCTCATATTTGGCTAGATTACCATTGACTTGTAAAATTCGTAACAATATCAAAAATGTATTTCATCAAGTTTAAAACATTTGAAAATGGTTTTAGAGTCTTTTTTTCTGAAAGTGCAAAATTTTTTGATTATGTATTTTTATTTGTAACATTTTACTTTTCTAGTAGCTACGAAACTTTGCTTTTCTACCTAATACTTGTAGTACCTCCTATATCTTTTCATGTTATTAAAACATTTCATAAACTTATTCCAAATTAATTAAATGTAAGAAGAAAAATTAAAGTAAAGAGAAATTTGTTACTTAACCTTAAACAAACACCAAGCAGTGGATTCTAGTTACGCCATTATACAAAAATATTGTCTTTTAACTATCAAAATATATCAAAACTAGGGGCTCGTCCCGACTTTGTCCGGGTTGAACAAAATATTATACCAATAAATTTCCAGCTGATAGCCAATAAATTGTAAATCTTTTTATACCTTAAAAATAACCTTAATAATACCTTAAATTAATATTACGTTAGTTAATAATTAAAGTTAATTTTTTTGAAAGAAAAAGGAGTGCCGGAGAACGGCTAGATTCGAGCCGCTAACATCAGAACAGAAGCCCACCGCGGTAGCACCACGCTAAGGATCGTTGGAATCTTCGGCACAAAAAGCGGTAGAGGGCAGTAGCGGTAACAATGGAGATTGTTAGGATTAAGCCCCTAACTTTATTTCTACTGATCATATATACATAATATATAGCCTATGTCCATCTGGAATAATGTACCTTTCAAACAGTGAAAGAAATTTTCAAATAGGTGCAGTGGTTCTGGAGATTACCCTCCACATACAAAATCGCTCTCTATTTATATATAAGTATAGATAAATATCAAGTCCGTAGGAATGATTCATTTTTTTACAGTGTTGCTCATTGATTACAGTGATCTTTTTCATCTGAGAATGATAGGTTGCGAAAGTAATTTAGAAAGATACTACAGCTCATTTATAACGCAGTTTCTATACAGCACGAAATGTTTACTCTTTACACTTTGAAGGAATAAATGCAAAATGATAACAAAAAAACAACTGAAATGAAAAAGAAATTCTGGTTGTTGCACTGAGTGCCTTACAAATCACACTACTCAATGCTTCCTTCACTTAAATAAGTAAATACTACCCACACTATAAACTCGTAATCAACTCTCACCAGGATTTAAATCTAGATTTTGCTTCGAATCCATATTTTCTTGTTGACACTCAAATGTATCATTTCGGTATCTGGCAAGCGTCATGAATGAATAACGCCTCCTCGGTTTCAAAGAAGAGAATCTTGTTTCCTTGCATCGTCGTAATTTTCAGTACATGTTCGATCTGAGTTTTCTTCACTATCCATCTTACTATACCATAATTAGCTGTTTTAGACACGTACTTGGTTGAAGATTCTGTGAAATTTATGAATATGTTTGCTGCGGAATGGTGATTGCAAAGCAAATTTAAGTAAAGCCCTTTGCATACGAAATTACAGATAATGTTGCATGAACGATTTTTTTAACAAATATCAGAGCTTGATGCTTATGCTGAAAACTATCAGACATTTAAATACGCCCAAGCTATTCTGTTCCAGTTCTTACATCCAATCTATTTAATCATTCTGAATTATACAGAATGATACATGCATTTTAGATGTTAGAACAAAATATTGGTTACAAATACATATTTTCTGTTTTAAAACTTTGTTGAAGCTTATCTATTTTTCCCTAGGCATTGTATGGAGAAAAAAAATTGTAATATGGTATATTTATGGGAAAGAATACTAGCTAAATGCTTTTTTTTCGCATAAAATATCTTGCTTCTTATGCAATTTAAGCATTGAGAAATTTTCTTTGAATATGAGAATAATTTAAAATGAGAACTTTAACAAAGTATAATTAAAGATTTAAGGAAATTTTTAATATATCAAGATATACTAATTACTAGAATCAAGAAAACTGCACTGAAGAATACGATTAGTCTAGAACAAAATAAACAATGGTTACTTAAAATGGTTACTTAAAAATAACCCATAATATATCATATGAAAATCATACATTTTTTGCGTGATAAAAATATTGCCTAATGAAGCACTACATTACTGTCGCAGACTCCATGGTTTACCTGTTTTGATTCCATAGTTTCGTTTTTTTTTGACTCCACATTCCACGAGATAATCTTTTGGTGTTTGGCGACAAGCCATTTGTTTTTGAGTTTATTCTTTTTCTTTTTTACTTGTCTATATATATAAAACAGTTCCGTAACTGACTCATTCACTGACTGACATACAACGCACAGACCAAACCGCTGGACCTAAAGGGCTGAAATTTTGCATGGGGATTCTTCTTATAGTGTAGGGGTGCACTAAGAAAGATTTTTGAACAATTCTTCTTAGATTTTTTTAAATTAAATTTTTAAGCTGTTTTAGTAACTTTTTTTAAGTTTGCATTTAAACTAATAAATTGAGCGCTATAAAATTTATACCACGAGAAAGATCAAAAAAATTCCTTTAAAATGAAATCTTTTTCGAATCTTTACCTCCATTTTCTGATTTTTTGGTGAATTTTTACAGATTAATTTTTAGAATTTAATTTATTGAATGCTGATCACGTGATTTCTTTTTCTGGTACTTTATCGTCACGTTCATAACAACTAAATAGACAAAAAATATTTTTTTTCTTGCTAATGTGGCAGACGATTGGACATTATTTGGTCTATAAAAATATTCCTTACGATTTTTTTATAAATGGATATATTTTTTTTTGTACATCAATTGTACATATTGATCGTCGTATTTATTATAAATACATATATATATATATATATATTTGGCATTAATTGCATACATTGACCGTTGTATTTAATTTGAATGCACTCCGTAGCGAAGTGCGGGTTTTCTGCTAGTTAGTTAATATACGCTGCCTGTTGTTGTGCCCTTTTTTGGTCCCATTTTCCCAAAAGGAAGAATGTAACCCTTTCTGAATTTTTTTTATATAAGTGTGTGTGTGTGTTTCATAAGTAATCTGAATTCAATATTTTAATGTGTCTCGAAATTATTTCAGTACCTCAAGCAAGACCATCAGCATGTGTCTCTTCTAAAGAAGCTCCCCCGGGACAATACAGGTAGGAATTTTGCTTATCTACTAATTCGAGGAGACACTTCGAAGTATTTAATTTGAATCTTGGGTGGAGTGACAACAATAACAAAGAGTATTAACAGTGAGTTATACCAATGAATTAAAATCATATGCACTATCTCGAAGAAAAGTTCCCCTTTTTCGTTAATCTTTTATATCTTCTATAAAACCAAATACCATTGAAAGGGATCTATGCAGTTTAAATTTATTTTTAAGCACCTGTTTTATAGAATTTTATCAACGCTATTCTATATCAGAGAATCGATATACAATTTTTTAGAGAATCACTTACTTAAAATATCAGTAAATTTCGTTAGAATATCGTACCGAGGGTTGAGATACTTTCCGTTCGTTGAAATACAACTAAAGGCATTTGCCGTTTTAAAATAATGTTTACGAGGGTTTTATAGAATTACAAAAATACTTTATGGGGCATAATTCTTTTCTTTAGTGTAAGAGAACTCCAAAATGGGAAAGAAAAGATATTATTTATTATATCAGTAATCCTGAAACATGAACAACCGATCCGACGTTTTTCCTCTATTTCTGGGATTAAAATACTTTTCGTCGAAGCTATTAACATCGTTTGAAAATATTTGGTCTTATTCCTATGTATATTCACTGCAATATTATTGTAACGTCCAGGAAGCGTGCCAGCGAGAACAGTTGAACTTTGCACGTATTCACCGATATTGTGTGGGAATTGTTATATTTTATCACACCTTCCGGCCTCCATATAAAGTATTATTACCAGTGTGACGTAATGTTACACTTGGAGTCATTTGCATGCTTATTTATTTTTTTTTACTGAAATGGCAACTTCGATAGATATTGCGGAGTCAATAGATATACGATGATATAGGGCCTGTTCACATAGAGTCCGTTGCGTAGCTTAATAAACCAATCATAGGCGTTAAAAATTTCATTGCTAATCGTTTGGAGGTCTATGATTGGTTTATTTTCGTCTCAACGTCATCTTTTCCTTAACGCAACGCAACGGACTCCTGTGTTAACAGGCCCATACTCAGTGAGAAGAGGTTGTAATAGTGCTTTGGTGTTCATGTGAATTTGTGAAATTTAAATTTAAAAAGTTTGTTTAAAGTTTTGAATGTTTTAATTTAAAAAGAGCCTTGTAAAGCCGAGTCAACACCCTCACTGCATGTGAAAACCGAAAAGGATATCGCCCCATTAACTTAGGGGGGGGGGGGGGATTTTACATATCGACTGCTCCATGCTCGGAGATTGAAAGTAAACCGCTCGGAAAACCTGTGAATATCTGACTTTGCGTGCGTGGACACAAATTACAAGTATTATCTCTGATATCATAGAGTCAATGGAACTTGCTTTTAAACTGCAACAAAATTATTCTCCCTTAAATTTTCTTTTAACATTAAATCTCGGGGGAAAAAAATGTGGCAAGGAAGACGCATACGTTGACTTGAGTGCACAAAATTCGAAATAGAGTCTGATTGTGATATCAATTAGTGTGTGGTGGGGCAGAGGGTGTTTTTAAAAGGCAGTTGGAAATACAATTATTTTATACCCCGTTCTTCTGACAAGATGTGTTACTCCTACAATCTTTACATATATAAAAGCCTAGAGTAAAGAAAGTGTAGGTAACCATTCCGGGCGGACCAGATCGGGAAAATTTTAACATTGCGACGCCATTTTCTGAAACTTTTCTTGCAAAATAATACCACAGAAGTTACATATTTTGAAAGCCCTTTCAAAAATATGAAAATTTCAAGTGAACACCCTAGCTCAAAACCGCTTAGTTTTGAAATATCTTCAAATTAAAATATCCATTGAAAAGAATCATTTATTCAATTGAGTCATTCACTTGAATTTCGAATTCATTCTAATCCATGGGTTTTTATATTCCCTTTAAATAACTACATTTTTAATGTTAAATTTTAATGTTAATTAAATTGTGTTTCACGTTTTATTTTTGTTTTATTTTATTGTGTGTTTTCTGCTGTTTACGATCGTTTTCAGCAATGCTGCTGTGTGGTGAGTCATTCACTTTGAAACAGTTTCGGTTTAAATTTTTATTTAGTTTAGTTTTGTTTTGTTGTTTACTCCTGTTTAAGTACAGTTTTCAGCAATGCCCGATGAAAATGATGAATCACCTCTTGAAACGCTAATCAACATTCCGTCATTTTTGACGGGGGTTAAACTACTAGTACATAAAGATTTTAATAACCGACATCCCCTAAAAAGGCTTGTAAGGTATACATAAGATTCGATTCACAAGAATCGAACTTTTGAGTGAATGAATTAAAGAAGCTGCTTGAGATATGCTAATTTCGGCATTCGCGCTTGGTATAAATACCATGCAGGGTCATGAATAAAGGAGGTTGTTAAGGTTGATAGATAAGCGAGAGGGAGCTTACGAGTTAGGCAGCTCCAGGTGTTAACCGGCGCTAGTGTTTAGCAGGCCCAAAGTTTACGTGGCAGTACTGCTGGTTTAACTCTCTGCTGGTTTGTGAGTATTTGCAAATTGTATTTCTATTGAATGTTAATTATTATTCCGTACAAGTAGTACGTTGGTTTATTGCTGTAAAAGCAAATTATATATGTGCAACGAATTCAATAAACATTGTTTCATGTATAAACTGTGTTTGTAATCAAATTCATTTAGAGTGCCACTTCAAATTATATACACCCAGTGTGGGTAAGAGTAGTAATTCTCTATAGGCTCATCTCAAAGGTGACCGCGTTTACATTTTTGAAGCCTTAAAGTGAACCATGAAGCTTTCCCCCACGCATTCTCTGCTGTGAAGTTTTACATTTTATGAATGCATTTTCAAAACAGGGCTGTCTAGCCAATCCAGACAAGCTCTAGATATTTCGCATGTAAATATTATTTTTATAACATCTGTGCATGAATACCGTTGAATATTATCGGTTATCAATAATATTACTAATTTATTTCAGACACGTAAGATAATACTGAAAGCTCTTCTAAGGCATGCCTATAAATTTGGTTGCAAATGATTCCTCTTGGGAGAATCAGTCACTAAAAAATAAGACTCAAAAGTGTTTTTATTTTAATACCTAACGGAGTAATGCTATTATTTAGTCTAGGTCATGTTTTTAATTCTTTTAAAAATACAGGGTGTTCGGGCTAAAGGTATCCAAAAGTCATGACTTATTTTTACGAAACTACCCATTAGAATTTTTAAAAAAATATTTAAATAGAAAGAACTTCTCCCCAAAATTTAATATCAATCATAGACTTCGATCATAGTATCATAGATACGCTTCTTCAACTCATCTACAGTTTAAACTTTTTGTTTATGCGCAACGGTTTTATTGAATCCAAAGAAAAATGTCTAATAACGCCTGATATGCTATATGGGTTCTTTTTCTTATTTACCCTGCAATCCTCTAACGGTCCAGGCACACTATAAAGTAAGAGGCATAAACATAAATAATTCCTTTTTATTCTACGTAGACGTAGACTAACATAGACCGACTTAGGGCTTCAAATAATAACACAACAGTACCTCAACTTGCGGTACTAAGAAACTGAACTTTTAAGTCGTAACGAACCCTTTCAGGCAGAATATACGTTCACTAACAATACCCGTAACCATCGGGCTCTGAAATAACTATCGAAATCGTGCAGCCACCTAGGCTAAATACTAATACGTGCTCTATCAGTTAAATACCGTTATCACCTTCGATCTAACTTTTCTCACCACTCCGTATCCCTACTAATAGCGTAACGTACTACCGTACAAATATCCACTCCCTTTTGGGCTCTTCCCAACTCAGCGTGTGTCACTTAAATAGCCCAGACACCTGCTCCGAACTCACTTCGACTGGCCTGCACTGCGCAGCTACCAGAAATTTGCATCTGAGCAACACGCGAACCCTACAATGAATGCTACGAAACACTTGGAGATAACTGGATTACCATTTAGACGTTAGTCGTGCTACAAAAGGTGCACACATCAAAATCCATGGTACTATGATAGAAATCTATGATTGATATTAAAACTTGTTGAAATGTTCTTTCTATTTAAATAATTTTTTTAAATTCTAATGGGTAGTTCTGTAAAAATAAGTCATGACTTTTGGAAACTTTTAGCCCAGACACCCTGTATTGTTACGACGGGGATTTTCAATATTTTTTTCTATTTATACGCTCTTAATATACTGTGATTTAGTTACCTTTATTATCACTCTTTACATGTCATATATTATCAAAAATTTCTAAATTTAAACATGCATATATTAGTAATTGTATAGACAGAGAAGTAAATTAATAAAAAAGTTAAAATAGAATGAGGAATTTAAAATGTTTATTTTTATATTATTAGTAATGTTACTTCTACATTAGCAGTAAGATAAACTAATAACGAAAAGATGAGTTTCTAAGGATGTTGCGACTACAGATTAAAAGCTTACTCATATACTTTTCCAATCTTTGGTTTAATTCTGATTCTTTGTTACGATTTCTGTACCTTTCATCATTTAAATAATTAAATTTCTCCAATGTTTAATGAGGCATTAAACATCCAAAGTTACAAATGAAATTTATTTATCAAATATTTTTGAGAATAGTTCTCAAAGTTAGGAAATATGAAAGAAAAACCTTTCTTGATTCTTTTAAAAGAAGGAATGTCCAAATTATACCAAAATAAGTGAGACTTTAGATATGTATGCAATGGGATTTTTTTTACGCGATAAAATTATGAAGAGAATCAGTTGAATAGAATTTAAATTAAGTTTCAAATGTTATATATAATCAAATATATTGCAAATTCCAATAAAAACAAATAGATTACAAATTCTAATAGAAACAACTTGATACAATTTGCAATCTTGTAACCTCCCGTACAAAGTACTAAATGGTAACACATATTACCTGATCTGATGCCTGAAATATTGACTTTTACAGGTTTGATATTTGATTTTATAGAAATTGAATGAAATAGTAAATATTTTACGCTAAATTGGTTTGTAAGTTTTTTTTATCATGTTTATAGATATTGTTGAGAGCAAATACTCTCAAAAAGATGGAATATTCTTATAAAACTTATAGAAAAGACTTTTTGTATAAAACTTTTTCTTGTAAATTTCATCTAAATTATTTATTCTTTAGATACCAAGAAATCAAATCCCGGTTTTCATAATTTGTAAGATTTCTCGCAAATTATAAAACCCAAAAATTTACCTTTCTTCCCGTATCACTCTTTTTCTTATTTTCCTCTAAATTTTCACATATAAATAACGGTTTTTGAAAATGATCCTTTTATTTTATTATTTTTTTTTTTTTTGCACTTCTGGAAATTTCCATGTATTTATTTCTTTGCATCATCGTACCAAAATTATGTTCTGAGCGCAAGAACTTTTCCCCAAACTTCTGTCGTAAAACAATGCAAATGAGAGAAGTCATTGAAAACACTGTTCATAGCTGTCATTAAGCAGCGACAAGTTCAGAAAACTAAAACACGTAACAGGAAAACCAATAAACATCAGCTATAAACAACGAATTGGTCAATAAAGAGCTTTATTTAGCCTTGTCTTCCCAATAAGATTCCTGATAAGATGTAATTAAGATATTGTATTTTTATGTCTTTGTAAGTTGTTGACCGTCCGGGTTTATGGGACAATAAGAGACTTCATCCTTTAACGGTTCTCTAAGTAATGTCTTCCATTAAGTCTGTGTTCCATAAAAACAAAAACATCAATGACAACTAATTGTTACTGAAAATTTAAAAGATATTGCCTTTTTGTTTACAGTTTTGCTCATCGGCAAGTGCTTAATTATTTTTATTTTTTTACCCAAGTGACGTTAACGATACTTAAAGAGTTTTTCTTATATCTTATTGATAATAGAGGATTAGCTAAAGTAAAGTTAGGCATGAATGTCTGATAAATGTCGGAACAAAGAGTTATGATTTTAAGCTTCTATATTTAATTTTTTTATAATTATCCAGAAGACATTTTAAAGGACCTGGCTGTTATCATGGAAGTGTAACCAACTGTACTTTGTGTGAGAAAACTTTTAAAAGTGTAATTTATCAAATCATCCATTTTTTCTTTGTCAACTATATACTGAATTGATTCCTCAGATACTCCATTTAATAGGTAATGAAATACGTATTACTGAAAGATAATTCATGAAGATGTCTTCCTGTTTCGAATAAATGAAAGTTTTTCTCCACGAGATTTCATTTGGGCTTGAATCTCCACGAGAACTGTAATTCTTGCAAGTTTCATTATTATTTAAACTAAAATCTATTAAAACTTCATTTAACACATGATTATCTGATGCACTATTTTCAATGTAAACAAGGTCATTTTTTCGGTTATCTTTTTTATACTTTATTATCCCAATTATATACATTTATTATCCCAATTGAGCCCGCCGTTCAAAGTACAAATAGTTTTCAACGAATTAAATAATTCTAAATTTAAAAACAATTTTTAACAAAATTTTTTAAACATGTACCATGTTTGCCATTATAAAAAATAAATTCTTAGGTAAAATTGAAAATTTTTTTTTTCTATATATCATCGCAGATTTTTGTCAAAATGGTAGCAGGATAATGCTTAACATTTGTTATATTTCAAAATCTAAAAAAGAGAGTTGTTATTCAGCCAGTTATACAGGCTGAAAACTAAGACACATTTCGTGCTGTAAGTGTCTAAATATATTGAAAATAATATTTCTTATCATATCTTCAAATGAGAGAGGCGGCTTTAGAGAAAGGTCAGGAAAATATTTTTTATTAAAAAAAATACTAAACATTGCAAATTCAACAGATTTTTTTATAAACTTATTAGATATATATATATAATATATATATTATATATATATATATATATATTATTCATATCAAATAGAATTCCCAGCACTGAAAAATCATTTAGTTTTTTCAATACAAAATTCTATAAAAATGCCCAAATTGAAAACGATATGCATTTCATGGCATAAGTAAGAAATTTTAAGGAAAGTAAATATTTTATTGCAATAAATAACGAGTTAATCATACAGAAAGTTACTAGCATTAGCTGAAACATAATATAATAATACTTTAAATTAACATACTTAAGTAATACATTCCAACGTTTCATGTACCTGGTAAATTTACTAATATTTCTGCCTTTCTTTAAGAATGTCAAGAGATTTCATTAAAAAAATGAAATTATCTATTATGAAGAAAAATGCGTAAAAATCAATGGAGTACTATGCTTTCTTATGTCTGTTCATTTCAAGGGAAAAGGGGGTGTAATGTAGCACGCTTTCCAGTCGTAACCCTGGGTACTCTAAATATGCTACATCTTTACCGAGTACCTCCCGGGCCTTTCAAGTGGTTAACTGGAATGCCAGAAAAGCTAGGAAAAGCATTTAAAGCTGAGCATTTCGATAGGAGCAATGCATTACCGGTTTTTAGTCATTTGGTTCAAAGGTACCGGCGATCTCACGAGTGAATAGCTTAATAGCCAAGTGTTCGACATTGGTAAGCAACAACAACAGCATTTCAAGTAAAAAAGAACAATAAATCATTATCTAAAATTAGCAATCGTAAGTTCAGAATACTGAAAGCAATCCGCATTGCTGTAGAGGGTTGCTTTGGGTCTGTAGAGATTTAGAAAAACAGAAATATTTTACTCAGACACTGCATAAAAGAGTTCTTTAATAAGTTAATCGAAAGATCTTTTTCAAAGAAACGCAAATGCCTAAATCGATAGAAAAATATAACTTCCCAAATCCAGAAAATCGTCAGTGACCTACGAATTTTCAAAGTTTGGATATAGCTATGTGTCGGGTAACCCTTTATCTATAGGTTTGAGCATTGATATCCCATACTTTATATAATTTTGAAAAAAAATTGTTCTTCTAGAAAACTCTAGGGGAGGGGAACTAGCATTTATATTGTAGGTACAAATTGTGTCTGTAAATGTCCAATATGAAGACATTAACGTATCTCACGACTCATATCATTTAGTCTACAGTTTGTTTCCCCGCATCCAAGTTTTGTTTCTAGGGCGCCACTATTCACAGCAGATTTTGAGGGCAACTAGCATTTATCTTGTGGGTACAAATTTTGTCTGTAAATGTTCAATATGAACACATTAACGTATCTCACGACTCATATCATTTTAGTCTACAGTTTGTTTCCCTGCATCCAAAGTCTTGTTTCTAGGACGCCAATATTCAACAGCAGATTTGGAGGGCAACCAGCTTTTATATTGTGGGTACAAATTTTGTCTGTAAATGTCCAATATGAACACATTAACGTATCTCACGACTCATATAATTTTAGTCTACAGTTTGTTTCCCCGCATCCAAAGTCTTGTTTCTAGGGCGCCAATATTCAACAGCAGATTTGGAGGGCAACCAGCTTTTATATTGGTGGTACAATTTGTCTGTAAATGTCCAATATGAACACATTAACGTATCTCACGACTCCTATAATTGTTAAGTCTACAGTTTGTTTCCCCGCATCCAAAGTCTTGTTTCTAGGGCGCCATTATTCAACAGCACATTTACATTAAGAGGAGTGAAAAAAAGAAAAGTTTAGAGAGTATCATAGATTACTTTGTCGTATTTTTAGGTTCAGTAGGTTTCATCATATTTGAATGTACACTGAAGTGCCACTGAATTAGGGATACCTACCTAGTACAAGTTGGGCCTCATCTGGCCTTCATAACGGCTGCCACACGACGAGGCATAGATTCAACAAGTTTCTGGAAACGTTCCACGGGAATGGCTTGCAAATATTGGCTAAAGCTGTCCATAGTAAGGTTCTTTGGTGCTGTGTGATGACCTTTCACGCCTTGTTCCAAAACCTCCCTAAGATGCTCAATAGGATTTAAGTCTGGGCTTCTAGGTGGCCAATTCATGACAGAGAAGTCAGAGGAATGATCATCCAACCAGCCAGTAGCCAACCGGGACTTGTGAGAGGTACAGTTGTCTTGCTGGAAAACCTCCATTACCGTGCGGATAACAGAACAGCATAAACGGATGGAGGTGATCACCCAGCAACTCTACGTACCGAATTGCATTGAGGGAGGGTGGTACACGCACCAAAGATCCCAAACTGTGCCACGAAAAAACACCCCCAGACCATGATTGAGCCACCATGCCCTTGTACAGTTCCAGCCAGGGCATGCAGGATCCATAGCTTCATGAGCCTGACGCCATATTATCAGCCTCCCGTCGGCGTAAGTAGTCGGAATCGAGACTCATCACTCCATGCTACTCGTTTCCAGTCCTCTACACTCCCGTCTCTGTGCTCTCCTGCCCAGGCAAGACGTGCAGCCCGATGGCGAGTATAGAGCAATGGTACTCTCGTAGGTCGACGGCTCCCGAAACCCATCCGGTGAAGCGAGCGTTGCACAGTCCGTTTACTGACTGTACGACTGGCACCGTCATTAAACTGGGTGGTAATTTGATTTAATGTTTGGCTTCCCTGGCTACGTACAATACGCCTGAGCCGTCTCTCACCATGCACTGTCAAGGCTAATTCTCCTTTGCAGTTTGCCCTATCGCTAGTTTTTTTTCCACCATCCATGTATTCTTGGTATACTCTTGACACTGTCGACCTTGAAAATCCTAGCTGTCTGACGATTCGGAAATTGAATGGCCCATGTATCTCGCCGCACCTACTATTTGTCCGCGATCGAAGGGCGTCCTAAATCAGGCAGTTTACCCATACTGGCAATTCCAACAACTAATTCAGAACAACCACAGTACGCGCTATATATGCAGTTACCACAGCGCCCTCACTTACGCATACATGATGCGCCAAGCGCTACACAATTTGCATAGGCTTTGCTATACCTAATTCAAGTGGCACTTGAGTGGTATTAAGGTGTTCTTTAAAACCACGGTCCTAAATTTATACATGCCGTACATAACATGAGATTGTATGTATTGGTGTATGATTTTTAAGGTCAATATAGAATATTAAGAAATTAAAAATGAAAAATTCAATAAGAATTAAAAAATTAATATGCATAATCTCTATACCATTTTTTTAAAAATTTACTTGTTTATAATTTGTCTTACTTCTATTTCATAAAGCAATTTTTCATTCCATCTCTCTCAGCAATAATTATTGAAGAAATCGACAAGCAGGTTTCTATATTTTAATAGAAGTAATTGCACGACACATTAAATATTTATTATGTTTCAGATTTCCTAATAAATAATATGAATCCCCCGTTGAATTAAAATCAATATAAAGAAAGCTCCAACTAACATAACAGCATCTCACACTCCTTCCTACATATTATACATATGTTTACTGCATCATTATCAAGGAAAATTACCAACTGCTGCTAGCTAATTATTTCTGGTAAACAAAACCTAAATGTGTGTCGCAGGATGTTATGCAGGGAAATAATTCAGAATAATTGAATTATGAGACTTTTATGTCTTGAACAATAAAATACAATAGGTCTATTGTAATTTCTTCTCCTTAATGATGATTTTGTACATATATAACGCAGAAAGGTTAATTATGCATATTTACACAAACCGTCATGAATAATTAAGAACTGGGTGCGTAAGAGAGTATCCAAAATACTGTTTTTCATTATAAGTATCAGAATAAGTTAATGTTAGAAGCATTTTAACGAAAGAATGAACTTTATAAAGTGGAAAATTAACTAACCGAGGAAATAATGTTATAAAATAGTTTGAAACTCTTTTCAAAGCATTGTTTTAATACTTTCGTGAAAATCTAACAACGTTTATATCAGCATATTTCATGAGATTTAATAGAGCTTTGTATAAATTATATAATTTCTTTTAAATACATGCCCTAATGTATTAGAGATCTGTGTTAATATTTGCTCTAGAATAGCCAAATAAAATTGAAGGTCTTCTGAATATTTAAAATGGGATTGCTATTATGTGTCAACAAAATTTAATGTAAAAATTTTTAAACTATGTGATTATCTATTTTTAATGTCATACGCAATATTTTAGAGTCGCAAATATATATTTTATTGTCATACGCAATAATACAATATTCATAATACACTGGTTATCAAAAATTAAGCCTCGCAAAAAAGACCACCTTGGTGAAGCCCTCTACGCACGGTTGACGTTGATACCACCTCCGGAGCTTGCAGCGAGTGAGATTAACTCCGTTTGAGGTCAGACGGAGTTGCGATTCTATTCCTTCGTGCGCAATAATTACAAATGTCAGTCTTCGGCACTCGTCGTCGCGTATGATCGTCCTTGGCTGAACCTCCTGGATGCCGAATCCGTGGTTAGAAATTGTTGCCAAAGTCTATGAACCCCAGACGGACTCACATTTAGCCATCTGGCCACTTCGTCTGACTTTGTCCTGCCTCTAGTCTCCCAGTAGCTCGCCATCGTAGTTCTGCGGTCAAATGATGCCTGGAGTTCATTGTTCAAATTGGCTATGCCAGATGTCTAATCTCAGCCTCGCAGCGGCGATTGCCACCTTGCTCTGAAACATGCGCTTTATTGCTCCTCACAAATGACGTATTCCGACTGCAGCGCCACTATTTTGCATATATAGTATTGTTCAGCACCTTTTACTTCACAATATATTCAAATTTCAAACAGATTGGCCTAGTTTTGAACGGGTTATCCCTCTTTTTGTTATTTTTCCTTAATATTTGATAACTAGTGTATGTAATTTTCTCTACATAAATAAAAAAATGTTAAAGAAGAATATATTTTCGGCGTACAGGGCAGAATATGCAATAGGCGTCGCATATTTGGAACTTTTTACCAACCTTGAAGAAAGACATCCAGGCGATCTTACGAGAAGAATAAAATGCTTCATATGTTTGTTGCGTGTTAGAAATGTCTAACCGACATAACCTTTCACCAACTGCAATTGTCGGAAAACGAATCAAATTTAGCTCCTTGCCTTCTGGTGCTCCAGTAATAAACCGCCATACTAGATAATATAACCTGCCGATTATTTTTCTTATTTTTGTTCTGTCTGCTACCTAAATGACAGTTCAAGTACAGCTTAATGTATAGCACTGATTTTGCCAGCCTCCTTTTTTTAAGCAGTTGTTTGATATGCTGTGCTACCTTCACCTTTTGGTTAAATGAACCCACAATTTTAATGACATATCTAAAAGCTGCAAACAACCATTCCAATCGGGAGACTCGAATCCGTAGAATAGCAATTTCTAAGGTAAGAGAGGTCGTTCGGCTAGTGTCCAATCCCTAAGCAGTAGGAGCAGGTTCAATCAGATTGGACGCGGAGATGTGTTTTTAATAGTAATAATATTTAATCTAATGGAAAAACATATAAATAATAGCTAATAGTAAAATCCACTAACATTGAATAAATTTTGACATTCTCTTAGTCCTACATTTATATCTGTAGTGATAATGCGGATATATATATATATATATATATATATATATATATATATATAATATATATATATATATATATAAAAGTAGTGAATTTTGTTTCTTTACTCAAAAGTGTTCGTTCAATACAAATCAGTTTGAATACAAAAATTCCTGAAAATTTGAAATTTAAAAAAAATTAAAGCTATAAGCATGTTCAGTTTTGATATATTTGCTCAACCATTAATTTTGTTTGCATTATTTTACTTTCTTTCTACAGAGAAAATGATTGAAGGTAATTTGTTTCCACAGGATTTACACAAAAAGTTTCTAAAAGTTTATACTTACTTTTAAGGACAAAAATAGTGTTTTTGGGATAGTTTTTACTCCAGAAAAAAAATTCTGGCTTGTTTCTGTATATCATAACAATCTTCATAACAAGAATTTAATTGAAATATACCAAAGTACTAAGAACGCGGAAAAAAATGCAATAGACCCACCTCTCAAGAGTCTTAAATTTATAGTTCCCAATATGAACAATAATAAAAACTTTTGCTGCGAAAAAAGTAGGCTAATATTTAAGCTGAACAGCAGTACTTAATATTTTATATTACTTTGTAATATAAGATTTGAAGATAAAACTATATGTATGACTATATCAAAAAAATTAAATTATGAAGCTCAACCTAATAATAAAAAGAAACTACAACATCTTCAAAACCAGTTATCTACGCTAGGAATTTAGATGGCATTCATCAGTCCCAAGCAGTAAATTGCTCCCTACTGAATGATGATATTTGGAAACAACGTAATCAATCTATTTCATTTGGTCTGATATATATTAGAAACGTATTAGACACGAAACAGATGGCATTTCTAATGTTTTGCGATGTTTGATGGTTAAAGTATAGTGAATAATACGAATAATTTTCTCATAATCACCAACACACATTTAATTCATCATAAATGTGTACGTATATTATGGAATTGCGATATGACATTAAAAAATTTCAAATTTATTTTGAAATAAAAATTGAAACATTTTTAGGGATTAATTCATCCTTTTTTGTAATAAAAATACGAATAAAAATAGATTATTTATATTTAGCAAAGGGGGCTTGTGTCGGCCCAGTGGTACAGCACGCTGGTTTTCGGTGCTGAGGGTGCTCTGATCGAATCCTGGCGTCGCGCCACGAAAAATGCCTCCGTTCGCGTCGTCCCTTCATAGGGGGTAATGCTGTCAGCCTATATGGTGGCCCCACAATAAAATGGGCAGTATAATTGCGGCGTAGTATAGGCCAATGTATGTGCCTCCGCATTGGAAAAAAAATATTTACAAAGGATTCGTAGTAAATAAATTAAAATTTTAAAAATCTCATTAGAAAAAGAAGTCATCAAATTTCGAATGAAAACAATTTATGTTTATTCTTTTCGTTCAAAAATGATTGTATACGAATTTACGATGCAATTTCTCAAATTATAATCGCCCCATACTATAGATCATTTTTCAAACTGGTATAAGACCATCATCGATGAAATATGCACCAATTGTATCGTCAAATTAAAAGATATATTTTATCTATTTTTATAAATTTTAAAATCGAATTGGTCAAATTCTATTCATCTGAATTTTTTTTACTATAATTTACTATCATTGCTGCCAAATCTGCATAAACTGCATCATCAAATCACACATATGGATATTATCTATTTTTGTAAATATTAAGATCGAATATGTCAAAATTTAATAGTCATAAACAATTTTTTTCAGATAAGCCACCATATAATGTATATCATTTGCATAAGATTTGAGAAATACAAACCAAATGTATCATATACACTGCTGGCCACTGTAAATGCAACACCCTGAAGGAAACATGCAAATAACATGAAATTTACAACATGCAATAGCGGAGGTGAGATATGCAAATGATTAGAATTTCAGCGCAGACGCACATCAAGCGCGCCTGTGGCGCCACTTCAAAGCACTATTTAAGACTTGGAGATTTCGACGATTTCAAGTTCGGCAATTGTGTTTTTCTTGTGTTTTTTTCAAAAAAAAACGATCAATTATGCCTCGTCTAAAACAGCGATCATCTTTTGATCAAGTATCCGAGTTCGACAGAGGAAGGATAGTGGCCTACCGAGATTGTGGATTATCTTTCAGGGAAATCGGTAGTCGTGTTGGACGAAACCAAACAACTGTAATGCGGATATGTGATCGTTGGATGCAGGAGGGTACGACGGACCAGCGTGTTCGATCGCATCCACCTCAGCGCACCACTTCACGTGATGACAGGCAAATTGTGCGCATGGCAGTGACGGATCGCTCAGTCACATCACGAACCATAGCACAGCACATGCAGTCTGTAACGCATCATCCAGTGCCTGCGCGTACCATTCGAAGCCGTTTACAGCAGAGTGGTCTGTCCGCAAGACGTCCATTGCTTTGTCTACCCTTGACGCAGAACCACAGACGTCTCCGCCGCCAATGGTGCGATGACAGAAGGATGTGGACGGCAGAATGGAATGAAATTGTCTTTACTGACGAGTCACGCTTCTGTCTGCAACATCACGATGGTCGCATTCGAGTCTGGAGACACCGTGAAGAGAGGATGCTGAACAGCTGCGTTATGCACCGCTACACTGGTCCTGCACCAGGGTATTATGGTATGGGCGGTATTGGATATCACTCTCGCACACCTCTAGTACGCATTCCCGGTACTTTAAACAGCCAGCGCTACATCTCCGAGGTGTTGGAGTCAGTTGTCCTTCCTTACCTTCAGGGCTTGCCCACAGCCATATTTCAACGGGATAATGCGCGACCACACGTGGCACGCATTGTCCAACAGTTCTTCGTCAATCGCCAGATTGAATTGCTTCCCTGGCATCCTCGCTCTCCGGATCTTTCACCGATAGAAAACATGTGGTCCATGGTTCCTCTACGATTGACCCAGATTCCATCCCCAGCTGCCACAGCAGATCAACTTTGTCAACGTGTGGAAGCTGCTTGGTCTGCTGTACCCCAAGAACTCATCCAAAGTCTCTTTGAATCAATGCCGAGGCGTGTGGCAGCGGTGATCTCCAACAATGGCGGCTACTCTGGCTACTGATTTTGGCAGGAACCACACTTCACAGAAGTCTATAAATTTAATCATTTGATACTTGGTCAACATGTTATCTACAAAATAAATTTTGTTGTGATATCGCTTGTCTTTCTTGGTGTTGCAATTTGGGTGGCCAGCAGTGTATGTTCAAAATTACAAATTTTATCAATATTCAACAAATTTAAGTATCAAATATCTTAAAATCTATTCATTCCAAAGTATTATTTAAGAAACACCACATTACAGCTATCAGATAGATGGTGTTATATAAATCCAAACCTACAACACTATATTAATATTAGAAATAAAACCAATACAATTCATTGATTTTCATAAATTTAAGAATTTAATATCTCAAGCTCTTGTACTCCCAAATTGTGGAACTATTTTCTGTTACACCTCTCTAAGGTACACAACTAGAGCTCTGTATCGAAATGACATATAACAGTGTTTTGAAATCCAAGTCACACACACACACACACATAGATATATATATATATATATATATATATATATATATGTGTGTGTGTGTGTGTGTGTGTGTGTGTAGACTGGAATTTGCCATCACACACCTCCCCCCCCAATCCAGACCTTCAACTCAAGCGACCTCTACCGACTACGACGATTATAAATACTGTAGTCATTCTGTAGGCAGAGATGCGATGCGAGGCGATTTCCTAAACGACGATTACGGATGTGATTCCGTCAGGAACGCTGAAGACGTGTTAACGAAGACGTGGGAAAAATTGAAGCAAGTGCTGATACACGAGTTTACTGTTGATATCAACTCAGCCAACTTGCATGAAGTGTTAAGCGAAAAATGAAAGAATCTGAATCTTCACAGGAATATTATTTTAAAGTGAGGGAACTGAGTAATCCGGGTAAAATTGAAGACGCGGCATTAATACGATATATTATGAGAGGTATAAATGATAAACAGGAAAATAAACTAATTTTATATGGATGTAAAAATTTGTACGAATTTAAAGATAAACTGAAAATATATGAAATGATAGAAAGTGACTCTCTTAGAAACAAAAATACTTATGACGGGTTGAAACTTAGACATGAAAACTATAGTAATCCAAAACAAAATTTTAACAGTTCTGTTTCTCGTAACTTTAAGGTGTGTTATAATTGTGGGGGTAGAGACCATTTATCTAAATTTTGTATGCATAAGAACCACGGTTCGGAATGTTTTAGATGTTTTTCTTTTGGCCATAAGGCATCTGAGTGTTCTAAAATAGACCCAAATCCAAAACCAAGGGCAAATAATAATGTATCATCTTTTAATGTTAACGTTCATCCTAATTTGAATAAAATTGTGAAGATTGGAAACTCGAGTTTTAACTCAATCATTGATACCGGAAGTCAAGTTACTCTATTAAGGAAAGTTATTTTTGATCAACTAAATAATAACCAGTTAAGACCATCATATTCAACTTTGACAGGATTAGGTAAATGCAATATCAGACCCTTAGGTTATTTTACAAGTGAAATCGAAATTGATAATTTCAAATACAGTACAAATATTTGCGTGGTTGAAAACGAAGCAATGAATCATGGTATAATCGTAGGACTTGATGTGCTTATGCAGGGTGAAACAGTTATAAGCGAAAACGGAATCATAATTCGAGATAAAAATCAGAATGAAGTAGTTGACTCCTTCACAGCTTTACCAGTAGACTTAACTTTTGATGATATCGAACTTGATATTGCGCATAATGTTCCTGAATTCACTTAGGACCATTAGATCACTTAGGACCATTAGAAAGTACTTCTATAATTTACAAGTATATTTTGGCAATTATAGACGGGTTTACCAAATTTGTTTGGCTGTATCCTACCAAAACAACCCAATCAGTCGAAGTAATATCTAAATTAGAACTGCAGAAAACTAATTTTGGAAATCCGATTAGAGATTATGAAACAATCTCTGACTGAGTTACTGCTTTCACATCTAGGGAATTTGAAGAATATTGTTCTAAAGAAAACATACAGCACCATCTAATCACTACAGGACTTCCCCGTGCCAATGGCCAAGTCGAACGTTTAAACCAAGTAATTATTTCTGTGTTATCAAAATTATCCATAGACAATCCATCCCACTGGTATAAACACGTTAACGAACTGCAGCAAACTATAAATTTAACGCATCAAAGAAGTATTAATACCACCCCTTTCGAACTACTTTTCGGTACTAAGATAAACTCAAAATCAACAGATAAATTAAAAGAAACGTTAGAAGCTGAATTTCAAGCTAATTTTGAAAACATCGCAAAGACTTAAGAAGAGAGGCTAAAAAACGAATTTTTGAGGTCCAGGAACAAAACAAAAGAGCATACGATTTACGCAGACGAACCCCCCAGAAATAAAAAATAGGAGATTTAGTTGCAATTAAGCGTACGCAATTCGGACCTCATCTCAAGTTAAAACCGACGTATCTAGGACCATATAAGATTATAAAGTTTAAAGGCAACGACACCTATGAAATATTCAAAGAAGGCGATCACGAAGGCCCAAATACAACAACCACGTGCGCTGAATTTCTTAAAAGATGGAGCTTAACACCAAATTGACGATACTTTTTACAACTGACTAAGGACCGATTGAGACTTTACGCGATTTGTGACTTTGCTTTTTCTCAATTATGACTGTGTTTGAGTCGGTCTGATAGATAAGAGGAATAAGACGATAAGACGAATGGATTTTGAAAGTGAAGAATGTGACACTGACTCAAGACGAAAAACACGATGACTATTTAAGACGATGAATGACGCTAAAAAGAAGGAGAAAAAAGAGAATTTTAATTATTGTAAGAACAAACTGCTGCTGTTTTTTCCTTTTTTTAGGTATTTTACAACAGACGATCTGACCAGGAATGTGCGGTCACATTTTCCCTAGGACGGCCGATCTGTAGACTGGAATTTGCCATCACAAACCCCCCCCCCCCCGATCTGTAGAATGCAATTGGCCATCACACCTCCCCCGATCTGCAGAATGGAACTGGCCCTCCAGAAGTTAACTCAAGCAACCTCTACCGACTACGACGATTATAAATTCTGTAGTCAGACTGTAGGCAGAGATGCGATGCGAAGCGATTTCCTAAACGACGATTATGGATGTGATTCCGTCAGGAACGCTGAAGACGTGTTAACTTATAATTCTTGAAGACGTGTTAACTTTTAAACTTTTAATTCTTGATGTGTGTGTTTCGTGATTAATTGTAATTATATGTCAGCTGCATTGTTCTTCACTACTATTCACCAACGACCATTCTGACCGCCCACACACACACACACACACATATATATATATATATATATATATATATATATATATATATATATATATATATATATATATATATATATATATTCAGGTGGTTATCAAAATAATGGAAACACCTATGAATATTAATGGTGTTTATGAATGCGTTTTGTATACCTTAAAAAAAAGTCTGTCCATCTGTATTTTTTATATTATATAGTGAATGTATTATTCTACTGTCAAGTGGCAGTAATGAAGCTAAGGTCATTGTGCTTTTTTTTTTGGGGGGGGGGTAACAGCGTAAAATTCCAAACATTGCAGACCTTCTGAAAAGGGCAAATTGTTTGAGCGTGTTTAAATTGGAGTATCTGTTACTGCAACCCCCAGTCAAATTGGTGCTTTTCAAGCTATGGTATCTAAAGTCATGATAGCATACAGAGTGCACGGAAAAACATCCTTTGCCAAACAGAATAGTGGATGAAAGGGAGAGCTGAGTGAAAGAGACGGACGAGGTATTGAAGCGGATTGCGACAAAAAGAAAGAAAACAACTGCAACTAAAATGACCGAAGAGTTCAATCTGCATCTGCATGTTCCGGTATCAACCATCAAAGGTAGAAGGTAACTTCACAAACAAAGCATTTACGGAAAAGTAGCTAATCCCAAACCACTCGTAATAGATGCCACTATAAAATATCGTCCCCAATGGTGTCACGAGAGCAAATCCTGGTCGAGTAATATGTCGAAAAAAGGTATTTAGTCCGACTAATCTTTGTTTACATTGTTCCTCGCAACAGGATGTGCGAATGTCTGGAGAACATCTACACAAGCGTAAAATTCTGGCTGTCTGATCTCAAATGTGAATCATGGAGAGAGATCTATCAGAGTTTGGGATGAAATCTCACGGTTTTCTTCAGGCCCTATTGTAACCCTAAAAGGGAGATTGAATTTCAAGGACTATGTCTACATTTTTGCTCACTAGTCCAGCCTATGGTGCAAACATTGTTTGTTGCAGGCGATGGCATTCTCCAGGATGATAATCTCCCTATACATACAGCTAAATCAATCAATTATTAGTTTGAAGAGCATGAAAAAGAAGTCAAATATCTTATCTTGCCCTGTACAATTTCCCCCGACTATATATCATCCAACCACTGTGATCTGTATAAGTGGACAGAGCTAGGTATCGTTATCCACCACAGCATCTCTACAGGAACTTTCAGGATTTTTCCCTGAAGAATGGTATAATATATTCTTAACAACAATTCATGACTTGTATAATCCAATTCCAAGGTAAATCAGGTGGTTTTACATGACAAAGGTGATTCTGTGCCGTATTAATAAATGTTTTCATGATGTTTCTTAGTGTTTCCATTGTTTTGATAACCACCTGTATATATATATATATATATATATATATATATATATATATATATATATATATATGCTGCACTGCCAGAAAAATAGAGATACCTGTCAAATTCCAAATTGTCCAATTCTGGATCGGAGTACTGCAGTAAGATTACTAGGTACACCTCGAGCTTTCCGAGTAAGTCTGTAGACAATGTTTCCTCCATGTTTCTCGAAGAGCATTTCAGAATTCTATAATAGGGATGGATATTTGCTTTGAATAGAACATTGCATGTCATTCCAGATATGGCCAATAGCGGTGAGATCTGATAGACAACGGGACCATTCCATGTTCCCAAACTCGGATAAGTGTTCCTCAAACCATAATGGCGGCTATTTATTTGAGTACTGGCGTATGCTGTTGGAGGACGTGAAAACCTATCGGAGTGAACTTATGACATGAATGCGCTTAATAGTACATCTCAAAGGGAGTTAACATAATGTTTACCAGTCAGAGACATTTGTAGACGTATGGGGGGGTCATATATCGTGCATGTTGAAAACACTCCATGCCACTATTAAGCCACCACAATACTGTAAAGTCCCTTGTTGACAAGTTGGTTCAATGATGCATGGAATTTTCCTGCAAACTTGAATCATTTGGAATCGATACTCGTCAGTCCAGGCTACTCGTTTCCAGTTTTCCAGTGTGCAGTGACGGTGTTCCCACTCCAAATGAGGCGCATAGCTCTGTGTTGTGCGTAAAGCAATAGAAAGCAATGGAAACTGAGGAAAGCGATTTTTAGTTGTTTTTTATATTCATTTAAGGAAAAGAATTATTTGCTTGTTTTGTAATGAAAAGAAAAATATCGGATATCAAAGCACATAGTTTTGAAACCTGTAGAACGCCATCAAAATATGCCTAGCAAAACATTTTTGTTATTTGCGATTTGAAACTTATCGATTCTATTTTAAGGAAAGTGAAAGGCGATTGATTTACAGCTTAATTTGTTTTGAAACTAAAAGTTTGCCCAAACAAAAATGTAAAATTTGGAGGAAAAGTGACTGAATTTAGTCTGTGGCTAAATTCATCTCACTGAAATTGATTAAATTCGAGCTCGTAATGAAGTATTTTGCTTTCTATACTTAACAGCAACAGTACATTTCAAATATTCTATATTCATTCTCGGTTATTTATTTTACGTCATATATAATACGTTATATATATATATATATATCTTAATTTTCTTTTGTTAATTTCGTGAACAAATATATTATAATTTACACTAATTTTAGATGAAGAGCTTGTCTTTTGTCTTTCAACAAATTAACCGCTTCTCCAGCACCTCATGAAATTTTGTTGCTACATTTCTTGAAGATTCTCGAACTTCAACCTACGAGGTTCAGTAGTTCAATTTTCTGGATCTAGGCAGCTGCAGGAACAAATGACTCATGCAAAACATACAAACATTTAACATATTACGGATTCAATACCATATAGCTTTTACAGAAGGATTGCAAAATCGCAAAAAAATGGTGTAATAAGAGGGTGTGTTAAATGAAAACTTGAAAAATATTCTTAAGTCTTGAGAATTGAAAAATTGTTCTGTAAGTTGACAACATTGATAGATTGACACATTAACAATATTGGTCGGAAGAGGGGTCGATAGGTGGCATGATGCGGGGCCGCAACTCGATGTTTCTACAGTAGTTTATAGATGGCGGCTTTACTTGCAGCAAAGAAGAACATATCTGTTTTTTTCATTTTTTTCAGTAGAGAAGGGATAAAACCCATGGAAATACCTTGAGGAATTAAACTTCAGTATGGCGATGCATGTCTGTCACTTCAGAAAGTGTGAGAAGGAACTAGGAATGGCGCCACAGATTCTCGTCAAAACCGAAAATACACTGCTCAAAAAAATTAGGGGAGCACATGGTTTTAACGAAATTTCGCAAATACTTACACCGATAAGTAACATAAAATAAATCATCCATAACTTAAAGCCTAGCAGGAAACAGAAGAAGAAAACTTCATATGCAAATCAAAGTTCATGACGTCAAAAACCAGAAAAAGAACATAAGGGAGGAAATCGGGATGTTGCAGAAACGTCTGTTTCACTGCCTTAACTGAGAAATTCGATTGCTCAGTTATTCTTTTTGAGAAAAGGTGACTTGAAAATGTCTCAACAACGTGATTTACCAGAATCCATGGCATGACGTATTATAGGCAGACTTGAATCTGGGAAAACACAACGTAGTGTCGCGGACGCTGTTGGAGTCGACAGAAGTGCAATTGCAAGGTTGTGGAATCGATTCCAAGAAACAGGAATGTTAGACGTCGACCAGGGCAAGGTCGGCCACGCTCCACTACAGCAACTGATGACCGGTATATACTGTTAACAGCTCGTCGAAACAGAACAGACAATGTTGCAAAGACAGTTGCTCTTGGCAACAGGACGAAGGGTGTCCAGCCAAACAGTACGTAATAGGCTTCATCAGGGAGGTTTCTTTGCACGTAGGCCAATGGTCTGCATTCCGTTGACCTCACGCCACCGTGCGGCCCGAAGAAGATGGGCTGCTGAACATCGAGATTGGGAGCAACATGATTGGAGACAAGTGCTGTTTACAGACGAGTCCCGATTCAGTCTGGAGTGTGACACCCGGCGTGTTTTGGTATGGAGGGAAAGGGGCACTCGAAATAACCCCACATTCGTTCGTGAAAGGTCACAATACAGACGAGCTGGTTTTATGGTATGGAGTGGAATCAGCATAGGTGGACGTACGGACATGCATATCATTCGGAATGGTACTTTGAAGGCTCGAAGGTATGCAGACGAGATACTGAGACCTCATGTCATACCTTACGCTGCAGCCATTGGAGATTCCTTTGTTTTCCAGCATGATAATGCCATACCGCATGCAGCTCGTCTTGTGGAGAACATGCTTGAAGCTGAAACAATACAGCGTATGGAATGGCCAGCGTGCTCTCCTGACCTGAATCCAATCGAACATGTTTGGGACATGCTCGGACGACGCATTGCTGCGAGACCAAAGCCTCCTTTTATTCTCCGAGGCTTGGAGATTGCACTTCTTGAGGAGTGGAACAGTATTCCCTAAAGTGTTATCGATAACATCATCGCATCCATGGAAAACAGGTGTGCAGCAATCTTAGCTGTTCGAGGAGACCATACGGCATATTAAAAATCTTGCATCATTTCTAAACAATACTTTTTTTTATCGTTCACATGTAACCAAGTTGTTGCCCTAAGTCATCTTTTTATGTTTTTTCCATATTTTCAAAGAATTAAAGCTTAATTACATTTTTTTACGTCTTTTTTTCTGTATTGCGCATTGATACGCGCGTATTATCCATTTTATGTCAATACGTGGCTGTCTTGCACGGTTATCTTAACTTCTTTGCTTGCTCCCCTAATTTTTTTGAGCAGTGTAATTCATACCCAACTATCAGTGGGAAAAGTTACGGTGACTCTCTTTTGGAATGAGCGTATGCAGAGAGGAATCAGTCAACGTATGCTGAGCTTTTCAAGATCCACCTACGTCCCTCCAATCCAGCCCAAAGGACGTAGACTTTTGAGTAAAGGTCTTTTGTTGCTACATGTCAAAGTTCGACCCCACACTGATCATTCAACTGTTGCAACCACCCAGTATCTATGATCTGGGTGTCTTACATATCCTCCTTATTAACCAGATCTCGCAGCCCCTGACCTGTTTGGATTGGTCAAAGAATTGACAGGAGACTTTCAAATCCGAAGAGGTGAGACAGGCAGCGCACGAGTGGTTACAATCACAGTCAAAAGATTTTTTGTCAAGAGACCTTCCAAAGCATTGGATAACTTGTATTGCACATCATAGAGGCCATGTAGGAAAATTGGATAAGTATATTCCTCTTCTATTCAATAAATGACAATATAAAACATTGTAAGGTATACATAAGATTCGATTCACAAGAATCGAACTTTTGAGTGAATGAATTAAAGAAGCTGCTTGAGATATGCTAATTTCGGCATGCGCGCTTGGTATAAATACCAAGCAGCTTGATTAATACAGAGGTTGAAGGAAGGTTGTTGTTAAGGTTGATAGATAAGCGAGTTAGGGGAGCTACGAGTAAGCAGCTCCAGGTTTTAACCGGCGCTAGTGCTTAGGGGGCCCAAAGTTTACGTGGCAGAACTGCTGGTTTTTGAGTAAGTCAAAGTGTATTTTTATTGAATGCTAATATATATATTCCGTACAAGTAGTACGTATGCTTATTGCTATAAAAGTAAATTCTATATGTGCAACGAATTCGATAAACATTATTTCATGTATAAACTGTGTTTGTATCAAATTCATTTAGAGTGCCACTTCAAATTATATACACCCAAGTCTGGGTAGAAGTGAGCTTTTCTCTATAACATATTTAAGGTATTCATTTAACACTCCCTTGTATTTAATATGACATACTTTAATGAATGCGAAATAAGATTTCAGCTCTCAGTAAATTACAAATATAAATGTTATAGCCTCGATAAAAAAGATACTGGGTAATATTTTATTCTTAAAATAAAATAAAGTCATCAGAGCTTCTTCACGTAACTGCGTTTCTAAGAAAATACTATATCTAAAATGAAAAATTCAGAAGTTAAACTAAGTTGCCCAAACAACTCATTTTTCCCTCAAACCCCGCAACTCATTTTTTGTTGGAAAGCTAAATTGAATTTTCTTGAACTCCTCCTTTACTGAATGTTTTCAAGACTAACCGTCTCTCTTCTCGCATTTACAGACGAGATAAAATCGTGCTTCCTCATTTCTGCCGAGTAGAAAAATGAGCCTAATTACTTCTCCCTCGGGGAGGGACTTAATGACAATTAAATGACACCGGCGGAGAAGAATAACTGATCGGGGGTCTTTTGGAATAATTCTCAGAATGAATAAATAATATTAGAAATAAATGGAACTGTAGTCAAACCGCTCTTCGGGGAATGTCAAGATTTAGAGGAGGAGATTCTTTTCAGACGAGGGAAATCAGCCCAATTAGACTACTGTTAGAATGTGATTATTAGATAATGTTACAATTATTAATAAATTTAGAATCAAAGACTTATATTTTGGTTCAATACCCCTGGAATGTCATTCGTCTTTACAACAGAATCAACCAAATACCTTGTTCCATCCACGGTCCGCACTCAGGAAAGCGTAAGCTTGGATAAACAAAAAGTTTTGATTTAATACTCAACTTGAATTTACAAGAACAGAGCTGTGCTGAGAAATATAAAACTATAATAAACATCTCTACTCCTAAATTTAAAGGGTACCTAAACCTACATCACATCTTTACGAACCTATGTTGCTAATTCTCCATCTCATCAAACATAAAGAACAAGTCGACCGGTTGGATCACAGAATCCGCGTTTAAGAGAGTCTTTAACGAAGCCCATTATAGCTTTATCGCATATTATGCTTCCTATTTCTCTCATCTAAAATAAAATGCATACACTGAGTTACCTCGTTACCATACACAAACTAATTTTTTCGTTTCTTGTTGAAATTTTCATAAAGTACGGGAGCAAGATTTTACCGAGAACTATGAAAGAAAATAATTCATACAGACCAGTTAATACCTATGAAAACTTTATGCATTTCTCCGAAACTTCCTTAAAACTCACATATTTTCAATAAATTTTGAACTAACATCCTTTAACTTGCACATTTCCAACATTTATTAAAAAGTTTGAGACAGATTACAAAAAATTATATTTCTGAATACATGTTTACGTTCTCTGCCCCTTGAAATCATAGAATTTATTCAACCTAATTTCAAACTTTCTATACATTTGTTCCTATTTTAGATTGAGAGGCATGGCACAGGAAAGTTAATTTCCTTTACCTACTTAGAATGGGTCACATTTATGCTAATTTAAAACTACGGCCATTTTACTTATATGTACTCCACCGTATTGTTAATATGCCCTGAAGAATTTACATATTTTTATTGACAAATATTTATTCCATTATATATATATATATATATATATATATATATATATATATATATATATATATATATATATGACATATATATATATATGACGGCGATAGGGTCGTGACATATATATATATATATATATATATATATATATATATATATATATATGAAATAATGTAGGAGCCTGACAGGCCTGAAAGTCGTAGCCTGTCGGATCTTTACTGTGTAGTCGAAGCTGGCATCAATAACGAGTGGCTGGCACGACGAAAACTCTGGTTTGGAAAGCCAACACCAGAAAAGAAGAGGCGATTTGACCGTGGTACAGTTCTATCCCTGGAAATGTTGCTGGACATTAAATCGTACATGTCGCTATTTTCGGAAAAAATCCCGGCGACGCAATGCCGCGACGCTATTGACGGAGAGCTCAAACTCACGTCATGTTAGGTTGCTAGTACGAACACAAAGATTACAGAAAAGGACGCTCAGATCTCCAAGGTAGAGGCGCAATGAACTTTAATTGGTCAATTTAGGACACCTGACTCTTGTACGTCATAGCGGATGATGACCTCGTCATAGCGGATGATGACCTCACCAGGCTTCTAGAACATGTCCGTTATATAACGGTTATATAAGGCTATCCGCACGTGGCTTCGGGGAAAAACTAATAGATTACTTTGGTTAGATTTGAGGGGGTAATACTTTATTGCAATAGGATGTAAGAATTTTGGATTAATGTTTTTAATGATAACGGAAAGGTTTGAAATTTATTCCATATATATATATATATATATATATATATATATATATATATATATATATATATATATATATATATATATATAGTATATATATATATATATATATGTATATATATATATAGATATATATATATATATATATATTATATATATATATATATATATATATATATATATATATATATATATATATATATATATATATATATATATATATATATATATATATATATATATATATATATGTCTGTATATATGCATGTATATTAGGATATTTATAAGAGCCTAGTGATACTCTCACTGTAATCATAAATAACACTTCAATTAATCTCTTGAATTTGGCTGTAGTAAGTAATAAAATTTTCCATCTATGAGATTTGTTGCTGTTACTAATTACATTAATCAAACAAATATAATTCAATTCAGCCTCGAATTAATTTTTAATTGAATGGTGATTGTGAGGTATAAGATTATATTTCGACAACTCATTGAGGTAAGGCAGCTCACTAGCACGTCTTAACTAAAACATACTCAAATACCTCGCGATAATTAAGGATAAAGTTAAATATCAGAAATAAAAAATTTAATTTAACATTACTTCTCAATGATTTCAGTACAATTTAATCATTTTAGTTTTTTGACGAAGTTTAAGTTTTTTTGCTAGATTCTTAAATGAAGTTGAATAAATAAAGAGTTGTAATTAAAATTAAAAATACTTCTGCCAAAATATTTCTGCATTTCTAACAATGAAGTAAATAAACTTAACATCTTGAATATAAATATTATGAAGTAGAGTATACTCTTACACTTTCTCAATTATTGCATTACATTATAATTGAAAAAACGTTATATAATGAGAGTAATACACAGTTAGTAATAACGTTTATTTAATACATGAGATTTGACTGATGTAGATTTTCGGTTTTAATACCGAACATAAAACGAAAACAAACATTTTATAATAATTATCATGTACTAAAGATAAGAACGAATTAATTGGAAAGGGTATAACTGAAGAATAATTTAGGATTTTGAGATTTATTAACTGGAAAACTCATTAAAAAGTCACTTCACACAAATTAAATAGCTGAAGGCATTTAAAAAAGTTCTTTCATCGCCATCAAAACAAGTTGACGTTCAGGTCAGGAAAAAAGAGAAATAAATGAGAGGAAAAAAAAAATTAACTCTCACACTTTTACCATTTTGATCTAACTTGGTTTCTTCTAATGATTTTTTTTCATTCTAATTAATGTTTCCCCCAGTTTATTTTTTACAAAAGTAAATCTACTTAAATTCTTTATCCTATGAAGCATTACTGACATTTTTTTACATTAACTGTCAAAACAGGTAAAAGAAAAAATCAATTAAAATCTCGTTTATTTTTTTTTTCGAGTTACGGATGTTGGAGAAGCAGCAGAGAATATATGAAGCAATTCAAAGAATACGACAGTTCCATTGTGTTTTTCTTTTTTCTTTTCTTTAATACTTTCTTTAGATGGTTTATTTTTTAATATGCTTACCCTATGAAGTATAAAATTAATAAAAATATACAACATATTTAACAGCATAATAATTCATGATCACATTTGTTTATACATTGAATATATTATACATTTATTTCAGCTTAGAAAAAGTAGAAAAAATGCGAGTAATGCAATTTTTTGCCAATTTCAATTTGCAATTTATTTTTTTTTGCAGTAGATAATAAGGAACGATAAAAGGGGGTCTTTGGTAAAGAAATAATATTTTCCATTTCATGCGTTTCAAATTATTGATTATTTTCTCAAAATATATGAAATCAATACCATAGACCAGCGGTTCTCAACCTGGGGGGCGCGCCCCCCTAGGGGGGCGTAGAAGAATTTCAAGGGAGGCGTGAGTTAAAAAAAATTAAAATAAAAAGTAAAACTAGCTATAATTTACTGTACTCATATTTTGCGGTGACAATGTAACCATAACGTATTTTCGACATAGGAAGACGATAATTGTCGTAATTGTAAAAACACGATAATTGTCGTACGTCTGGGCGTTGAAAGTGACCTGAGGTATGCTTTGTCACAGTTACTACGCAATATTCAAAAACTTGTCAAGGACAAACAGTGCTAGCCCTCTCATTAATGTTGTGAAAGTGACTGGTATTACATGACAACCTCACCTAGATCCTTGATTATCTCAAATATATTTTATCTATATTTAATTCTTTGATTTCATATGTTCTAATAATAATATGTTCCAAATTAGGATACGTATAATAATATTAAATTTTGTATACGAAATTATCTAGTCAATATTTTTATTTAATAACAAGCTTCAGTTTCAAATTCCGATTGCACTATTTGTATTGGCCACATATGGTAGTGGTGGTGGTGGGGGAGGCGTGGCCTCACATCAGTGTTCAAAGGGGGCACAGAGCCTGAAAGGTTGAGAACCCCTGCCATAGACCATTTAATTTGATTATTTATATAATCCGTTTATCCGCATTCATCAGGAATATGTTGTAAATGATAAAATAAACGCACTATTTTAAAATTAGGTAACATTAAATTTCTAGCTTCATTTTAGAAATTATGTATCACAATTATAAGTTGTGTCAAAAATATACAGATTTTTACTAAATGTAAAATAATCTTTTACATTCAGTGAATCTTCTGATACATAAAATTAATTTTTTACAATTATTCGGTTCTGTATTAAGAATATTTTTATATATGTTTGAAAGACTACAATAAGGACGTTTTAGCAATTTAACTTTCAAAAGCATTAAACGATGTAAACATTATACTTGTCAATATTAGGACTAAAATTTATTTCCATATTTTCTCAGAATGGGATCTCTAATGGAAGAATTGTTGTTTGTGATTAAATTTATCTCTTTGTTACCATTGAAGAGATAACATTTGCTGAATCAAATTATAACTATTTTGTAATTAATTTCTCTTACTTTTCATTGAGAAATTTTGAAAGAAAAATCATTTTCATTCATTTCCCACAAAGTATTTTCAAATTGTAATGTGAATAATTTATGTGGCATGCAAGCACATCTGCTAGAGATATTCACGTGCACCTCGCTCCTACAATAATATGCTGTGGAAATTTACACAAATAATTTGCGTAACTAAGTATATCTATATTTGCAAACAACGAGAATTTATGCATTGAAGTACTGACAGCCGAAAATTATCATTAAACGTCAAATATTTTACATTCCCAGCTAATTACGTACAGCAATATTGTTTTATAAAAAAATTCTGTAAATCTGTGTATTCAAAAAGAAAAAAATAATCATGACAAATTTTTATTACGGTATAGGTAAAGAGTTGAAATTATTAATAATATGATTTACATCATTTTTCCATAGCATTTTTGAGAAAACAATAAATACTTCAATCAAATTTTTCTTCAAAAAGCCTTTATTTTTACAAAAAGTTTTGATTTCTAAAACTAATTTAATGCTAATCTCTGTGCATGTATGTGTATAAGCTTAAACCTATTAGAAAAATCTCTATAAACAAAATGGATCTTTCTATCCATATTCTGTAGACATCAGCGAATTTATCCAATCCATACGATTTATTCATTTTGAAAAATTAACGCAATTTTTACCAATCAGTAATTCATTTTTTTCTTCTCCCTTACACAGTGAAATTCAATCTTCAGAGAATAACTCTTTTATTTCTGATAAATCTAACACGTTCATAATTCAAGGAAATATAATAAACTCAAAAAAGATAAGTTCCGTCATTCAATCTCGTTTACCCAAAACCGTAGGAAAATTAAAGATATTACATTCCATGATTTCGTGAATGCCAGTTTTAACCGACGTTAAACCAATTTCGACATTTTTGCAATAACTTTCATGAATTCCTCGTGAATTAAAAGTTTATTCAGCTCTTCATTTCGGAGTTTTCCTAAATATATCTTTTTCTTTTTTACATATTTTCTGAGATGAAATGAGATAACTTTTCTCCATCTCCTTTTTCCTTCTGATTACCAATGATTAATACTTTTGATATATTCATTATTTTTTTATTTAAAATTATTAAATTTGACTGTTTCTTTCCATTTCTGTTTTCAATTATTTCATTTTTTCTCTTGTCTAGAAAATTTATTTAATATTTATATATCTATATATATAAAACAGTTCCATAACTGACTGATTCATTCATTCACTGACTGACATACAACGCACAGACCAAACCGCTGGACCTAAAGGGCTGAAATTTTGCATTGCGATTCTTCTTATGGTGTAGGGGTACACTAAGAAAGATTTTTCAAAAATTCTTCTTAGATTTTTTTAAATTAAATTTTTAAGCTGTTTTTTAAACTTTTTTTAAGTTTGCATTTAAAATAATACATTGAGGGTTATAAAATTTATATCACGAGAAAGATCATAAAAATTCCTTCAAAATGAAATTTTTTTCGAATTTTTACCTCCATTTCCTGATTTTTGGTGAATTTTTAAAGATTAATTTTTAGAATTTAATTTGTTAAATACCGATCACGTGATTTCTTTTTCTGGTACTTTAAATAAATTTATCGTCACGTGCACAACAACTAAATAGACAAAAAAAATATTTTTTTTTCTTGCTAATGCGGCAGACAATTGGACATTATTTTATCTATAAAAATATCCCTTACGATTGTTTTATAAATACATATATTTTTCCTACATCAATTGTATATATTGATCGTCGTATTTATAATAATTATATATATATATTCATTTTTTTTTGCATTAATTGCATACATTGACCGTTGTATTTAATTTGAATGTACTCCGTAGCGAAGTGCGGGTTTTCAGCTAGTATATATATATATATATGTGTGTGTGTTTGTGTGTGTGTGTGTAAGTAAATCTAGAGAGAATGAAATGCAATGAATAAAATTTTTTATGAGCGAAAACCCTTAATCGATAAGCTAATTTTAGCTATCGATAAACAACTAGCTGAATACCCGTGCTTCGCTACGGAGTAGATTCAAATTAAATACAACGGTCAATGTATGCAATTAATGCCAAAAAATATATATTTTCAAAAATATCGTAACGAATATTTTTATAGACAAAATAATGTAGAGGAAAATATTCAAATTAAATACAACGGTCAATGTATGCAATTAATGCCAAAAAATATATTTTTAATAAATGCAATGGTCAATGTATGCAATTAATGCCAAAAAAATAAAGTTATAAAAAATCGGAACGGATATTTTTATAGACAAAATAATGTAGAAGAAAATATTCAAATTAAATACAATGGTTAATGTACGCAATTAATGTCAAAAAAAATTTATAAAAAAATCGTAACGGATATTTTTATGCACAAAATAGTGTAGAAGAAAATATTCAAACTAAATACAACGGTCAATGTATGCAATTAATTTGTATGTTTAATATCCATAAAACATATTATTTTGAATGAAATTCTTAAAAAATTTCCATTTCAATTAGTCTAGTGGTTAAATTTTATCTTTTACCGTAGTTTAATATTTTTTGTCAATTTATTTTGTTGTTATGCACGTGACGCAAAATTAATTTAAAGTATCACGAAAAGAAAAAAAACCACGTGATCAGCATTTAATAAATTAAATTCTAAAAATAAATCTTAAAAAATTCTTTAAAAATTAAAAAATGGAGGTCAAAGAGTCGAAAAAGATTTAATTTTAAATGAAGTTTTACGATCTTTCTCGTGATATAAATTTTATAACTCTCAGATAGTTATTTTAAATGCTAACATTAAAGAATGTTTCAAAAACAGCTTAAAAATTTAATTTAAAAAAATCTAAGAAGAGTTTTTCAAAAATCTTTTTTAGTGCACCCCTACTCCATATGAAGAATCGCCATGCAAAATTTTATCCCTTTAGGTCAAGCAGTTTGGTCTGTGCATTATCTGTCAGTCAGTCAGTCAATCAGTCATTTACTCAACTGTTTTATATATATATATATAGATAACAAACAATATATTATTTGCTATTTCAGTAGAAAATTTCTTTTAAACTATATTTAACTACGTATATAGGTTCTTTTAGTTTAACTTTGGTAATATTTTGGTAATTTTTTGGTGCTATTTGGTATCATTTTAGTCTGATTTAATTGATTTGACTGACTAAAAAAATTAATGTTTTTATCTAACTGGTTAAAAGAATTAATATCTCTTAATTTTCTTTTCATTCTCTTATGTCATTAGCCTTCCTTACATTTTTTACAAGTTAAACTAAATCTTCACCGTAACTGAAATGATTTTTCCACAGTATTTTCAGTTACAAAAACATTCTTTATAGAAAAATATATTAATAAAGTTTTTAATATCAACATTAAAAACCAATATATTTGCTATCAAGTTATCGAAATAGTTTACTGCAAATATTAAAAGTTTAAATTTTTGTTCGTAGGTTTCTTTTAATTATCTAAAACTTGTCATGTGTTAATAATGTTACATCATTTAAGATGAAAATATTAACTTGAGTTGTACAAATCTTACTAATTTGTGGAGAAATATTGAACTTTTTACTGGACTTTTTAGCTATGAGCAAGACACTTTTATGAATATAAATTACTAAGAAACATGCTTCTCTATGAGGGTATTATCTTCCAGTAACATCCTTAGCCATTGAAGGATCCCTGAAAATTAGGTGGCAAATGTCTTTAAAAGGTTCACCTCAGTTACTCCAACCATATCTCCCTATACATAATTGCAAAAATCTGGATCTTCAAAATTGTGAAAGATCCACATTTTTGCAATGGAAGAGGCCGCTTTGTCTAGATTTTTGCTAGGAAGAGGCTGCTTTGTCCAGCAGCCTCTTCCAAGGGATAACCATTACTTGGAAGCTGCTGGATAGAGATGCCTTAACAACCAAAAAGGTAAAATTCCTTCTAACCGTCCAAAAAGGAAACACATGTGGCCTATTTTAGTTGGTTGGTTTGGTTTAGAGCACTAAGTTCATTTATTTTGTTACATGAGCGATAATTATACCGGGACCTACTGCTTAATGCTGATTCCGAACGGCTACAAGTGACCCTGCCAAGAGGGGGATTCGAACCTACAGACTCTGATTCCGAAAGCCAGCACCCATCGTCCATCGGCCATCGTACGGCGTGGCCTATTTTAGAATGGCAACACTACCTGACTATCTCCAACAACATGAGCGTAAAATTGGAATTGTGAGTTCCCCGTCCTATCCACTTTGTTTATACCAAGCTAGAAAATGACAGCAACTGGATGCTTCTTCGAGGACTGCAGCATGTTCACTGTGCGGTCTTTCTACTCACGATTCTTTTGCCATGTTGTACTGGGCAGAAATACGTCGCATAGGTGTTTAGCTAACACCTAGGTGTTTAGCTAATGGGTGAAGGCTAATTTTTCCCTGCCTTCCCTTTAACTGCTTATTCCTTCTTTTGAATTTGAAATCCAAAATAATGCATTTGACTATAGCAGTAAAGGTTATAGTTAAGATGCAATGATGTGTAAAATAAACCCTCAGTAGCCATCAAGGTTTGAAAATTTTTAAATACTATATACTGCCTACGAAACAGTTTAATCTACCTAACTTATGCTATTTTAAAACTTTCTTAGCTTTTTAGCTATTGATTACCCTAGCCGTTATTCTAATCTGAATAAGCCAATCATTTATAGTAATAATATATTGCATATAGTGAAGGTTGAAATATCGAATAAGAAATCAATTATAGGCTTATTTATCTTTGAGGATGATAGTAACACTTTTCAGTACTGTTCTGGAAGAAAATGTGAGATTCAAAAAAATATTCAATTTTTACTAGATGCAATGATACTCTTATAAAGCTCATAAAATTCACAGAATTTCAAATTATATACAGTCACTCATGGTATTAATATTAAATATTGAGGAGCAACTGCAATAGAAAATGGTATGAAAGGTGTATTATACACCAATAAAGTACTTGATATCAATTAAAAATCAGTAGGATTACTTTCCGTATTGTTAAGTTAATACTCGATTTTGGTTTTTCTATTATGCAAGATTTTAATGCAGAATTTCCGTATAAATCAATAGTCACTTTAGAGAAGCGAAAAACTATTTTTTGATTAAACTGTCTCTCTATAAAAGGTTCTTAAACGGTTAATTTTCTCTTGAACATGAAATATTAACTCTTCCATGTTAACTAATATTTAAAACTCAAGATAATTAATGAGGGAAAACGAGATAACATTTAATCTGGATAAACACCATTTTAAGGGACGTAGTCTTAATTAATTGAAATATATCATCATGAAATTAATTGAAAAGTTTCTCTCCCTGGGGAAATTGGCTTCAAAGTAGTTTTAGATGTTGTTAGAAATTTCGTAGAGCCTTGACTTCATGTTCGAATTGTATTAAATGAAGTCATTAAACTTTAGTTAAAAGTACATTGTGTATTCTGAAACGGAAAGAATAATAATTTTATTTTCTTAAAAAGTAAGCATGATTTTCTTTATTTTTCGTCTAGGGAAATTAATTGCAAACATTATTCATGAATTCAATGAGAATTAGATGAACTTTTATAGGTGATTAAAATCGTTAAATTTTTAGTGCTTTTAATCGTTAAAATTTTGTTGATTTCAGGGCTTTTAATTATGAAATAAAACATTATATGATTATAAGTTTTATTTCAAAATGTTAAAAATATAAAACTATTGAAAATATAAAGCGAAATATAATGAAAAACAAAGATATTAATTATATATATATATATATATATATATATATATATATATGTTGCAAGGTTTGATTTAATGTGTGTGATTTCAAAACGTACATATACTGTCTATGCATATGCCAGGATAATAAGTTTATTTTTTTTAAAGTAAGCATGATTTTCTTTGTTTTCAATCTGGCGAAACTAATTGCAATCATTATTGATGAATTTATTGAGGATTAGGAGTACTTTTATAGGGGATTGCAATCGTTAAATTTTAGTTGCTTTTAATCGATAAATTTTTGTTGTTTTTATTGCTTTTAATTTTTAAATAAAACTTATTACATGATTATAAGTTTTATTTCAATATGTTAAAAACATAACGTGACTAAAAATATAAAGTGAAATATAATGAAAATAAAGATATTAATATATATATATATATATATATATATATATATATATATATATATATATATATATATATATATTGCAAGGTGTGATTTAATTTGTGACCTCAAAAAGTACATGTACTGTCTATGCATATGCTTGAACAATAATTTTATTTTATTAAAAAGGTAAGCATGATTTTCTTTAGTTTTCGTCAGGAAAAGTTAATTGCAAACATTACTCATCAATTCATTGAGAATTAGGGTATTCTATAGGAATTAAAATCGTTAAATTTTCGTGGTTTTAAATCGTTAAATTTTTGTCGATTTTAGTGCTTTTTATTTTGTAATAAAATTTATTACATGATTATAAGTTATATTTCAAAATGTTATAAACATGAGACGATTAAAAATACAAAGTGAAATATGATTAGTATAAACATATTAATATATATGTTGCAAAGTGTGATTAAATATGTGACCTCAAACAGTACACATACTGCCTGTGCATATGCTTGAAGTGCTTATTTGATTTCAAGTATGTCATTGCTAAAGAAATCTTAAAGGAGGCTCTTATCTCAAATTTTCATATGTCTGAGAGCAATGTAATTGTTTGCTGAAACTAATGCCGCATTTCTCTTACATTTTTAAAAAATCACTTCTAACTGCCTTTGAATATGTCACAGAAAAGATGTTAATGAGTTTCCCACGGCTCAAAACATTTGCTGCCATCATGAAAAGAAAACAACTGCGGAGATATCTCAAGTTACGGGGAATGAGTAAATAAATGTGTATTGTTAATATCCTAAATGTGTATATGAAGAATCAATTTGGGTCCCAGACGTTTGGATGGAAGTAAATACTGAATAATCGAGAATGAGTTCCTTAAAAGATTTCGAAAGATGAAATGAAAAGAACACCTATTGCGAGTGAAAGTATAAACATTTCTCCCATTGCATTGCAAAATTGCGATGAGAACCTAAAATAATTAGAAGTTATTCGCTGTTTAGGGAAATAAAAACTATTTGTCAGGGTAAAAATTCGAGAAATTCGACTTGGATGGAAACACAATGATTAATCTAAATTAATCGTTTTAGATAAAAAAAAATATATAATAAAATAAAAAATAGTAGCCTGGATCAAGAAAAAATGTAATGTGGTTCAACGTGTTCAGATTTAATATTTTCTAGATGCGTTAACCCTTTTAGGGGCAATGACCTCCCCCGTTTATACAGTGCAGATTTTTTCCCGATTTTTTTTAATCTAAAGAATCTTTAAAAATTTTCCAATTAAATGTTGCAAAATGTTTTTACTTCTTTAAACTGATAACAGATGGTAGTACTAACTATTTTTCTAACTCATTTAACTAGAATACATTGAATGCAAGTGAAAAAAAAGACTAGTTTTAGGCGTTTGCATTGTGCAAACGGCGCCCCTCAAAGGGCTAAGGTAAAACGAGATCCAGTCGAATCAATGGACCATTGTAAAACTACTGAAGCTGCTGAACGAGAGTGGGCGACAGAACCAGTGTATCTATCCTGCACCATCTAGGCCATCTCTCTGTGAACCATGATATTCATATGCTGTGGGTCCCTTCTCATGTGGGCCTAACTGGCAATTAGGTGGCTGACCCTAACGAGTCATAGGAGTTCAACGAGTCATACTACCCCCAACCAGTCCGTAGAGCAAAGGAGGGTACGGCTGAACCTTCACGAACTACTTTGGCTGTTACATATATGGAGATTTATTCCGAAAGGAAAACTTTTATCCAGAATACTTTAAAATCCCCCCCGGTTCATGACTGGTACTTTGGTGTCTGCCCTGGTAGAGCTCTTATCTTCAAAGATGATAGAGCTGAGCAGAGAGCAATCCCTAGGTTTGCCAGTGCCGAGTTCAGGGGCTTAAAATTTGATTGGCTGAACAAAACTTTTCTCATTTATAAACAATATAATACTGAGCATGCCACCCCTGCCTAACATTCTTAAATTTATCCTAACATGCTTAAATTTATCAGAGGATTTTCTTACCGATCCAAGCGTATTAATGGACCTCCTGAGGATTTATGGGTTCATAGATCTGGTATAGCGGAGCTTTGACCAGGAGGAATCAGAAATAACAACAAAAGTAATGAAGTAGTGCCATAATCATGTGATTTTTTCTGTTGGCCTGGTCTAACTACAAAAGTATTGTGTAGCAATGAAAGGGAGACAGCTAATTACCTGAATCTATTAAAGGGCCATTCTATTTCTCGAAGGGATTTTTTCTTCCCAGGTGACATGGCTATGTACCAGGAAGACAGTACTAGGATTGCTAGGACTAAAATTGTGATACAGGAATTTTCTTGTAGTAGGTCGGAAATTCAGGTTAAGGAAGCACGAGGCATCTCTTACACTCATAATTGGCAATCATATAATCCTAAGGTGAATAGCATACGAATATCTTTGTAAAGTATTTGTACTGGAGATCAACTTACAAAGGAGTTCCAATCTCTTAAGTACAAAATCCATTTTTCAAATTGAGAGTGAATAAAGGAATTCAGGTTAAGGAAGCACGAGGCATCTCTTACACACATAATTGGCTATCATATAATCCTGAGGTGAATAGCATACGAATATCTTTGTAAAGTATTTGTACTGGAGATCAACTTACAAAGGAGTTCCAATCTCTTAAGTACAAAATCCATTTTTCAAATTGAGAGTGAATAAAGGAATTCAGGTTAAGGAAGCACGAGGCATCTCTTACACTCATAACTGGCTATCATATAATCCTGAGGTGAATAGCATACGAATATCTTCGTAAAGTATTTGTACTGGAGATCAACTTACAAAAGAGTTCCAATATCTTAAGGGGACAAGGGACCTTCAACCACGTTTTTTGAAAATTTCCAATATTCTACTGTATATACAAAATGAGAACAATAAATATTCTTTTGTACTACATTGAAGGCACTTATAATTCACAAAGAAGTATTCTGAGGAAGAATAAAAACTAATTTTCAAAAAATTCTTCAAAATTGCTAGAATTTTTCAAAATACTCCATACGCCTTAATTTTTGTCTGGTTTCTTCCAATTTTTTCACGATTGTTAGTTAAAGTATTTATCGCAAAACTATGCATCATTTTTTGAAACCACAAATACTTTTCAAATTTATAGACCACGAAATAAAGTAGAAACATGCAAAAACGTAAAAAAAGTACCACTGATTTTAAAAAATATATTTTTGGCTTTTGATTTATACGACAAAAAAAATCAGTGCACACTTATGTTTATATCTACATGGTGAACCTTGTATTAAAAAATTAAATATTTTTAAATGTATGGAATGCGCATGGAGTATATTAAAAAATTCTAGCATTTTTGATAAATTTTTGAAAAGGAGGTATTATTCTGCAAAAGCAAAAGTTTTTTTTTATTCTAAGGGTCTGTAATGTAGTCAAAAGAATATTAATTTTTCTCATTCTGTATATAGAGTTAAAAATTGAAAATCAAAAATTCGAGGTTGAAGGTCTCTTGTCCCCTTAAGTACAAAATCCAACCAACAGATTTTTTTCAAATAGAAAGTGAATAAACATTGGAATAATATTACAATCGTGGGCGATAATCAGACCTAAAAATGCTCCCGTGAAGGTAAAAAAGAGCGATAGCACTAAAAAAAGAGAGAAAAAACACTAAGTGCCCTACAAAGAAATGCCACAGTTCATGAGTTTCTGTTTCTAACAAGGAGTATGCATAGTGTAATGTTAATTTCAACAACGCTAAAAAAATCATATTGAAATTTATAAACCGATAGTTATCATTTTTGAAATGTTTTTTTCATTTGACGACTATGACATGTATTTGATAATTTTACTTAATTCTAAGCGTTTACATTTAGATAGTCTTTTACCATAAATTGACAACTATTTCAAATGAAAATATTGAAAACTATAAAACCCGAGTAACGTTTACGCGTGTTAGTTGGGAACAGTGCATCACAGAAAATATGAAAGGAGCAGAACATCCCAAACCTTAAGAATAAATCTTAGTTAGTGGAAATATTTCCAATTTAATAAGAGACAAACATTTTGTTTACTGATAATTCTTTAAATTTTAACTTTACTACGCGATTGCTAATAAGGTATAATATATGTTTTGATATATAAATTTAGATTTACATATTACTATTACGTAGAAAAACAATATATGTATAGTCAAACGAAACTTAACTGATTATCTAATTAAATGATACCATGGAGTAAGCATTTTTACAGCACGAAGCTTGTATTTTCATATAATATCTAGGTTTCACCAAGAAATATTATGACTGAATACTTTTTTGCATAGAAAATCATCAATACTATAATGGACAGAACCTTAAGAATTGGATTATTTATCAAGAACATTCAGAGTCTAGAATAACACAGTTCCTGAATAAACACATGTATAAGATGAGTTCCCTCTTACCTGATTAGAAATTATTGATTATCATTAATTATTTAAAAGCTATCTGAGAAGAGACAAAAGAATTAATGCTTTTCCAACGTACACGCAATTAAGCTGCGTAATATTTTCCCCTGAAGGTTCTGGAATATAATTGTCTGTGATCCGTTTTGTACTGAAACAACAAATAGTCTTTTGTAATCACCATCTGTTCCTGATAGATATTGACAGGCAATGCAGTGAAAAGATTTCCAAAGATCGATGATTACTGCATATTCATCAACTATTTGTGTAATCTAATGTTATTCTTCCTCTTAGCAAGTAAACGAAAATTATGTGAACATGACTCTAACCTACAAAACTTCATTTCGAGGCTGAAGTTAAAAGATATGTGAGAAACTCACATTTGTTTGCTCCCAAGGCACAGTTGCAGGGGAAGTAATGGAGTCGAGAATGTGATATGCTTTAAAATTTATCAACCAATGCAAAAAACTAAAAATGTTGTCATAGTTTGAAATAGCAGTCGCGATAAGGTTGTGATGTATTGCCTTATCTTTGTACAACTAACAAGTTATGTTTAATTTCTCTTCAGCGCTGTTTCTTTGCAACGCTTAGCGCCATTCCTGCCTGGATGAAGGACTTCATCAGTATTTTAATCTTAAACTGAAAATACGTTTGCTCTATCAAGTATCTATAGAATTGTCGATTCCAGAAACCAACAAACTTTATGCCAAATTGTAAACAGCATTTGATGACATTTTGTGTTGGATATATGGTGTGTAACGTGGTGCATGTGAATACTGATGTTTTTTATTGTTAATTGCTTTTGTTAATCTTAATAAATATTACTGCTATCTAGACAACTTTCTAATTATTGCGTCATGTTGGGGAGGGTAATTTCCTTCACATCTCCACTTAAGGGGTCATAGAAATGCGAGAATGGAAAGTTTAAGCAGCGTATAGAAGAATGAGTTCTAAAGGGGATGGAAAATATCACGAATACGAAGCCTATTGTAACCACTTGAAACGGTTTGTCTAAAATCCAATTGAACTGCAAATGGGGAGCATAGCAGAAGAAAATTTTGTTTAAAGAGTAGCTTTGGTTTTGACAAAGGTGTTCTCCATGAACTCCTGTAATCGTGTATAAAACCTTTGAGAGAAATGTAATAAGCTATTACAGTATTTGTTTCAAGGTAAGTCTATTCGTTGACTCATTTTTTTTACTTTAAAGTAGATAGCATTTTGTCTCTATTTTTAACTAATCCATTTCATAAACCTTAAAAATGTTTTAGTGTAGTTATAAATTTATTAACTGCATTAATGTATCCATTTGTATTGCATAATTCAATTTTATAACTCTATATACTCCACGTGGAGAATGGTAATTAAGATTAAATTTAAATACAATTGCTTTTCAAATTCATAAACTTTGTTAAAATAACACCACTGGTGTATTATGATTATGTAAATGCAATAAGGACTGCACATACTAGAATTTACAAGCCTGTCAAAATGACTAGTTTTAACATTGATTGAATTATATTTAGCTAAATTTTCAGTAGATCTACTGTTCAAATAAAATTGCGTTGTAAAAGTTATATGCGTAAATATACATTAGTGATACTTTTCAGAGTAAACGAAGTTTGCAGATAGAGTAATGAAGACTGAAAGGTGTTAGAAATTAAATTTCACCAGGAGGAATCAATAAAAGTCAAAACCCTTTTCTTTCCGTTTAGAGAAGTATAATCCACTGCGACTAAAGCTCACTAAAATTCAAGGCAAAATGCACATAGAAGATGAAAACATTTTAAACATTTTTAAAATCTAAAGCAATTCTGTGTAACTAGTTTAATTGCACAAGAATATATATTACATGCATAGGCCACTGAAATTAGCCAAAAATGAATCCGTGCAAATCGACTATAAGTGTAAGTCATGTCCGAAAAAAATGCATAGACTGTCTGTTTGTTTGAAACAAGATATTTAGTTGGAGGACATAAAACTGGTTTTAAACATAATGTAACTGAAAAAATTACATCTAATTGAATGACTGTTTAATACTATGTGTAAAAAATATAAAGTAAAGATAGATTATTCATGTTCGCTCTATATTAAGTAAGATCATTATAAAAGAAAATTAATTTTAAAAAAAACACAACAAATCGTAAATAATTTAGGGTATGTGAGAAAGCATTGGAAAATTAAAAATTAAGAATTATTAAAAAGAAAATAATTAGAAATACTTAAAACTTTAAGCGAATGAAATTATTAAGGCATTAATAAATATGTTTTTCCATAAATTTTTTTTCTTTGATGTAAATCATTATTAAAAATAAGAGAATCTGCTACAGCAAATATTTTAACTAGCAATATTTTAACTTATTTTTCGAGAGGAACTTTTTGCTGGAAAATGTTTCATTTATAATAAATTTGTTACAGATAATATATTTCTGAAATAATATTTAAAATAAACATATTTGCATTTCTTTGACTATATAATCTATAGCGATTACAGAGCGAGATGTTTAATCTTCTTAAAGAATTTTATTTTTCAACACTCAAACTTTAAAAAAAAATATCCAGTTTGAAAAAAAGAAAGTGTTTACAAAAGATCGCCGTATCTAAATATGTTAAACCTACTCTGACTGAAGAAGAAAAAAGTGGCATCGAACTAAAAGTTGCATGAAAATTGTTGTGAATATCAGTGGTCGGATTTCAAAAAATGCTTGCATAATATAAAAGCTCAGCTTGTATCAAAAATTTACGATCCGTTTCACATGAGTTGTAAATCTAAGGGGGTGGAGAAGTGCACAAAAAACCTTGGCTTAGTTTAGTGTATACGGAGTTGAATTGGAAAATACAGCTGAAGGAAAAAGAAAGTGTCAAAGATACTTCAAAAGGAAATGCATGCAAGTTACTTTTCGGAAGTATTTCAAGATGTCAAAAGTGATGTACTTCTCTCAAAAACAGAATTTTTTTTCCAGGAGTTTTTACTTGAAGTAAAAGTTCACATGTTAGATAAGAAATAAAAAAGAGCAATGCGAAGAATTTTGAATAACAGTCATTTATTATCATTTCTGCCTTAATAAATGTTTAAAGAAATACAACACATTCTGATTGCTGCTGTAGAATTTCATTTTTATCATTTTTAATAACTGTTTCCATTAATACCCATTGATTATATTCCAATATATAATATAATATTGTATCTTTGAAAAACTTATTCTTGAAACCTAAAATTATGAATTGTAGCATAAAAAATGAATTGTAGCATTTTCCAATGCGGAGGTACTTTTCGTGAAAAATTTGCCTATACTACGCCGCAATTTTACTGCCCATTTTATTGTGGGGGTATCATGTAGACGGACAGCATTACCCCTTTGAAGGGACGACGCGAACGGAGGCATTTTTCATGGCTCGACGCCAGGATTCGATCCGAGTACCCTCAGCACCGAAAACCAGCGCGCTGTACCCCTGGGCCGCCAGAAGCCCAAGCATAAAAAACAAAAAAGTTCTTGCTTACCTTTTCTACATTGCGAAAATATCTAGATGTTAAAAAACTAAATTCAGAGGAAACTAAGAGGCAGCGAAGGGCGAAATCTAAATTTGTAATTAAACCAGATCAATAAGTTACTCTTATGTATTAAGCAATTGTTACGATGTTAGAGAGTCTCCGCTTTTAATCATCGAAACTAGACAGGTTTTTTCTGCAATATAAAAAATACTTTGACTGGTTTCCATGGAGCATTAAACCTCGCAGTTTGATTGACGCACATTAAATTTAAATATAATTCAGAGATTTTCTACTCTAAGTAGGAATTTTAGATATTTCTCATTTTTAAATAATTTTATTTTGTCTTCTAAAATACATAATTTTAAAAGGAGACAATTTTTTATACAACATTATATGCTAAAATCGTCGAGGAGTCCTGTCTCCTACGGTTATTTAGGAGTTTGATTTTGAATAAGAAAAACACATATTGCAAATATTTATAAATATAAACTAAGTTTCTAAAAATGTGTCGGATTTTGATATGAAATTTCTCTGAAAATAAAAAATTTTTGACAATAATAGCTACTACTAACTTTTTAAGACTCGAATGATTGTTTTGAGAAAGAACATTTTTCAATCCTCGTGGTTTTGCACGAGACAGAAACCAGTTCTTTAAGGGATTCGAATGCATTTGAGTTGAAATAATTCAGTACGATATGTACAAATAAATATTTGTCCGTAGCACATGAGTGCTTGTCACCTTGTATAGGTTGCATTCCCCACGTATTAACACTTGGAATCTATTTGTAGCACCTCTTATTCAGAAAATGTTTGTGACAAGTTAACGATAAACGTGCTCTCAAAGATATAACAGATGATTCAAACTGCCGACGTCATCGCAATAATGAAGTTTTCTGTGTTGCATAAAGAGACAATACTTCTCGCCGTCAAATAACTACTTATGGTCCGGGTGATATGGAAAACGGCAGCGCACAGTTAAATGAACAGAATTATTCTATCACTCATAGATTAATCCGATACAGCGAAAACGGGATACGTTTAAACTTATGTCACAGATTGTGGAGATATTTTTCTTCGAGCATTTCGTAGTCGTACATTGTAAACTATGCTAATTTTCATAATTTTTAAATACAATAAATTTCTAATTGGTCAGTTGATATTGAATACTGAACTCAATTTACGATATTAAGCATTGGAAGAAATAATGAGCTGATTTTCTCTGATTTCAGTTTTATTAACTAGTATCATATCATTAAAAATATCACCACCATTCTTTTCAAAGAAATTAGAGAGATCATAGCTATTAATTTGTTATGCCGTTTCATCAACAACTGTTATTAATTTGCAAGCTATTTGCCAAAATCTGACATTAAAGCTTTTTTAATAAAGTGGTAGCTCTAAATTCATAATATCTTTCCAAATTTTTGACAGAGATAAGAATATTGCATTCATAGCATATCATACGCATAAATTTTCGCCCAAAATTACATAACAACAGTTATTTGATAACAAAATAAAATGCTTTTTCCACAATATATAAGATAAATAAAAATTTTTACAGTGGACTAGAGTCCTTTACGGACAAATTATTTTATGCTGCAAAGATTGGTCGAAGTCACTGTTTTTATAATATGGAGCGAATAATGTTTACGAATGAAGAAAGCTCATTTTCAGGAAAAGGCTAGAGAGATGTCTTCAGCCCTGTAATCTGTTAGAAATATATTTTTATTGAGTTAAAACTTTATAGTAATTGTATTTATTATCAACTATGAGAAATAGGCATGTCAATGAATGAGACTTTAATTTAATAATATTGTGTATTTAAGAATCAGAAGCGATTATCACAGATAACTTTCTTAGCATTTATATATATATATATATATATATATATATATATATATATATATATATATATATATATATATATATATATATATATATATATATATATATATATATATATATATATATTTATATATACATATATACATATATACATACATACATATATATATATACATATATACATACATATATACATATATATATATATATATATATATATATATATATATATATATATATATATATATATATATATATATATATATATACATATATATATATATATGTACATAAAAAAAATATATATATATTTATATATGTATATATAAATATATATATATATATATATATATATATATATATATATATATATATATATATATATATATATATATATATATATATATCCAAAAGTTCTCTTAAAGGCATTTCCTTTTTGCCAAAGAAAAAGCTAAATTAGTTAACTTTTTTAGCAGAAAAACAAAAGAATGGGTTTTTATTTTACGAAAGGCCTGATAAGGAAAAATATTATTTGTTACAGTTTTAACGAAATTTTCGTCTGGTTTGCACCAAAGAAACTGCAGCTGCAAGAAATATCTACAGTAATGCATTCAAATAACAATGCTATGTTAATAGTTATATCTTCTGTTTCTCTCTCTCCAACATCTCTTCATTGTCTTGCACCTCCCGAACATTTCGGCCCTCTATCGTAAAAACTGTCTGCAGATTCTAGTAAGTTAATGCACATTTACTTCTGCTGCAGAACATACACATTTTAATTTTACAAAGACATGCATTTATCAATATTTAAAATGTTCTATCTGTTAATGCTATTTCAGGTTTTATGTGATATATTGTATAGTTTGGGGATTATTAAAGGGGAGGTGACTGAGAATACTGAAACATATTGTTTAAATTAAGACATAATGATGCTTTGTTCTCTTTTATGCCATTTAGATTTATAAAATAAAATAGTTTCTCCGCACTACTTTTATATATCTATATATAACAGTTCCGTAACTGACTCACTGACTGACAGATAACGCACAAACCAAACCGCTGGATCTAAGGGGCTGAAATTTTTCTTGGTGATTCTTCTTATAGTGTAGGAGTACAATAAGAAAGATTTTTGAGAAATTCTTCTTAGATTTTTTTAAATTAAATTTTTGATCTGTTTTTGTAGTATTCTTTAAAGTTTGCATTTAAAATAATAATTTGAGGGTTGTAAATTTTATATCACGAGAAATATCATAAAAATTCCTTTAAAATGAAATTTTATTTATTAAATGCCTTTGTTTTCAGTTCTTTTTCTGATATTTTAAATTAATTTTGCGTCACGTGCATAACAACGAAATAAATTTACAAAAGTAATACTAAAATATTGTAAAATATAAAATTTAAGCAGTAGACTAATTGAAATGGAAGTGTTTTAAGAATTTAACTCAAATGAGTATGTTTTATGGATATTAAACATACAATTTAATTGCATACATTGACCATTTTGTATTTAATTTGAATATTTTTTCTACATTATTTCGTCTATAAAAATATCCGTTACGATTTTTTTATAATTTTTTTTGGCATTAATTGCATACATTGACCGTTGTATTTGTTACAAATATAATTTTTGTTTATTTTGGCATTAATTGCATACATTGACCGTTGTATTTAATTTGAATGTGCTACGTAAGGAAGCGGGATGTAGGTAAAATGCACTTAATAATTAAGATTATAGGATAAAATTAATAAATAACGCGCGAAGTAATGTTATTTGTTAAAAAGATCATTCAATTATCATTTAGTTTTTTTTTTTTGTTATTTTTTTAATTCTTTTCGCCAGCTACTTTATCGATGAGTCATTTATTTAAGTTTTTATATAATGAGTTTTGTAATAAGAAATAATGAGAGGTTATTGGTTCCCCGGTTAACGAAATTGGCCTACAAGGCAAAAGGATTTGTAATTGTGAATAATGTAATACATTAATAAACCATGTTATTTTATTTGTAAAATCTAGTCATGTCATAGGGTTGCCTCGTAGTATTTCTTCGTTCCTTTTTAGGTAATTTTTATTTCAGCTTTCTTTGTCAGTGAACTATTTTCTAGTTAATTTAAAATAATTTTCATGATTCAACCCTCTACAGCAGGGGCATCAGCAAACGAATCAGGTATTTTACTTTAATGGGTTATTGTTTAACACCACGCGCGTCTTTAAATGTACTAACCACAACGCAATTGAATTAATATGTTTCATGTAGCCTTTTTTCTAAACACCTCTAAGAGTGTATGTAAGCTTTAACAATCTTAGCAATTTATTTTAATTTAATTCTACCCGTTTTAAGGGGATGGTGGCCCTTTCAAAACGATTTTTGAAATTTTTACCACAGAGATATGAAATTTTGTATATATATTCTTTAAAGTATAACAATATTAAGCACCTTATAAAATTTTATAAATATTTTCAAAAAAATATTTTATAATTAAAAAATGTATGTTAAATTACCCTTCTTTAAAATGCTCCTTGCGACTCAATTTTAAACTTTTCCCCCTTAATTTTGGCATTTATATTGCTTATAAATACATTCTGAACAAAGTTATGTATTTTTTTGTACTTTCGTTGAATAGTTAATTTTTAGAAAATATTTTTATGCCTGTACTCTGAATTTTCGCGAAATTTTTGTACTTTTCTACACTAAAGTTAAACTTATATAACCTAAATGACCTCGAATCCTAAAATGGATACATAACTTTATTTTGATGTATTACAGGAATCGTTATTATAAATTTCATAAAATTTCATCAAAAATTATGACGCGAGGAGCATTTTAAAGACTTGCAAATCTGGAAATTTCTTATTTTGAGAAAAAGTCATTTAAAAGATAATTTTTATCTACCTTTAATACTTACTACTCTAAAGCCACCAATTTTTCATTTTTCTTTTCACTACACATTTTAAATGCATTTCATTCCAATATTTACATGCTTTTAAAATATTAATACACCCTCAAAAAAAATTCCAATTTTTGCTCGATATTTGGTAATTTGAAAGTCCACTATCCCCTTAAAGATAAAAAACGTAACAGGAAGCACGGGTATTCAGCTAGTGTATACATAGCCATAAAAGTTAACAGTTCTTTGTCACAGTGCTTAAGCATCGAATCTTTGTTTTAGGCGCCTACTCACAAAATTTCCTTTACTCTACTAGCCGCCGGTAAACACGCAGCTGAATGCCTAACAAATGATCTGAATTCCGGACTTAATCGAAACGCGCTTAAATCAAATTCTGTTCGGATCATAGAGAGGTAATCAGGACACGGTAATGCTTTGTCTAGCTGTCAGAACTAGCACAGATGATATGGGAAGACAGCATGCAATGAAACGCGCCTCTGTACGACCGTATGTACTGATCGTATATCTCGGATAGTAAAATTAATCAGTTCTGCAGCTGAAGTATTAGATATGACTTAGTCTGAGGATAGTAATAATAATTAACTCAGATTTATGTAGGCTTGAATAGCAAATATTACATTTTGTGATGCTTACATTCCTTGTTCAGGTGTGAAATCTCATACTGCCATTTTCTCTGCATTTGTGCATGAAATAATGATTTCAGCGAATTTTGGCTGATAGTTATCGGTTTAAAAATGCAATATACAAGTTTTCAGAGGGTTGTAACCTTCAACTAGACTTTGATCTCCTCTCGAATCAAAACATACATATTTTCGGTATATTTAACAATACTTTATTATAGGTGCTAAAAATATAGTTTATAATATGTACTTAAAAATGAAGCTTAAACCAAAGCTTTTAAAATAATACTTCATCCAGGTTGCAGATCATTTATCCGGAGTTCTAACTAAATATCTGCGTCTTCCTAGCTGGGTCTTCGGACAACTTTAAGAATAAAACAAAAACAACATTTACGAATAAATTATACAAAAAATGGATTTTTTTAATATTTAGATTTTAAAATTTTTTTATTTGTTATAATTTTGTGTTTCTTCACAAGTTTTTTCAATATTTTTTAAGATCATGATTCAAAACATTGCAAGCAACTTAAAAAGCATATTTTTTTGCTGTTTAATTTTATTGCAATCTATATTATCCTGATACTGAGATTTACTTTTGCGATACCGTAAGACTTTGTGACTGAAGGGGTTACTCTGTGACACATAGTAATTTTTTCGTATTTCGTACCTTGCGCCGCGCCCGTGATACTGAGCAGACAAAGAACAGAGCCAGCAGCTTTTCCGACATACAGAGGCACCTAGTGGACATTGTCCGTAGTTTCTGTGTACCATTTGTCTTCGCTGGCTAGTGTATTGTTCAAACCTGTTGCCATGCAATTGACTCAAACTTTGGAAAATTTGTGTGCTGAAGGCTAACACCTTAGACAACCAACTACCACAGGTAATTATTTTTTATTGTCAATATGTTGTTTAGATAGTGGAGCAATATAACTTTTGTGTAATGATATTTCCGAGAGATATGAGAACATAACCTAAATATCGAAAGGTGACGGGGTTACTTTGTGACACATTGACACTGTCACAAAATAACCCACAAAGTCGACCCACCTCTAGCCGCTCGATGTTGTATTTTTTCCGTCCTCTAAAATGTCACTGGAGAGGATGAAGTATTGACTATCTGGTAAAAACTACCCGAAGGAGCAGAATGTGCCGAAAGACAAAATTCCTCATCTTCTCAAAGAACTGATGGCTGCCCAGGACGCCCGAAGTCTCTTTGATGTCAAAGATATAGATAAAGCTGTCCAATATTTGTATTGGGTATATTTAATTTTCTATCATGCTTGTGATAAGCGTTTTACTGTCTAACTTTGTGTCAAATTTTTTCCTCTTGGATTTCAAGGCCACAGATGTCATAAAGTAGCCCCACTCAGCGGGGCAACTTTGTGATACGTTTTAACATTTATTTCTGAACGGTAATTAAAGATTGGGTTAGCGCAATACATTACTAAGCAAGGAAAAAAAGTACCGATCTATTGCAATTGTTCGTTTTGGGATGCTTTTAAAACTGATCGGCTGGCACAGGAAAAAACTTAAAATCTGTCACAAAGTAATCTTATTATTAAAGTAGAGCTTTAATAATATAAACAGAAAAATTTCAAAATATAAAATTAAGATAAAAATTAAGGCACTTTGGGAAACAATGTATGTAATTTGTGTGTAGAAATTTGAAATTTAGGCATTTTGATCAGACAGATGTTTCTTTCTTTTATACATCCTAAGATTTAACAAGCAATTGAAGTTTAAAACGATATAGTTATTTTGTTTGTTTCTATTTTATTAAAACAATTCTTTATTTCTGAGTTCAAATCCTTGAAATGTAAATTAGAAATATTTACCATGTTGTAAGTATACTACGTTTTATTCTAGTTTTAAAGCTATGCAGACAATATCTCATATAATACAAGAAATATGCGTTCAATGATAATTTGGGGAATATGCTTAACTCCTCGACATGGCGCGCAGAGACTTTTCATTTTTCCATATACTTGTATAAGAATTCAAACTTTGTTTTATATGTTTCTGTTTAGGAAATTATGTTTATTCTATGAACAATAACTTCATGGAAGCATAATAAATAATAAACTTTAACAGATCTAATTATTTATTTTCCGTTCATAGATACCTGCTGTATTTTCTTCTTTACGACAACGTCCGTATCAAGTATATGAATAGCTGTCAGACATTGTGATATTTAAAAAAGAAGCTAACTGAAATATTCAATATAACTTGTTTTGATAGAATTAGTGATTCACTTAAGGGAACAAGGGACCTTCAATATCGTTCTTCTTTAAATTTCAATATTTTACTCTATATACACCATGAGTATAATTAATATTATTTTCTACTATACTAGAGATACTTAGAATTCACAACTAAGAATTTTGTGGAGGAATAAGACATATTTATCAAAAAATTTATAAAAAATGCTAAAATTTTTCAAAACGCTCCAAGCGTATTCATTTTCCTCTGATATCTTCTAAATTTCTCAGAATTGTTAATTGAAGTGTTTGTCACAAAACTGTGCATAATTCTTTGAAATCACAAATATCTTTCAAATTTATAGACTATAAATTAAAGTAAAAACATAAAAACATGAGAAAATAACAGGCAGGGGATATAAAAAAAATATATTTAAGACTTTTGATTCATAGAAAAAAAAATAAATGCACGTTTATATTTATATACATGTGGTTAACTTGTAATACAAAATTTAAGGATTTTAATTACTATAAAATGCGCATAGTACATTTTGAAAAACTTTAGCATTTTTGAAAAAAATTTTTGAAAAACAGGCATTATTCTGCCAAAAATTCTTTATTTTGAATTTTATGGGTTTTTAGTGTAGTAAAATAGAAAATTAATTATTCTCAATTTGTATATAGAGTTGAAAATTGTAAATTTAAAAAATTAAAATTTAAAGGTCCCTTGTCCCTTTAACTTCTAAAGTACCTAACATATTATTTTTACCCGTATAAGGAAGAAATAAAATTCACCGTTCACTAGCCTCACATCTATAGCTGAATCACGAGCATGGTTTTAATTTTTAAGCATCTTTAAAAATTCTAAGAGACAACAGATTTGCTCTTAAATATTTTGCTTATTGAAAGTAAAAGAAATTCTTTAAAAAATATAAAATCAAAATCATAATCTTTTGTTGAATTTATTGTCACTTTAGCAATAATGCAAATGTCACTAAAGCATTTTAGCAATACTGCCAAACTGCTAAAGTTTAGCAACAATGCAAATGGTACAAGTGTTAACTTTGCATTAATGCAAAGTTAACACTTTCTAGGAATCCAGTGTAATTTTAATTTCCAATTTCAGTTAAAAAATCTCATTCATACTCAATATAAGGAAACACCAATTAGTCTTATTACCTTACTTTCTACAAAAAATGTTGTTAAAATCATTAGGCTGACGTACATGAACATTGATTTATATCTCATAAAGAAAGGGCCATTAATTACAACAAAATAGAGGTAATTAGTTTTCAAAGCAAAAATATATTGTTTAAAAAAGTTCTGTAAAGTCTTAAACTGTATTTTATCAAAAAGCGTGAAATGTTTAAGCGAAAAAATAAGTACATTTTTAGTAAATTATTATGGTTACTAACGAAAATTTCTAACCGCACAGAGCTCGAGCAACCAGCAATATAGAGAAATAATTTTTTTTTAAGTAAATTTTTTCATAGTACATGTGACACCTTAAAAATGTAACTAAGTAGAAATAAACCTAATGAGTTTTAATTAAATGATGACACTTTAAACAGAATATACAAATACTAAGAAATAGACACACTGGACTAACTATTGCTCAAACTCCTTCAAAACAAGAAATTCACAATTTATAGATTATGTAAAGGATTCAATGATTTCATAGGGAAAATATCAAAGAAGGAAAACCTAAAGTTCGTTTCTGTGACAGTAAAAATATCCCCGGGTATAATATCCAACAAATCTAAGCAAATCAATAGTATAGCTCTCTCTAAAAGCAGTGTCATTAATTATCCTTCATTCAGTGTTATCTCCCAAAACTGTTAAGGAACATGTTCTGCATTTTGTCCTAACCTTTAACAAAATTTGTAAGTTAGTGACGAGTTTGTAGCGAATGCATTCATGTCTGACAATTCTTGCAAAAGTTTCCTAGTTATGCATTTGTTACGCATACCACTTATTAACGTGGGAGTAATACGTAGACTATTCCGTGATGTGTGAGTCTCCATTTATCTTACCCCCGTAACTCCCGTTTATGGTTCTATGTAAATGTTATTGCTTGCATTGTTTGTTAATATTATCATCCGTTAAGGGCATGCTGTTTGGTTTATTGACTGTTGATTGAAAACACGACTATTACCCTTATAAAATATACAGTGTGTACATAGTAAATGAATATCCCAACTTTGCAGGGATATTGAAAGAAAACTAAACAAAGTACAAACTTTTTTTTTCTGGGGCTACATCAAACATCAGGTGTTTGTTCCACCGCTACCAAATGACGTTGACGAACTTAAGACACATATACCTGCAGCCTTTCAAACCCAGACATGCTGAAAAGAGTATGGTATGAGTTATTGTATCACCTCGATATCTTTCGTGTTACTAAAGGGGCTCACATTGAACAGAATAGAACTGAACAGAATTATAACTGTGTCGAATTTACACTTTCGACTGTTTTTGATTTCTGATGAACAACAAGTTTGTACTTTATTTAGTTTTCTTTCAATAGCCCTAAAAGGTTGGGATATTCATTTATGTACACACTGTACTTTAATTAGTTTTCCTGTAGCCAGCCTTGATTTCTTGCTGAGATATTCTTTAACTTGTCATAAAAATTTACCAATACCAAAGCATCAAGCCGAACTGGTTCTCGAATATTTTGTACTTCATTACGTGTTAACCTTTTATTCTAGCGAAGGATATCGAGGTGAATTATAACTGTGTCTAATTTAAACTTTCGACTGTTTTTGATTATGGATGAACAACAAGTTTGTACTTTTTTTAGTTTTCTTTCAATAGCCCTACAAAGTTGGGATATTCATATATGTACACACTGTATTTTAATTCGCTTTCCTGTAGCCAGCCTTGATTTCTTGCTGAGATGTTCTTTAACTTGTCATGAAAATTTACCTATACCAAAGCATCAAGCCGAACTGGTTCTCGAATATTTTGTACTTTATTACGTGTTAACCTTTTATTCTGGCGAAGGATATCGAGGTGAATTATAACTGTGTCTAATTTAAACTTTCGACTGTTTTTGATTATGGATGAACAACAAGTTTGTACTTTGTTTAGTTTTCTTTCAATAGCCCTACAAAGTTGGGATATTCATTTATGTACACACTGTACTTTAATTTGTTTTCCTGTAGCCAGCATTGATTTCTTGCTGAGATGCATCAGGCCGAACTGGTTCTCGAATATTTTGTCCTTCATTACGTGTTAACCTTTTGTTCTTGCCAGCTGATATCTAGAACCACTTGAAGAACACATAATTTGTCTGAGAACCCCAGGTGACTTTTAACATCCTAATTCTCTTTATTCTGGACACCACTATAATTCCTTGCGCAATTACGTGTGATGGTAAATCTGTTAGTGCAACGGTTATGAATTTTTATTGCAAAATAATTTCACATTCAACTTTAAGTGGTAGTATGTACCTTCCGCGGCCAAAATCTCTTTGCATATATAGTGCTGATGTGATGAGTTAAGCTTTTTCAGTTGGCTTACAATAACCGGTTTACTATTTTAAGAACCCTAATGAAGTTGTTAAAGTATTCTGCATGTGAATGTTTCTTTTAAACTAAGATATACCTGAACATTTTAACAATGTCTTTCATTTCGTCTCGCTTTCATGTGACTTATTGACCAAGGCTAATAGCTACTTAACAGTCCACATAGGATTTTCCTTTTATAGGAATGGTTAGATCAGGGGTTTCCAACTGGCGGTCCACGAAAACTTCTAGGAAAATAATGTGCAGCATCAATTTAAATATTCTTAGTTAACGAAAAATGTTTTTGTAAAAATCTTCATTGTTTTCAAATGCTGTTCATTTAAAAAAAGATTGATTTTCCTCGAATTCCATGAAAAGTAGGGTGTCCAATCATGTTCTATTTCATACCCCCCCCCCCCACTTCTTATTTGACCCACTTCTTATTTAAATACCCACTTCTTATTTGACTTGTGTATGTGTCGGTGTAATTTAACGAAAGTTGGCCAGTTATAATCAAGGTCGTTGTTGGAGATTCATCCTCAAATTTTTAAAAATTTCATAGTATATACTATACACAAATCCTCCAAATCCCCCTCCCTCAAGGAAAAAAGTCCTGGTTATAGTCCTGATTAAATTGCGGCCCGCCACTAGACAGGTGTTTTCGATTTGTAATTTTGAACCCCTGGGTTAGATACTTAAAATACAGCAGAAGTTTAAAAACGTCTTTGCACTTTCAAGAGGTACTATACGTAAAATGTTCGCCATTTCTTGAACACTTATCAGACATTGAACTAAAATTTTTGCTTAGTATTAGTGAATACTAAGTTTTGAATGATCTTGAAACATAACGAACTTACTGCAGAAATGTACATAAAAAATGTTCCAAACGAGAAGAATAGAGCAAGAAAACCATTTATATTTGTAATATGAAAGAGTGTGGATTTATTAATTTGAGGCGCTGTGGTTGTGTTAAGCAACACCAAGGATAGACCATATAAAAAAGGGAAATTAATTTGAATATTTTGGGAATTTCTAGTTGATTGCATGCTCATTATTGCAACAAATGCATAAGCAACTCCCTTATGAGTATTTGAGATACGGTATTTACTTCCTCTTTAAACTGATTATGTAAAGATAACAGCTGTCTTTAAAAAACGCTTAACTAATCTCACAGCCTACGACATAAAAATACTATGTCGCTAATTATCAAGATAATGAAAGCCGTATTGAATTCTCATTAATGTTTTCAAAAAATAAATACATAAATGAACTAATTAAAGACGCAGATACTTGCTTAATTGAATCAGGTTTTAGAATGAGGGCCAATATCTTAAATCCTATAAATTTAGTAATAAAAATATGGACTTTTTTGACACTTTAATTACATAAATGAAGTATTTTTTTATAATGCTATAGGAATTTCGACTCATTTTTACCGCTATTATTATCCTTATTATACTTATTGCATTTTTAAAAATTTCTTGCTTTAAATTACATAAATGAAGTATTTTTTTATAATGCTATAGAAATTTCGACTCATTTTTACCGCTATTATTATCTTTATTATACTTATTGCATTTTTAAAAATTTCTTGCTTTAAATTACATAAATGAAGTATTTTTTTATAATGCTATAGGAATTTCGACTCATTTTTACCGATATTATTATCCTTATTATACTTATTGCATTTTTAAAAATTTCTTGCTTTAAATTACATAAATGAAGTATTTTTTTATAATGCTATAGAAATTTCGACTCATTTTTACCGCTATTATTTTCCTTATTATACTTATTGCATTTTTAAAAATTTCTTGCTTTAAATTACATAAATGAAGTATTTTTTTATAACGCTATAGGAATTTTGACTCATTTTTACCGATATTATTATCCATATTTTACTTATTATATTTTTAAAAATGTCTTGCCGTCTGCTTACTATTAAAAGCTTTGGAGCATAATACTACTCAGACTCATTTATACACAAGAGTAGAAGAGATCCAGTTCAATTTTCTGTATAAAAGCCCTTAGACTCTGTTCTGTATAAATTCTATTCTCGAATTTCTCTATTTACGACAAACTGCCGATAAATTCGGCTTCGAATGCATAACAAATGATTCGAACACTGGACTTAATCGAAACGCTTAAATCAAATTCTCTTTGGATCATAGACAGGCAATCAAGAACCACAGTTTCGCTTTCTCTAGCTGTTAGGGTCTGTATAGATAATATAGAAAGGCAGTGAGCAATGAAAAGTATTTTATACGTTATAAGGAGGATGGTATTTCTCGAGAAACGATACTCTTACACGGTGCAAAATTTCATATTATCGGTTTCAAACGAAAATAAAAACTTTAATTTTGTATTCTGCAGTTCTAAATGAAAATTTCGAATTACGAGAAAGGATGAAGTTATACTTGGGGTTGTTCCTTGAAACGGTATTCCCTGACTGAGGCATTTTAAGATAAAAATCAGACAGGTATATTTACAAACTCAATACACTGTTTGTGAAACCATCAGTATTTTTCCTATTTGCTATTTGAAGGCTGAAGGACAGGTACCTTACATTTACACAGTCGTGATAGCGGCGAGTCGAATCGCTGGAGCGAACGTGTAAACGGTGTTCTTGCCGTTTGTACTCGCCAATCGTGGCGCTCGCTTCGGGAGCGGTTTTCTGGCACGAGTCAAAGGGGCGAATGGCACCGGGGGTCAAAGGTAAGAATGGCGATGGTAAGTTGTGAGGGTAAATCTGGTTCACAGCAAGAGACGGGAATGTGAGAACGGTCACTCGCGTCGATGCAGGAACGTGACTAATGTCTCGCGAATGTCTTGTGGGTGGCATGATCGCGAATGTGTAAATGCGCCATTAGAAACATCCACACCAATCTTGAACTCAGTCCCACCGATTGGCAAGAGAGGCAAGCCTAGCGAGAACCTACTAACGTCAAGTACTAGACGTTGGCTAGACGTTTAAGACACTGCACCCTGTTCTTCATTTTACACCGCTTTCATACATTTATTCATTTTTTTATCAACCGGCTACTTCGACTTTCAAACCTAGGACCTTCTTTCCCGACTTATTGACTGTGCCATTATTTCTCTAAGCCCTCTCATAAGGAGCCTCACTATTTTTCTATACTAGCTGTTAATCGCTAGGCCTCCTCGGCAATCATAATATACAGAAGAATAATGACAGATAGAGACGTACTATGGCGTCACTTCTACACAGAAAAATCTTCCTTTAAGAACCTCGCATCATTTATTTAAGACATGTTATACAGAGGCTGTTCGCACATTTTTTAGACGATTTTGGTAAGCGGTAATAAAAAATCGTTTGTTGCAAAAGCAATAATTGCAATTGTACTATGTTTTTAAGAGTCAAAATTATCGTCTGCGGCTTGAAAGTTTTGTTTTTATTCAAAATGGCGTTTTTAACAAAGAAGTGGTTCGAAGGCTACATTTATGCTCTTTCCGAAGAGAAATATGCATACTCCGTTATCCAAAAACGATGTGAGAGTCATGGTTTTGTGATATCTAAAGCGTCGATAGGTAATATCGTCAACAAGAAAGGGAAAAAAACGTCAAATTGGAGCCTCAAGTGGGACAAAAATTCCAAACAAGTATCCAAGGAAAAAACGAACATCTTCGACTATTGCAAAGGTACGTTGTTTAATGTTAAAAGAAAATCCCCCTATTCAAAGGACAGTTGCAAAATCATTAAAATGCTCGGTGTCCACTGTAAACAAAGTGATAAACGTTGATTTAAATCTTAAGAAAGCGAAAAAACGCAATGGGCATCGTCTTCTTCCAAATCATATCGCTGAACGCAGGACACGCTGCAGAATTCTATATAAGAAACACTTATCCAAAGAAAAATGGAAAACAATTGTCACAATAGATGAATCATGGGTGTATTTAAATGATTGCAACAAAAAAAAAGAGCCATTTATTATCATAAAAGGGGAGAAAAAAATTTAAGTATATGGTTCAAAGAATCGAAAGAAAATTTTTCTAAGGGATTCATGATTGTTGCTGGTTTTTCTTATAATGGCAAGTTAAAAATAAAGAGAGTGGAAAAAAATGTCAAGAAAAACTCCAAATACTATCAGGAACATATTTTATCGCCAATTTTTCTGAATGAAATACCATCGCTTTACCCACAGTGCCATCAATCTGTGAGACTCCATCAGGACAAAGCTAGCAGTCACACATCAAAATCCACTGTAAATTTCCTAAAAGAAATGGAACAAAAAACTGGTATCAAGGCCATACCCTTCACTGATATCCCTACTAAATCCCTTATAATAAGCAGTAATCTTGCAAATATAGATGCTGTACAGCACCGGCAAAAATCAAAAGAATAAATTATCTTTCCTTATAACCTTTCCATCTTTTTTCAAGTTATTTAATGTCAGTGCCCACACTTGAAATTTTAGTTCGTGAGCAGAAGTGCCCCAAAGATGTAACATTCCCCATTTCATAATCTTCCCTTATGAGCCTCAATATTTTAGCCCATTAATCTCTTTAGAACCTTGATAGACATCATACATTATTACACACTGAACAAGGACAGTCGTACATATCCCACGGCACCACTTAGACATTACGTCATAATCTTCACTTGTAAGTCTCACGTCCTTTAATACAGGCATTTAAATTTTGAATATATACATTTGAAATAATTATATATATAATAGCCGTTGTCTCTGTATAACACTTCCGGGCTGTACTCATCTTTCAATTGAAGCCCTCAGTAAACAAACAGCCGGTTATACTTAATTTCAATTTCATATGTGGATCAGAATTTTTTCTTACCTAAAAACTGATATCTTCTCCATCAAATCACGTTTGCTCAGCCTATTTTTCTATAAAACATTCAGAACTTTAAAAAATTGGATGCTTTTAGCTGTATATTTAACAGTTTTTAAAAATCTGTTTACTTTTGCGATTAATTCTGAAAGTAAACAAACTTGAATGTGAATGAATCAAGTAGCTCAAGTATTCATATCGCGTAGTGATCTGTAAAAAACTGGATGGCAGTCTACTACTCCAATCGCATGAAAACTAAATAAATAAAAAATAATGAAAGGGTTTGCTTTTACAACGTGTGGATTAAATGCAATATTGTTAGATAATTCGGGATATTTTTTTAACTTTCATATACTTTTTCCATTATGACGTCATTATTAGTATTATGACGTCAAAATCACGGGTTGGATGGCAGTCTACTACTCCAATCGCATGAAAAACTAAATAAATAAAAAATAATGAAAGGGTTTGCATTTACAACGTGTGGATTAAATGCAATATTGTTAGGTAATTCGGGATATTTTTTAACTTCCATATACTTTTTCCATTATGACGTCATTATTAGTATTATGACGTCAAAATGACGGGTTACCTTCTAGTATTAGGTAGAAGGATAATATGTAAATGTGTCTCTGCACCACTAAAACACAGAGATCGCAATCTTCCCTTATGAACCTAGCATAATTTATTTAAGATATTTAATCTCTGTGTTTACTTTGATTATTACGATTACCAAAGTAATAGATATACAGTAACACTGCCTCAGCGATCTTCACTTACGAATCCCTCATCTTTATTCTAGTTTTTAATCCTTGTACATTACACTGGCAATCATTATATGAAGAAAAAGAATAGACAAAGATGTTTGTTGGTGCTGAACAAAACTGAAAGATTTCCACCATGTGATGGATGAAAAACCAGTGACACGTCCCGCAAATTTTCCTTTTTTCCCCTTAAGTACAAGGTAACCTATTTATTTGTTCAGGATATTGAAAAATGCTTACTTGGGACCAAGAAAAAAAGCTAAACAATGCAATATATACACTCCTTTACTGAGTGAGCAAAACTATTTCTAAAAGTTTAAAAGAGCATCAATTTCAATGTTTCTCTTTCTTTTTTCACTGAATACACAGAAAAGGTTGGCAGTTTCGCACGTGATAAATGAAGCTGTGCAAACATTCTTTCAGTCAAGACTGTCATCTGTTTGAACAGAAATGTTTATTAAAAAAAGATAGAGTAGAATTTGTAAAGCAGTTTTAAACAAACTACGTTTATCGTCATTTAAAGACAAATTGTTTCAGTTTTACTTTTCAAACGGGGGGAGTGAAAAAATAATTACCCTCTTCGGAATTAAATGGGAAAAAAATTAAACGTATTTATTTATTTTTCTATTCGGATTTTGGATTTTGGAAAAGTTACGATAATTTGGAAACTAACCTTTATTATATATTTGCATAAATTTATTTAATGTTTTATATTTTAATTAGTTTTATATTTTAATGTTTTATATTTTAATTTATTTATTTAATGTTTTATATATTAATTTATATTAAAACTATAAAAATCAAATATATGCAATTTTATAACTCTGGTGGTTGATTATAACTTTTAGATGAAAACATTGGTAGATAGCAATAAAAATTAAAGAAATACTGCTAAGCAAATGGAAAAGCTACTAATTTATTTCGCTTTATATTATCTAAATTGTTGCAATAGAATAAGTTTGTAACAATTATGATTTAAACTTACCTAGGTAATGTCTAAACTTACTACATTTAGCATCAGACAAGAATAGTCCCAATGAAATCACTGCTGGATAATTTTGAAAAAAAGAGGTAAGAACATAGTTTAAAGCCTTTATTTCTTCAAAACATCTCCAATAATAATCCTTTATTTAAGATATATTTCAAAAGCTGAAATACTCATGCACGTTTTTAAAATTACGTAGATTTCAAAGACAAAAAAAACGTTTATAGTTGCACTTCTAAAGAATACCTAAACAAGCCATGATGCTAAAACTTATGAAACTTTACATTATTGATTAAGTAAAATATGTAATTAATTAAAAAAAGTAAAACAAAGTTTTAAGGCCAGGTTTTATGCAATGGGAAAAAATTAAATAGTTGAGTATAAGAATGTAATTTTTTTAATATAGATGCAGTTACACACACATTAATATATATATATATATATATATATATATATATATATATGTAATATCCTTGACCGGACGAAGCTCAACAGGCTCGTACTTCCTAGTTTTTTGGATCCGGGTCAAGTCGTAGCCGAGTTGATCTTACTGTGTAGTCGTACCGGAACAGGCAATAGCGAGTGCCTGGGAAAGGCGTAGGAACACAATCCAGGCGAATAATACAGACATCTAAGCTGATGGAACAGTCTCTTTATTTTCACCGTATTTTCTATGATTAAAATATACTTCATTATCTATGCACTGCATACTTAGTTTAGGATTAACATGCGTGAAAAGTATCGTTCGGGCGCCGTTTATCGGGAAGAATCCCGGTGACACAACGCCGCACGTTATTTGACGGAGAGCTTAAAATCACGTCATGTTAGGTTGAGAGCAGACAAAAAAGACTACCGAGGAGCGAAAATCTCCCGCCCGAGTACGGGTCTATCAAACTTCTAATTTGTCAGAAATGGACACGTGATTAAGTCGCGTCATATGAGGTGATGGCCTCGCGATGCCCGTTATATAATGCTTATATAATAGTACGCACGTGCAACAGATTTAGGGGAAAAAATAGATTTATATTGGTTGAATTTAGGTCGCAACCAAGGTTAAAGGGATGTATTCTGTTGCAATAAGTTTAAACGAATTTGGAAAAAGCATGTTAGGAGTATTTAAAAGGATTAAAATTTGTTTCATATATACACTGCTGGCCACCCAAATTGCAACACCAAGAAAGACAAGAGATATCACAACAAAATTTGTTTTGTAGATAACATGTTGACCAAGTATCAAATGATTAAGTTTATAGACTTCTGTGAAGTGTGGTTCCTGCCAAAATCAGTAGCCAGAGTAGCCGCCATTGTTGGAGATCACCGCTGCCACACGCCTCGGCATTGATTCAAAGAGACTTTGGATGAGTTCTTGGGGTACAGCAGACCAAGCAGCTTCCAAACGTTGCCAAAGTTGATCTGCTGTGGCAGCTGGGGATGGAATCTGGGTCAATCGTAGAGCAACCGTGGACCACATGTTTTCTATCGGCGAAAGATCCGGAGAGCGAGGCGGCCAGGGAAGCAATTCAATCTGGCGATAGACGAAGAACCGTTGGACAATGCGTGCCACGTGTGGTCGCGCATTATCCTGTTGAAATATGGCTGTGGGCAAGCCCTGGAGGTAAGGAAGGACAACTGGCTCCAACACCTCGGAGATGTAGCGCTGGCTGTTTAAAGTACCGGCAATGCGTACTAGAAGTGTACGAGAGTGATATCCAATACCGCCCCATACCATAATACCCTGTGCAGGACCAGTGTGGCGGTGCATAACGCAGCTGTTCAGCATCCTCTCTTCACGGTGTCTCCAGACTCGAATGCGACCATCGTGGTGTTGCAGACAGAAGCGTGACTCGTCAGTAAAGACAATTTCATTCCATTCTGCCGTCTACATCCTTCTGTCATCGCACCATTGGCGGCGGAGACGTCTGTGGTTCTGCGTCAAGGCTAGACAAAGCAATGGACGTTTTGCGGACAGACCACTAAGCTGTAAACGGCGTCGAAAGGTACGCGCAGACACTGGATGATGCGTTACAGACTGCATGTGCTGTGCTATGGTTAGTGATGTGACTGAGCGATCCGTCACTGCCATGCGCACAATTTGCCTGTCATCACGTGAAGTGGTGCGCTGAGGTGGATGCAATCGAACACGCCGGTCCGTCGTACCCTCCTGCATCCAACGATCATATATCCGCATTACAGTTGTTTGGTCTCGTCCAACAGGACTACCGATTTCCCTGAAAGATAATCCACAATCTCGGTAGGCCACTATCCTTCCTCTGTCGAACTCGGATACTTTATCAAAAGATGATCGCTGTTTTCGACGAAGCATAATTGATCGTTTTTTTTGAAAAAACCACAAGAAAAACACAATTGCCGAACTTGAAATCGTCGAAATCTCCAAGCCTTAAATAGCGCTTTGAAGTGGCGCCACAGGCGCGCGTGATGTGCGTCTGCGCTGAAATTCTAATCATTTGCATATCTCACCTCCGCTAATGCATGCTGTAAATTTCATGTTATTTGCATGTTTCCTTCAGGGTGTTGCATTTACAGTGGCCAGCAGTGTATATATATATATATATATATATATATATATATATATATATATATATATATATATATACACAAACATATATATATGAAGAGAGAAAATCTTGAGGATGACATTAGTTATTTAATTTACTCTGTGAGGAACATTTATTCATATTGATTTTGTGAGTATTTGTTACTTTAAAAATTTCAAATAAAAATAATGGAAAAAATCAAACAAAATTTATAATTAAAATATCGCAGTCCGTAGAGCATGTACAGTGCCTCAAAACACACGTCTCTAACACACACTTTTAAAAAACAATTATTAAAAGTTATTTATTTTTTTGCCATGATTGCATCGTTAATGTTCAGTTTAAATACCCCGAGGTCAAAGATATTTAGTGTTACAGCTCTCCCGTAAAAGTCCGACAGAATTGAAAAAAAAAACTATTAAAAGAAAATTCTTGTAAAATTTCGAATCTCTATAAACTTTATTAGGTAATTAAAATCCTTTATCAATCAATAAATTTCGTCTTAAGTAAAAGGGACGTTGAAAAAGAAAATTTTTTAATGGGCAATTATATATAATTCCGCAATATCCTATAAATTAATATTAATTTTATGCTTTAGTTCCTCGTGCAGTTTTAATTTAATGAAGCAAGCGCGTCATTAAAATATCGGATTACACAGTGAATGCACGCAAAAACAATTATTTCTTAAAAGATCTTTGGAAGATCTACGCATTCTTTTCATTTCCAAATACTTCCTTAATTAATATAAGATAAATTTTGCCTCATTAACTTTCTTAATTTATTGCCGGGCAAACGTTGAAAATGAGCAGACTGGAAGCGCCCGGATAATAGTAAGAAAATATTCCAGAGCTATTTTGCGGATTTGGAACAGAACACTGAATGAACTAATTATTCTTTGGCGCAATTAAATATGGTAATGAATTTTTCGTAGGGTCAAATAGTATGGTTGCGATAAATTTCCGGGAAATTGCAAATTAATTTCTAGCCACGGGAAGGGGTATACATGTCAAAGAACTCACTATGCTAATATTATTCGGGCTTGAATAAATATGTAGAGCAACACTTCTGAGTTTTTCTCCAATATGCTAATTAATATATATGACGGTAATTATTTATTTGTTATAAAATGTAGATAGAATCGTCGTTGGGAGTGAGAATAATAGCTTCAATTTATTTTGCCACAATAAAGCACTGAAATATGAGAGAGAGCAAAAAAAGTATTTTGAATATTTGATAATGCTGTTTACCCAGATGACGTATTATAAAGATGCATGATTAAATAACATTGTAATTCATGATGAGAATAACTAGAGATTTTTAATCAATTAGGAGGAGAATCTCAGCCTTGTGTAATCTATTAGTGTTTGACACTATTTTTACAATGTTGGTAATCCTTAAGACAAAAAAGTAATCAATCTATCTGATTTTCTAAATTTACATTCAATTAAATATTTACATATCTGAGTTTCATGGGATTTAATACCAAAAAATTCTATATTTATAAGTTAAAATCAAATAGGTAAACACTTGTGACAAAAATGTTTTTCCTTAGTTTAACAAATTTCGAGTCAATAATACAAAAATTTATCTATTATATGTGTTATAATTTTACAAATACTTTTTTTTCTACCGAATTTTTTTTAAATATAAACATAAATTTTCTTAAGTCGTATCTTATACATTTTTTGCTGTTTCTTTTAACTGGATTTAAACTTAAACGTTTGCGTTATATATATATATATATATATATATAAAACAGTTCCATAACTAACTGACTGACTGACTGACTGATTAACTGACGGACAGATGACGCACAGACCAAACCGCTGGACCTAAAGGGCTGATATTTTGCATGGCGATTCTTCTTATAGTGTAGGGGTGCAGTAAGAAAGACCTTAGGAAAATTCTTAGATTTTTTTAAATTAAATTTTTAATCTGTTTTTGTAACTTTTTTTAAGTTTTCATTTAAAATAATAATTTGAAGGTTATAAAATTTACATCATGAGAAAGATCCTAAAAATTCCTTTAAAATGAAATCTTTTTCAAATCTTTACCTCCATTTTCTGATTTTTGGTGAATTTTTAAAGATAAATTTTTAGAATTTAATTTATTAAATGCTGATCACGTGGTTTTTTTCTTTTTGTGATGCTTTAAACTAATTTTGCGTCACGTTCTTAACAATGAAATGGACAAAAAAAATGTCTTGCTAATGCGGCAGACGATTGGACATTATCTATAAAATATTAAAATACAGTAAAAGAAATGCTCCTCAAACTGCACTATATTAACTGTACTATACTCTTTAGTATGTTCTATTAGATTTAGCTTGAATATTTTCTTCTACATTATTTTGTCTATAAAAATATCCGTTACGATCTTTTTATAAATATATTTTTTTACATCAGTTTGTTTTTTTACATCAATTGCATACATTGATCGTTGTATTTATTATATATATATATATATATATATATATATATATATATATATATATATATATATATATATATATATATATATATATATATATATATATATTTGCATTAATTGCATACATTGACTGCTGTATTTTATTTGAATGTACTCCGTAGGGAAGTATGGGTATTCAGCTAGTGATACATAAACCTCCTTGCTACTAAACAAATTTTTGATATGGGGTAGATAGTGTTATTATTATGAGTAATCTCACTCTAGATTTTGAATTAGTTTCTAAATATAATTATAGGTATAACATTTTAGGCACTGAGAATATAAGGTGTTCTTACAAATGTTACAATAAAGAACATTTTAAAAAAATGATAAGTTTGGGTAATTTTTGCTTCATAAAAAATGGTAAAGTATTTCTTTAACGTTCATCACACTAACAACGTACCATAATTGGTCAAAATTTTAATTGGATTAAAATTCTATTTAACATGTTATATTTTTAATTCAAAGATTTGAACGTAGGTGAATAGGATAGTTTGTATTATCTTCTTATAATAGTTGTACGTTTGAGGGAGCTACAGTCATCTTTTACAACAAATCTTCTAAACTGATCGAGACGAACAGACTATATTCGATTCCACATGGTGAAAAACACTTGGTTATCCACTTATATTTTATCACCAAGTGTTAATCATATGGATGCTTATAGATATAAAATCTCCCCATTGACCCCAAAAATAACATTAGGATACATTAGATGCCATTAAGAACTCTGTTATTACTGTTCTGTTAATACTGTTATTATTCTGTTCTGAACACATCCATAAAAACACTTGGTGAAAAAATCTTGGTTCTGCAACTACCGCCATAGGCGTCCGATCCTTAATTGCAAGTATGTTTTTGCAACAGGCTAAATTACAGAGAGGCCTTCTCATTTTGAAAAAGGTCTCCTTCCCTAGAAAGGTCTTTGCCGAAACCGATAAGTTTGAATATACTTTAACGTCACATAAACGTTTCCAGTTTTGGTTTAGTGTTTTTAACGGATATTTAACCAGAGACAACAATCGGGTAGTCAATGATATTTTTCTCAAAGAGAGTAATCACGAGACATTTCATTGAGAAACTTAGCAAAAGAAATGATATCACTTCTGAGTAGTAGAAAGGTCTTTGCCGAAACCGATAAGTTTGAATATACTTTAACGTCACATAAACGTTTCCAGTTTTGGCTTAGTGTTTTTAACGGATATTTAACCAGAGACAACAATCGGGTAGTCAATGATATTTTTCTCAAAGAGAGTAATCACGAGACATTTCATTGAGAAACTTAGCAAAAGAAATGATATCACTTCTGAGTAGTAGAAAGGTCTTTGCCGAAACCGATAAGTTTGAATATACTTTAACGTCACATAAACGTTTCCAGTTTTGGTTTAGTGTTTTTAACGGATATTTAACCAGAGACAACAATCGGGTAGTCAATGATATTTTTCTCAAAGAGAGTAATCACGAGACATTTCATTGAGAAACTTAGCAAAAGAAATGATATCACTTCTGAGTAGTAGAAAGGTCTTTGCCGAAACCGATAAGTTTGAATATACTTTAACGTCACATAAACGTTTCCAGTTTTGGCTTAGTGTTTTTAACGGATATTTAACCAGAGACAACAATCGGGTAGTCAATGATATTTTTCTCAAAGAGAGTAATCACGAGACATTTCATTGAGAAACTTAGCAAAAGAAATGATATCACTTCTGAGTAGTAGAAAGGTCTTTGCCGAAACCGATAAGTTTGAATATACTTTAACGTCACATAAACGTTTCCAGTTTTGGTTTAGTGTTTTTAACGGATATTTAACCAGAGACAACAATCGGGTAGTCAATGATATTTTTCTCAAAGAGAGTAATCACGAGACATTTCATTGAGAAACTTAGCAAAAGAAATGATATCACTTCTGAGTAGTAGAAAGGTCTTTGCCGAAACCGATAAGTTTGAATATACTTTAACGTCACATAAACGTTTCCAGTTTTGGCTTAGTGTTTTTAACGGATATTTAACCAGAGACAACAATCGGGTAGTCAATGATATTTTTCTCAAAGAGAGTAATCACGAGACATTTCATTGAGAAACTTAGCAAAAGAAATGATATCACTTCTGAGTAGTAGAAAGGTCTTTGCCGAAACCGATAAGTTTGAATATACTTTAACGTCACATAAACGTTTCCAGTTTTGGTTTAGTGTTTTTAACGGATATTTAACCAGAGACAACAATCGGGTAGTCAATGATATTTTTCTCAAAGAGAGTAATCACGAGACATTTCATTGAGAAACTTAGCAAAAGAAATGATATCACTTCTGAGTAGTAGAAAGGTCTTTGCCGAAACCGATAAGTTTGAATATACTTTAACGTCACATAAACGTTTCCAGTTTTGGCTTAGTGTTTTTAACGGATATTTAACCAGAGACAACAATCGGGTAGTCAATGATATTTTTCTCAAAGAGAGTAATCACGAGACATTTCATTGAGAAACTTAGCAAAAGAAATGATATCACTTCTGAGTAGTAGAAAGGTCTTTGCCGAAACCGATAAGTTTGAATATACTTTAACGTCACATAAACGTTTCCAGTTTTGGTTTAGTGTTTTTAACGGATATTTAACCAGAGACAACAATCGGGTAGTCAATGATATTTTTCTCAAAGAGAGTAATCACGAGACATTTCATTGAGAAACTTAGCAAAAGAAATGATATCACTTCTGAGTAGTAGAAAGGTCTTTGCCGAAACCGATAAGTTTGAATATACTTTAACGTCACATAAACGTTTTCAGTTTTGGCTTAGTGTTTTTAACGGATATTTAACCAGAGACAACAATCGGGTAGTCAATGATATTTTTCTCAAAGAGAGTAATCACGAGACATTTCATTGAGAAACTTAGCAAAAGAAATGATATCACTTCTGAGTAGTAGAAAGGTCTTTGCCGAAACCGATAAGTTTGAATATACTTTAACGTCACATAAACGTTTCCAGTTTTGGTTTAGTGTTTTTAACGGATATTTAACCAGAGACAACAATCGGGTAGTCAATGATATTTTTCTCAAAGAGAGTAATCACGAGACATTTCATTGAGAAACTTAGCAAAAGAAATGATATCACTTCTGAGTAGTAGAAAGGTCTTTGCCGAAACCGATAAGTTTGAATATACTTTAACGTCACATAAACGTTTCCAGTTTTGGTTTAGTGTTTTTAACGGATATTTAACCAGAGACAACAATCGGGTAGTCAATGATATTTTTCTCAAAGAGAGTAATCACGAGACATTTCATTGAGAAACTTAGCAAAAGAAATGATATCACTTCTGAGTAGTAGAAAGGTCTTTGCCGAAACCGATAAGTTTGAATATACTTTAACGTCACATAAACGTTTCCAGTTTTGGCTTAGTGTTTTTAACGGATATTTAACCAGAGACAACAATCGGGTAGTCAATGATATTTTTCTCAAAGAGAGTAATCACGAGACATTTCATTGAGAAACTTAGCAAAAGAAATGATATCACTTCTGAGTAGTAGAAAGGTCTTTGCCGAAACCGATAAGTTTGAATATACTTTAACGTCACATAAACGTTTCCAGTTTTGGTTTAGTGTTTTTAACGGATATTTAACCAGAGACAACAATCGGGTAATCAATGATATTTTTCTCAGAGAGAGTAATCACGAGACATTTTATTGAGAAACTTAGCAAAAGAAATGATATCACATCTGAGTAGTAATGTGATTGGGCAGAGGCAGTTGAAATCGTACCAACCAGCCTGCAGCCTCAAATTACCGTTATGCGCCATTGTGTATTCAGCCTTCGAATTATCGTAATATTAACGCTGTTCAACGGTGTGAGTTAAAGGTCATAGCAGGAAAGGAACAGTTAGTATAGATTAAAAGTACATGATAAAACATGAAGACACCTAAGACATAGGACTCAATGTTAGAGATACCTCTTTCCCCATTCTGAATAAACTAATTACTTTCCTATAAATATATCAGTAATTGCTTTTTTGTCTTGAATTATCATAACCTGAATTTTGCTTCTAAAAAATTCATTTGTATATTAAAAGGTTAAATCATCATTATGAATTAATTACATGTTATTTTGACACCAATATAAGTGTATACTACTCCTACTTACAGAGCAACAGTACCTTAAGAATTTCTAAACTAGACGAAATTCTTTTAGTCTAAAAAAATTCTTTATATCAAATTCAAGAATATATTTCCTTTAGCGTATTATTCATCTCCATAAGAATTCAGATATTCAGTAACGCATGGGTGTTTATATTTTTGCTACCCTTTCATACGCATCCCCCCTTCTTCGATTTAAATCTGACCATTGCCGATCCAAAAGTGAAACGCTTTCGAAAATGGATTGTATTTCGAAGTTGTCATGACCGTCACTTTTTCTGATATACTCCCTTTCAAAAATAAACAAAAATAAGCTCTTTCGGAAATTTATATTTGATTTATACATCAACGGGCTTCACTACGTTATCTTAAATCTTATTTATATATATAAATATAAATTGAAAAAATATTCAATGAAATGATACAAAGATTATGTATTCAATATGCCAAATCCGTATTGTAAATGTTGTTGCAAAAACATTAATCGTGTAACTAATGCTAAGCTTTTTAATTTATATATCAAGTGGCATAACGTTTCACACTATATATAGAAACTTAAAGCCAAATTATGGATGCTTCTTAAAATTTCCTGTCTTATAAGAAAGTAATGTGTAGTGTGCGATTTATTTCTTAATATGCACTGTACGTCTAGCTTCACTCATCCTTCCTTTAATTTATATAAAAAATAATATAAGTTATTATATTAGGGTTAGTAGAAATTATATATATAAGTCGAACCTCGTTATAGCGAACCCGGTATATAACGAACTCCCGGATACAGAGAAGGAAATTTTGGTCCCACCGTTTTCCTATTGTATTTATTGCTAATTTATCCTTTCATAGCGAACCTCCGAAATCTTAAAAATCGGCTATAACGAATCTTTTTTTCTGTCGACTACTGATTTTTAAAACTTTTTAAGAATGTTGAGGATACAACGAATGAAGAATAAGAAGGTGATGAAAATGTACCTATCGCGATGTGGATAGAAAAGCACAAAATTTCATCTTTCTCAGATTATGGACATGCAATTGTTCGAAACATGTGATGATGAAGTCATTACATGTGAAAATCCGACTGATGAAGATATTGTGGAAGAAATTAAAATGCACCATTCTGAAATCGAAGACTCTGCATCTGATGCTGATGAAGAGGCGCACATAAATGACGAAATTCCACCATCTCAGATGCTACAGCAGCGATGCGTGTAATTAATAAGTTTTTGTATACATAAACAGCGGAAAAAAAGAGTGTTGGAGACATTTGATGTATTTGGACAAAGAAATTAATAAAATGTTTTTGAAATCGATATCATGACAGCAGAAGAATACCGAAGAATTATTTCTGTATCAAAACAGTGAGCAACAATTAAAGGTAAAAGGAATTTATTTCCATTTGTTTTCATTTTTTGTTAATTTAATTAGTATTGTTTCAGTTTCGTGTAATCAATTTTAGTCAATTTAATTCATTAACTATCATTTTTAATAGAGTTTATCATCTTTTTAAATACCTCATTATTGAATACAAATAGAAACTAATGAATTATACATTTGGTGAACTCTAACATTTTTCTTAAAGGTTCGGATATAGCGAACAAAACCTTTGGTCCCTTGAAGTTCGTTATAACGGGGTTTTACTGTGTGTATATATATGGTACCCTTGGGAAAAACTTTTCTAATTTCAAAATTCTTTTCATTTTCCTTTAAAATTACTTGGGCGTAAGCAAACTAATTTCGTTATCGTTTTTCGTTTTATTGTGAGTGACCTAAAAGCAACAGTAGGCAATTGATATATAGTTCTTTTGCCCCAGTCTCGTGGGCACCTAAAAACATATAACAACACCTGGCATTATTATGCCCAGATAACTGGGTCAGCCAATAAATGCAGGTTGCACGGGTCATGTGACAGGACCTCATAGAGCTTATTTAAGCTCGGACACGCTTTGAAGGGCGGGATTTTGTGACTTTCTGATCTAGTGAAAGCGCTGTTACTCTAATGCTAAAATGTAAAATAAATTATTCATTAGAATACTGAATTTTTACTCGTCAGTGACAGCCCGAGACCAGGGCTTTTCACCTATATGCCTAGAACCCCAGCGCACCAGGTGTACGGCCGCGACTACAGTGACATGGCCATACCTAGCATCAAGTTCCCCATCCACGTCTATATATATATATATATATATATATATATACATAGAATTCGTGTAAGTGAATGATCTTAGACGTACCGTAAAATATTTGAGCATATTACAGGCATCCCAAGGGTACCATGTGTTCTTATAAAATATAGTTAGCTGTATTCAGATATGAAATACTTTAATTCTATTTTCGTATGCTCTATGTTAATAATAGTAAATGAATTTGATGGAATCAAATATTAAGTTACTTCATGCTGAAGTTAAAGTAAATGGTCCCAGAGGAAGTCTTGAGAAGAACGATCTCCGAAATATTTTGAAAAGAATTGCTAGTTTATATCAGAGCTGCAAACGAAACATTGAGCTGACAATTTGCAGCAGGAACAGAAATTAAGTATATCTTCCAAGCAAAATAGTCTCAACTCTTCAATGCAACTATGCAATTTAATGATCACGCTCAAAGGACTCTGTTTTATGTCTACCTTTTTGTAAAGTTCTTGGCCATTTCAGCTAACCAGAGTTTCCAAACTCCTTCTCTCATGCTAGTTTATGCTGGTCATTTAAGATTTCTCAGTGCATGGCATGTGTAATAGTGAACGTTTACCATCGGATGCCGAGCTTTTATTACTTGTCAACTACTATTATTGAACTTTTAAAAATAATTTCGTATAAATTACTCGGACTTGTTTGATTAATTATCTAATCAGATTTTTTTTCACAATAAGAGTAAAGATTCACAAAATTCAACCTATATGGTTGTAAAGAGACAAAAACTGATAGTTAACAACCAAAGATGATGAAGAAACCTTTTACCTGATAATCTAATAATAGAAAAGTTAGATGCTTTCAAACTTGATCTCAGTTAACCATATACAGCAAATATAAATCGGAATCAGTCTACAAAAGGATACGGGACAAGTTCTCTCTTTTCTTAACTTTAGCCAAAAGCTATTGGTGAATAAAACATGTATTTCAAAAGATATCCCGTCATTCAAAGACGCAAAACATTCAACACTCTAATTTCTGTCAGACGAACTACTTGTAAGAAACTTTGTATTATGGAGCTAAATTAAAACGAATCTCTATCTCAGTAAAATAACAGAATTCAAAGTCATATTTTGTATAATAAAAATCGTATATCTAATATATTATTCTCCTGTATCGTAAAACTTCAGTTGATATAAAATTATGGGCACAATATCCAATGTTTGATATCCTAAGATCCTAATAAGTCTTTTAAAATTTCTTGTTAAAAAATTTCAAAACTGAAATATATTCGCATAAATTTTTGATAAACTTTATTTTTATTCAAAGTTACAGACACTTTCTCCTGAGGACAATCGAATATCCACAATTTTTTGGCCAATTTATTGAGGGGGCACATATAGATGTGAGCCAACACTGGTCCCTAGGAGTGGAACGCTCATGCCTCAGCCAGAATGAACGTTTACACCTAATATAAATTTGATAATTATTAAAGCACGCTAAAAAAACACCACATTTCTTAACTAATGAGTAGATATTTCTTTGCTGGAGAACGTTGCTTTACTGCCAAATTAATTTCCTTTTCTTGAGAAATTACATTGAAACGAAAGATTGTGGACACTGGGAACTTACTATGAAATTTTAAATTTGGGCATTATGACGTGGTCGTTGTATAAACTTTTCTCTCGAGTGCAACTTCCAGCGGCAGATATTATAAGAATACGTCGCTATCACAACATCTTCCCATGTCGTATTGACAAATTAATGTGTTAACGCGGCAACGCCATATTTCGACCATATTAGCCTGTCATTTGAATTCTACCATTATATTAAATTATTCCGATAACATAGAGGGCTGAAATATCTCATGTTAACTATTCTTGACTCCAATATAAATCACGCAGAATTCGTTATATGTGATTACTATAAACATTTATAGTATACCTCAAATATGATCTGGAGGGTTAATTAGGCTCGATTTTCATGGAAATTTCAAAACAGTTTCTCGAATTCCAGAGCACATAACAGTATTGTTTTAAAGCATGTTTTAAATTTCTTTCTACCTAGGCATATTTTGATAAATGTTTATTTAATGTTCAAATTAATTTTGCATATGGAAAATTGTGCTTCGATATAGGGATGCGACATCGATGTCTATGTTCTCAAAATATCGATGTTTTTTTAACATCGATGTTTTGTTCTCGATGTTTTACGTTGTCTCGATGTTTTTTTAATGAAAAAGTACCATAATAAAAAAATTACCACGTAGCATAATTTTCACACTCAAGTAATATAAATCTGAATTCTGAAAAGGACGAATACAAAAGGAGGAATGATTCCTTAGCAAACAGACAAATGGCAATTAACAACCAATGAACCAATCAGAGCGCTTGGAATGTTCCTGACACTCCAGAACCTTCCATGGGGTTTTATTTTACAAATAGTATATACACGAGTGCATCTATTTAAGTTTTTGTTTTTTTCTGGTTTTATATAAGTTGACGTTAATATTATTAGTAAGATGCCTCCCAAAAGTACCGTTTGGAAATATTTTTACAAAACCTCTGACAAATTGGCGAAATGCAATATTTGCCTTAAGTCCCTCAAAACTTCTGGCAATACCACGAATTTATCTGGACATTTGAAGGAAAAACATGGCGGTATTTACAACTAGAATTTTGAGTCATCAAAGTAGCCGAAAGCAACCAAGTTTTTGTCATTGTGTCCCAATCAGAGAGTAAAATTAAATCACCCCCTCCCCCCACGACTAACGGAAGTAACATTAATATTAGAGATTACTAAAACAGTTTTAAAAAATGGATGTTCTAAAACATCGATGTTTAAAAACATCGATGGATTTTGGGCGATGTTTTATTAGCATCGAAATATTGAATAATATTTTTAATATTGAATATCGATGCTTCAAAACATCGATGTTTTGTTATCGATGTCGCATCACTACTTCGATAGAGTAAAACATTTATCAAGGTAACTTATTTTAATCATCTGTGTTGGACTGTATTTCTTAACCCTTTATAAAATAAATTTACGAATAATTGTGGTGGGCATTTTAGAGCGTAAGAAGATGACAAATAGATATGTATATTTTTGATTTTAGACCCGGATGTTTTGCATGCTTTCATCATCTTCTTGCGCTGTAAATGTTGTACCACTAGTTGTGATAGACAATGATTCTTTCTGAAGTTGCCTGCACTTGGACCAGAAAATTTATAGAAATTTTTCATCAGGAATTCTTATCCGTCCAGTGCACTTATGAGTTATGTCTTGCTGAAAACCCATAACAATGGTAAAACCTAAGTCTAAATCTACCTGAAATTCTGCAGGTGTATATTTTCATCCGCAAAATCAATTTTGAGGGCTGAAAATCGAGGAAGCTCATTCTATTAAACGCTCATTCGTCTCCGTATGTATTTTGTAGAAAATCCATGTCAGTGACGTCTCTACGTCGAAGTAATACTTAATAATGTGCAATCTATTTTCCCATGATATTCACCCTGAGAATATTAGCCCAGATGTTCAACGAGTTTTTTTATTTTCTTTATTATTTGAGGATCCTACAAAATCCCAGCAACCTCCAAAAACTTATAGTTAACAACTAAAATTGATACAAAAACCTTTTACCCGAGTATCTAATTATAGGTAAGTTAGACGGTTAAAAACGTAGTTAACTTTATCTTAGTTCACTTTGTACAGTGAATATAAATCAAAAAAAAAAAAAAAAAAAAAAAAATATATACAGGGTGGCTAATAAATACTGTAACACTCCAAAAAATAAGAGTTAATTTTAATCATTTGGAAAAACAATTTATCTATCTATTTGTGTGATTGGCAACTTTTTGTAAACGCAGACGATTTTTGTTTAAAGTAAAACATGTAGAATATTTTTAAAGATGGAAGCCAAAAGGTTAATGGTTAAACAGCTTTTTGATCGCGGATTTTCTGCATGTAAAATATTTAAGCAATTAAAATGCCTTGGTTTTAATAGGACGTTTATATATAGGACTATAAATCGATTATTGGATACCAATAGCTGTAAAGATCGACCAAGGTCCGGTCGTCCAAGCACTGTTCGTACAAAAGAACGTATCAAAAGAATTCGTGAAAAGATATGAAGAAATCCACAACGTTCTGCAAATAAAATGGCTGCAGAAGAGAACATCAGTCGCAGAACTATGCAACTTATCATAAATGAAGACCTGGGTTTTCGCCCTTATCGCAAAAGAAAAGTTCAAGGTTTGACTACTGCACAAATAGTAAAAAAGTTACAAAGATGTAAGAAATTGCTGAACCGGCACGGTAGCAAAAGTGTTGAAAAAATAATTTTCTCTGATGAGAAGCTGTTTTGTACAGAACAAAGTTATAATGCTAAAAATGATGTTGTATATTCAGCAACCCTCGAGGATATACCTGAAAATATTCGAACTGTTAAACGCTTTCAGAACAAGAATTCTGTTATGGTTTGGGCTGCAGTGTCACACAATGGAAAACTGCCTCTGAAATTCATCGATAAAGGGGTAAAAATCAATGCTGAATATTACAAACAGGAAGTATTGGCTACACGTTTATTACCACATGCTAACAGATTGTATCCCAAAAAGAATTGGATATTTCAGCAAGATTCTGCACCGTCCCACCTATCCAAAACAACACAGGAATGGCTCCATGCCAATTGCCCGAAGTTTATCAAGCAAGAAGATTGGCCACCTTCTTCACCAGATCTAAATCCTTTAGACTATTGCATTTGGGGGATTTTAGAGTCTAAAGTAAATGCTAAGCAGCACAGAAGTTTGGACTCCCTCAAAGCTTCCATACGGAGTGAATGGGACAAATTACCTCATAAAATGATTCGTGCCACAATAGGACAGTGGCGTAAGAGATTATATTTAGCAATCGATAAAGATGGCGGTCGATTCGAGTAAAATTATTTCATGGTAAACTTTCATGTATAATGTTCATAATATTGTTGTATTTTCCATTTTCTATTTCATCTGTGTGTAATTAAATGATTCGATATTTGTCACAGTATTTATTAGCCACCCTGTATATATATATATACTAGGGGCTTTGCCCCTAGGCTCGCTACGCTCGCTCCTATGTTATGGCTAATAGCGAGATACATAGGGGTGATTCTCGGGCAATGTAACAGCCATTTACTGTTGTCAGTCGCCCTTATGCGAAGTGGATGCGAAGTGTGCCCGCCTATGGGTGAAAAATTGGATCTTCTTTCATGTCCTTCTGCAAAGGAAGCGAATGAGAAGATTTTTTTGAAGTATTTCTTTAAAATTCAATTAAAAAGTGAAATTTTAAGATAGAGTCTTGAAATGAGGTTTATATGAATGAGGAAGCTTTCGTCTTCCAGATGAGGAAAATATTTTTTTTGTAACATAATAAATCTGAGAGCATCGAACTTATATTTGTCGAAACGCATAAATTTGTCGAATAAGTGGGTTTTCAATTTTAATGAAAATATTAGTCTGTTTTTAAACAAATGAGATCTTGTTTGAAGGAGAAATGTCTGTAGTCTTAGACTGTAAAAAAATCAAAATTCTACGATCCTTTTTTGGCGAGTTATCGTAATCTGAACATTAAAAAGTCAATATTTTCCCACAAAACATAAAATTAAAAAAAAAACTTAAAGGCCGACAAAGATGAGACATATCTTACTTTCTTCCCCTTATTGTTCTGCATCTATTGGTATCGGTCTCGACCCCATACCCCCAGCGGTTTCGGAGGAGATAGCGTGACAAGCTTTTGACAGCGGCTTCGACAGCAGCGGCAGTTACTTTTTTTTAGAATAGATATATATATATATATATATATATATATATATATATATATATATATATATATATTTCGATAAAGCTGTACTTGCACTTAAACGGCATGGGGAGGGTCCTATTCATCTCAGCGACACAAAAACTATGGGTTCGACATTACTCTCGGTAATTTTGGACATTTTATTTCTCCCCCTTCTCCCCCCCCAATGGTTTTGGGAGGCTGAACTTGCATTTTAACGTTATCGGGATTATCCCTATTCATCGCAGCGAACCCGAAATCTATGGATTCGACACTATTCACGCTCATTTTGGACATTTTATATTCACACTTTCTTACCCCCACCTCACCCAACAATGCTGATGGGGGGCTGCACTCTCACATAAATGGCATCGGTAGTGTTCCTATTCATCTCAGCGACATAAGAAAATTATGGCTTCGTCACTACTCTCCGTCATTATAGACATTTTATAGTCCCCCTTCTCCCCTCCCCCATGCTGATGGGGGAGGAACTGGTACTTAAACAGCATCTGGAGTATCACTATTCATCTCTGTGTTCTCGAAAACTATTGATTCGAATTTACTCTCGGTCATTTTGGACGTTTTATTTTTACCCCTTCTTCCTCCTCCAACCTAATGGTGGTAGGAGGTGAACTTGCATTTAAACGTCATCGGGAATGTCCCTTTTCGTCGCAGACAACCTGAAAACTACCGATTTGACACTATTCTCGGTCATTTTGGATTTTTATATTCACCCCTTCTTCCCTCCCCTCCCCTTCTCCTATATTAATAGGGGGGCTGAACTTGAACTTAAACGGCATCAGAAATATCACTATTTCTCTCATCGACCCCGAAAACTATGGTTTCGACACTACTCTCGGTATTTTGGACATTTTATATTCACTCCTCTTTCCCCCTCCACCCTCCCCCAATTGTTATGGGGGGGGGGCTGAACTTGCACATAGACGGCATCGGGAGTGTCACCGTTAATCTCAGTGACTCCAAAAACTATGGATTCGACACTAATATTAGTCGTTTTCGATTATTTTTACATGTGCCCCCTCCCTGCCCCTCCCTATGGGTGCTAGGGGTGTCTTCCCCTCCCCGGTGTTCCTTTCCAGATTGTAAGTGATATGTGTACCAAGTTTGGTTGAAATTGCTCCAGGCGTTCCATAGTGATGCTGGAACATGCACACATACATACACACATACATCCATTTATATATATAGATAGATAGATATGTGTGTGTGTGTAGCCTCTTCTGGCGTTTTACTTGCGTATAACTGAGTTCCTTCATGGTAGTGCAATCTTCTCTGGAGGCCGTGAACGATAACACATCATCTCACAACAAGATATTTTATTAATCTCACTTTCTTAAGAACCACAGTTTAAACAGTATATATTTAGCCATTTTGTTCGACTTCCCATTTCTAAGCATGTGTCCATGTAGGAACGCGTTTCCCAGGACTGTGTGTCTTTACTTTTAATTCCCCGTAGCATTAGCAGCGCTGGAGGGCAACGCAAGCCTCATGTAACCACTACAGTGGTCTGAAAGGTGCTGTCATCTGCTTAATTTCCGGTTCATTATTTATTCCAAATTGAGTTAATTTTTACGTCCTGACAGACATACACACATATATATGTATATATATAATTTAGTTAACTGTACTTCCTCTGTTATCATTTATTTATTTTATTATTTTCTTGTTTTTTGGATGCATTTTTTCTTCTTTCTTTTATTTCGTTTCATCATTTCCACCTTTTTTTAAATATTGTTTTGAAAATAGCAACATTTTCCATTTGCTTCCTGGGTCATCATTGCAACACAAATTGCTGAACTTTACTCGTCTTCAGAAGATGGTGGATTTATGCCCTTGAAATTTCACACGCATTAATTTTGCTTTTTGGAGTCTATTGTTGTGTTTGTGTTTTCTGGACGCTTAATTTTTCACCCATTTTGTTGCTTTTATTTCCTGATTTTAAAATTTTTTGATTATTTTCTACCCTGTTCTGACAATTGTGGCGTTTTGACCATTATTAAGAAGAAAAAATTATCGTACCGAAAAACTTATTAGCTGTTTTAAATTCAGTTTATATTGAAATTCCTCTAAAATTTCACCCTAAAAGACAAATAATAAATCTACGGACCTATGCAATTACTTAAAGTCCAATACCGGTGCATTAATCTCAAGTTCTATTAAAGTTTTGCACTAAGAAATGACTCTTCAAAAATACTGACAGGGCATAAGTACGGAGCGGAAAAAAGGGGTCCTTAATTTGACCCTTACGAATATACCCTGTTTACGGAAATACCTAACAAAAAGCCCAAACAATCTTTATTGGACAGCGACTTGTTTAAGTGACACGTTAATTGACAGCTAAATGCGCGTCTGAGACTATTAGTATTGAAAGAGGTATAAACAGCCTCCCGAAAACTTCATTACGTCAAACTACCATAGAAAACTTTTTCTTGCTCCCTTCCTGTAGTTGAAATGTTGAAACTGTTAAGCAGGTATGTTGTAACAAATATTGGATTTTTTCTTCTCTTACTATAATTATGTGTATCTACCTATAGGTCTAAAAATTAAGTTGTATTTTTAAAATTATAAAAAATGATTTTAATAAAAGATAATTAACGTAAATTAAAGAGTATTTTATGGTAAATTATCTAATATATGTATATATAGGTGTGTGTGTGCCTGTCCAAAACCCTAAATTTCGGCTATAAGAATCAACCGCTTATAAGAATCAAAAACAGTAAGAACAAACGTGATTCTTATAAGCGGAAATCACTGTATATACAGTGGCTCCCAAAAGTGTTCGTACACTTACGATTTTCAATGAAATAGGGGTAATTTTGCTTTTTGGAGTCTATTGTTGTGTTTATGTTTTCTGGACGTTTAATTTTTCACCCATTTTGTTGCTTTTATTTCCTGATTTTAAAATTATTTGATTATCTTCTACCCTGTTCTGACAATTATGGCGTTTTGACCATTATTAAGAAGAAAAAAAATATCGTACCGAAAAACTTATTAGCTGTTTTAAATTCAGTTTATATTGAAATTCCTCTAAAATTTCACCCTAAAAGACAAATAATAAATCTACGGACCTATGCAATTACTTAAAGTCCAATACCGGTGCATTAATCTCAAGTTCTATTAAAGTTTTGCACTAAGAAATGACTCTTCAAAAAAACTGACAGGGCATAAGTACGGAGCGGAAAAAAAAGGGTCCTTAATTGCACCCTTACGAATATACCCTGTTTACGGAAATACCTAACAAAAAGCCCAAACAATCTTTATTGGACAGCGACTTGTTTAAGTGACACGTTAATTGACAGCTAAATGCGTTTTTCCTTTCTCCCCAATAGTTCTTCCATGTCGTTTTAGTACTTGCTAGTAATTAATGGTCGAGGGCGCTTTCCTCGAGGGCTTTTATTGCCCTGTCTGTAGGGTTTAATAAGAATGAATTGATGTGGGACGGAGCGTTTTATTATCAGGCACTTTCAAAATCATGCGACGATCCCCTTGTTTCCAGTTTTACCCATCCTTTGCTCGTTAACAGACGCATTGGACCAAAAGTATTCAGACTTTAATCTGGTCCCTCAATGGTAACGCTTTAATGTGCTGTGCAGGTAAAAAAAAAGAGGATGTTTCATTAAATTTCGAACTATTTTTATCTGTCTTTGAGAGTCATTTATAAATTTCAGGATGGAAGTTTAAATACGTATCGGTAGTCCATGCTTTAAGAGGTATTTTCATAATTTTCAAATAGGAAAATAGGAGTTTTAAATATGTAAAGTTGTAAGGTGTACACAAGAATCGAACTTTTGAGTGAATGAATTAAAGAAGCTGCTTGAGATATGCTAATTTCGGCATACGCGCTTAGTATAAATACCATGCAGCGTCATTAATAAAAAGGTTGTTAAAGGTTGAAAAAAGGTTGTTAGGGTTGAAAAAGGTTGATAGATAAGCGAGAGGGAGCTACGAGGGTATGCAGCTCGAGTGCTATCCTGCGCTAGTGCTTAGGGGGCCCAAAGTTTACGTGGCAGAATTGCTGGTTGACTTACTGTTCGTGAGTATTGAAAAATATATTGTTCTTGAAAGCTGTATTTATATATCTGTACAAGTAGTACGTATGAATCTTGTTGTTAAAAACAAAATCCTACATGTGCAAGAATATTCAATAAACATTGTTTCATGTATAAACTGTGTTTGTATCAAATTCATTTAGAGTGCCACTTCAAATTATATACACCTAAGTCTGGGTAGAAGTGAGCTATTTACTCTATAAGTGTCACTTAAGTTGTACATTTCAGTTACTCTTATGGTTTTGAGTAGACAAATTTCTTGTTTGCTTTTGTCATATAACACCTTAGTCGTACTTAATATGTACAGGGAAGTAGTAGGACAAATATTATGAGAAAACTTTAGTATGCAACCACACTGTGGGGAATACCTTTCATTTTTTGGGTATTTTTAATTATTAACCGTAAATAATTAAGAATTAATTATCATTCCCTTTTGAAAGTTCTCTCTAATCTCAATTATTTATGATAATTAATGCATATTATAAGATAACAAACGCGGAAATAATCTAACCAAATAAAGGATAACCAGTTTTCAATCACCGAACAAAATAACCCAAAATTTTGCCTTTATTCAAAGCTATAACAGTTTATAAAAAATGGAGTAACTTTAATTGATCGTTGCCTGTAATTTGCAGCTGCATTGTAGAAATTTAACTTTATAAATTTTTACAATGAGTTTTACATTTTAAGGATAATACATATAAATTTCAATTCATATAAATTACGAAATGGAAGAGAAATTTAATTTCATATTGTCATAACATTACTGAAATCTGGTATGATTAAATTATACTTTTAAAACATGTTTTAGTAAATTACTCTTGCCTTAAAATCATTATACTTTATATAAAATACCCTCAAAAATTTATATCATTCTCGATTTTAATCATACGTAAATTCCACAGTTTTTAATATACACGGCGGTCACAAAAATACCATAAATTTCAATTAAAAATTTTTAAAACAAGTTCACTGTCACAAAAAAATATTATTTTTTTCTGTTTCTTCCTTTATTATGTTTTTTAAGCTGTAAGATTGCATTATTTAGAAACTATTTATTAAGTATTTTTCTACCATTAGCTGTATATTAACATTAAGGGCTCAAAAACGCTAGAAAATTAACACACTTTGTTTAATTATTTATCTAATTAAGTCCGCATTGCCTTTGCTATAAAACAAGAGATATCACTCAAAAAACCCTTTTCGAGAGATTTCTAATTAAAAACTTCTGAAACATTTCCTATAAAAGAGCCTCAGAACATTTTCTCTTCAAATTTTTCGCAAAAGCCTTTTTTTGTTTAAGTATTTCCTAATTTTTTATGCCTTAAAGGTGTGTGTATTATGCAAAAAAATGTTTCTTGTTTTTTAATATTTTATGTTATTCTTATTTATTAACAGAAATTCACTGTTCTTTACTTACTTCAGAATAATTGTTCTCTGAGACTAATACATAATTTATAATGTGGTTGCTACTGCAAGAATGTTTTATGCTACGAAAAATATTCATTTTTGTCATTTTATACATTCCAATTTAACATAGTATTACTGTTTATCTTTCCAAAAAAATAGGTAGTAGAATTTTATGAAGTTATATTATAGAATGAATATTCAGTAAATGAAAATTTAAATTCTCTTTAAATATTCTACTTTAAAAAAATTGTATCGAAACTAAAACACAAAATTATGCCAAACATTAAAATTTCAGAAATAAGCATTAAAATTTTAGAAAAATGCATTTAAATTTTAGAAAAATATATAAAAATTTAAGAATAATCATATTTCTCAGTTTCGCCGTTGTGATAACATTACTTCTCTATTTTTTACCAAAATCTTCTACATAGAAACCCTGGATACTTCAGTTACATCGTCTGATATTAAGAAAAGCACAAACTTAAACTCTTATATATTAGTTCATTTACAGCTTTTTAAAGAAATCCAGGGCATATTTTTTGTTTATTTACCATGATGTACTTTATTAATTTTTTATTCATTATGATGTATTTTATTAATATTTTTATTTACCATGATGTACTTTATTATTTTTTTTACTATGATGTACTTTATAAATTTTTTTTATTTACCATGATGTTCTTTATTAATTTTTTTATTTATTATGATTTATTTGATTAATTTTTTTTATTTACAATGATGCACTTTATTAATTTTTTAATTTACCTTGAAGTACTTTAATTTTTTTATTTATTATGATGTATTTTATTAATGTTTTATTTACCAAGATGTACTTCATTATTTTTTTTACTCTGATGTACTTTATAATTTTTTTTTATTTACCATGATGTACTTTATTCATTTTTTTATTTATTATGATTTATTTGATTAATTTTTTTAATTTACCTTGATGCACATTATTATTTTTTTTATTACGTAATGATTCATCGTCCGACATCTTTATTTAAAAGATAGTTATACGTGTAAAACAATAGAGATAAAAAGTGGAAGTTTTCAGCAAAAAACAATCAAATTTTAAAGCATGTTTCGTTTTTATATACTGCTGGACAAGAAACTTTATTTAGCCAGTCATTTTCGTACATTGGAAAGGCAAACACAAATCCTCTTTTCTAATATTTAAATCAACTGGCAAAACAATATTTTTTTAGGGAATTACGTTTCTGGCATATGTTTTCAAAAGTTTCCCTCTATGCGAAAAAAAATGTTGATTCTATAATGCTTATTTGAATTTATATTTTCAAAGGAATTAAAAAAAACAAGTAATATATAAAAAAAAAAATTTAAAGTCAATTCGTACTTAGGTCAACAAAGAAAAATTTGAGTGTGAACTAATAGTAGGAATTGAAAAAAGGATTGCCTGCCAGAACCTTGGATACTGTGCGAGATTAGGAGGGGGGGAAAGAGAGAAAAAGTTTGTCGGATTGGGGATTCGATCTCGCAACCTACAGGACGGGAGAAGCCCGCGATACCGGAGTGCTACCGTTTACACAGTAACAAGAGGGAAATTACTATTCAAGAGCAAGAGACGCTCTAGGTCTAAAACTAAAATTGATTAATTAAATTTAATTAATGAATCAATATTTGAAAAAACTGTATTAATATCAAGTGTCATCCACTACAAGTTTAAAAAAATGTATTTGAACTTGAGTGGATGAATAAAAAATACTTTTATTAACGATTGAAAATCTGAACAAGATATATATAGAGAGAACTAAAATTGATTAATTAAATTTAATTAATGAATTAATATTTGAAAAAACTGTATTAACATCAAGTGTCATCCACTACAAGTTTAAAAAAAATGTATTTGAACTTGAGTGGATGAATAAAAAGTACTTTTATTAACGATTGAAAATTTGAACAAGATATATATAGAGAGAGTGTGCTAAAACTAAAATTGATTAATTAAATTTAATTAATGAATTAATATTTGAAAAAACTGTATTAACATCAAGTGTCATCCACTACAAGTTTAAAAAAAATGTATTTGAACTTGAGTGGATGAATAAAAAATACTTTTATTAACGATTGAAAATCTGAACAAGATATATATAGAGAGAACTAAAATTGATTAATTAAATTTAATTAATGAATTAATATTTGAAAAAACTGTATTAACATCAAGTGTCATCCACTACAAGTTTAAAAAAATGTATTTGAACTTGAGTGGATGAATAAAAAGTACTTTTATTAACGATTGAAAATTTGAACAAGATATATATAGAGAGAGTGTGCTAAAACTAAAATTGATTAATTAAATTTAATTAATGAATTAATATTTGAAAAAACTGTATTAACATCAAGTGTCATCCACTACAAGTTTAAAAAAAATGTATTTGAACTTGAGTGGATGAATAAAAAATACTTTTATTAACGATTGAAAATTTGAACAAGATATATATAGAGAGAACTAAAATTGATTAATTAAATTTAATTAATGAATTAATATTTGAAAAAACTGTATTAACATCAAGTGTCATCCACTACAAGTTTAAAAAAAATGTATTTGAACTTGAGTGGATGAATAAAAAGTACTTTTATTAACGATTGAAAATTTGAACAAGATATATATAGAGAGAGTGTGCTAAAACTAAAATTGATTAATTAAATTTAATTAATGAATTAATATTTGAAAAAACTGTATTAACATCAAGTGTCATCCACTACAAGTTTAAAAAAAAATGTATTTGAACTTGAGTGGATGAATAAAAAATACTTTTATTAACGATTGAAAATTTGAACAAGATATATATAGAGAGAACTAAAATTGATTAATTAAATTTAATTAATGAATTAATATTTGAAAAAACTGTATTAACATCAAGTATCATCCACTACAAGTTTAAAAAAAATGTATTTGAACTTGAGTGGATGAATAAAAAGTACTTTTATTAACGATTGAAAATTTGAACAAGATATATATAGAGAGAGTGTGCTAAAACTAAAATTGATTAATTAAATTTAATTAATGAATTAATATTTGAAAAAACTGTATTAACATCAAGTTTCATCCACTACAAGTTTTAAAAAATGTATTTGAACTTGAGTGGATGAATAAAAAGTAGTTTTATTAACGATTTAAAATTTGAACAAGATATATATAGAGAGAACTAAAATTGATAAATTAAATTTAATTAATGAATTAATATTTGAAAAACTGTATTAACATAAAGTGTCATCCACTACAAGTTTAAAAAAAATGTATTTGAACTTGAGTGGATGAATAAAAAGTACTTTTATTAACGATTGAAAATTTGAACAAGATATATATAGAGAGAACTAAAATTGATTAATTAAATTTAATTAATGAATTAATATTTGAAAAAACTGTATTAACATCAAGTATCATCCACTACAAGTTTAAAAAAATGTATTTGAACTTGAGTGGATGAATAAAAAGTACTTTTATTAACGATTGAAAATTTGAACAAGATATATATAGAGAGTGTGTGAACTAATAGTAGGAATTGGAAAAATGAATCTTATTTTATCACTTTTCTCCACTTTTTGTGGGGAAAGTTGTTCAAGTAAGTGTTTTATATAGATAGAAATATATATTTGTGCTCCGGACTCACTAAAACTATTCAAAGTAAAGAAAAAAAAGGCTCTTCCCCCTTTCGAAGACCTGTATGAATATTTTTCACAATTCCTCCCCCTTGCGAATAACCTTCTCAATCTCAAATAGCCAAAAATTGAAAGGGAAACTTCTCTGGAAAATCTCGTTTCAAGAATTATTATGCATGCCAGCTCCCACTGGTCCATAAAGTGTTTTCGTTTATCGTTCTCATATTTTAGCGAGCATCTGGGGAACACACCGACCGTTCCAGTCCTCCATCCGTTGCCATAGAGACCTCCGCCCGAATACCAGATTTCGAACTTTAAATGGATAGAACCCATTGTGCAAGAGTCATGTAAATATCAATAATTTCTATCTGAATGTATATACATATATACATACTAGAAGGTAACCCGTCATTTTGACGTCATAATACTAATAATGACGTCATAATGGAAAAAGTATATGAAAGTTAAAAAATATCCCGAATTATCTAACAATATTGCATTTAATCCACACCTTGTAAAAGCAAACCCTTTCATCATTTTTTATTTATTTAGTTTTTCATGCGATTGGAGTAGTAGACTGCCATCCAGTTTTTTACAGCTCAATACGCGATATGAATACTTGAGCTATTTCATTCATTCACATTCAAGTTTGTTTACATTCAGAATTCATCGCAAAAGTAAACAGATTTTTAAAATATGTTAAATATACAGCTAAAAGCATCCAATTTTTTGTAGTTCTGAATGTTTTATAGAAAAATAGGCTGAACAAACGTGATTTGATGGAGAAGATATTAGTTTTTAGGTAAGAAAAAATTCTGATCCACATCTGAAATTGAAATTAAGCCTAACCGGCTGTTTGTTTACCGAGGGCTTCAATTGAAAGATGAGTACAGCCCGGAAGTGTTATACAGAGACAACGGCTATTATATATATAATGTTTTGTAAACTAAGGTTTTATGTAAAATTAAAAGGGGAGTGGTCACTTTTACGTACCTTTAAAACTATCACTTTTAGACCTGTGTTCGATTGTATGTATTACTCATGATTTTTGCTTGATTTACATGAAATTTTTTTGAGTAACTCCCTATAATACTGTTTATAATATATGCAATATTTCAAGGTAATTAAAGGAATAAAATTATTTTTTATGTATAAAAAGTGAATAATTTTTTTTAAATCGAGCATTTTGCAGTCAACTACTGTGCGCATTCTGTCAAAATAAATTATTAAGGTACAGTAATAATTGTTTACTATATGTGATTACTGTACTTTAGGCAAAAATATCCACCAACATTATTCTAAAATATATTAAAACATTTTAGTATGTGCTATTTTTAATTGGAAATTTCAAAAATGACTGAGTAAAACCTTATAAAAATTTCTTTAAAAAAATTTAAATACTTTAGGGTTAAAAAATGTTGGTGAGTTTTGTTGCCTGAAGTAACACATATAGTAAACAATTATAGTAATATAGTAATCACATATATAGTAATCACATAGTAATCACATATATGTGATTATATGTAATATAGTAATCACATATATAGTATTTACATATAGTAATCACATATAGTAAACAATTATTACTGTACCTTAATAATTTATTTTGACAGAATGCGCACGGTAGTTGACTACAAAATGCTCGATTTAAAAAAATTAACTTTATATGCATAAAAATTTTTTTATTGTTTTCATTACCTTGAAATGCTGCATACATAATAAACAGTACTATAGGCAGTTACTCAAAAAAATTTCATGTAAATCAAGCAAAAATCATGAGTAGTACATACAATCGAACGTAGGTCTAGAAATGATACTTTTAAAGGTACGTAAAAGTGACCACTCCCCTTAATAACAATTGAATAGATAATTTTACGTTGATATATTCTTAGATTTTGAGTGAGTTGCAAAACTATCAAATTAGAGTTGAATTTTTCAAGAAACGTTTTAAGAAATAAACGTGACTAGATAGTCAATAATAATAATAATAATAACGTTGCATACCTGGTCGACAAAATTGTTTTAGCTCTCCTTTATTGACTGAGAAATGCAATTTACTTAAAATTGGTTTAAGATGTATGCATCACTTGATAACAGACGTTTATAGTTGCTTGTCATTTTTTAAACAACGAATATCTTTTCAAAATTTAAAATGCTGAACACAAAATTTCGTTCGTGATATCTCTCTTCGCATAAGATATTATACAAAATACATTTTTGCAAAAATACTCAGCAGGATAGTGGTTAAGGTATATTTTTTTTTTCACGGGGTTCAGTTTTAACACTAAAACTACCGACATACTTATTTCTACAGCGTGCGACAGAATGGACTCCCCCATTTTTGAAGGTCACTAATAAGGCAGTGGTGGGGGTAGGGTGATGCGGAAAGTGACAACATCACGGTTGGATTTTCTAGCTGTCAGTAGACACCATGAGTTGGTCCGGTGAACATCGAGATTTTGCTATCGACAACGCTTTTGTAACCGTGGCACAGAGGGCATTTAGGACGCGCTTCGAGGTCTATGCAACTGACATCGTTCTTGATCGAAAACCAATCCTGCGAAAGGGTTCGAAACGCGAGAGAAAGTGGGCCTTCATTGCTAAAGATGCCAAGTGGTCGTCCTCGGAACATTAGAACACCTGAAAATCTGCAACGAGTCCGTGAATTCGCTATTTATGAGGAAGTTGGCTTGATTCCCCTAGTGATGACCAACAGAGTGATGGAAAGCTTTAGAGAACGGCTTCAGCAGTTTATCGCAAATAACGGGTGCCCCCTAAGTGATGTTATTTTCAAAACCTAATGGATAAAACTAGATTATAAGCACTTTTCGAATATATAAAGGTTTTTCAGTGAATTGTTTCTTTCATTTTTTTATTACCTTTTGAAATGAAGGAGTCAACTCCGCCGTACCCTGTATCAGTCTTGAAAGCAGCCATTTCGAGGGTTCTAGTATTACACCATTGAGAGAGTTCTAGTCAGGGCCCGACTTAGCTTTATTGGGGCCCGGGGCAAAAACTTCTTTGGGGGCCCCCGTCTGCTTCACTACTTCAGTAATGAAGAACCGAACTTTAAGGTATTTAAATTTTTCACCTCATTATAGATATATAACAAGAAAATTGACGAGAACCTAAAATAGCTAAGTCCCCCCCCCCTCCAATGGTCAGACGAAATATCGTTCTGTCCATTTTATTGATTTTCTGACAATTCTATGTCTATTATTAAAAGGGATATATCACATCTGAAGAGCCAAAATTTGACAAAAATGCTATTTAAATTTATAATTAGAAAACCTAGTTAACAATCATATCGCTGCAGTTTGTGAACTTTTCATAAGTTTCCGAAATGCAGTTTTCTGATTGTTAACTTTGTCATCTAGCTGCGAAAAATTCATATCCTTGCTGACATTAGGGCGGAATTCAGCTAAATTCCGTCCTAGAAAGCCATGGATTTACGTAATATAGATTTTTTGTGTTCATACGATAAATTAATAAAGAAGCTAACATAAATCTGACGGATTTTACACGGTACTGATATTTTGTTTAAAAAAAGTTCATTAAAGAAGGAAACGTAAAATAAACTTTCTATTCGACTTGGGGGCCTCCTCTGATGTGGGGGCCCGGGACAACTGCCCCGTATGCCCCTGCCTTAGTCAGGCTCTGGTTCTAGTATTACACTATAGGTCTTGATATGTTAAATCCCCGAGTAGCAAAAGGTAACCGTGATGCTCTAAAACCAAATAACCAATGTCGCAGAGTAATACTCCACCCAATGGTTCGTTAAAAGGCTCCAAAATAATGTACCAAGAAATTTTCTCGAATAAACTGATATATTTATGATTTTAATTTAAACTAGAAGGCCAAAATTTTTTATTTCCACCAATTTCTGCTTCGACAAACACTCATTTATTCATCGACTACAAGTTCGAAAAACTCCGGCCATCCATCGGCGTATTGATGTATCGATGTTGCATCAGTATACATTTAAAAACCAATCAACAACATTAAACTATAAACCTGATATTTTAATAAATTTCATTACCCAGGGTATAATATTTTTTTCTATTTTCTTATTCAATAGTTCCATGTAACTTTCTGAACATAATTTTTAATTATAGTAAAACATATTGAGATGTTACTTTTATTGAACTGGGTGGGATGAAGCTTTCAGAATATTTTATATTGAATTAGCTTAGATTACACGCAGTACCATTTTTTGTTGTGCTTTTACTTGAGTTTCTTTCTAGATCTTTATAAATATATTGCTTTCTACGTATAAATCACATTTTTAGTCAATAGCTCGAGCTTGACATACTGTGTAATGTATCGTTTTAATTATTTTTGAATTAAGTATTTTTATACATGAACTTTATAGAGGAACTTGCTCACTTCTACCCAGACTTGGGTGTATATAATTTGAAGTGGCACTCTAAATGAATTTGATACAAACTCAGTTTATACATAAAACAATGTTTATTGAATATTCTTGCACATGTAGGCATTGCTTTTAACAACAAGATTCATACGTACTACTTGTACAGATATATAAATACAGCTTTCAAGAACAATATATTTTTCAATACTCACGAACAGTAAGTCAACCAGCAATTCTGCCACGTAAACTTTGGGCCCCCTAAGCACTAGCGCAGGATAGCACTCGAGCTGCATACCCTCGTAGCTCCCTCTCGCTTATCTATCAACCTTAACAACCTTTTTCAACCCTAACAACCTTTTTCATTAATGACGCTGCATGGTATTTATACTAAGCGCGTATGCCGAAATTTGCATATCTCAAGCAGCTTCTTTAATTCATTCACTCAAAAGTTCGATTCTTGGGAATCGAATCTTGTGTATACCTTACAACTTACTCATAATGTTTGAATAAACAATATGAGATATATTCTTTCCTACAGATATTACTTACTTTTAGTTTAAGTAATTAAGGCAAACCTGGTAATTAGAATTCTGTCGCAAAACTATTTTACTTTTACCCTGCTTGATCATAAATATTTTGAACAACAATTTACATCTTATGTGGATTAAAATATTCAAAATGGTTCCGTTATATTCACTTGGTTATTTTTTAAGAATTTTTCTGCTTTCCCCCGCTTTCTGCTTTCAATGGAAAAAACTCCATTACAAAACATGCAAATCTTTAACTTAATATCCAGTTTTTAAATACCCGAAAATGCAAAACCAATAAACATTTTTCCTTATCTTAGTGAACAAACTCGAAACATCTCAATGCATTTTTAATGGCTCTTGCCTGCTCCTCTGAGAACCATTTTGCGATGCGGGTGGAAAAAAAAACTCTTAATTTTAGGGTAATAAAAAATTCACTGTCATACAATTTCATTAAATAGCCTAAGATTAAAAATGTGGAATTTTTTCATTACTTGAGCCAGGTCACGAAGGCTTTTGAAATTAAGTGCAAAGAGTGGTTGTGACCATAAACCAATAAAGCGGCAGGATAGAAAAAAATCTCGTAGAGAAAAAGAATCCCCATTTCATAGGAACGTGAGGAGGGAAAGCAGGAAAAGGAATCTATAGGGGTGCCATAAAACTCAAGGCTTATCCCGGTGGCATATAGGTTTGCTTGAAATTACTTTCAGGGTTATTTATTTATATATATATATATATATATATATATATATATATATATATATATATATATATATATATATATATGTAAGTGTGTGTGTGTGTGTGTGTGTGTGTCTATGGCGCCCGGTATAAAAGGCTTAAGTTAAAAACAGTGATTTAAATATGCCAAGTTATTGGCTTTTATACCAATCGCAGAAGAGACAATAATTTTGACTTGAGTCTTTTGTACAAAGAAATTTACTTTTGTATACAAAATTGAGATTTGCTATAGCGTAAATTTTATTTAGGTAGGGTTCTGTATACTAAGAATGTTTTGAAATGCTCACTCCCCAACCACTAATGAAGTGATATGTTCCACAACATACCTCCATTTACCTGGCGCTTAGCAACGAAAAATTGCTACACACATGTACCTATCTCAAAGCCCAATGTTCCTCCAATTTTATACATCTTTGATACACTTTTCCTATTGATGGTCGTGAACAAATTTTTAGACTCCCTAGCTGAAAATTCTCATGACCAAGGCCACAAAACACGGCCATTGTGGGATAATTCCTCTTCTTTACCGTATTTGGGAATCGTAACGCATTCTAGTCATTTAGGCCAAATTTCTTATTAGTTGATGTAACGGCCTCCATTAACTGTCGTTTTTCGTTTGTTCCGGATTGGCGGCGAGTATTTATCTTCTTTGCTTTTGAGCTACATCTGTTAAAGGTTATTTAATCTGACATAAAGATGGGTCAGTTTTACAATCTCAAATGAGTTTGCATCTTGCTAATGGATGCTTTGAATATATGAGGTTACAGTGTCTCGTTCCCTACTTTTAAACATTAACAATACCATGAAACAAAAAATAGCATTCGAAAATTGATTATTTTTCTTCATAGTAGTGGTAAATCAGTTCGGAATATTGCTAAATTACTTAATTTATCCCATTCTACTGTGCAGTATGTGAAAAAATGCTTTAAAGAAGAAAATTGGATCGAAAACAAGGTAAGAAAAAGCCGTCCGGCAAAGTTAACAAAACGTGATCGGAGATTTGTAATTAGAAAATTTGTGAAAATTTCCCGTTTGAGTGCTGTAAAAGTTTCTGCAGAATTCAATGAAACATTTTCTACTTCAATTTCACCTGAAATTTTTTGACGAGTTCTCAGAACAGCTGGATTACATGGGCGTTCAACCGTTCATTGTACAACAGTTCAACATGATATACACTCCGTTCAACATGATATCTGCCAATATCATGATTCAAATGCCCTCAAACTGATCCCTTTAACTAATGTTACTGGGATTAAACGTCGCCCCTAAAGGGATTCCAATTCTCTAAAGACATTGGTTTGATGAAAATAATTTTCCCTGCTTACTCATCATTTCGCTTAAGATCATATTAATCAATAGAGTTAAATTGAAGTTTCGTTATTCGTGACATCATTTTAAACTGTCCAGCTTAGGACTGAGCGAGATACAAATTGATGCATGTTTGGCTTAGAGACCATGTGTCATTAGCCACTGGCAATCAGATTGTCTTGAAACCCTTTATCATAAAATTTCCGTATTCTCTACTTAGCTCCCTTTAGTTTCTATAGAGATTCAATATTCAAAATTCAAACGTTTCATAAACTGTGTTGAAATCTTGATATACCCTGAGTTGTTTTTTCAGGTATAGATTTGGGATTTTTTCGTTGCTTTCTGAATAATAGTTGACGATATTAGCTTTGGTAGTAGCTTAATTTAAACATTTTGAAGATTCTCCGATTTTAAGGCTTGAGAAACTGATTCAGATGTATGCATAAAGTTATTTAGCTAATTGGGCGGTTGAGAGTGCTATAGTCATATTATTATGCTACACATGAGCTAATTTGGCAGGGAACTACACTTTATTGCCGATTACGAACGGCTGCAAACATCCATGCCATACTTGTAACCACAGAATATATATTCAATTCCCATTGCCTTGACCGATTGGCTATCTAAATTTATTAGGAAGATAGAACTACAGAGGCTGTTCACACATTTTTTAGACGATTTTGGTAAGCTGTAATAAAAAATCGTTTGCTGAAAAAGAAATAATTGCAATTGTACTATGTTTTTAAAAGTCAAAATTATCGTCTGCGGCTTGAAAGTTTTGTTTTTATTCAAAATGGCGTTTTTAACAAAGCATGAGTTCGAAGCATGAGTTCGAAGGCTACATTTATGCTCTTTCCGAAGTGAAATATGCATACTCCGTTATCCAAAAACGATGTGAGAGTCATGGTTTTGTGATATCTAAAGCATCGATAGGTAATATCGTCAACAAGAAAGGAAAAAAAACGTCAAATTGGAACGTCAAGTGGGACACAAATTCCAAACAAGTATCCAAGGAAAAAACGGACATCTTCGACTATTGCAAAGGTACGTTGTTTAATGTCAAAAGAAAATCCCCCTAGTCAAAAGGACAGTTGCAAAATCATAAAAATGCTCGGTGTCCACTGTAAACAAAATTATAAACGTTGATTTAAATCTTAAGAAAGCGAAAAACCGCAATGTGCATCGTCTTCTTCCAAATCATATCGCTGAACGCAGGACACGCTGCAGAATTCTATATGAGAAACACTTGTCCAAAGAAAAATGGAAAACAATTGTCACAATAGATGAATCATGGGTGAATTTAAATGATTGCAACAAAAAAAGAGCCATTTATTATCATAAAAGGGGAGAAAAAAATGTAAGTACATGGTTCAAAGAATCGAAAGAAAGTTTTTCTAAGGGATTCACGATTGTTGCTGGTTTTTCTTATAATGGCAAGTTAAAAATAAAGAGAGTGGAAAAAATGTCAAGATTAACTCCAAATACTATCAGGAACATATTTTATCGCCAATTTTTCTGAATGAAATACCATCGCTTTACCCACATTATATCTCATTACCCTTATTATATCTCAAGACAACCTATATACCTGAAGTTAGTTCAGCTCCTACAGTATCATAATTTCTTTTTTTCCTTAATGGTATCCAGAAACTGATATAGTATTTGCATTGATTTCATTCCTATAATTTGTGTCTAAGTGATTTTCAAAAAATAATGGATAAATCAGTTTTATTAAAGTTTATCAAGTTTGGATTCTTTTCCTTAAAATTCGATTCTTTAATTTGAATTCAGGCCACTGGTTTATTGAAATGTACTTTATTGTACAAAATTGATTTAATTCATCTAAAATACTGAAAGCTATGCTCAGCGGGAGAAAGTTTTATAAACCTTTTTGAATATAATACTTTTTTAGCGAGTTCATAATATTCTTTGACTTATCTTCTTAAAACATCTATATTCATCGTAACTTCGTAAAATATCTTCACCTTTATTATTATATCAATATTCATTTAAGAAACTAGTTACTTATTTCTATTACAAAAAAAATCACACAAATGCTCTACCTTATGTATTCAACTATTTGATCGTAATTCAGAACTTTTTTCGATTTTTTTATTAGAATCTCGATAATGCATTTATGTACATTTGGAAGAATAAAGTTTTCGACACGAATTTGACGTCAAGAATCATCGAAAAGTAACATCTTAAGATTTAAAAATTAACAATGCTGTGAAGCATTTATGAAGGCATTATTCATATCCCCTCTATGGTGTGTAAAATTTATTATGCGATGGCTGAAGTGTGAACTGAATTAATTGTAGCAAATGCTATTAAATGCTAGCGGAAGTAGGTACTGTGCATAGAAATTTTAGGTGAAATAAAAGCTACATAAATGTTGTAATTTAAAAATGTACTTGGATATAGAGCCTCTTATGCTCCTAATAACTTGGGTAAATATACGTTATTTAAAAAAATATGTGCACTGATAAAACTGAAGTTTAGCAAGGTTTTGAACGGCAAAATTAAAAGTTTACAAATATGTACTGGTGTATGTATTTGATGTTTTAAATTGGTTGCAAATAAAGTAAGTAAGTATTAATCCCCATGACATTTACAGAAAAGCAAGGAAACTGATTTATTAAGAATTAAGAAATTTACTATTATTTATGTATTTAGATTTATAGGGATAGAAATACAGATATTTCTACTTTCTTCTAAGATTAAGTTAGAATGAATGCAATCATTCATTCTAACAACAAATAATAATTCTTCATATGAACAAATAATAATTCTAGTTATGGAATCTTAACGAAATGAAAATGTCACAAGTAAAACATGGAACTGTGATATTAATTGTAACCGGAATCAGAAATATGCTTCCAAAAATGAGTTTAAAACCAATAACACGGAAATAGATATTCATGAATGTTTTCGGGAGACACCGCAAAGCTTAGATCTCAAAGGCAACTTTAAAATAGCATGAGTACATCGTTTATGTAACTAGAATTTCATACCTACTGCAAGCTTATATATTAGTGTAAAGAAATTTTTTTAATGTATGTAAGTTATGAAGTAATAAACTGAAAATTTAAATTTTGCAATCTTTGGTCGCAGAAAGTGCATTTTACAAACAATATAACTAAAATATAATTATTGTATTGTGATAGACCAACCACTAAAAATAAAAATGGAAACAAAACTATAAAACATAATGTAACCCCTACAATTTTTATTTAATTAAATAACGTCAACGACGCATTAACGTTATAAAAAAATTTGCATATACATTTTTTTTCTGGAAAAAATTTCTTATATTCATTCATTACCCAATCCACATTGAACCTCTGTAATTATTTTATTTTTTTGGATAAATTGTATCTTAAATATTTTTTTTTTCCAAATCGCAAATAATCAGAGTTCTGGTCTTTATCATCATAAAGTCATTAGTTTCACTATCAGAAAATATTAATCCAAACAGTAGGCGAATCGGTAAATTTCATATTTTTTTAAATACCCCAATGTTTATATTCACGTGTTCAGATCCGAAATAGAATTCTCTCCGGCGTTATAGAAACTCCATTTTCCATTAAATCATCGCTTATATCCGTAACATTTTTGATAAGCATATTTTGTTTATCGAAGAAAAGAAAATATCTCGTTCGTGCTCTTTCTATATTTCAATACCTCTCATAACGATTCCAAAAGCAATTACTGTAACCTTCTCAACGACGCAACCATTATTCTTCTTTGATGGAAAAGACGCTGTCTAGAGACGTTTTGCAAAACATCTATTCTCGTTTTTTCTTTCATTTCCATTTGCCACATTCCCTTCCGTTGGATAAAACACCTAGGAATGATATGACATTAACCCTTTTTTTGCGAATGAAAAATACTTTTGCGGGATTTTATTCCGCCTTTTTTTTTTCTAGAGAGACATTTTTCGTGCTTCGTTTCATTTGTCTAGCTTGATAAATGGAGTGATACTGAAACGCCACTTACTATCTGAAGATATGAAGAAAATGGTGTAAAAGCCCTTAGCAAAATATTTAGCCCCGTGAAGGGTGTAAATGTTCTTAAAAAATAAACACTTAAATATTTATAATCACTCTCTGAAATGTTCTCATTCAAAGAGTCTTCCCACGAGGTAAAAAAGGACAAATAGCTTTAAATATTCAAAAAGTTGCTTCCTTTTATCTTTTGATAAACTCAACGGGTTACATACACGTTAAATAGTTAAATAAATACAACAAAAAATGCGTTTGTTTGAGACAACAAATTATTTTAGAGAAAATTTTAACTTAACAGTGACAATTATGTACAGATTTCCAGTAGAATAAATTTGTTCTTAAATTATATTTAAACTGAATGTAACAACCAGTACATATACAAGTAGTCCTGAAACATTACAGACATTGTTCGAGCGTTACAGACCTTATCTGTTAGAACCTTTAACTCGTTCGGCAGCAGATTTTACAGTGCAACAACACAAGTTTCTTCTCTTTTACGGGAAAAAAATATTAGATATTTTGATGCAGTTCGTAATTATAATCAACATTGCATGTCTCAGAGAATAACAAATGTGCTAAAGATTTCTGTAAACTGAAGATCATATGGTATAAATAAATTCGAACATAACACTCATTCTGGAAAATCTTGCTCGAGAGAAGATGTATTTTCATAGTGAAAATTTAATGACAAATTGAGAATACAAATCAACCTCTGTTCAAAATACCTGTTCCTTTCTCGTGGGCACTCAGTCAAAATTCATTAAATTCTCTTATCATGAATATTTTGGAGAAAACAAAATGAAAAGAAATTCAGTGAGACATGTAATTTTGCATTATCGTCACACACTAAGACATTGCTCAAATTTCAGGGACAAGTTACAAGTTAACACACTTAATTGTGTTGAATGGGATTATAAAAGCATATACTTTAAGAACTAACTTTGTTTTGATGGGTAAATTTATATTATGGCCAATCTAATTTACAACTTCGGAAGATTTTTGATGGGTTCAACGAAAAGGATCTCAACCGTTGAGGACGTAGCAACACAAGGATTGGGTATAATGGTCTACGGGACACTTAAACCTTCACCTGTAAAGATATGTTGGAAATAGGAGGCTATAACATACAATTTAACCTTTAGCTTACGGGGCCCATTTTTCCAATTCCCTCTTTAGAACGGGAAATTTCATAACCCCTTTGCAAGAATGGCTACTAAGGGGGTTATATATATATATATATATACATATAAACTCTTATTTATATGCACTCACATATATATAAATATATATATACATACATATATACACATACACACACACACACATATATATATATATATATATATATATATATATATATATATATATATATATATATATATATATATATATATATATATATATATATATATACACAGAGACAGAGAGAGATATACATATATTCATTCTTGGGCCCATATTCTTGGGATACATGCTATCCCAACCCGTACGGAAAAGGTTAATATGCAGAAAACCCCACCCAATTTGTTTCAACTGTGGGAAAGGGTCTTTTCTAACAATGGAATAAAAGAAATGGACTTGATACTAAGCTGGAGAAGATATGATAAAAATGAGAGCGCACAAAAATGAAAGCTAACTTTTATTGCCATATGCCGTTAAGCTAAGATTGAAATGCCTGCCTAGTGAGGTTCTGCTTCTAGAGATATTTGTAACGTATACTGATTGTTGTTGTTGTTGTCGTTGTTGCTTATGCCCCTCCACCGACAGTAACATCAGATCAAGTGCCGAAGGCTATGGGCGATGAAGGTTGTAAAGTATACACAAGATTCGATTCACAAGAATCGAACTTTTGAGTGAATGAATTAAAGAAGCTGCTTGAGATATGCTAATTTCGGCATACGCGCTTAGTATAAATACCATGCAGCGTCATTAATAAAAAAAGGTTGTTAGGGTTGAAAGAGGTTGTTAAGGTTGATAGATAAGCGAGAGGGAGCTACGAGGTAAGTAGCTCCAATACTATCCTGCGCTAGTGCTTAGAGGGCCCAAAGTTTACGTGGCAGTACTGCTGGTTTGACTCTTTGCTGGTTTGTGAGTATGGCAATGTGTATTTCTATTGAATGTTAATATTTATATTCCGTGCAAGTAGTACGTATGCTTATTGCTGTAAAAGCAAATTCTATATGTGCAACGAATTCAATAAACATTGTTTCATGTATAAACTGTGTTTGTATCAATTCATTTAGAGTGCCACTTCAAATTATATACACCCAAGTCTGGGTAGAAGTGAGCTAATTTCTCTATAAGGTGCGGCTCCTGTTTTGAATTAGCACCACAAGGGTCGGAGTCCGACTTGGCTAATTGACCGGTCCCGTAATTTTGAACCAAGTCAAGTGACGAGACCGGAACCCTTGACCCCGCACCTCCAGAGGTAAATTTGAGAACTTGGAGGACATTGTATCTACGCCCTATTTTATGTGCCCTGGCCACCGTTAGTGTACACGGCGGTAAATTTGCAGCGACGAGAATCGAACCAGGGACGTTCAGATCATTGGCCCGTTGCTCTTGCCAACTGGGTAACCGCGCCCGATATACTGATTGTTGCTCACGTTAATTCTAACGTTGCAAGAATGTAAAATAAGTCAATTAATCCCACAAAAACTAAGGGTCCAGTTATTACTGGGTCTTATACCATTATCCTATAAGAACTTGAAAAATTCGCTAAAGAAGTTTGTTATATTAAAACTAAAATTCATCTAGATTTAATAATTACTTTCTATGGTTCGTGGAATCAGAGGACTGTAGAGGATACATATACACCTAAAAGATATTCCAATCATAAAATGAAGGGTACTCTCATATGGAAGCATATGTATTATTTATATTCTTTCAGAGTAAATTCGTAAATCATGCCGACCACTGTGAATGCATAAACGGCAAGGTTATGTATATAAGTCACATTAACTAAGCAAAACAACTTAAGTTCAAAAATAACATAGTTATTGCCTAGCCATATCCGTGGCAACAGACTCTCTACTTGGAGGTCTAAAACAAATTAAATTTTCGAGCTGACCGTTTCCGGTTCCAGTCGACTTTTTCCTTTCTGTATTTATTTCTGATTACAAGCAAAGTTAAATTACAATCCATTTCTTCTTCTTTTTCTTTTCTTTTTGATTTCTATGTGTAGCAGTAGACAAGTGATATTACAACTCATACTACTCAAAAATACATCATGTAAAATTAATATCACAGACAATACATTAAAAAATTCCCTCAGCACCTGTTTTGTACACACTGCCAACTTACATAATAATAACTGTGTGTAATCTTTGCATACCTTTAAATTATATTTAGTTATCCTACATTATATATATTTTTTTCATTTACTAATTTTATTATTATTCTTTTATTTATTTTTTATCATTATTTAATTGCTAATTAATTATTTATTCATTTTTTCTTTTGAATTTTACTTCAACCTTCGTTTTTATCTTTCAGAGTAAAGTCAATTAAATTTACAATCAACTTTGCTTCTTGAAATCAAGCTCATTCGCTGTATCTAGAAAAAATTGAATACGAGGGTGGATCCAAAAAAGGGTTGCAAGCATCAGCATTTGAAAAGTAATTATTGTGGAGGGAATAGTTTTTCCCCAGAGTGTAAAGAGATGGCACTAGTTGTTTTGCATGAGTTGTGCGGGTAGGTTGAGTAAGTTCGCAGACGCGTCAGAGCGATTGAAATGGCAAGACGTTTAGAAAAGTGCTCTCTCTTGGAGTGGTCTCCCCATACTGCTCGCCAAACTCAAGAATTGCTGCAAAAGTTTAAGTAGAAAGTCAGAAGTCACCCTCCCCCCCACCCCTATATCCCAGATTTGGTACCCAGTGACTATTTCGTTTTTCCGAAATTGAAGGAATATTTATCTAGAATTAGGTTCTCTTCAGACAGTGATGTGAAAACAGCTACCGAGAACTGGCTCAATGAGCAGAGACGTGATTTCTACCAAGCCGGGTTAAACAAGTTGTAAGGTATACACAAGATTCGATTCACAAGAATCGAACTTTTGAGTGAATGAATTAAAGAAGCTGCTTGGGATATGCTAATTTCGGCATACGCGCTTAGTATAAATACCATGCAGCGTCATTAATGAAAAAAAGTTGTTACGGTTGAAAAGGTTGTTAGGGTTTTAAAAAGGTTGTTAGGGTTCATAGATAAGCGATAGGGAGCTACGAGATATGCAGATCCAGTACTATCCTGAGCTAGTGCTTAGGGGGCCCGAAGTTTACGTGGCAGTACTGCTGGTTTGACTTACTGTTCGTGAGTATTGAAAATATATTGTTCTTGAAAGCTGTATTTATATATTCCGTACAAGTAGTACGTATGCTTATTGCTGTGAAAGCCAATTATATATGTGCAACGAATTCAATAAACATTGTTTCATGTATAAACTGTGTTTGTATAAAATTCAAATAGAGTGCCACTTCAAATTATATACACCCAAGTCTGGGTAGAAGTGAGCTATATTTTCTCTATAAAGTTGGTCCTGCGTTCAGATAAATTTCTAAATAGATTTGGATATTATGTAGAAAAATGATCGGCAAGTATGCCTCTTAATTCCCTTTTGTATTTTTTGTTTGTTGTTAATAAATATTTTTTATTACCCTTGTAACTTTTTTTGGGGGGGAAGGGATAAACCCTCGTAGTTTTGAAAAAAATTCATCCGAGTATATAATGATATAGGTGCCAGAAAAACCAGAAAATAAAACGGGTGATGTAAAAAATTTAAAAACCATCTTCTTCCAAACGCTTTTTCAGAAGTTTGGTACACAAAAATTATAGCGAAAGATGTAGGATACAAAAGCTTTGTCTAGTTAGTTCGTGCGCTAATTTTCCTTTAAAGTAATTTCTAAAAGTTGTATTCTCATTCTGAAATATCGGTTATACATAATTAAAAAATTGTTCATGAAAGGTCTTTCCTGAAAATAACTTTTAACTGATTTGTATTATTTTATTATATTTATAAAATCCATTTTTAAAGACCTGCAATATACATTCTACGTAGTTACAGCCTGAAAACGTAAGAAGAATGCAGAGCAGGAAAACGGAAGACAATTAATTCTTCAAGTTGACGAGTTTTTGAAGGATATTTCACTTCTTCAAAATGGGACGCTGAAAATATTTTTAAAGAGTCACTAACAATAGTAAACTCTCTGACTCAGAAGCCATTTATTGCACAGCTGCACTGATAGGAATTTCATTCATTTTCACATCGTGCTTAGCCTTATAGGTAAACTAAAAATTAAAGTTATACATAATTAAAAGCAAAATCGCGAATACGAAATGTTAGGAGGTGAGATTCTGGGACATGCCCCATCATTATGTTACCTCCTAACATCTATTTAACTATCATGCCCTTTATGAATTTAACAGTAAATCAGGTTAGGAACTGGAATTTTTTCTTTTCTTTTTTGGTTTCTATTTCGTTTTACCATACGTCTTTATTTTTCGAAATAAAATGTTTTTCTACTTTGGAGTCTATAAGATTTTCTCAGTACAAATGCATTTTAAATCAATTAGTTATAATGACATTGACTCACATTTTATGAAACTGTCTGTGTGATTGTAAAGAGTAATTTAAAAATTTTGCCTTAAGGTGACTGCCTACGTTGAAAATGTCATTTTTTAATTATTTTGGTCTGTTTTAATTTTGCAAGAATCGTGTAATTCAATCTTTTCTCTTTTCAAACCCATTTTGATTTTCATTCTACATCAATTAGAAGCAGAGTTATAGCTATTTTAAAAAGAATCGTCTGCTACAAAACTGAAGTGACAAACAACTTTAAATGCATTTTTCTCAGAATTATGTTTTTTAACACAAATCTCTACCGTTATCATGATATCTCACATAATAATGCTTATAATTTGATAAAATTTTCAGGAAATGTTTTAGATGCTCATGTTAATGAAATGACGTACAATAATTGATGTATAATAAATAGTTTTTTATTTGGGGTTGTTTTATAGTCCAAAATTTTCATATTGGAACATAAAATTGTCTGTATTATTTTTGCATTTTAAAATTTTTCTTAGATAGTTTGTCATTTTGAAGATAACTGTCATATGTATCATGTGGGAGAAGGAAATTAAAATAGTAGCTTTAGAATTTTGTGCAGAGTGATAGGTATTTTAGCTAAATTTCATTAAAAATTACTTCAAATTGACCAATTTATAAATAAGTATGGTATTTACAGGTAAGTTTTTATTCATTTCTTAATTTTTAAGTGCTATTTTACAATAAAAAACCAAAAAAATCCTTAAAAAATTGATTTTTTTAAAAATTGGCTCCGAACGTAGGCAGTTACCTTAATAAATTAACTCCAGTTATAACTTTTACAGCATAACTAGTGTAATTTATCAATAATTTAAATTTCTGTTTTATTAAAAATGTCTGTCATTTTAAATACATATATTGGAGGAAAACTTTATAATTGTCTCACAAGACTTAAATATAATCAGTGATTTTTTCTTCTAATACTTGCAATAAAATTCTAATTAATTTTGTCAGGCTCTACCGAACATGCTTTTTTATGCAATACTATTCAAATCACTTCGGTTGCAACCGAGGATGACAGAACAATAAATCATTAAATGAGTGAATTTTTACTTCGAAAACTTATCCGTATCTTATCGCTACCAAGAAAACAGCACTTTTTTCAAAGATATATCTGTAACTGCTCCCAAGACAGTTGAATTTCTTTCGTGTTACATCTGAGACATTGTCAAACAACGTTTTCTAAATCATCCATTTTTTTCCTCTCACATAGCCTGCACTGCACATCAAAAATAAAACAAATGATACAATTCTTACCCTTCATAAAAAATGGAATTTTTAGAATTTTCACCCATCTTCCAAAAATATCATTTTGCCTCACATTTTTTTAAGATACAGCCATTTGTCTAACATGATATATGAGGCAGACAACGACACGGAATCTTGGACAGTTCAATTGTTTAGACAATGGATTTTATATATGGGATTATAGTGAACAAATTATTTCCTTAATACAAATAGCGATAATGATCTATCTTCTTGAAATGGATAAAATGCATATAAAAGTAAAAAAAAATTCATTGCTAATGCAAGTTATGAATCATTTTAATAATTTTCATTATTGTAGATTATTAGCAAATCTAAATTATTTATGGTATAAAAAGACAAGAAATCGACTTTGCTGCAGAAAACAATGTGCTTTAATTTTTAAAAGTAAAGAGAAAATAAATATTTTGACCTAACATCTAATTAATATCTTTTCTTTTCAAAACAAATTGTTTTTATGTTTAACATAGATCATATGAAAAGTGGAAACTGTTTAGAATTACATTTCTAACTTTTAGGAGACAAGGGACCTTCACCCCCGAAATTTTTAATTTTCAATTTTTAGCTCTAAATACAGAATGAGAATAATTCATTTTCTTCCCTACATTAAAGACCCTTAGAAATCAAAATGAGGTTTTTTTTTGGCTGAATAATGGGTGTTTTAAAAAAAAAATGTCATATATATGTATGTAATCTACAGGACAACCCAAGGAGAAGACAGGTGTCCAGCACATCACAAAGGATGATGAGTAGTCGTGGCTCGAATCAACGACGTGGCAAGTTAAGGCATTACATTTTATTAGACGGAGAATGCGTCTTCCCAAGACAGTTAAAAGAAATCCGAAAGCGTACAGGTTTGTTGATCAGACGGCTTATATAAACTTTGTCATGTGATCATGATAGTGATTAGGGATTTGCTGTTGTCGACAAGTCACATGGGGTTTTATGTAATCTGCGCAGAGCCTATATGAAATCTTGTCTAACGCTACACAGGTTTGAAAAAGGAAGCCATTTAATATTTTCCACCGGAGGCCTTTTAGGACTTTTAGGCGAAAATTAGCTCGTACGCCCAAAGGAATTTAGAATAATTTTAGAATTTAAAATGGTATGGGGTTTTTAATGTTATATATATATATATATATATATATATATATATATATATATATATATATATATATATATATATATATATATATATATACATGTATATATATATATATATATATATGTATATATATATATATATATATATATATATATATATATATATATATATATATATATATATATATATATATATATATATATATATAAATGAAATAATAATGAAATCTTGACGACCTTATAGTCATATAACCGGGGAGTAGTAGTCGTAACAATTCGTAGCGAGCGGCGCGGCAAAGGCCGGGAACTTCAAACTTTTCTGATTCATACCAGAAGGAAAAAGGCAGCTAGTTAATAACATAGTCTTTATTTCCGACGCAATTTCGTGGAACATCAATTGGTTTGAACGAACACATCGCGCGGCTAGCGAGGGACGCGGCCCCGCTAGCGCAAATTGACAGCAACGAAAACTTTACATGTTTACTACATGGGAGCAGACGCACAAAAGCTACAGAGGCGCGAAATCTCTCGCCCAAGTACGTATCAATTAAACTTCTAATTGGTTAAAACTCATCACCTGACTTCATCACACCACTACGACGAGGCCACGCGCAGCTTCTTGAACACTCCTGTTATGTAAGCTCTCTTTCAGCACGTGGACTCCGGGGAAACTAATAGATTACTTTGGTTGGATATAGGTCAAAATCAGAAAGGAGGGACGGTGTTCTGTTGCGATAAGATGAAGGAATTTGGACTAGGCGTGTTAATGATAATGAAAAGGTTTGAAATTTATTCCATATATATATATATATATATATATATATATATATATATATATATATATGAGAGGAGGGTATTATGGAATACCATTTACATTTCTAAAAATAACTTTACTGGTTTTTGAATAAAAATTCCCAAATCAACATGAGTACATACTATAACTAACTGTAATGAAGTGTCACTTGTAAAATAATACTATTTATTTTGTTGTTATAAAAAAATTATTTTTAAAAAAAGTTACAAATGGAGGTTAATATGAAATAGTCGGGTAATATGGAATAGGTGGTTTAATCCATTGAAAAACTAACTAGACTTCACAAAACATAGTTATTTTTAAGTATAAAAACCATATTTTTAATATTATGTGCATGTCATTTCTGCTTCTAGTCTATTTACAAAAGTCAGAGATATAATCTTCCTTCTCCGCTCCGGTACAGTCAAGGTAAGCCCGCAGAGAACAGCTGAAGCATTGAATCAAAATTTCCCCTCGTTGATCTTCGGAGAATTTTCCGTTACACATGATATATTCAGCGTCTTTGTTTTCCAGTTCTTTATTTGATGGCATGAAGTCCATTACAGATGATACACCAGAATGGAACGATTCATCGCTGCTAACACAGGATTCATATCTAGTAGGTTTGGGTCTAAAAGGTCAGTCTAAGTTTAATTTCTTAACAGGGGGTCTTTGAATGTTCGGTTACTTTTGTTGTTTTGAAGCTTCTGGTTCCTTCTTTATGTCCTTTTCTTTCAGTTCATCCTCTAACTCTTTTTTTATATGGGGAGTAGGTTATTACAGAAGATCCGGCTTTCCTACTTCTAAGGGGATTATGGAATACTTAGTTTTCCATAATACCCGACATGCCATCATGGAAAATAAACCTTTAAACTGATGGACAAAACATTATCAGCTAAAAAACGACCACAGTATAACAAACTACAATTGTTTTAGTGTACATTATGCTTAACATCAATGTTTAAGTCAGATGTGTACTAGTAGGTTAAAATGTTTGAAAACTTACCTGCAAAAACTCTTGAAAATCAAAAAAAAAACATTTTGTTCTCTAGCGAGTGGTACGACAACAACAAGCGGTCAACTCTCAGTGCACTTCATCATGGGAATCTTTCTTGAGTAGTTCATGGTATTCGCACATGATAGCAGCACCAAACAGAGCCAAAACCTTGGTATTCCACATTACCCGACTATTCCATAATACCCTCCTCTCCTCTATATATAATCCTTTAACCTGCTTGTTATCTTTTTATGTTTTTACATACTTTTGTTTAATTTCATGGTCTATAAACTTGAAATATATTTGTAGTTTCAAAGAATAATGTGCAGTTTTGTGACAAACACTTCAATGAACATTTCTGAAAAATTTGGAAGAAATAGCAAGTAAATGAATGTGCATGGAGCATTTTAAAAAATGCTACCATTTTTGAAGAATTTTTTTTAAACATAGGTCCTATTCTACCACAAAATATTTATTTGGGAATTCTAAGTGTTTTTATGTAGTTAAAAATTATTATTAATTATTCTCATTTTGTATGTAGTGTAAAATATTGAAATTAAAAAATAAAAATAGAAAACAAGGTCCCTTGTCCCCTTAAAGCAGAATTCTTAAGGGGGTCCGGGACACATTTTAAAAATTTTTTATTTATTGATTTAAAATTTTGAATTTTTTTGTGATGGTTAACCATATAATTTGTAAACAAAATCAGATCATAAAACTTCCTAAAAAGTTTTTTAAAAATTTTTAAATTTAAAATTTTTAATAAAAGCGGTGTAATTTAAAATCGTTATAACTCGAAATATTATTTGTCGAATTTCAAAATTTTTTCATTTAGTTAAATAGAAATGTATACGTTTTAATTTTGATACAACATTTTTAAAATATTAATTTTTTAAAAAATTAAAAATATTGAAAAAAATGAAAAATTGAAAAATAAAAAATGAAAAATTACAAAAAAAATTTTGTAACTTATTTTTTAAAAATCATATTTTCAAAAGTAAATATTTTTTTTCAAATTTGCTGAATCAAAATTAAAGTAAAATAGTTGAAAAAGACATGTTACAAGTTTCAATCAATTATCTTTAACGGTTCTTGACTTATAACAATTTAAAGACGAGAAATGGGGAAAAACTCATCATGCAGAAAAACGCACTTACAGGTTTAAACAACCATTGGTTACTATTAGAATGTTGCAAAAAAAGAAAAATAATTTCCCCTGTTCTAATTAAGATAGAAACATTATTTAAACGTCCTTTTAAGCGTAAAAGAACATGAAAATTTTTAATGCAATAAATTTTTTTTTCGAAAATTCGAACAATTTTGTGTCCTGGATCCCTTTAAAGTAAGTCATGTTATAACTCACAAAATTTAAACCGACCCGACCAGCATTGGTATGTGACGTGCTTCAACCTACAGACCAGTCGCTACACAATAAGCCTGAATACGCAGCCGAGGGTCCGCCTGTTTTCTCTAATAATTTAGGTCATAGAGCCGTGTTAAGTGGTGTAGACTACCGACTTTTGGACCCACCCACTCCAAAGTCATGTTATAAAAAAATACTTATAATAAAAAAGTAAATTTTAGTAGAATAACGCGTGTTATCAAGTCTTTTTTTTAACTCATTGCTAACAACATCGACAATCGTACTTGAGACAATTACGCTTTCATAAATATAAACATATATAGGCATTCCTCGACTTACGATTACTTCCGCTCGCACTTGCGACCGAAATTTTTAAATTAAAAAAAATTATAAAAACTACTGTTCCTCGAATATACAGTACATACCTATAGGTCTTACATAATTATTAAAAAATATGATGCAATAGTCTGCAATACTGCAAAAAAATTTATGACGCAATAATAAAAATGTATGATGCAATAGTTTCGATATCTACACGATAAATCAAATAAGCCTTCGTTGGCTTCAGAAATGGCTTCAGCTTTTCATTATATTAATAAAAGTCTACAGCAATTACAAGCAATGGATAAAAATGGAAAAAAAATCCCCAAGTGTAAATCGTCGTATTCAGGAAAATCTAGCTTGCTACCAGACAATATACAAGAAAAGAAGACTCAAACTGTTCAAACTTACCTTGGACAACTTTGTTAAAAACTTGCAACATATCTTCTGTCGCAGATTCTGAAACAACAAATTTTTCTAACATAATCAGTAGTGAAGGCAAAGAATAATTTGTGTCTTCTAAATAAAATGCATTTTAAATTACGTATGAAAGTAAAAAATATATGTATGTGCATTTACAACAACAACAACAACAAACAAACAAACAAAAAAGTTTTAAACTCCGCTTACGACCAACTCAACTTACGACCAATGTCTCTCCCTATGTCGGTCGTAAGTCGAGGAATATCTGTAAAGTTGAGTAAGATTATACATCAAACAGTAAACTTTGTTTTTGCTCGTCTTTCGTTTTCGAGTTCCGCCCATTCGACAGTTTTATATAACAGTTTGTGTTGTGTTTGTAGGACTTGCAATTTTTGTCTCCTAATTGAGTAAGATTATACATCAAACAGTAAATTTTGTTTTTGTTCGTCTTTCGTTTTCGAGTTCCGTCCATTCGACAGTTTTATATAACAGTTTGTGTTGTGTTTGTAGGACTTGCAATTTTTTTCTCCTAATTGAGTAAGATTATACATCAAACAGTAAATTTTGTTTTTGTTCGTCTTTCGTTTTCGAGTTCCGTCCATTCGACAGTTTTATATAACAGTTTGTGTTGTGTTTGTAGGACTTGCAATTTTTGTCTCCTAATTGAGTAAGATTATACATCAAACAGTAAATTTTGTTTTTGTTCGTCTTTCGTTTTCGAGTTCCGTCCATTCGACAGTTTTATATAACAGTTTGTGTTTGGTTTGTAGGACTTGCAATTTTTGTCTCCTAATTGAGTAAGATTATACATCAAACAGTAAATTTTGTTTTTGTTCGTCTTTCGTTTTCGAGTTCCGTCCATTCGACAGTTTTATATAACAGTTTGTGTTGTGTTTGTAGGACTTGCAATTTTTGTCTCCTAATTGAGTAAGTTTATACATCAAACAGTAAATTTTGTTTTTGTTCGTCTTTCGTTTTCGAGTTCCGTCCATTCGACAGTTTTATATAACAGTTTGTGTTGTGTTTGTAGGACTTGCAATTTTTGTCTCCTAATTGAGTAAGATTATACATCAAACAGTAAATTTTGTTTTTGTTCGTCTTTCGTTTTCGAGTTCCGTCCATTCGACAGTTTTATATAACAGTTTGTGTTGTGTTTGTAGGACTTGCAATTTTTGTCTCCTAATTGAGTAAGATTATACATCAAACAGTAAATTTTGTTTTTGTTCGTCTTTCGTTTTCGAGTTCCGTCCATTCGACAGTTTTATATAACAGTTTGTGTTGTGTTTGTAGGACTTGCAATTTTTGTCTCCTAATTGAGTAAGATTATACATCAAACAGTAAATTTTGTTTTTGTTCGTCTTTCGTTTTCGAGTTCCGTCCATTCGACAGTTTTATATAACAGTTTGTGTTGTGTTTGTAGGACTTGCAATTTTTGTCTCCTAATTGAGTAAGATTATACATCAAACAGTAAATTTTGTTTTTGTTCGTCTTTCGTTTTCGAGTTCCGTCCATTCGACAGTTTTATATAACAGTTTGTGTTGTGTTTGTAGGACTTGCAATTTTTGTCTCCTAATTGAGTAAGATTATACATCAAACAGTAAATTTTGTTTTTGTTCGTCTTTCGTTTTCGAGTTCCGTCCATTCGACAGTTTTATATAACAGTTTGTGTTGTGTTTGTAGGACTTGCAATTTTTGTCTCCTAATTGAGTAAGATTATACATCAAACAGTAAATTTTGTTTTTGCTCGTCTTTCGTTTTCGAGTTCCGTCCATTCGACAGTTTTATATAACAGTTTGTGTTGTGTTTGTAGGACTTGCAATTTTTGTCTCCTAAAGATGATGCTACATATTTTTTTTTTATCTAATGCGGAGGCACTTGCTGTGAGACATTCGCCTTTTGTTATTCCCCTCGTATTTCTGACTGACTACTTTATTGGGAGAGCACCATTTAGGTGAACCAGCATAGCTCCCTATGAGGGGGAAGGTACGGTAACGACCAGGCCTTATTCAGGATTTGATCCCAAGACACTGCGTGGAAGCTCACGACACTAACTACTACTCCATGTGAGCGGTGAGATGGTGCTAGAATTTTAAAATTTAGTCAAAGTAAAAATTAGTTATACTTAATCAATGAAAAATTCTTAGTATTGTAGAAGGACTTTACTTGAACACATCCACCAATCAATCAACCTGTTACTTTCATTACAAGTCATCCCTTTTGCAAAGTCATCATTCATAGTTTGATCTACCTCACCGCTTAGGCAATGTTAACCTTTTCTTTACGGGGTGCGATAGCATGTATCCCAAGGATATATATATATATATATATATATAGTATACGTATACATATCTATCTATCTATCTATCAATCTCTCTCTCTCTCTCTCTCTATATATATATATATATATATATATATATGTATATATATATATATATATATATATATATATATATATATATATATATATAGTATACGTATACATATACATATCTATCTATCAATATCTCTCTCTCTATATATATATATATATACATATATATATATATATAGTATACATATACATACCTATCTATCTATCTATCTATCTATATATATATATTATACATATACATATCCATCTCTCTCTCTCTCTCTCTCTCTCTATATATATATATATATATATATATATATATATATATATATATATATATATATATATATATATATTTAAGACGTAACTCCCTTAATAGCCGTTCTTACAAAGGGGGTATGAAATTTCCCGTAAGATAAAGGTTAAAGAGTTTATGCATAAACGCAAGCATAAAGTGACACTAAAAGTTCTATTTTTTGCAGTTCTATTTAAAAGTTCTATTTAAGTCAGTTTTTGAAATCTATGTGAGTTAACCAAAATGTAAATATTTCAATGTGTATTCTATTTTCATTAAAAATTATTTTTTACTTCTTTTGTGTAGACTAGTGATTAAGAATATATCGCTCCTCTTTATACTTTTAAGTTCTCAAAAAAGGATTATTTTAATTAGATTTGAGGCTACAGCAACTTTTTTGTGCGAAGAAAACTTTAAACATTTCAGTTTCAAAATGAATTTCGACTACGAAACTTTTGTTTTCCACTTACCTTTTATTGATTTTTCTTTTTCTTCCAGAGGAATACGATTTTGCATTTCTCTTCTGAAAATCCGCCAATGTATCGATTTTGCAAAACAATTCAAAAGCCGTCCTGCTTTTAGTTCCTTCATTCATTTAATTGGACCTCTTGCGTTAAAACTAACATATTTAAGTTCCCAAATATAGGAAATTAGACCCCATTAAAATGTTTTATATGAAGCTTGATTTGAATTTTTGACTATAGCTATTGAGTTTCCTCTAAGATTAATAAAATATACTCTAGTAAAATTATTACTAATAATATATACCCAAAATATTGAAAAATAATTAATTTTATGCCTTTTTCAAATGCATTTATTTTCTTTTTCATTTCAATGCATACACAGGGTAGAGTCATTAAATAATAAGGCTGATGCTATAACTTGTATTTAATTCCATTAAATTCGTTTTTACCCCTATCTTCTAATTTAAATTCCCTTTTGTTTGGATTGCATGCAATATTATTCTTACAATCCATACACAGAGGCTGTTCACACATTTTTAGACGATGTATATTGTATTCACAAAACTAAATTACATAAAATTCTTGTGTTTTAAATGTTCTATTTGACATCCCTTATTCTGAACTATCTTTCGACACCGAAATTTCCAGGATAATAATGTCTTTTGAAGTGTCAGAAGAGGTATTCTATCCCATTCCTCCTGAACAGCTTTCCAGAGTCCTGTAAGGGTTTTGGGACGACGTTTGGATAATGCAGATTTTAAAAGTCCGAAAGCACAAAAATCCATAGGTGATACATCGGGAGATTTAGTAGGGATATCAGTGAAGGGTATCGCCTTGATACCAGTTTTTTGTTCCATTTCTTTTAGGAAATTTACAGTGGATTTTGATGTGTGACTGCTAGCTTTGTCCTGATGGAGTCTCACAGATTGATGATACTGTGGGTAAAGCGATGGTATTTCATTCAGAAAAATTGGCGATAAAATATGTTCCTGGTAGTATTTGGAGTTAACCTTGACATTTTTTTACCACTCTCTTTATTTTTAACTTGCCATTATAAGAAAAACCAGCAACAATCATGAATCCCTTAGAAAAACTTTCTTTCGATTCTTTGAACCATGTACTTAAATTTTTTTCTCCCTTTTATGATAATAAATGGCTCTTTTTTGTTGCAATCATTTAAATACACCCATAATTGATCTATTGTGACAATTGTTTTCCATTTTTCTTTGGATAAGTGTTTCTCATATAAAATTCTGCAGCGAGTCCTGCGTTCAGCAATATGATTTGGAAGAAGACGATGCACATTGCGTTTTCTCGCTTTCTTAAGATTTAAATCAACGTTTATCATTTTGTTTACAGTGGACACCGAGCATTTTAATGATTTTTCAACTGTCCTTTGACTAGGGGGATTTTCTTTTAACATTAAACAACGTACCTTTGCAATAGTCGAAGATGTCCGTTTTTTCCTTGGATACTTGTTTGGAATTTTTGTCCCACTTGAGGCTCCAATTTGACGTTTTTTTCCTTTTATGTTGACGATATTATCTATCGACGCTTTAGATATCACAAAACCATGACTCCCACCTCGTTTTTGGATAACGGAGTATGCATATTTCTCTTCGGAAAGAGCATAAATGTAGCCTTGGAACCACTGCTTTGTTAAAAACGCCATTTTGAATAAAAACAAAACTTTCAAGCCGCAGACGATAATTTTGAGTTTTAAAAACATAGTACAATTGCAATTATTTCTTTTGCAGCAAACGATTTTTTATTACCGCTTACCAAAATCGTCTAAAAACTGTGCGAACAGCCTTTGTAGTATAAAAGATAAGTTGAAGTTCATCTATCAGCCGTTCCAAGATATCCGAAGTTTAATTGTTTTCTAAGTCATTAATGCAAAATACGTCCTATATACTTTATTGATTTGATTTTTAACTAATGACACACAACGTAGGAGATCTCGTTAGTATGGAAGTCACTCTTCATAAATCCTTGCAATCATAAGAACTACTTCCAAAATCTTTTAAAATCAAAAACCTGCTTCACACACAGTTTGTTCCCTGATGCATCGTCCTGATGTAGAATAGGGACGATAGTGGAATGATTAGTACACTGGAATTCGGCACCAGGATTTTCGAGCTAAAGCCTCGCTGTTGAGTGCTCCTTGCCATTGATTGTCTTATCTGAAATCATCTGGATATTCAGCAATCCCTTGAAACATTTTGACCATATTTTCTTTCGAGTTATACTATTTGATGATCTAAGTCATATGGAACGTTCTTACACGATCTTACACGTATACAATTCTCACGCCTGATAAATATTTGTTTCTACTATTCAAACATAGGCATACTTGATCCATAATCGTCCTAGAAAGGTTGTGTAAACATACAAAATATCAGAGGACATTTTGTTCAATATCATAAAAGATTGCACGTTAACACGTAACTCAACTTTACCTCTTCAAACGGAGTGAATTAGTAATAAACACTGCAAGCGAGAGAAACTAAACACGAGGATCTTACACGCGCAAATACGATTAAGAACAGTTCAAAGCCTATGTTCCCCCACTCGCATTCGATTCAGGATGCTTGGTTTCCTTACTCGAATCCGCACAATCTCATTACCTAATAGCCTCACTTCGTACGTTTCAGTTTAAAAAAATTTCACATTTACAGGTGGTAGACAAAATAATGAAAATTTTTGCACCAGAACAGGCGTGATTAAAATTTGAATAAAAAACGGGATAGGCATGGCTTGATTAAATAATTTAAAGGCCTAAAGCCCAATCACATTTTTAGGCCCCTTTCATAGTTGTATAAGTAAGCGCCGACAAATCCTTTTTTCAGTAAAAGAAATATTCATAAGAATTTTTCTTTGAAGCCATTGAATATTTTGCCACGTGTCTTTTTTCTAAAATTTTAATCAACACAACCCATGTTTTCAATTTTTAAAATTATTAGAAAAAAACTTAAATGCGTTTGCTTTAAAACTTCTGAGTAATTAGTTAAAAAAATTGAAATAAAAGTAATCATTTAGCAAACACTATTGATAAGTAGCACTTTTTGCAAAATTGTCATACATATTCTATGATAATTATACTCCTTAGAAGATTTAAGTTTCCTTGCTTTGTAATGAAACACTTATTAAGGGTAATCTTATCCTTTTGTATCATTATTTATAATTAACTTTACAAAGGGTTGAAACGATTATTATCAATGGTAAACCATAAATAACTTTCAACATGCTTAAAGAAATGAAAATAATGTTTGCTTATAGCGTTATGGGTGAACAGTATCAAAATAACAATAATAACAATAAAAATAAAAACTTATTTACATTTAGTTAATTACAATTCCTGAATTAAAATTATCCATTTTTCACTAAATTTGTTATAACTTTGTGTTTTGTTTTTCACAATTAGATCTTAGAACCCAAATCTCAATCATGATCTCAGATTGCAAAATATTAGTTCCAGCAAGTTTATTATGTAAAATATTTTCCTTTATCCATAACTTAAGATTTTTCGATTCGCATGAACTTAAAATGTGGATTGTCGACAGTTTAAGAAATATTGCATGGCATTTTATTACGTTATTCAATAAACTTTAAAACATTAATAACAAGATCGTTTTTCAAGAAAGGAAGGTGCAAAAAAAGGACTTTTATTTCTTGTAGAAAATTTTAATAACTATTGATTATTTCCATTTTTAAGTCACTTGTAATTTTTTCAATACACACAGGTTTGCAAGAAATAACATGAAACAATTACCTTTCTTATCTATCTAATTTTAAATTTACATGGAATTAAGATTTTTGAGATTCCTTAATATTAAAGTTTCATCACTTGATCTTTACATACAAAATATATTTATATACTAAGTTCAAAGCGTCATGGATAATGACTTAATTTTATTGTGTAATCCATACTTAATAGCTTAGATGTATTTATTAACCATGCATTCGAATAAAAAAAGCCTTAGTTTGCCCTTTAGACTATTATCTCCCATACTATTTCCTTTACAAAACACTTTTTAAGTATTTCATATTTAAAAATTTAATGTTTTTATGTTGTCTTTATTATTCCTTACTATCTGTTACTTGCTATCATCTATATTAATAAAGCAATCGTGTTGTCTGTCGGTCGGTCACACCTCCGGTTTCACCGGCTCAAATTCGGTCATATTTGAAAATGTCGAAATTGATGTATTTTTTTTTCATGAAAGTACATAAATGTTACATATTTGGAAAGAGCTTTAAAAACTGATATTTTTTTTCTGCGTACACTTAATCTGTTACTTCAATAGTTTTAGGGTTATTAGGATTATAATCTTGAGATCTTACGATCATACGATGTAAACAAAGCGTGATTCATTCACAGCGTGAATCTCACTAAAAAATTAATCTCTGAGAAATGAAAAATATACCCATGCGGTGACGTCAAACTTCAAAAGAGATAAAGTTTGACGTCACCGCATGGGTATGTTTTTCATTTATCTCTTGATATATTACGCTGACGTGCGTGACACTGGAATTGACGTTTATGTATAATGAAGAATGGCAACTGCTACGGCAATTTTATTTTGCTTTCGCACATTGTCGGCCAATAAATTGACAAAAATCATTAAAAAATTAATTTAAAAAAGCAAATTGAGCCCCAATTTCGTTTATGCTGAGTTGCCTTTCTCGGGTCTGTAACGGCATAAAATGTAAATAATTCATTTAAAATGGACATGGACATGGAGAAAAAGTTTTCATGAGGTTCCAAATAGGGCTAAGAAAGCCCTTTACCCTCGGTATGGATATGGGAAGCACTGAAGGTTTTCACGCATGGTCCAAGGCGAAACGAATCAAGTTTTAAAGAAAAAAAAAGTTAAGTTATAAAATAAATTAAAGAAGTTACAAAAATAAAAATAAAAACATTAGAATTTAGTAAGTTAAAGTTTTAACACAAAATTAAATCAGCAAGATTTGTATCTTACATAAAAATTTGCATCAAGCCGATTCGTTTAGAGAATAAATTTAAAAAGTGAAATCTTAAGGGGATAAGGGACCTTGAAACTAGAATTTTTTAATTTTCAATTTTTAACTCTATATACAAAATGAGAATAATTAATTTTCTTTTTTACTATATCGAAAACCCTTAGAATTCAAAATTGGGAATTTTTTGCAAAATAATGACAGTTTTTCAAATTTTTTCAAAAATGCTAAGCTTATTCAAAATGCTCTGTGCGCATTCTATATTAATTAAAGTCTTTAATTTTTTTATTATAACTTTACAATATGTATATAAATAGAAATGTGCATTTAATTTTTTTTTTGTAGGAATCTAAAGTCTTAAATAATTTTTTTCTATTCTGCCTGTTATTTTTTTGTTTTTTTAAATATTTTTACCTTATTTTATGGTCTATACATTTGAAAAATATTTGGGATTTCAAAGAATTATGCTCAGTTTTGCGACAAAAAATTCAATAAACAATTCTGAGCAATTTGGAAGATATCAGAAGAAAATGAATATGCATGGAGCCTTTTGAAAAATTCTAGCATTTTTGAAGAATTTTTTGATAAACAGGTCTTATTCCTCAACAAAATATTTATTTGTGAATTCTAAGAATAGTCAATGTAGTAGAAAAGTATATTAATCATACTCATGAGGTATATAGAGTAAAATATTGAAAATTAAAGAAGAACGAGATTAAAGGTCCCTTGTTCCCTTAAATAACCTTTAACAGATGTAGCTCAAAATCAAAGAAGATAAATACTCTCCGCCAGTCCGGAACAACGAAAAACGACAGTTAATGGAGGCCGTTACATCAACTAATAAGAAATTTGGCCTAAATGACTAGAATGTGCTACGATTCCCAAATACGGTAAAGAAGAGGAATTATCCCACAATGGCCGTGTTGTGTGGCCTTGGTCATGAGAATTTCTAGCTAGGGAGGCTAAAAATTTGTTCACGGCCATCAATAGGAAAAGTGCATCACAGATGTATAAAATTGGAGGAACATTGGGCTTTGAGATTCCTCCACAAAATACTTATTTGTGAATTCTAAGTATCTTTAATGTAGTAGAAAAGAATATTAATTATACTCATGTGGTATATAGAGTAAAATATTGAAAATTAAAGAAGTACGATATTGAAGATCCCTTGTTCCCTTAAGCATAATCTTGGGTTTCAATTACGGAAGAAGCCAAATTTTAGTTTAGATGTATAGAAAAATAAATAAAACATAAAAAATGTAAGATATATTATATATTAAGATCACTGAGTGTTAAAATATCGTAAATATTAACTTCGCTTGAAATTATTATAAAAATGTTCCTTCATAGTAAATCTAAGAAAAGTTTTAAACTCGCCTCTTATATATTAACTCTAGTCACTTTTCATAAAATATAGGATAATTATTTATTACTTGTTACAAGAAAGAAATGCTTTCCCAAGAGAGATGTCAGTTCAAATTAAACTTTTTGACGTATATTTTGGCTCTAAAATATTAGCAGTTTATTTCCCGATCCAAGAAATTCTGAAGCATTTTGAAAATAAATGAGTTTCTGAGTTATTCTAGATTCCAAACGCTTTTAAAGTCAGTGATATAATTTTCTTTAAAGCGTGGTAAAATATTTTGGAGTTAAACCATACACAGAGGAAACTGTGTGTCAAAACATAAATCAGATAAATTGATATTGCTGCATGTACTAGTTAGTAGTGCATTAGTATAGACCGAAACTCAATTTTTTTGCTGTTTCAATTATACGTTTTTGCGCATGTATTACGAAACAGAAGTGACTATAACTGAACATTCAAACCCCCTGTCGAGTCTGCCGCGTCAACTCCTGTTTTTTTTGTTCCTGTACTTTCCTCTCAAGAAAGCAGGGGGGTAGGGCAATGACCCCGGCTCGATAAGGGATTCGAGATTGTTGACGGTGCCCCGAGCAGAAGTCAGGGGGACGTGGGAGAGAGTGCTTGTGCTCACGAGAGAGAAGGCGTGTGGTTTTTTTTTATTCTGCGGTGCTGGCTCTTGATAGAGTCGGGCAGACGAATACGGTGCGTGGGTGTATTGAGACCCCGAAGACGCACTAGGTCTCTGTTTGGTAACAGTCATTAGGAGATGACTGAAATAGTTAATTGACTGTATAATACTGTAAATAAGTTTGTAGACAGCGGCGTTTGTGCTTGCGAAAGAAATAAAACTTTGAATATTCACGGGTGTGTACTGAACTTTATGCTGTGAAAATTTACTTGTGTATCATTGAAAACGTCTTGACAAACTAACCAAAGTGAACCCGTTGAAGTGAAGGGGTTCGACACCCCCCCCCCCAAAAAAAAAGTAAAAGTTGAAGTAAAATATGCTCTAATCAACTTGAGGCCGATCAATTCAAGGCAAATATCACACGAATTGTGCCTCCGAATTAGAAAAACAAACTTGCTATTCATTACTTTAGAGAAAGACAAAATGTGTTTATCAGTCCATTCTAATTTTACTTAAATCTTTGGTATGTCAATAATTAATTTTCAACTCCTTCAATGAGTCTGTAACAATTATTAAAACTACATTTATTGTTTTCCGATTTTACTGGGAGAGACTTTATGATTTTACTGGGCTTATACTTTTTTTCTGATTTTTTAATAGCATTTTTAAAGAGCTTCTTTCAAATGAAAAGGTCGTCATCAAAAGTGTTACTTCAGCAAAGTAGTTTTTCTTCGAAAACTATAAGGAAGAATTCATTGGAAAAGATTACTCATAAGTAGCTCAAATGGGTCTGAGAATGGAACATCAAACTATTCCTTCAATTCAATACAATATCGAAATTCGCCAGAAATAGGTTGGGACCAAAGAGTTGATCTATCTCCTAAAGTTCTCATTTTTTTATTCCCTTCTCATATCAGCAATTGTCCATTAGATATTATTTTTTAAATGGTTGACGATCAGTTTAATGATTTCTGCATATTTCAGGATTATAACCCTGAATAATTCCTGCATTTTCATTTCAGGACGTATGTTCTACAGTTGAGATATATCTGGACTGCAAATCTTTAGCTTAACTTTTCTCCGAACCTGGCTATCAATGATCGAGCCTCTGAATGTAAAAGCATGCTTAAAAAAATAAATATAAGGTTCCTATACCAATACTTAAGCATCCTCATTAAAAATGTGTTAGAAGTTTCTTTAAGCATTAATTAATTCGGAAGTGCTTTATCTTACAAATAAATTTAGCTAAAGGAAAAGGAAGTTTTCCTCAAAATTTTAAAATTCCCCTCTAAGGAAAAAGGGAAATATTTTATAAATTCAAAAAGTCAAATTAATAATTTCTAATCTATAAATAAGATGTTTCCCCTCACATAAAGTATAAAATGCAAAAGAAAATAAATAACCGTGACAGAAAAAGTAATAAAACATTTTATTTTTATCCATGATTTAAAGTCTGAAAAAAAATGTCACATTCCAACGTGAAACACTCTCTTGTGAAGAAGTATTTATTAATTTACGCGAACTAAATAAAAACGACACATAAACACAAATGTATTCAAAAATTCTTTCAATTAAAGTTTTTTATGTGTCTTCACAACTACAATTTTTAAAATTTAGAAATTCCGTTTTCCTGGTAATTTCTTTGACAATTACACAATGTTTCTTTTCCAAAACGTGGTAGCTTTTTATCTCTCTTTTTTTTTTAAACGTACAGTTTTTAATTCAAGCAGGTTTGTCTTAATAGGTTAATTAACAAAGTAACGGATTTTCTACTACCCACAAACTTTGGCAACTGTAACAGAAAAAAAAAATTATCCATTGTTTTCAAGTAAGTTTAAATGAAAATATATTGTGCATAAAGACAGATGGAACAGCACAATTAGTAGCACCTGTTACCGTTTATTTATTTTCCTTTTAAAGAAAGGAAAGTAGTGGTTGGAAAAGTAATTACATTTAAAATGAATTAAGAGATTTCCTTTAATTATTAACAAAGTCCTATTTAATTAATGAAAATAAAATAAAGTCTCCTATTTTAATTGAATATCATTTTACTTTGATTTTTTTACGTGAATGTTTCTATTAAATTATTTAAATAAAGAAATGGGAGTTTTTAATCTTTTTATGTATTATTTCTATTTTAATTATAAGATGTTAATTTATCTGTAGGTAATAGGAATGAATATTTTGAAATGCTTAACGTCTGATATTAATATTTATAGAAACCAACGAATCAGCATACATTTTGTAATTAATCATATGAATATAATTAAATTACTGTTCAGAACTTGCTTCAGAAAAATGTTTCGAATTCATTCGCATCTATGGAATGAGAGCCATTAAACCTTTCTTTTAGTTCTAAGCCGATAAAAAGTGCGAGTATATTTGAAAGATAGCAAATTAACTAAAATATCGTTATCGAAAGCATTCGTAAAAACACGGAAGCATTAAAGCTGTTCGTGGTATTGCAAATAAAAACAAAATAAACCAAATGACGGCCTATGTCTATGTCACGAAAACATGAGAATAAAATGTAATTCTCAGCAGCTTTAAAGTAGTATTATTTCTTAACTAGTGAAAAAGGATTTCATTGAGAAATCAACAATCATTTGTCTTGACGGAGGGCATAGCATTTATGACGGGCACAGCATTTAGATGACCAAAATATATAGCATGTTATATGCCAATAGATATCTGTCACCCATACCATAAGAGATGGTACAAAAAAAAGAAATTCATATATTAATAAACGTATCTTGAAAGATTAAGTTCTACAATGGATTCTAGATTCAATAATTACAAGATAAAAAGAGCTTTTTATATACCATGTTTTTAAATTCTTTTGATGAATTATCCCATCAACTTAAAAGAAAATGAAGTTAATTGGAAGTTAACTTGCGTTTAACTTTTCGTTCCCGTCCCGGCCGACAGATGGCTGCACCGGTCTCCAAAACAAAATTAACTGAAAATAACTGAAAAGGGATTTAATTCTGCTTAAAGATGGCTAAAAGTATTAAAATAATGCATTGTCATTGCGTTGTGAGCTATTCTAAAAGTTTCAAATGTCTAGTTAGTCGGGAAGTTAGTTAAAAATCTATAGAGAATCTAAGCTCACTTCTACCCAGACTTGGGTGTATATAATTTGAAGTGGCACTCTAAATGAATTTGATGCAAACACAGTTTATACATGAAATAATGTTTATTGAATTCGTTGCACATATAGAATTTGCTTTTACAGCAATAAGCATACGTACCGCTTGTACGGAATATATAAATACAGCTTTCAAGAACAATAAATTTTTCAATACTCACGAACAGTAAGTCAAACCAGCAGTACTGCCACGTAAACTTCGGGCCCCCTAAGCACTAGCTCAGGATAGTACTGGAGCTGCATACCTCGTAGCTCCCTATCGCTTATCTACCAACTTTAACAACCTTCTTCAACCCTAACCACCTTTTTAAAACCCTTTTTTATTAATGACGCTGCATGGTACTTATACTAAGCGCTTATGCCAAAATTAGCATATCCCAAGCAGCTTCTTTAATTCATTCACTCAAAAGTTCGATTCTTGTCAATCGAATCTTGTGTATACCTTGCAAATCGATTGCAAGATTTGTACGGGACAAACAAACAAACAAACAAGAAAGCGAGTTAATAAAAACATGGTAAAAAGTTTGTTCACCGCTTCCACGGAAGCAGTTCTCAGAGAACGGTTTCATACGTTCGACAAATTTGGACTTCTTTTGAAATAACAGATCAAGTGCATATTTCTGTGTCATAGTGGTATTCCTTTTTGAAAGTATTTTTACCAACTGAATAAGTTGTCCCGCAGCACTACCCGCAGTGTTCAAGAAGGGTTTCTGGAACACAGAAAAAGTTCCAAGCTATCCTTGACTTTCAACTTCCTCAGTCATGAAATCTCTACATTTTTCGTCAAGAAGAAAATTATATCGACGAAACCTCATAACTTTAAATGATTGAAAGACTTGAGCCACAGCATGCTACTACATCCCCTTCATACTTATTGTGATATGTCTCCGAGGCTAGGGCTATTCGAGGTATCCATAATAGAACACATACATAGTGTAGCCGTGTTTTGGGTGCTTTTAAGTGATAAATATAAAGCATGTACGTATGCATGTGTTGGTGTGTGTTAGAGAATCAGACACTTTGAAATACATGGTATTTCAAAAAGAATCACCCGATTTGAAGTGAGTATGTTATGAAAAAAATTGAACATAGAAACTTAAAATTAATTTTATATTTGTAAGGTATACATAAGATTCGATTCACAAGAATCGAACTTTTTAGTGAATGAATTAAAGAAGCTGCTTGAGATATGCTAATTTCGGCATACGCGCTTGGTATAAATACCAAGCAGCTTGATTAATACAGAGGTTGAAGAAGTTTGTTGTTAAGGTTGATAGATAAGCGAGAGGGAGCTACGAGGAAAGCAGCTCCAGATGCTATCCTGCGCCAGTGCTTAGGGGGCTCAAAGTTTACGTGGCAGTACTGCTGGTTTGACTCTCTGCTGGTTTGTGAGTATTTGCAAAGTGTATTTCTATTGAATGTTAATATATATTCCGTACAAGTAGTACGTATGCTTATTGCTGTAAAAGCAAATTCTATATGTGCAATGAATTCAATAAACATTGTTTCATGTATAAACTGTGTTTGTATCAAATTCATTTAGAGTGCCACTTCAAATTATATACACCCAAGTCTGGGTAGAAGTGAGCAATTCTCTATATATTACATGGCTAATCATAAAGTTTTTTTAGAAACCAAATTAAAGGTGCTCAATATGCCCACCTTTGAATGCACGACATATGTCTATACAGTAGGCAAATTCGTCTCAAACTTTTGCCAGCATGTCTGCATACACTGCTTCCACGTTTGTTATGCTTACACAGACAATCCGTGTCTTGGATTTGTTTATACCATCGCCTAATGCTCTGAGAGGAAGGAACTTCAATCTACCAGGGTTTTATCAACGAAAATCACGCTGAACAGACTGTTACGGACTCACACTTTGCAAAGAGTAGAACACAAAATGATTTCTGTTGTGCAATCGCCATATTTACAAATTCTGAAGTGGCGGACGAAGGAAGAGCGTTAGCGCTACGTGTCAGCACTACGTGAAACTTGAGATTTCCCATTTTCTCCCTGTACATTATTTGATCAAAACGGATTAAAAGATGAATAGTTATGATTTTTTTAAAATCGGATGATTCTTTTTGAAACACGCTGTATTTCTGTGAACGTTTTATTCATTTGCATCGAAATAGCATTTTAAGCAGTTTAAGTTTGTTTTAACTTAAGTCATTTTAACATGAGCTGAAAATAGTTCTTGATATTTCTTATGCGTAGTATACAGTTAGGCAGCTTTCCAGCACAATCTTTAGCGGAGGTCCAGAATCGTTATTTGAGGTTCTTTGCTCCAGCTATGAATATTATTTTATTTTAATATTAAGTAAATTTTTTACTACCTCAAGCTGTTGTGTTTCAGTAATATACTTGAAATTTTTTTACATTTTCATGTAACTATATCATCTGAAGCTAGCGTGCAATAATAGCATGTACCTTGTTGTATTTCGACAATATGATATGTTGGCTTTTGTCCCACCTTTACTTCCCAATGACAAAGGAAGTTCAGCTATATTTTCAGGATTCGCTATGGCTATAGTTGCAGCACATTGTCACGAACAATTTTATATAATAGTTGTTTGTAGTATAAATATAATTTTTATATTAAGGGTATTTAAGAGTAAACTGGGCATTGATGACTGGCTGAAGTTTCGGTCATGAAATACATAATTCATCAAATTTCCTTATTTTTTTAAACCTTGCAAAACCTGACAACAAGCATATAGCATACCAAAGAGGTGGAAGAGAAAGAAAAAATATACAGCTTCGCCTTAAAGGTTACTTTGAACCTAGATTTTGTCCTTGTCATGGACTCCTCAGAAAACCATAACCAATGAGTTCTCTGGAGGGAAAGGAATTTCCGTAAATTTTTACTGATGATAGACAAAGTTCAGTCCTCCAGCCCACTTCGGAAAGAATCATCGTCTATCACTAGTTGTATTTCAAAATTTACAGCTCAAGAATATGACAAAAGCATGTGAAAGAAGAGGAACTAAATTCGAAAATAAACATCTATGTTTGTCATCCTCTTGGTATAATTATCAAATAATCACACACATATATATATATATACATATATATATATATGTGTGTGTGTGTGTGCGTGTGTGTGTGTCTACTGATAATACCCAGTTATAAAAGAGAATAATGTTTAAGCCCATAAATCATTTTCTATTAGAATAGACAGAGGATAACTTCACCCAAATATAAGTCGAGCTGTACAACACGATAATATTTTTTAAATAACACTAAAATTTTTCATACATATAAAGATGAGTATAAAAATTTAAGATTCCAATCTTTTCAATTTTGTACATAAGAAGTTATCTCTTTAAGTATAATTTTCATTTCAGTAATGAATGCTCAAGTACCTTCGATAAATATTTATTAACTTGGCATCTATAATTTCATCTGCTGTGATATGATGTTCCGAAAAAGCGAAAAATATTTACAATGAACCGAATTAGCAAGGTTCATCAGAAAATAATTGAGTAATCAAATCATTTTTATGCACTGACATTGTAACAACAAATAACTCTAACCGCAGTGAAATAAAATAAACAAGTGAATGAGACACATGATACGTTAGAGTAGAGCATAATAAATCCACTTATGTTCCATATATGTTAACTTTTATTGTGCACTTGTGATGCATAAAACGACAATTAAACCGCGCATGTAATTAAATTTTTTGAGTTAGAATGGGACATAAACGAGAAATGCTTGCTTTTAAACTGCCCAGCGAATGGCATTGCAGCAATAAAACCAAATTAAGGATGCACTAGCCTGAGAAGCATCATAAAGAGCATGATATTACATTTGAAAGCGTTGGAAATGACAGAAAATGATGCTGCAGCGATAGGGACTCAGAATTCACCACAGCAAGCCGCGTTTTATGATAGCTATGAAGTAGATGCACTCAAATAGGGGATTAAATGTTACGTACTTAAAACGTCATATGAAAAAAAACATGTCGTAAAACAAAAATTTACCATGAGTTGCATGAATTATAATACAAAATTTAATCATGAAATACAATCAAGATACTACTAAGAGAAACGCCAAAGGTTAAACAGTAAGATCAATGTTTATAATTCGCTTTATAATAAGTATTAAGAAAAATTAATGGATCGCTTGTAAAGTTTAAGTTCGAATTCCACTTAAATTTACTCTCTACATATAATTTCACTCGTTTAATATACCTGCCTCTTTGAAATACACAGTGATGAGTGTCATTCTTAGAGCTCCTAAGAAAAGCTTACGAATATTTTGGTTTAAATCCCTACTATGAAGGTTACCAAAAGACATACTGACAAAAAAAATGAGCCACAAGAAAAGTGAACGGTTTTAAGAGATAAAAATTGACAGCAAAAAGGGTTCAAGAATGTTAATACATCTGCAACAATAACGTACATGAGTTGGTTGGATTTTTAAGAGCTACGGTCATCTTTTGATAAACGAGGATTAAATTATCAGGGAACTTATTTATCGAAGCAGATTCTAAATGGATATTAGCATTCACCACAAGATTTTTTTATAGAGAAATGAAACTGCTAATATTTCAGGTTATCTATCAAACTAATCGGGTATATCCTTTCGTATTCTCGTGGCATATTAGGGCAATAAAACATTACCTACAAGCACGCACACTCACATACATGCATTCATATATATATATATATATATATATATATATATATATATATATATATATATATATATATTATATATATATATATATATATATGTATATATATATATATATATATATATATATACTAGCTGAAAACCCGCGCTTCGCTGCGGAGTACATTCAAATTAAATACAACGGTCAACGTATGCAATTTATGCCAAAAAATAAATATATATATTTATAATAAATGCGATGATCAATGTATACATTGATGTAAAATATATATCTATATATATATATATATATATATATTTATAAAAAAATCGTAAGGGATATGCATTTTTTTTTATAATATCCAATCGTCTGCTGCATTTGAAAGAGAAAAAAATATTTTTTTTGTCTATTTAGTTATTACGCACGTGACGATAAATTTATTGAAAGTACCAGAATAAGAAATCACGTGATCAGCATTTAATAAATTAAATTCTAAAAATTAATGTTTAAAAATTCACCAAAAATCAGGAAATGGAGGTAAAAATTCGAAAAAAATTTCATTTTGAAGGAATTTTATGATCTTTCTCGTGATATAAATTTTATAACCCTCAATGTATTATTTTAAATGCAAACGTAAAAAAAAGTTTAAAAAACAGCTTAAAAATTTAATTTAAAAAAATCTAAGAAGAATTTTTGAAAAATCTTTCTTAGTGCACCCCTACACTATTAGAAGAATCTCCATGCAGAATTTCAGCCCTTTAGGTCCAGCGGTTTGGTCTGTGCGTTGTATGTCAGTCAGTCATTCAGTCAGTGAATGAATGAGTCAGTTATTTAACTGTTTTATATATATAGATATAAAATAAACTCTGTACGCTAACGTGTTTAAATATGCATTAATCTATACTTATATATAAAGAGACAGCGATTTTGTACGTGGAGGGTAATCTTCAGAACCACTGTATCTGTTTGAAAAATTCTTTCACTGTTTGAAAGGTACAGTATTCCAGATGGACATAGGCTATATATTATGTATATCTGATCAGTAGAAATAAAGTTAGGGGCTTAATCCTAACAATCTCAATTGTTTCCGCTACTGTCTTCTACCGCTTTATGTTCCGAAGATTTCAACGATCCTTATCGTGGTGCTATCGCGGTGGGCTTCTGTTCTGGCGCTAGCGGTTCGAAACTAGCCGTTCTCCGGCACTCCTTTTTCTTTTAAAAAATTGACTTTAATTATTAACTAACGTAATATTAATTTAAGGTATTATTTAGGTTATTATTAAGGTAAAAAAAGATTTACAATTTATTGTCTATCAACTGGAAATTTATTGGTATAATATTTTGTTCAACCCGGACAAAGTCGGGACGAGCCGCTAGTATAATATAATTGTTTAAGTAAAACACAACATTTCAGGTGAGACGGAGGACTATTTGGAAAATAGTTTCATTAGCTTACTTAACAGAAAACTAAGATAATGACAGGTTAAGACCCTCCGTATTGCTAAAAAGGTCAAATCGTAAATCGCTATCGGTGTTCAGCAATCCTCTTGCTTGGACCATAAGAAAAATAAACTTCTCAACTTAAATTTCTGTACACATTTATCACGTACAAATGGCAGTTTCTTTCACTTATATCGTGATGGAGAGTAGTTAATTGTAAGACTACCGACACATAAATAATTCCTATTTCCATGAATGATAAATCCTTTTAGGAGAAATTATCATCCTAAAATTTATAGTAACAGGCATATCAAGAATTTATTAGATAGGGGGAAGAGGAGGACTAAACATACTTAAATAAATCTCAGTGCGCCATTTGGGGGAGGAGGGAGGGAGCTGTGATGCTGCCATGCTTAAAACGACGTACCCCTCGCTAATTAGACTCATTTTGAAGTATGGATTTTAGCTATACCAATCAACGTCAAAATTTAGCCTAATCAAACAATAAAGAGTGCAGTTGAGCTGCGTGAACATCATTACAGGATTGAGTGTTCAGGCGAAGTCGCTCTTTTTGAGGCTGATCTTCACTCCATGAGCTTAAAAAACATCAATTTGATAAATATTACAGTAAACTCTACAGTTATAGCACACAAAATAGAACTTTTTTTACCAGATGTCAGAATAATCAAAGACTAAAGAAAAGTAGAATCATCTGCATCTCAAGCAATTCATTTACATTGGCTTCTTCTCACGTGGAAGTGAGCAGTAATGTTATTGCTGATCGCCTGCCAAAGAAGAGGGTTGGGAAACCTCCAAGCCCAACCAGTTCCTTACTGTCCCTGATTTCTTTTCACTGATGAAATTCTACCATTCTTGAGTTCCTCCGGTTCATTATTAGTTCCAATGGTAATCTCAGTTTTACGGGTGATAGAGGCGGCCATTTCTAACCTCGTTAGTTGTCATTTGAGATCACTCTCTTTTGTTCAGGGTAGTACGGTATCTTCAATACGTCACAAGTAGGCTTTTGAAGGCCTCTCACCGGTCGTCTTCTTGCGTGTCTAGGGTTGACCAAGGAAATATTTTTATGTATCCTCAATAATTCTCTGCTTTCTGAAAAGGCATGAACTCGTGGAGTTCCAAGAGAATAAGAAACAACAACAATCCTTTTAACCTGATTGGTAGTTCCAGTATTAAACTTTTTGTCCCAAATTGGTTTACCCTCGTATGATCATACCGTTTCAAAACCAAAAATAAAGTAGGTGTGGTCAAAATACCACAATTTAAATAATGTTTAGGCTCCAAAATATTAAACTGACGGCAGTTTTCTCACAAATTGATATATTTTACCACCAGGAAGTTATCTGCTCTGAGAAAACAGCTGAATCATGTACTTTCAGGCAAGTTGTACGGATATAGGTGACTGCGCGATCGATGTAAAAGATGTAAACCTGTTGGAAAGGAATTCCACGGAGCAAACTTTAGCTGGACGGAATAATTTTTCCTACTTGTGCACTTGTGTGCTAGTAATAAGTATGCGTTAGTACAGAAAAATGGCTGAGGAATGAGACAGTCCGTAATCAAATTAAACGAATAAAAGGGATATAAATAAAGAACGCGCAAGGGATTTGTGCTAATTAATATATATATATATATATATATATATATATATATATATATATATATATATATATATATGACGAGCGTAGTATTACGCCCACCATATTAAAATTTGTGTCAGTCATGGTAATCCGGTGGCGTAGTGAGAAGCATTCCAGTATACATTGAACACGCAACAGTTCGATTTAACCATATTTATTTCTTCATCCGATTACGACCACTGTTCCAAGTGGCGCACATTTTAGCGCTCGCTATTTCATAAAACTCGCAGACCAGGCTAGCATACTTCCGTTTCCAACGACTTATTCCCGCGATCTGCGTAATTCTTTATTGTCTCAAAAGCCTTTAAAACTCCTGCGCATGCTCTTGACGTTTGCACCGAAGATGAGCCAAAGGCGTAGTCATAGCTGTCAATCAAATCCAACCCTAAAAACGGGAATTCTCCTAATTTCGCGGCGGGTTTCGAGATATAATATGAAAATCGTGATGTGTAATGCCAGGAAATAAATTACCCTGAACCCCCCCCCCTGTAAATTATTTAATTAGTATTGTTCTTTTCCTAATTAATTCATAACATATATATATATATATATATATATATATATATATATATATATGTGTGTGTGTGTGTGTGTGCAGGTATTTGGGCATGTATGTATGTACATATATATATTAGCAGAGTGGTGAATGGGAAAAGGGAGACTAGAGCATAGAGCAAGATGAAGGGTTAAGGAGATAAAAACTCTTTTCTCCAATTTATAATTTGAGTTTAGCATATGTCCTGATATCGTATGTTTAGCATATATCCTCGTAATGATGACAGCAGTCTTGAATTGAGGAGAGGAACTGTTTTATGCTACATCTTTGCTATTTTTGTGAAACTCTTAATAAAGTATTTTCTAGTGCCTCATTGTGAGCAATCAATCACCAATCGATACGTCTCAGTTATGAATGTGAGCTAATCCAGCCTGTCCAAAAGCGCAGCGTATTACATTCCATTTCTTCAGCTCCGTATATTCTAATCTGTAGCTTGGTATTTATTTTTGTAATAGCGTTGTCAAGGGAAAAAAATAGAATTGCTTTTCTCTGTAAAATTTCCCAACGCTGTATTATACGGCCTCGAGAAAGCGCTGATGACTCGTAATATTTTCAGCTTGGAAACTGAGTTTAAATAGCCGTTACTTATTCCCTAAATTGCTAAGAAAAGCGCAAACATAAAGTCGTTGAATGTAACGAGCTCCAACATTTTCTTTGTTCATTCCAAGGAAGAATTTGCGTTATCTTAATAAAAATAAAAGGGTTTCACACAGTCGTATCACTATCATGAAATGAGTAAGATATCAATTTCTATACAAAAAATAACAGAAAATAACTCAATTACAGTAATTTTATTTTAAGAACTCCGTTATGTGAATGTTCGGTACTCAAAAACTCAAATCTGTGCTCTCATGCGTTCTATTTTACATTATGCATCTGAGTCTTATACATTTTACGTAATCTAATTCTTTCCAAATCTACTTATTTTGCCTTAACTCAAATGTAGTATGAGCCAGAAAGTGTTCAGCTTACTATAAATAATGGCAACATAAACTTTATACTAATATCACAACATAAACTTTATACTAACTTTCACTAAATAAAATCTTAATTTTTTTACCATGTGATTAAAATAACACAGGCCAACAAAAAAATGACTTTTTGAAAACATTTTTAACGCTAATGGTAGTTGTTTGTTACGTAATTTTTGGTGCTGAATCCGTATCTGACCTCAGTATTTGTTTATCACCCACAATTTCGTCACGATTTGACTTCGTGGGAGACTAGAAAATTAGCAGATCATACCATAGAAAACAAAAATAAATAAATATTACAATATGAAGAAACTTTTATCCAAGTATAAACATGAAAATACCGTTTTATTACATAGGTCTTATGTGTCCATTGGCTTATATTCCTTTTCCCTCTTCTCCTTAAAGCTCCTGATATTGCTTTTTCGCCCTTGAATCACTTGTTCAACTTTTCGGTGAAGTGACCAGCAGTAGTCTCCCATCATAGTGGTTTTCCAGTGGCCCTGATACCGTCTTTTTATCAATTTGATATCTTGATGAAACCATTCACCTTGCTCGTCACTGACATCACCCAAATTATCTGGTAAAAAATTAAGTGACTGTTCAAAAATTGAATCTTGGAGCTCATCAAACACCCTCAGTTTTTGAACTTTTCAAGCATGTTGGCTACAATAGAAATATAATTTGGGTCCTTTTGTTGCCCAAGAACTTGGTCACAATCTGCTTGAGTGATACCCAAGCCTCCCTCTCTTTTAAAGTCATTTTTGAATTAACGTTGGGATCGAACATCATTTTTCGAATGTCAGGCCCAACAAACACGCGTTCTTCCAATTTTGCTTCTGATAGATGAGGAAACTTCTCGCAGAGATACTTGAAACAGTCTCCATCTTTGGGTAAGGATTTCACAAACTGTTTCATTAGGCCTAATTTTATGTGTAGAGGTGACATCAGAATGTTTTCCGGATCCACGAGGTTCCTACGCAGAATATTCTTCTCTCCAGGCTTTAAAGATTTGCTTGCAGCAAATCTTTAAAAAAAGCCACGCTTTCTGATTCCATATCATGATTTGATATGATGCAATTTCTCGAAACAAAGAAGAACGTTCTATTTGTATTATAATAATCTATTGAGTGTCCGAAGTAGCCTAATGCTCGTGCTTCGTCGAGATACCTTAAGAGTGTTCAAATTGAATCCCGACAAGCGCCATTAAATATCTCCGTGTCTGGGCAGGATATGGGCGTGTTAAATCCGTAAAGTCCCTCTATTTGGTCAGAGAGGGTGGAAGAGTTCCCAAGATGTTGCCCCTGGGGATTCTCGGTCAAAATTGAAGTGGCACCTGGCTAAATCAGAACTCCGACCCTTGTGGTGACATTATAAACAGGAGCCGCACCCCTCAGTCCACTATATATGAACCTGGTCTGGAATACTGCTGTCTAGGGGGCATTAGAAACAACAATAACAACAACAACTATTTGGACCTGGTCTGGAATACTCCCATTCAGGGGGCATTAGGAACAACAACAACAGCTATATGGACCTGGTTTAGAATATTTCTAGTCAGGGGGCATTAGAAACAACAACAACTATATGGACCTGGTCTGGAGTGCTTCCAGTCAGGAGGCATTAGAAACAACAACTACTATATGGACCTGGTCTGGAATACTTCCAGTCAGGAGGCATTAGAAACAACAACAACTATATGGACCTGGTTTGAATATTTCTAGGCAGGGGCATTAGAAACAACAATAGCAACAACAACTCTATGAACCTGGTCTAGAATACTTCTAGCCAGGGGTCATAAGAAACAACAGCAACATAATCTATTGAGAATAATCCCTATTAAAATATTGAGAGAAACCCCGAGTTGGTAGCTATATTTCAAAGGAATTTTGTTGTGTAATATTCAATTTATCTTGCATTGGATCCTTTTTCGAATTTACAACTGTGACTTCTCCGAACACCTCTAATTATAATAATTCTAGTAAGTTACATAGGGCAGAGAGTCGCTATACCTTCATCTCACCACACATCACTTCTCGTAAATACTTTCGGATTTTTAAATTTAACATTCCTATACTTTATAAATGAGGATAAAAACATTTTTTGAGGTTAAATATCGTACATAATAATACAATTTCGTTTGAAGTTAATAGTTTAAATACTGACATATTTGGTTGATTTTCTATTTCAAAAAATTCATAGGAAGAATATGTTCATAATAAAAGAAAGAAAATGTGTAATTAAACCCTTTGCACTTTTTATTTAATAGCTATGAAATTATAATTACTTTTTTTCAGAGCTTTTTATCTCATAAAACAAAAGTGCACTTCATTTAAATAATAAGAGATAAAATATAAACTACAGTTCAGTTGAATGCGTAAGTGAAAGTTTTAATTAAGTTCCTGGCACAAATATAAAAGAAGCTGAGCCTAGAAATAGAAATTTTCAGAGATAAAAGTGGGGTTAAAATCATCAGCGTAATGTTTATACGGTTTTGGAATGTCTCATATATTAATAAAATAAGAGCAGTGAAGATAGTACTTTAGGAAACAGCAGTATGTTATATCTCTTCTGACTCTGCTTTGTTTTTCCTGCGGCATAAACGCATTTTGCAAATTGTTGCATTCTTTCTAGCTCCTTCGGAAACGAGTCTAAACATAGGAATCTAATTAAAGTAAATTTCCACAGAGTGCTTAAAATTGCCATATATATTTAAATACTGTTATGTCTGATGTTTAAGAAAAATCACACGGAGAAATAATAAAATTTATGTATGGTAATTTTCTTTACATTTCCTGTTTGAAATAATGTCCACTGTTAACAGTAATTTGTCTATACTATTGATTTTAGCAAACTAATAGCCTCATTATCGACTTGAACAAAAGCCCAAGTTGTTGACATTTTTCAAAAATTCGAAAGTAATTCAAAGAAAAGTATTGCTTGAAAGATCACATATCATCCGAGATCGAAAAATGTTTTAACTCCTCTCTGAAAGTGCCTGACACCGTTAAAGAGATTTGACATAAGGAAAATGGAGACCTAAAATATTAACTTCTAACACAGTTGTGTCAAAAATCTCACTAATTGAGTCGTTGTTGAGATTTGGTTGGAAATGATTACCATAAAAATGTAATTTTCCTTTTTTGTAGACAGACTTCATCCCTGTCAACATAATAAAAATGTAGATACGCATGAAAAAATTAATCAGGGGATAAGAGGGGGCAAAAAACACGTTTATCGTAAATATCTCATAAAATAACTAAAAACTTTGAAGTCTTACTTTTAAAAGATGAAAAAGAATTCCCTATCATCCGATATTTTTACCATCCGTGTACAATAAAAATTGATTCGTGATAACTTGAATTTTTACCATTTTCGTCCCCTCCCCCTCTTCTAAAATTGCCATTTTTCTTTCACCATTTGATTTTTTTTCACCAGTGAATTTAATTTAATTTCTAACTTAATATAAAACTTATTTAAAAGTCAATTGCTACCTTGAAAAGTTCAGACGGTTGTAGGGGGTTTACGTTATTGTTATTTCCAATAAGTTTTTTTTTTTTTTTCTCTGTAACATTCTTTCATAGTCCATGGTAAAAAATGTCGCTGATAACGATTCTTTAAATAGGATTTTCGTATATTACTGATATGAAACGTGTAGAAAACGAGTAAAAGAAATACACAACTTTTTAATGTCAACAATTAAAAAAAATTAAAGCTACGAAATTCAAAGAAATTAAAAGTTCTTCATTAGGCCGAGACTTGTGGGTCTGCTTTTACTGAAGGCTCCAACGACTGGAATTTCTGTTGTATCCCTTACTTATATGAAAGGATTTAATGATGTTCACATTTGGGAAATGCCGATAGAGCAATTACGGCTTATTCATCTCAGTGGAAGAATTATTTATTTGTTAAAAACTAGTTGACGCGCTTAATTTATTGTGTACATTAAGAGGAGGCCTGTTCCTGTTAGCCTTTTGTATTGTTTGTTGTTGTTGTTTCTCATCCCCAGGACCAGCAGAGCTAGATCAGGTCCATAAGCTCGTTCACTCTGATAAAGTCCAGCACCAAAAGAGGATCTTGAGCCAGGTCCTGCCTGCAGAGCCTGACTAAGGCAGGGGCATACGGGGCAGTTGTCCCGGGCCCCCACATCAGAGGAGGCCCCCAAGTCGAATAGAAAGTTTATTTTACGTTTCCTTCTTTAATGAACTTTTTTTAAACAAAATATCAGTACCGTGTAAAATCCGTCAGATTTATGTTAGCTTCTTTATTAATTTATCGTATGAACACAAAAAATCTATATTACGTAAATCCATGGCTTTCTAGGAGGGAATTTAGCTGAATTCCGCCCTAATGTCAGCAAGGATATGAATTTTTCGCAGCTAGATGACAAAGTTAACAATCAGAAAACTGCATTTCGGAAACTTATGAAAAGTTCACAAACTGCAGCGATATGATTGTTAACTAGGTTTTCTAATTATAAATTTAAATAGCATTTTTGTCAAATTTTGGCTCTTCAGATGTGCTATATCCCTTTTAATAATAGACATAGAATTGTCAGAAAATCAATAAAATGGACAGAACGATATTTCGTCTGACCATTGGAGGGGGGGGGGACTTAGCTATTTTAGGTTCTAGTCAATTTTCTTGTTATATATCTATAATGAGGTGAAAAATTTAAATACCTTAAAGTTCGGTTCTTCATTACTGAAGTAGTGAAGCAGACGGGGGCCCCCAAAGAAGTTTTTGCCCCGGGCCCCAATTAAGCTAAGTCGGGCCCTGCCTGCCTGGTGAGCCCCAGACAGGATAAAATGTGGTCAGGGGAGGCTTGAGCAGTAGAACACTTAGTGCAGATTTCGAAATGCTTACTACCACCAATAAAACTCATTAATGACAGATGACCACTGAGGAAGCGAGTAAGTGTGGTTTGATCTCGTCTACTGATGCCCCGAACCAAAGAGCCGCCTGGGCTCCTACTCTGGTACCATATGTTTACTGGTGGTACCGTCCAAATGGCCTTGTTATGTTCCTTACATTTAGAAAAAAGCTCCGAATAAGTAAGAGGAGCGACAGTCGTTATGGCCTCTTCAGCACCTGCTTTGGCCAAACTGTCCGCAATCTCATTTAGCCTTTTGTATTAATAGCATATACTGAAAATACCACAGCAAAACCTTTCTGTTTAGTACAACATCTTACTGGGTCCTTTGAAGACTGCTGGGGATTGAAGTGCTTTTATTTCAAACCCCTCTTTCAATTGTCCGGATTTAACTAATTTCTACATTTTTTTTATTAAAAGATGAAAGCCAAACAAAAAAAGTGGGGATTAAGCAAAAATTTCATGTTTAAACACGATTTAAGGAAAAGATTCTCCTTTGATTTAAATTTAGTTTTCTGTAAGGAAACTTACAAACATTTTTTATTTCTGTTTTCAATGGACTTTAAATTAAGGATTTCCAGTCAAGAAAAGAATGGGGCAAATCCCTGTAGCAGCTTTACAATTTTTTATGTACCAATGAGCTATAGTCCAGGTTACTGATATTCATCGTTGTTTTAGTACATAGGAAAATAAAAAGAAACAAATCATTGAAAATTATAATTGCATGTTATTGACGAATTAATATTATGAATTAATATTATAGTATATCATATCTTATATGTATATATATCAAATACATTTGAGCAAATCTACTTGGTAAGTACATACATTTATTTCTGAGCATGTATAAATTACTTTTTCAACTCTATATACAACGGAATAAACAAGGTTATAGTTCTTCATCCAGTTGTGAAATATTTGATGGGTTATAGATATTTTAGAGTACCCATTTAGAGCTAGCACCGAGCAATTAATCTTCAGATGCCTATCCATCTGACGGCCAGTGACAGAAATAAGTATCTTACAAGATCAAGTATGGTTTCAGAAACAAGATAAAATAAAGATTTTAAAGGTAACCACAAAACGTCAAGAAAGAAAAAGCTCTAGGGGGGAGTGGGTTCCAGGATTTATGATCTACATTTTCTGAAGAGTACAAAGCGAAATTTTGCCCAAATTCATCAAAGGAAAAGTTGAACTAATATATATATATATATATATATATATATATATATATATATATATATATATATATATATATATATATCTGTGTGTGTGTGTGTGTGTGTGTAATATATCCATTACATCTCGTTCTTAAAATGCAACCTGAAAAGGAAAACTAGCTCAAATTTACATGGCTGGAGGAATGCCTGAAAGGAATTAAAATTTTGAAGCAGTCGTGTCGAATCGTTTTATTTAAGCGACAGAAAAATACGTCCATTCACTTCAGATGCTCGGAGCGAAGTGTAATATCACCTTTCAACCTTACGCGCTAGAAGCGAGGTACATGTGCCTGTTATTTTGAAGTGTCAGCGGAATTTGGGGCTGGCGATGCGAACCACGCCTTTCTCGAGACGTATACACGTGTAGAAATGCAACGTTTGCTGTTTTATGGGAAGTTCTGTTGCTATGGGTTTTTAAAGCGCTAAAGTAATGTTACTGGGGATTGGATTTAGGAAAGGGAATTTAAATGATAGAATGGAGGGCCTAATATTTAATTTATTATATATATATATATATATATATATATAAAGTCTTCATTTGCATTTTAGATATTTCTGTTTCATAATATTATCTTCATTTTACCATACTCGATAAAATTGAGAAAATTGATTAATTTTTACGTGGTTTACGTATTTGATGGCATTGCCATTAATGGTTGGGAAAACATCAATGTCACGTTTCAAAAGGAATAACACTTTATTAATCAAAGAATTGAAATTCATGACAACTTTCACTACATCTTTCCATTTGAAATTACTGACGTTAGTATGCAGCGCCATATAATTAAATATAGGAATGCATATTTTAAAATAATGTATGTTTTGCTCTTATTTTATCGCATTGTAGATCAGTTTACATATCCTGTAGAACAAAATATCTGAAGCCACACAAATTTTATATGTTGACTAATATAAAACTTTTTAATTATCTAGCTTTTCCTCTTTCATTTAATTAGAGATCCACAGGAAATGCAATTTTCGCCAGAACAAACGAAAAAGATATATATCAAGACAAATAGAGATAAAAAAAAAGTTCACCGCTCTTCCGCCTGGCCATATATTTCCATTACGTCTCTTCACTCTATGATAAATATCGAATGGTTTTTGTTCTGCTTTTTTCGCTCTCTTTCGAGATTTACTCAGGAAAATGCACCTTGACAGCATTCACTACGAAATGTTTGTTGAATAAATGCTGACATGTTAATGCGGGGTCGGTCCGACACGTCGGTATTTATTCGCCAAACACGTTCAAGCCCCTCACTCAGGGCGAGGGATTAACTTAGTATTTGTGATTGCCTCGAGTGATGGCGAACTTGTTGCTTTGGTGGGATTTGAGGGATATTCTGTGGATTTATATTTGCGGCTTGTGAAAATAATTTACTTTTTGTTTTATAATTTTTCTCTTATTTTTTACTGGTGTTTGCCTAATGTCAAATACTGAGCACTGTTTTAAAATGGAATTTAATAACAAAAAAAAATTCCAGGTAGTCTCTTCTAACGAAACTACCACGGGTTATTAACGCAGGATTATTTATCGTTGCTTACCTCTTTTGCATGTATATATATATATATATATATATATATATGAGAAATACTGAGCACTGTCAAATACTGAGCACTAATGTCAAATACTGAGCACTGTTTTAAAATGGAATTTAATAACAAAAAAAATTCCAGGTAGTCTCTTCTAACGAAACTACCGCGGGTTATTAACGTAGGATTATTTATCGTTGCTTACCTCTTTTGCATGTATATATATATATGAGAAATACTGAGCACTATCAAATACTGAGCACTAATGTCAAATACTGAGCACTGTTTTAAAATGGAATTTAATAAAAAATAAAAAATTCCAGGTAGTCTCTTCTAACGAAACTACCGCGGGTTATTAACGTACGATTATTTATCGTTGCTTACCTCTTTTGCATGTATATATATATATATATGAGAAATACTGAGCACTGTCAAATACTGAGCACTAATGTCAAATACTGAGCGCTGTTTTAAAATGGAATTTAATAACAAAAAACAAATTCCAGGTAGTCTCTTCTAACGAAACTACCGCGGGTTATTAACGTAGGATTATTTATCGTTGCTTACCTCTTTTGCATGTATATATATATGAGAAATACTGAGCACTGTCAAATACTTTGCACTAATGTCAAATACTGAGCACTGTTTTAAAATGGAATTTAATAACAAAAAAAAATTCCAGGTAGTCTCTTCTAACGAAACTACCGCGGGTTATTAACGTACGATTATTTATCGTTGCTTACCTCTTTTGCATGTATATATATATATATGAGAAATACTGAGCACTGTCAAATACTGAGCACTAATGTCAAATACTGAGCGCTGTTTTAAAATGGAATTTAATAACAAAAAACAAATTCCAGGTAGTCTCTTCTAACGAAACTACCGCGGGTTATTAACGTAGGATTATTTATCGTTGCTTACCTCTTTTGCATGTATATATATATGAGAAATACTGAGCACTGTCAAATACTTTGCACTAATGTCAAATACTGAGCACTGTTTTAAAATGGAATTTAATAACAAAAAAAAATTCCAGGTAGTCTCTTCTAACGAAACTACCGCGGGTTATTAACGTACGATTATTTATCGTTGCTTACCTCTTTTGCATGTATATATATATATATGAGAAATACTGAGCACTGTCAAATACTGAGCACTAATGTCAAATACTGAGCGCTGTTTTAAAATGGAATTTAATAACAAAAAACAAATTCCAGGTAGTCTCTTCTAACGAAACTACCGCGGGTTATTAACGTAGGATTATTTATCGTTGCTTACCTCTTTTGCATGTATATATATATGAGAAATACTGAGCACTGTCAAATACTTTGCACTAATGTCAAATACTGAGCACTGTTTTAAAATGGAATTTAATAACAAAAAAAAATTCCAGGTAGTCTCTTCTAACGAAACTACCGCGGGTTATTAACGTACGATTATTTATCGTTGCTTACCTCTTTTGCATGTATATATATATATATGAGAAATACTGAGCACTGTCAAATACTGAGCACTAATGTCAAATACTGAGCGCTGTTTTAAAATGGAATTTAATAACAAAAAACAAATTCCAGGTAGTCTCTTCTAACGAAACTACCGCGGGTTATTAACGTAGGATTATTTATCGTTGCTTACCTCTTTTGCATGTATATATATATGAGAAATACTGAGCACTGTCAAATACTTTGCACTAATGTCAAATACTGAGCACTGTTTTAAAATGGAATTTAATAACAAAAAAAAATTCCAGGTAGTCTCTTCTAACGAAACTACCGCGGGTTATTAACGTACGATTATTTATCGTTGCTTACCTCTTTTGCATGTATGTATGTATGTGTTATGTATATATGTATCTATATATATGTACTACGTATATATATACATATATGTATGTCAAAATTTTGGCGCATTTTGATACTTTTCTCATTAACTATTTACTGCTTGTCCAAACGATACAGACTGGGTTTGGCACGCTGCCAAAATTATAACTCACGAGGTACGGACGGACGGTTTTAGCGTCTGAAATTTTCTTTTCCGGAGGATCGTTATGGAGGAACATAATGCTACGTTAAAACGTGTTTAAAAAGGGAAATACGTGACAGTATCGCACATTTACCGTTACACCAAGTTCCCTTATAGATGCATATGTTTACGTACTATTTATATAATATTTTATTTATTGCATCATATTCATAGGAATAAATAGTAAAACTAAGGTCAAATTCAGCATCCTGTATTCCAAAGATACGCCATAACGTTCAAAACAGGAAAATTTTACAACTGACGCCATTAATCAATGCTGCGTTACTGGTGACTTATTATTAACTCGTAGGTATTTCTGACTAAGTAAGCTTAAGAAATATACTTTTTTCATCAAAATCATGTAAATTTAGAATAAAAGAAATGACTTTGTTATAATGCCAGATATTAGCCTCACTGACATGCACCTTATCTTTGTTAATGGTTCAGTATCCAGATGCTTTGATTCATGCAAAATATTAACAATGGAACTGTATGAATTATTTTCAGAGACTGTGCTTACCAGATGTATTTGATGTTTTATGCGTGGGTGTAATCATCAAAGTTTCATATTATGTGTGAATAAATGTCCAAAAATCCGAAAAAGATCCAACATATTAAACACTGTGTATCTAATTCATTCGTGATTTCCATTTCCGGATAAGTTTCCACTGAAAACCTAACTACATCGTATCTCTGTGTCATATGGGTACATGAGTTAATACGAATTTACGAAATGATGTCAATGTAATGGGAGAAAGGAAAAATTCAGTAAAAAAATATATAAGGTAAAAAAAAAAATCTACCCAAAAAAGGGTGTTGGTCCACAATTACTTGAAAGGTGTTATTTCGGTCTCTTGCAAAAGCTGAAAAGTTAGATTTTTTTTTAAATGTTTAACAATTTAGTTTTTGTGCTGGTAAATTTATTACCATAAACTTTACTTATGTAATATTTTTTAAATGCTGTGCGAACCATTTTTTACGATATAAGGGGTAAAATTGTTTTCAACCTTTCTTTAAATATTTGTAACAAGTGACAACTAGTCTTGAAATTTATATAACTCCCTATTAAACTTTCAGAGGTAATAGTTTGTCTTATTGTAACGTTTATCATTTTAACTGACCATTCTTTTGATTTGTGACGTGTATTCAGTGATTTTTAACTAATAATTTTATGACTATTTTTCATATTTTTAGTTACTACAATAAGCAAAAGCAACCAAAATAAACTCATATTTATAATCTGTTAGAAGGAAGAAAAATCACCCTTAGTAATCTTATTTACATAGAGGAGCTACTTTCAATGGATTAGTTTTAATTTATTTCAAATATTTCCTGCTATTACCGAAAGGAATTTTGCATTTTTTTTCTTTTCAAACAACGAAAAAAGAAGTGACAATCATATTCTTATATAAATTTTATTCCCTTCATCTTAGACGAAAATAAAACTTTTATCCGAGAGAAAATTTACTGTTTTGGTAAGACAAATTATTTGACTTTCTCTTTCGATCAATTATACTGCTCATTTACGAGAACTTTACACATGCAATTTACTCTCTTAAGCAATCGTTTTTCCTCAATATTAAGCATAGTTGTTAATGTGTTGATTAACTCATTTATGACTTTTATTCTAGATCTTAATTTAGTTTCTGATTAAAAGACTATTTTAATTAAATTTTGTTGCTTTTATTTTAGTTTAACTTTAGAGACAGAGTTTTCCTTTCTAACGATTGTCTTGATTCCATGCAGGTTGAATAGTTGTTAATGCATAGTTGTATAAGCATAGTTTTTAATGTGTTGATTAACTCATTTATGTCTTTAATTCTAGATCTTAATTTAGTTTCTGCTTAAAAGACTATTTTAATTAAATGTTGTTGCTTTTATTTTAGTTTAACTTTAGAGACAGAGTTTTCCTTTCTAGCGATTGTCTTAATTCCATGCAGGTTGAATAGTTGTTAATGCATAGTTGTATAAGCATAGTTGTTAATGTGTTGATTAACTCATTTATGTCTTTAATTCTAGATCTTAATTTAGTTTCTGCTTAAAAGACTATTTTAATTAAATGTTGTTGCTTTTATTTTAGTTTAACTTTAGAGACAGAGTTTTCCTTTCTAACGGTTGTCTTAATTCCATGCAGGTAGAATAGTTGTTAATGCATAGTTGTATAAGCATAGTTGTTAATGTGTTGATTAACTCATTTATGTCTTTAATTCTAGATCTTAATTTAGTTTCTGCTTAAAAGACTATTTTAATTAAATGTTGTTGCTTTTATTTTAGTTTAACTTTAGAGACAGAGTTTTCTTTTCTAACGGTTGTCTTAATTCCATGCAGGTTGAATAGTTGTTAATGCATAGTTGTATAAGCATAGTTGTTAATGTGTTAACTCATTTATGTCTTTAATTCTAGATCTTAATTTAGTTTCTGATTAAAAGACTATTTTAATTAAATGTTGTTGCTTTTATTTTAGTTTAACTTTAGAGACAGAGTTTTCCTTTCTAACGGTTGTCTTAATTCCACGCAGGTTGAATAGTTGTTAATGCATAGTTGTATAAGCATAATTGTTAATGTGTTGATTACCTCATTTACGTCTTTAATTCTAGACCTTAATTTAGTTTCTGATTAAAAGACTATTTTAATTAAATGTTGTTGCTTTTATTTTAGTTTAACTTTACAGACAGAGTTTTCCTTTCTAGCGGTTGTCTTAATTCCATGCAGGTTGAATAGTTGTTAATGCATAGTTGTATAAGCATAGTTGTTAATGTGTTGATTAACTCATTTATGTCTTTAATTCTAGATCTTAATTTAGTTTCTGCTTAAAAGACTATTTTAATTAAATGTTGTTGCTTTTATTTTAGTTTAACTTTAGAGACAGAGTTTTCTTTTCTAACGGTTGTCTTAATTCCATGCAGGTTGAATAGTTGTTAATGCATAGTTGTATAAGCATAGTTGTTAATGTGTTAACTCATTTATGTCTTTAATTCTAGATCTTAATTTAGTTTCTGATTAAAAGACTATTTTAATTAAATGTTGTTGCTTTTATTTTAGTTTAACTTTAGAGACAGAGTTTTCCTTTCTAACGGTTGTCTTAATTCCATGCAGGTTGAATAGTTGTTAATGCATAGTTGTATAAGCATAGTTGTTAATGTGTTAACTCATTTATGTCTTTAATTCTAGATCTTAATTTAGTTTCTGATTAAAAGACTATTTTAATTAAATGTTGTTGCTTTTATTTTAGTTTAACTTTAGAGACAGAGTTTTCCTTTCTAACGGTTGTCTTAATTCCATGCAGGTTGAATAGTTGTTAATGCATAGTTGTATAAGCATAGTTGTTAATGTGTTAACTCATTTATGTCTTTAATTCTAGATCTTAATTTAGTTTCTGATTAAAAGACTATTTTAATTAAATGTTGTTGCTTTTATTTTAGTTTAACTTTAGAGACAGAGTTTTCTTTTCTAACGGTTGTCTTAATTCCATGCAGATTGAATTTGGATGACACAGGTATTCAAAATAATTCTATTTCATTGTGAAAGTTAAGTTCCGTAGATAGTAGAAATAGATATGTTTCTTACTCATAAGTATACTTTTGATTTTATAAAAACTTAAAAGGAATTTTTGTTTCATTATTTATACTCTCTATCCCTAAAAATATTATAAAAATTACACAATTATTACCTCACAAAATTTATCATTTTTATATGGGAATGCAGATGTGGACAAAGTTAGACTTTTTAATATTCCTGGAAAGAAAATGTCAAAGTGACTTTAGTAACAGTTCGGAAGAAATGTTACAAATTTGGTCTGTTTCAGGAATATTTCTTGTATTGTAAAAGAAATCAAACATTTGCTGAACTTTTAACATTTAATAGTTTGTTGTACCCTTCTTAATGGTATATTAAGATTTATCATTCGTAGTTTTTAATAGTTCTTGTAAAAGTATACACAAAATAGACAGCAGTAAAAATTAAGAATGATTAGTCCTATTTTAATATTCAATTCAGATTTCAAATTCTAGTATCTATCGATACACTGTTCTTCTGATTTTTAATCTAGTTTTAGCCATGGGTACACTAGGATACATGTATCTTAATTCCAACTAAATCCGTATACATAATATTTTTTTCTAAAATAATAATAAATATTTACTTGCGCGTACTCCTCTTTTGTAAAACTGCAATAAAAATAGATAGTTAGCATAAAACCATAAATCTGTAAGTACTTCGTTTGAAGAATTTGATAGCTGAATTGAAATAAAGTGACATTTTTTTAAACTCATTTTTTCATTTGCTTTTCATGTAAGAAGAGGTAAGCTTTCGATTCTACTAAAAAAATATTATATCTACCATTAAAAATCACTCATGTGTTTTAAGTATTACAACCATTTTAAACATCTCAATATAATTCAGTTCACTCTTTAGGGGATATTACACAATACTACTGTAATGTATAAAAAGATATAAATCTTTACTCCAAGGGCCATTTTCCCCAGTTATTCAGATATGGACTGTGTAACAATATACGATTACTCTCATTCAATTAAAAATTCATATTGATTATTTTATCGCAATAATTCAGGTTTTTGGAAAAGGAATGAAGCTACAGAATAATTTTTTTCGCAACTTTATTTCTCCCTGAAATTTACGATTTCCAACTCTTATAACTAATTATTAAATACGTCAAAAGTCTCAATTCATTAAACAGTGGAAAATACCCTTCAACGCAATCTTAAATGTAAGTCTGTTGTTTTGTGGTTTTTTAAATAATATTTTAAATTTTTTAAGAATCCTTATGAAATTGTTATGAGACAATTTATTTTACCTTAGGCTCAGCAGAAAGAACAAATTACATAGCTAAAAAATAGCCGATTAAAATGTTGCAGGGAATTTTAAAAATAAAATTCTTTAGATGAAAATAAAAGGTTAGTGAAATGTTTTTCCACACCTGCCGAATATCCAATCTGATGAAGTATCGAGACAATTTATTTTACCTTAGGCTAAGCAGAAAGAACAAATTACATAGCTAAAAAATAGCCGATTAAAATGTTGCAGGGAATTTTAAAAATAAAATTCTTTAGATGAAAATAAAAGGTTAGTGAAATGTTTTTCCACACCTGCCGAATATCCAATCTGATGAAGTATCGAGACAATTTATTTTACCTTAGGCTCAGCAGAAAGAACAAATTGCATAGCTAAAAAATAGCCGATTAAAATGCTGCAGGGAATTTTAAAAATAAAATTCTTTAGATGAAAATAAAAGGTTAGTGAAATGTTTTTTCCACACCTGCCGAATATCCAATCTGATGAAGTATCAAAGTCTTAAGTGAAGTGGAACTATATTTATTTCCCTTTCTCTTGAAACGGTAAAACGAAAATCTCGCTGGAAATGAAATTTGCCCAATACAACGTATCGTAATACAAAAAGCAAAAGCAAGCTGTATGGGGTCCATCTTTTTCTATCCCCATCCCATGACAATCTATTTTCATTTCGCCTCAGCTCTGCGTCATAAATAACATATTGTTTATGTACCATTGCTCTTTTTTATTTCTGAAGAAGCTCTTAGCTGGGAGATATGGGGATATGTATTTTTCTCAACCGTGAGTGTTTGCTCTCAAAACACTATTTGGCCTACCACATCAAGGAAAAGTTGAGATTTTTGTTTGTGTTGCTTTCGTATTGTGTTTGTGTTGATGGAGTACATGTTAGCTTGCATTAGAGAAGATTCGAGATGATATAAGAATTGCTCCTGTTCTTCCGAGATAGAGCATCTTCGCCTTTTTTTAATGATTATTCCCAAAATGACACAGAGTCATTGGTTATAAGTACCACTTGCCCCTTATTTCAGATTACGGTTGGAAAAACATCATATGTTTTGTTTGCACAAACAGACTGGCACTTTTTTTCCCTTTCTATAATGCTGGAGGTAATCAATTATCGTGTATTTATTTAAATTTAATGGCTTGCACTTACATTATTGTTCGTTTGCGATCTACATGAGATAAATCACATAGATAAGTCTACATGAGATAAATCACATAGGCTTTTTCAAAAATTCTCATTCCTCCCAAGAAATTCCTATTCAAAATCAGTTGTTCTAATTACATAATAAAATTAATTCATCCAACCCTCAGACCAGTGCTGCAGCTGTGTTCAGACTTGAACGTTCTCTTCATACACTGAATTATCTTCGTACATAGTATACTTGAAGCAACTATTAAATTGTTTTTTTATACTATAAAGACATGTCGCCTACACGTTAGCATTTCAATAATTCTCTAAAAGAGCAATGGGATTACCAAGGCAATCATAATGATTTGTTTTAGCATTGTTAGATATCCTTATATTTTGTCGATAGTTTTAGGACTAAAATCCAATTGCTTGATCTTTCTCCGTATGATAAGAAAAATAACAAGATAATTTTTTTTCTTGTAGATAAAAGAAATATTGATCAAAATTTCATCTTTAAACGGTAATAGAAGGTTTTGAAAACCTGACAGAAGTGAAAATCTATTTTACTAAAAAAAATTTTTATTTTATTCAATTTTTTCAATACGTACTAAAATAAATTACAGTATTTAAGGAGGTGCCTGTGATATTAAATTCCAGGTGTAGCTTAAATGCATAAAATCAGTTTCTTAGCTAATGGCCTTCTTTTAATATGCAAAAAGTAACTCTCAAAAAACAAGATTCAAGTAGCCCGCTATCTAATATCTAATGATGATCGATCATTTCAAGTCAACCGAGGAATGAGGTATAATGAGGTCACAGTTTCTTACAAATCCATGCTCGTTGAAAGTTCTAGAGGCCCAATAAGGTAATGTGTGTCATCTGTCTGGCCTGCATGATGAAAATGTTTGAGTAATTCATTCTCATAAATTTGAAGCCTTTGATTCACAAAGCAGACTGTAGTAGCAATCGGTCTTTATTGAGCGGGAATTAATTACAAGGGTTGATCTTTGCTTTTTAAAGAAGGAACTTGACATTACTGGTTCAATACACTACATCAGATTGTAATCGGCTGGAATTTCAGTGGTAACACTGAATATACAAGATAATTTTCTTTCTCGTAAGTCAACAGCTCATCTCATCAGCCGTCTTAAGTTTTATCGGACCATGATGAACTCCACGACCATAGTAGACTTCTGAAATCTCTTTTTCAATTCCTACTATTAGTTCACACTCTCCCTATATATATCTTGTTCAAATTTTCAATCGTTAATAACATACTTTTTATTCATCCACTCAAGTTCAAATACATTTTTTTAAACTTGTAGTGGATGACACTTGATGTTAATACAGTTTTTTTAAATATTAATTCCTTAATTAAATTTAATTAATCAATTTTAGTTTTAGACCTAGAGCGTCTCTTGCTTAAGAATAGTAATTTCCCTGTTTTTATTCTGTAAACGGTAGCACTGCGGTAGCGCGGGCTTCTCCCGTCCTGTAAGTTGCGGGATCGAAACCCGAACCTGACAAACTTTTTCTCTCTCTTTCCCCCCCTCCTAACGTCGCACAGTAGGCAAGGTTCTGGCAGGCAATCCATTTTTTCAATTCCTACTATTAGTTCACACTCAAATTTTTCTTTGTTGACCTAAGTAGGAATTGACTTTAAAAAATTTTGTTTTTATATTACTTGTTAAGATCAGTTTACAAATAACTTCTCCAAATCCCAATCTTCAAGGTAAAGCTATTGTAGATACCATATTTTATCTATATAGTACAATATATTTGGTACAGCTATCTATATAGTACAGCTATATAGCTATATTATCTATATAGTTCAGCTATATAGTACAATCAAATTATGAAATATCCGCATTGCGGTTGTTTGGCTGTTAGCTAAATTCTTTTGCTGTTTCATTAGCATTTTAAGAGGCGTACCATTTTAAGAGGCGTAATAATTATGTTCCTAATGTCTTTAGTTGCAAGCTCGCCGTACTGATGAGGAATTCAGTACAAATGTGCACAGCAAATCTTAAAAAGTGTCATATTTAAATTTCTTTATTTCAAAAGAAATTTAAATATGACACTTCTAACACTCGCCTTTTTTATTTTATTCTCGTCTTTTAAACCTCTCGTATGGCATCTGTTAAATCTTTGCAAATAGAAATTTAATTATTTACCTTGTAATGTGAACAATAAAGCAATGACATAAACAATGTTTGAGTACAAAGTATAGCATAACCTTTAAGTATTTATTGCATAGTATTAATAAATTTGTAATTCTTTTTTCCCACCGATTAAAATTCCCATCTTGCTATTGATTCCCTTGAGAGAATTTTCAGTAGTACCGTACTCAAATGGTTTAAAATGACAGCACGTTCTGGTCCAAGATGTCAAAATTTCTGAAAATTGGTGTCTCCAGACAGTGCGGTAACTAGACAGGGTCAATAGGGGCACCCGTCCAGGCCCTACTTGGAAGGGATGGGCCCAAAATGCTGTATTTGTTTTATTATTTTCCCAACCTAATAAATTAAGGGGCCTAAATGCAAATCCTTGCCCAAGGCACAGGAATATCTAGTTGCACTGTCTCGGATATCTCAACTCTTATAGCACCATTATTCATATTTGTTACGTGTTCCTCATCGTACTATAGCCAAAAGGCTTGCTGATGTTGAAAATTTCTTAGATGAATATTCTTTAAAGTTTCGCTGCTGCATACAGAACTCAGTTCATCTGAGACACTCTCGAAGGCATTGCCCGGGTGAAGATTCCATGATGAGGGAGCAACTGAAATTCCAAGTACAGTAAAACTTCATTTATCCGGACTAACTGGGACCATAAGCAATCCGAATAATCGAAAATTCGGATAATCCGGGTAATATGGGTAGTGGGAAAACAAAATCTTTAACTAAGCAGACTTACCGTTTATTACGATAAAAAACTATATTTGGGACAAAATTACATAGTATTGCTTACAAGACATTAAAAAATATAAAATAATTTTTCACATCATTTCGAAACAAAGAAATGGTAAGTCTAGTAAAGCTTTCTGAAACTCAACAAAAAGCTTTTTATTACTATAATTTATTGTACATTTCATGCAGAAACTGTACATTGAATCAAACTAAAAGGCGAATATTTGGCGTATTTGCAGTTACGTTCTTGCTAGCATAGTTAAAAAATATTGCCTAATGTGAACATTAACACTCCATCGGGCGCGTTGATCTGACAGATACACGCGTGTCAAAATCTCTGCTTTTGTCCCCTAAAACTTGTTCTTACGACCTTGACCTTATCAGTATCTGTCCATCTGACCACCTGCTCCTTTGGATTGCAGTAACGACCAGTTCCGTGAAGGATTATTTCCGATTTTGAAGATTGTTTGAAGTTTTGTATCTGTTAGATACAGGCGCCCGATAACGTTTATCTCTTGAAGCTTTACGGAAGTATCAAGATTTCCTGTACGTTTTTGATTTATCTTTTCCCATGATGAGTGCTAAAAGCTTTTTAGATTTGAATAATCAAAAAGACCTTGAGCTAGTTCATAGTAGTCTATATAGTGAGGGAAATGAGGAATTAACTGCTAAAGAATTTGATGAAAGTGATGATGACGAAGAAGATATTTTAGAAGCATGTGAAATTGATTCTGATAGCAGTGGAAGTGATTATAATGACTCAGAACTGATGATGATGCTAATAATAATGATTTTTATGAAGGAAAAGACAATAGTAATAAATGGGCAAAATGGATCGGAAGAAAAAATGTCAAAGGTTGATCGCACAATATTATCACAAAATTACCTGCGGTAATCGGAAGTGCAAAAGGTATAAAATCAATATACGGCTCTTGGAACTGTTTTTTTTTTGACGAAATATTGGAAATAATTGTGAAATGCAATAAAGAATACATTTCTGCTGTTTCTAATCTATGTAGTAGAGAAAGAGATGCAAGACTGACAGGTAATATTGAAATAAAAGCCTTTATCGGTTTACTTCTATTAGCAGGTGTTTTGTGAAAAATAAAAATTGTAAAAAAATAAAAAATAAAATAAAAGAAGGTCCGGATGTAAAAGCCTGGACGTACAAAGAATAACAAACAGAAGATTTAAAGTAATAAAAATTAACAGAAAACACTTAAAACAGAGATGTATCTAACAGATGCACCGCGCCCGATGACCTAAGTTTCAAGACGCGTCCGATGGAATGTTAATGTCTTCAAATCTGATCTCGTTTATACGGAGATCAGGAGGAACGAGGGCCGGATAAACGAGGTTTTACTGTATGTAGGGTATGCTAGAATTTTTATACACGCATTTATTTTATGTAAATTATTTTAATTATAATGCTGTGCTAGATCAGTACGCTTTATGAATTCAAAGTTTCGACAGAATGTTGAGCAATTTCTTTCCTCTTTCCACTAAGCTTGGACCTGCGTTTTTTCAATAAAACAATAGTTATTTTTAATTTTCAGTTTAATGCAGCAAATTGAAGGCTGAGAGATCTTATTGTATGTCACCTTATGTCAGACTACAGCATTTTTAACGTACTTCGCGTAGTTTCGTAAAGACGTAAAAAAGGTTGTTTGCAGTGAATGCTGAATAAATAGAAGATACTGCATGAAAATCATTTAAATTTCGCAGAGAAGCATTCAACAATTACTTTTAAATGAAACGGCAAACTTCATTTTGATTGATGTTTATGTTAATATCGTGTTCACTAACATCAAAAAATTTCTTTGACTTGATACATTTAGATCTTTTGCTAATCGCAACGTATTTAACCACGTTAACAAACAGTAAAATAAGGGAATAAAAATTATAGAAGATTTTTATATTTATGTCATTTTCTTGCGCCAACCAGATTATTTATTATCTCTTAAAGATTCAAAATACATTATCTCTTAAGATATGAGAAGTCACGGGCGTTATTTGAAATGAGTTGAATGCTGGTATGATTCAATTTCTCCGCAAATTCGAGTTCTTTTTATTTAATTGAATCCCCCATAATCGATTCAAATGCTTTCAGCTGTCATCTAAAATCGTTATAAATCAATAGATACATCTTTACAATGAAACTCATTATTTCTTCCTAAAAATATGTATTTTTTTAGTAGACACAAAATCTGTTAACACCATGGAAAAGAAAACCGTTAAAAGAAGGAACACGTCCGTGGCTTTCAAATATTCTCTGTTGTTCAATCTGTTTCCAAAATGAATCATTCATGAGAATACCTAATATTAAATATTAGGAAAGCGATCAAATTTTCAAGCTGCTTTTCTTTTTATGGCAATCTATTTTTGGGGATCTTGCTTAAAAGCAAAATAAGAACTGTCAGAATCCAGTAACGAGCACATTGTTAAATAAAAGACACCAAACACACTATTAGATTGAAAAAAAAGTACTAAAGACGAAAAATATTTCTGTAAGATTCTTTTGAACTGACACATAAAAAACTTAATAACGCTTTGTAACAAACAGTTTTGATAGCATGTTTCCCATCACATATTTTTACGTCCTCTGGAATTCAATACTTTTGTAATGATTTTACTGTCAATATTACAGTTTGGGTTGCACGGTTTCAAATCCGACCTCTTTTAACTGTGAATGAACGGCATTTCTTCTTATTTAATGAAATCGATTATGCTTGTTGTATACTGAGTTTACTGTCTACTGAGCAAATGAATTTTTTTATGAAATAAATTTATCTTATGGGATCGGTTAATCTTTAACTTCAAGCATTTTAACCAAAAGTCTGAAAATTATTTGAACTGAGGAATTCCTTTTATGCACAACTAGAGTTACTTATACTGACTAAACAAGGTAAATAAATCTATCTTAGGTTTTTGAGTTTTATTCTTTCAAAACTCAAAAATACTTTGATTGAATTCCAACTGCAATGCATATTTTGAATAAGGAATTCGCTCTAATATAAACTAAAATAGAAGTATAGCATAAATGACGGTAAGCATTTAATCATTTAATTAATCTTGAATTTATTTCTTTTCAGCCCTGTATAGTCTTAACCAATATTTTTCATAAAACAAGGCAATTTAAATTTTTAATCAGCAACTAAACGTTTGTTTCTAGTTTGTATATAGGGAGAGTATAGAAATGTTAATTGTATATTAAAAGAAGGAATTCTTATAAGAAATATAATGTATCTTTAAAGAATTTAGTAGTGTATTTAAAGCCTTATAATGAACAAAATAGGTTTAATTAATACTAATTATTAGTCTGAAAGACAAGTATAAAATACTTTGGAAAAAAATTTTGCAAGAAAATTACGGCAAAAAAAAACTTATTATTCATATTTTGTTTTTTATATCGCTTTTGATAATTTACATCTACGATTTTCATCGTGTATATGACACGTAATCTCGGACAAAGAAATACTGTCTTATAACACTGCTAGATCTTTTAATTTAACCAAAATACTATGATTTTGGTAGATGAATTTGATATAATAATGAGTTTTACACGTCCTTTTTTAGATTGTCTAATGAGAGAGGTGTATCTTTCACTTAAAATGTTCCCTACATAGATAAATCGGTAGATACTTAAATTGATTTTTAAATTAAAGAAAGTGAAGTTTGAACAACCTTCAAGGACTGTTACTTGCCCTTTTTAAAACTTTCCTGTAAGATCCGAACTTTTAATTTCCGACACAATTACTCGGGCTGGAAAACTTTTGTCCTTTACTAACTCCTCATCGATTTCAATTCCTTTAAGACTAGAGAACATTTCTCAATTTAAGAGCTTTGCGTTAAATTCCCTTAAACAGCTGTTTTAAAAGTTCATTTGCCAAAAGAAGTTTATAACGCTTACCTGCTATTTGAAAAAGAGTATTTTCTCTTATAATATTTCCATAAGAATTGAATCTATTATATTTAAAGGGGATTTCATTCATCTTATTCATTCCATTCATCTAGTCATCTTTATTACGATGAAAAAGATATAAATGTAGTAAACATTTATATTCAAATATTTCCCTTCGTAAATGCTTATAGATATACAACTCAAGGGTTTGAAATGTTTCTAAACATTAAATTATTTATTAAAGAAAGTAACCCATGATACTTTTCTATCCTCTCCTTTATTCTCCTTAGTAATAATTCTTCCTTTGGCTGTATGTAATTCCATCTTAGTAATAATTTATTTTCTTGAGTAATATGATTAAGGACTTTTAAAGTATTAAAAACTTTATGTAACAGTCCTCAGATTTTTGTCTTATATTCGTATATTAATACGTTTTCATGTTCAAAAAAAGAAAATCTACTGTTGCTGAATCATTAGTTCCTAAAACGTGAACCCTCAAATGAATCAACTCAAGGTTTGTACAAACATCAATTCATTACTACTTTTTCCCCACACCGAGTTAAATTAGATCTACCTACCCAAACGACTGATTTTTTCTCCAAGTTGTAATACCTTATAACTGAAAAATCTTTTTTATATACTAGTTTTCTTTCTATGGTGTTTCTACATTTTTGAATGGTGTTGTTTTATCCGAAATTCCGAGTATTTCGTCAGATACTTTTTATCGCTCCTTGACAAAAGTTTTCACAGGTCTGTAATAGGAAAATATAATTACTTTGGTTATCCTTCGGAAAACCATTTAAAAACTGACAAACTTTCATGGATTTCCTGCCATCGTTTCTATATCTGAAGTTCTTGATGTTGTCAGTATCCCTTTTATGACACATTTTCCTTTTTTCCCTGAGAACTGCACTTTTCATTACACGTCCCCCCTCCTACAGATATTTCTTTCTTTCTACTAGAAATATTTTTCGAAAAATTTTCTCAAGTTTTTGTTTTATAATGAATCTTGTCTAACATGGGATAAATAACTTTCTAAGGATTAGATTTTCTGAAACTAAGATTAGGTATGATATAGTTTTCTAAAACTTTAACGAGTATTTTATGGATAGATTTGTTTGAAGAGAATATTTTATTCATGCTTCCAATTTTAAAGAGAAAAACGTGCCATAAACCTTATTTTTTCATTTTGAATACTACTATAACAAAATCTTAAATCAATTGGGAGTAAGAAGCACAAAAAACATATATAAGAGCAAAACTCATGCTCTAGCTTTAATGGTTAATTGGTTCTAGCTCAAGCTCAAATGGCTCTAGCTCAAATGGCTAATGGTAAATTGTTTATGCAAAGCTAAATTGGTAAATTGGTTTAGTTGTCATCTGGAGCACTGCGGTCATACATAACTGCACAAAAGTTTGAAAGGTTAAGAACTATTTAGAACTTAATGATGTAACACGTGGTCAGAGAAGAAATAAGTAACAGTTCTAGACATGCTCCTATTATTATATGACAAGTGAGAAATTGGGTCTCCAGATTACATTTGGAATTTCCAAAATTGGTTCTTTAACCTTCTCATAAATTTACCTGATAAAGTTTCTGACAAGAAACTTTATCAGGTAAATTTATGAGTACGGGCCAAATTGAATTCCAGAACTACTGGACAACACAGGAATTATCTGACATCATCTAAATAACGTGGGAACAGTTGCCTAGATAGGAATCAACTATTTAACTATATTTATATTAGTAAAGTCCTTAAAACTATAAAACATTTAATCAAATTTCACAGAATATTATTAAAAAGTATATAAATTTAACCGATAAATGCACCTAAAATAATCAAATACTTAACTGTAACAACGAGATCAGTGCTGGATTCCCGACTTAGGCCGACTTGGAATGAAAAACATTACCATGAAGTGTTTCGTGATATCTTTTATTTTGAACATAATTATTATGTATAATGAATTATACTGAAAGAATAACCATAGCCCAAACACTGTTGAATAAAACATAATGAATGCAATAACATCGATCATAAACGGTCCACGAGGGGTCCTCAAGAAGTTACTTGTAATTGGCTTGGTACTTATTGTCTTTATATAATGTAAACTCTTAATTTAAACCCAATTTTCTGTTGCCTGTTTTTGTCAGGTCCAATTTCAAAGCATGTTATTTTAATTTCTATTCGAACTTGACACAATCCAAATTGAAATACGAAGGTATATTATCTCAGAAATCGCAATTGATCCACAGATGAGCGATAACAGTATGTGTGTGATGAATGCTCTTCAGTACTTGATTTTTTAATTTCATGAAGCGATAATACAATGATAAATCTTACCTGATCATCTCTCATAAAAAACATACTGTGTTTTACATACCATTATTGTGTGATATATTTCTTTATATTTTCCTGGCTGAAAGTAACATCACATTTGTATTAATGTAAAATTATAGCACTATGCCCAAGATACAAACCTTTGAGTAACATTTGTAGAGAAAATATCTCACTTCTACCCAAACTTGGGTGTATATAATTTGAAGTGGCACTCTAAATGAATTTGATACAAACACAGTTTATACATGAAACAATGTTTATTGAATTCGTTGCACATATAGAATTTGCTTTTTACAGCAATAAGCATACGTACTACTTGTACGTAGTATATATATTAACATTCAATAGAAATACACTTTGCAAATACTCACAAACCAGCAGAGAGTCAAACCAGCAGTACTGCCACGTAAACTTTGGGTCCCCTAAGCACTAGTGCTGGTTAACACCTGGAGCTGCTTTCCTCGTAGCTCCCTTAACTCGCTTATCTACCAACCTTAACAAAACCTTCTTTTCAACCTCCGTATTAATCAAGCTGCTTGGTATTTATACCAAGCGCGTATGCTGAAATTAGCATATCTCAAGCAGCTTCTTTAATTCATTCACTCAAAAGTTCGATTCTTGTGAATCGAATCTTATGTATACCTTACTCATTCCTCCCTGAAATGAGCATTTCGTAATCCGGTTCATTAGTTGAAACTTATTTCAGGGTAGTTAAATATGCAATTCTTTAGATTTAGACTTTGTGTAGGCTTCCGTTGGAAGTAATTTAGGAGAAAAATCAGGATAAGTTAAAAAAATGTATAGAGGCATGGAGAGATGTGTTGTTGTTGTTGTTGTTGTGGCTTATGCCCCTTGACCGACAGTATCAGATCAAGTCCATAAAGGCTATTGGGAAGAGTGGTGCGGCTCCAGTATTTAACAGCACCACAAGGGTCGGAGTCCGACCTGTACCGTAATTTTGAACCGAGTCAAATGACGAGACTGGTACACTTTACCCCGCACCTCCAGAGGTAAATTTTGAGAACTTGGAGGACATTGTGGCCATGACATATTTTTCATTAACTAGCCGCCATTAGCGTACACGGCTGTGGATTTGCTGTGGATTTGACCGGCATCGAACCAGAGACGTTCAGATCACTGGCTCGCTGTCTTTGCCAACCGGGCGACTTCACCCTTATGGAGAAATGTAGTGTTGTAAAACGATGAAAAGAACATCCTCCATAAAATTATCTGTCGAATAGAGACTAACTAAAGTTATCAAACATAACTTTAGTTAGTCTCACGTCTGAACTCTCTTTAGTTAGTCTTACGTCTAACTAAAGTTAGACGTAAGACTATCTGCGTAGAGACTAACTAAAGTTATTACACATAATAACTTTAGTTAGTCTCTACGCAGAATTAGTATCAGCTACAGTGAAAGAAATACAAACTTTAATTGGTCTTAAAAGCAGCAAAATTTTCATTAGATTTAGCCATTAAGGAAAACTGAACGATAAAAGTTTAATGTTTTAATTTTCTATTGGAAAATATACATAATTTTTTTTAATGTAGCAGTATTTAAGCCATTTATACATTCATTCCTTTTAGTTCCGAAATTTAAGGATATTCAAATCCAAATCTACGTATGTGCAAAGAAAATACTTGACTTAGTAGAATAATAAAATGAGTCATTTAGTTATTTTTTTGCTCAAAACTGTCATTTCTGTAATTGAAATTTCGCTAATGATAAAACGAGATTTAATGGAGTTGAGCGTTTCTTTGCATAAGGAGAAGTATTCATTTTAATTATTCTATTTAGCTGCATCTGTGTCATAATGTTCGGAATACATAGTTTGGAAAAAAAGATTTATATTTGCATACTTAGAAATCTTCATTTCGTATACGAGGATTCGATATTTACCACATTTTCTTTATTTAAATTGAAATATATATATATATATATATATATATATATATATATATATATATATATATATATATAGATTTATTCTTATTTCAATTATAAATAAAATAAATTTTACAATGAATAGGATTATAAAAATTAATATAAAAATTATTTTCAAAAAAACTTCGATTCAAGATATTTAAAATCACTTCAAAATGTTATTAATTAAGGGGATGGTGGACATTACAAAACATTTATTGAAAATTTTAACTCAGAGATATAAAATTTCGCATATGTAATCATTAAAGCATAACTATATCAAACACCTTATAAAATTATATATATATATATATATATATATATATATATATATATTTAATTTTTTTTACATTTTAAAAATTGAAATTTTTTTATGTTTTTTAAAATGCTCATTGCGATCTAATTTTTAACTTTCCCCCCTAAATTATAAATACACTTTGAACAGAGTTATGCATTACTTTGTGCTTTCGCTGAATAGTTAATTTTTAGCAAATATTTTTATGCTTGTACTCTGAATATTCGTGAAATTTTTGTGCTTTTCTACACTAAAGTTAAACTTTGATTATGTCGAAACCTGAAAGAGATACATAACTTTATTTTAATGCATTATAGGAGTCTTAATTATAAATTTTATAAAATTTCGTCAAAAATTATGACGTGAGGAACATTTGAAAGGCGTGAAAATCTGGAAATTACTCGTTTTCAGAAAAAGCCATTTAAAAGTTATTTTTTCACCTACCTTTAATACTTACTCTTCTAAAGCCACTAAGTTTTCATTTCAGTTTTCATTACATATTTCAAATATATTTTATTCCAATATTTGCATATTTTTAAAATATTAATACACCCCCCCCCCCCAAAAAAAAAAAAAAAAATCCAATTTTTCTTCGATTTTTAGTAATTTGAAAGTCCGCCATCCCCTTGAAGTCATTAATTTTCTTCCTCTGTTAAATATCACCAAGGCATTGCTATGTAAGTTGTTTTATTTGAAATTTCGGTGAACTTGAAAAAGATAAGCTCAAATCTTTCAAAGTGGTGGGAGGATCGTTTTAGTACCAAAAAAGTGCCAGCAAAACTTAATGGCGGAAAAAATGCACAAATTCAAATAGGACTTAATTATGACATCTTATTTCATGCATGGAGATCTTTAACTTAATTTTATAAGTACTCACCATATAATACTTCTTTTAGACGTCTATCTTTCAGAGGGGAGTCATCACCTTTACACAAGTTGAAAAGACAGAATTTTTGCTGTTTGTCCGAACTTCTATAATTTTTTTGTCACTGTCCATTATATATGAAATTTTCAATATTAGTTCTCTAAACTCTAAATATTATATTCCCTGAATTAATATTTAGAGAATATAATATTTACAAGTTGTTTTATTTGAAATTTCGGTGAACTTGAAAAAGATAAGCTCAAATCTTTCAAAGTGATGGGAGGATCGCTTTAGTACCAAAAAAGTGCCAGGAAAATTTAATGGCGGAAAAAATGCACAAATTCAAATAGGACTTAATCACGAGATCTTATTTCATGCATGTAGATCTTTGACTTAATTTTATAAGTACTCACCATATAATACTTCTTTTAGACGTCTATCTTTCACAGGGGAGTCATCACCTTGACACAAGTTGAAAAGACAGAATTTTTGCTGTTTGTCCGAACTTCTATAATTTTTTTTTGTCATTGTCCATTATATATGAAATTTTCAGTATTAGTTCTCTAAACTCTAAATATTATATTCCCTGAATTAATATTTAGAGAATATAATATTTACAAGTTGTTTTATTTGAAATTTCGGTGAACTTGAAAAAGATAAGCTCAAATCTTTCAAAGTGGTGGGAGGATCGCTTTAGTACCAAAAAAGTGCCAGTAAAATTTAATGGCGGAAAAAATGCACAAATTCAAATAGGACTTAATCACGAGATCTTATTTCATGCATGTAGATCTTTGACTTAATTTTATAAGTACTCACCATATAATACTTCTTTTAGACGTCTATCTTTCACAGGGGAGTCATCACCTTGACACAAGTTGAAAAGACAGAATTTTTGCTGTTTGTCCGAACTTCTATAATTTTTTTTTTGTCATTGTCCATTATATATGAAATTTTCAGTATTAGTTCTCTAAACTCTAAATATTATATTCCCTGAATTAATATTTAGAGAATATAATATTTACAAGTTGTTTTATTTGAAATTTCGGTGAACTTGAAAAAGATAAGCTCAAATCTTTCAAAGTGGTGGGAGGATCGCTTTAGTACCAAAAAAGTGCCAGTAAAATTTAATGGCGGAAAAAATGCACAAATTCAAATAGGACTTAATCATGAGATCTTATTTCATGCATGGAGATCTTTGACTGAATTTGATAAGTACTCACCATATAATACTTCTTTTAGACGTCTATCTTTCAGAGGGGAGTCATCACCTTGACACAAGTTGAAAAGGCAGAATTTTTGCTGTTTGTCCGACATTCTATGATTTTTTTTGTCACTGTCCATTATATATGAAATTTTCAGTATTAGTTCTCTAAACTCAAAATATTATATTCCCTGAATTAATTTTATTACAAGTAAATAAGAATTTTATTTGTGAAATAAGAAGTGAGTGTAGTTTCTTAAAATTTCAAATTTATACTGATACTCTGCGCGCAGACTTACAACTACACTTACTAAGTTTCAGTAATATTTTTTACGTTTTTGTGATGTTAAAACATTAGGTATATTTCTACATGTATTTAAATTTTAAATCACCCAAAAATATTTACTCCAGGACAATCAGATTTAAAAAAAACTGAAAAATCCCATTAAAATTACAAGTCAAATGCTATAAATTCATAGCAAAATAATTTTTTAAGAAAAAATTAGGTGCATATTTTTGGTAGCAGCATTATACACCTATCCTGAAAATATGAAAGCAATATCTGCAGTTGTTTTCTTTATACAGCGCTCGCAAGCATGAAAAAGATCATTACGAGAAAAGGGCTTTTAAACTTCCCACGCTGGTAATGTTTCCAGTGGAACTGCATCTTTCTTGTCATAGTTTTTAATATTCTAGTTGGAATATTTTAACGCGGTTTGTTTTACATGATTCAGAAATTTTCAAATATTCTAAAAATGCAAAAAAAGTAAAATTCGATTTTTTGAAGGTTCAAAGGTGATGACTCCCTTTAATTTGCCATAAAGGAGAATGCAACCCTCTATCCTAAAAAGCACTGCGCACTAGTACATTACAGGTTCCTAGCAGTTTTAAAGGTAATAGAAGTGGATAACCATCATAATTTATTGCAAATTTCAGACATTGAACGTATATTCGAATTTCATTAAGAATTCAGAAGTTAATTACTTAAACTACAGGAGATTTTTTGTATTTTCTGCAAGAATGTTTTCCTTTTAATTTTAGTAAGGTTTATGTAAGAGTTGACTATTATCAAGATCTTATAACTTCGTACAAGAAATTGAAATCCCCATACGCAATAAAGTTCATTACATTCCAAATTTGATTATTAAAATATTTGCTCAACAATGCTTTCCAACTAAAAAATATAGAAGCCAATATGCGTATTAGAATAATTATTGCAATGTTAGAGTAGATTTAAGAGAAAATTGCCACATGTTGAGCCGGTTTCAGGAATAAATCAAAAAAGTGGCCACTGCCGTTTCTCATTTAAGATGATAGGGCCCAATTTTGCTTGTATCATCGTAACAGTGTAACAACAGTTCCAGTAAATAAGTTTTGTAGAAAAATTTTGACTTCATTCTTTTTCTATAGTTCTAGAAAGAGACCTCTGATATTTTCTTAATTTGGTCATTACCGCAGGGACCAGCGGAGAGTTTCATTGCACTTTCCATTCAAGCTGTTTCGATAATGTCATAGAATAGGAAACTTTGTAGTGATATGTTACTTAATTTCCTTTTACAGGAATATATTAAAATATCAGCATGTATTTTGTAAGTTACCCCTTCTTCCATTTAATATTTTTTCTCTCTGGAAATATATTATAAGTCATAACTTATTAACGTATATAATGAATGAAAATACTCGCACTGCTTGGATAAAAAGTACGTGAAATTGACAGGGGAATGTATAAACCAAAGAAACACATGCATATACATATATTATAAAATATATGCTTGGAGTGTAGTTTGAATGTAGTTTTGCTTGTAGCAGTGTTGTAGTTTGTGTGTAATTTGCAATTTTTTTGTATTTTTGTGTAGTTACGTAGTATGTTTGTGTTTGGATGTAGTTTGTTTCTGTGCATGGATTTGTATAGTTTTTGGAAATAAACTTAACTCCAATAGCCAAGAAAATAAACGTGTCTGTGCAGCCTCTCCATGGAATACCACTTTTATCCATATTAATGCATGGCTTTGGGAATACAATTTTACTACATTGATTTTAGAGATACATTTACCTATGCTTGTTTATATGCTTATACTCCATTTATTCGACTGTTTTTACTGATTGTATATATGCGATAGGGCTTTTCCAGTATTTTCGCAGCTTCCAAAAACAAGTAAGCAAGCTCAGGTAGATATGAAAATTTTAGTGTTTTGCTGAGGAATCAAGAAAAAGGTACAAAAGAAAGAAAGAAAGGAATTTACAGATCGAAATCATATGCCACTCTCTTACATATTTCTGTGCAGTGGTATATGTAAGTTTTATAAAGATTTTTTAGTCTTGTTTTCTTTGTGTGTTATTCATAGCATCCGTAGTTATCCCAGAGAATATCATATTTTCTTTATGTAGAAAACATTGTATCAAACCAATGTCAAGCCATTTCATCTCATAACTTATAGATGGGTTTGACTGATAAGAATTGCTCAAAATATTGCACACTTCTATTTTCATTAATATGTAACTTCAATGTGTAAAAAATAATAGCGTTTACTTCCCTATTATTTTAATAGTTTAAAGTATAGACATTATTTTAATAGTTTTAATAGTATTATTTTAATAGTTTAAGAGTATAGACATTCTATAATAAATTCTCCCCTTTTTATCCTCCTAAACGTTAAAATTATGTACTATAATATATTTTATATTTTTTGTTAACATTAAATACTTACTTAATTGGCCTACAGTTACCTCGATAAACGTTTTTCCTTGAGAACTAAGTCTAATTTTTTATAAGAGATTTATTACTATATACTTTTTTAAAATTATAAATGATTAAAAGTATAAAAAGTGTTTCTTTGATTAATCATAGGATCTTTTTTAATCATAGAATTTTAAAAATTGCTAAGTATCATTAATGCAAGGAAAAAGTCCTTTAAAGTGTAAAATTCTAAGCTTTAGCCTTGTTTTAAACTGTTGAACTAATATATTTCATTAAATAAAGCCAAGCAAAAATTTATTCTACTGGATGTTTTGGAAAAAATATCTTGAAATGTTTGATTTTATATAAATAAGGGATCAAATCTTAACTTTACATCTTCCGAAACACAATAAATATTATGTATTTTCTAGAAACAAATATTTTCTTGTAATTCAGCTAATTCAGTTTTTAAACCTTCAATATTTCGTAATCGGATGATAACTGACGTGTTGGCTTTAAAAAAATTAAGCTTATATTTTTAAACCGTTTGAAAAATAATATTGTGCATATAATATAATTGTTGTGTACAGTTAAATATCCTGACAGTAAAAACAAAATAAGAAAAAATTAAAACTAGCAATTAAAAACATACATACACACGTTATACAAACGTACACAACACACATATACTTTCATACGGTTATTTATCAGGAGTGTGCATATACATTTGATATTGAAATCCTGACAATACTTTCAATATGACCATCTTAAGGCATATAGATAAAAAATTTAATACTACCTACTTGTTTCCAAGAGAAAAGCTTAGCTACGAATTCTCTATGAATTATTATCCGAAACATTCATAAGTAATGGATGAAAATAAAGCCATGATCGAATACCAATTTAAGGGATCGACTACTTTAAATCTATAGCGGCAAATAATTGCTTTATCGTTTCATATCCAAAAGCTAAAGTTCAATGCAATTGGCTACACTGCTTTCTGGGTTAGTCACGAAAGTTTTTTTTTCTTTATTTCTTAGCCTTATCAAAATAAGCATGTTTTCCCATTTATTTATCCCAAACAAAATAAGCATGTTTTCCCATTTATTTTTCCCAATCAACATGTTTACATTTAATATTTTTGTTTACCATTCAGACCATTGGTCAACTCACTATCTACTTTCGAAAACTATGACATTGTCTCATAAATATTCCCTTTCGTGTATTACTTTCAGCTGTATGATTGATACGATTTCCCAGTTAATTATCCCTAAAAAAATTACATAATACAGTTTAGATAAATAAATATTTTGCATTTGTTTTACTCATACCTTGAAGCCAGTGGTCAACTCTCCGTCGACTTTCGGAAACTATGAAATTTTCTTATAAATATTTCCTTTCGTGTATTACTTTCAGCTGTATGATTGATACGATTTCCCAGTTAATTATCGCTAAAAATTTCCATAATACAGTTTAGATAAATAAATATTTTGCATTTGTTTTACTCATACCTTGAAGCCAGTGGTCAACTCACCGTCGACTTTCGGAAACTATGACGTTTATAGAGAATAGCTACTTCTACCCAGACTTGGGTGTATATAATTTGAAGTGGCACTCTAAATGAATTTGATACAAACACAGTTTATACATGAAACAATGTTTATTGAATTCGTTGCACATATAAAATTTGCTTTTACAGCAATAAGCATACGTACTACTTGTACGGAATATATATATATATTAGCATCCAATAAAAATACTTTTTGCAAATCCTCACAAACCAGCAGAGTGTCAAGCCAGCAGTACTGCCACGTAAACTTTGGGCCTGCTAAGCACAAGCGCCGGTTAACACCTGGAACTGCTTACCTCGTAGCTCCCTCTCGCTTATCTATCAATTTTAACAAAACCTTCTTTCAACCTCTGTATTAAACAAGCTGCTTGGTATTTATACCAAGCGCGTATGCCGAAATTAGCATATCTCAAGCAGCTTCTCTAATTCATTCACTCAAAAGTTCGATTCTTGTGAATCGAATCTTGTGTATACCTTACAACTTACAACAACACTTACTAAGTTTCAGTAATAATTTCAGTAATATATTCCCTGAATTAATTTTATTACAAGTAAATAAAAATTTTATTTATGAAATAAGAAGTGAGTGTAGTTTCTGAAAATTTCAAATTTATACTGATACTCTGCGCGCAGACTTTATAGAGAATAGCTCACTTCTACCCAGACTTGGGTGTATATAATTTGAAGTGGCACTCTAAATGAATTTGATACAAACACAGTTTATACATGAAACAATGTTTATTGAATTCGTTGCTCATATAGAATTTGCTTTTACAGCAATAAGCATACGTACTACTTGTACGGAATATATATTAGCATTCAATAAAAATACACTTTGCAATACACGTAAACTTTGGGCCCCCTAAGCACTAGCGCCGGTTAACACCTGGAGCTGCTTACCTCGTAGCTCCCCTAACTCGCTTATCTATCAACCTTAACAACCTCCTAACTTAATCAAGCTGCTTGGTATGGATACCAAGCGCGTATGCCGAAATTAGCATATCTCAAGCATCTTCTTTAATTCATTCACTCAAAAGTTCGATTCTTGGGAATCGAATCTTATGTATACCCTATACGTTTACTTAAAAATATTTCTTTTCGTGTATTACTTTCAGCTGTATGATTGATACGATTTCCCAATTAATTATCCCTAAAAAAATTACAGTTTAGATAAATAAATATTTTGCGTTTGTTTTACTCATACCTTGAAGCAAGTAAATTAAACTGCAGCTTTCATAATTCAGACTTAGACATAAGAAAACATCTAATGAAACTTAACTCCTTATGATATAAAAGACCTTTTCCGCGTTAACTTATGTTCCAGACACAAACATACCGCAAAAACACTTAAGAAATGTTCAGACAATCAGAATGCAATTTAGGTTACAAGAAGAGTTCTAAAGGAAAAAACATTACATTTAAATGTGCATAAAAAAAAGTTTTACCTCTAAATTGTAGCGTGTTCCATTAGAGAAAATCTATTTGAGATATCCTTGGCACTTACATCATATGGCGTGGAAAAACTTTAAAAATTTCATTTTGCTAACAATTTTAACTGTGAAACTTACCCAAACATTTAAGGAAGGTGTTTTAAAATAGTCTATTTAAATGTACCAAAAAAAACCTGTTACAAAAAAAGCATTTATTTATACATTTCCTAACTTATTAAATTGTAGCTCTTTTAAATTTTACACTTTCCCTTTGTATTTTTTTTTATTATCCGCACTTCTTTATTTTCATGTTCAGAAGTTTATTTCCTAGTCCAACATCTACAAAAATCTTATTAGTCACTTGTTTTAGGAAATACGAGTTTTTTTTTTTCACTTCATAATAATAATAATTAAAATTGAGGAAGAAATTCGTATGCATTCCTATTCTTGCAGATCGATGTGCATTTTAAAATTTCATTACTTTATATTAACATACAGTAAAACCTCGTTTATCTGAACTAACTGGGACCATAGGTAACAAAATTACATAGTATTGTTTATATACATAGTATTGTTTACAAGACATTAAAAAATATATAAAAATAACTTTTCACATCATTTCTTAACAAGGAATTGGTAAGTCTAGTAAAATTTTCTTAAACTCAACAAAAAGCATTTTATTACCATAATTTATTGTTCATTCTATGCAGGAACTATACTCTGAATCAAACTAAAAGGCAAATATATGGCGTACTTGTAGTTACGCTCTTGCTATCATAAGTAAAAAAATTTTATCTAATATGAAGAATAAATAAAAATAATGTCTACATATCTGATCCGGATAAACGAGGTTTTACTGTACATGATATTTTTTAATATTTCAGTCTTCCTTGATATAATGTTAGCAGAAACTGGTATCTATAATATATATATATATATATATATATATGTGTGTGTGTATACAGAGGCTGTTCACACATTTTTAGACGATGCATATTATATTCACAAAACTAAATTACATAAAATTCTTGTGTTTTAAATGTTCTATTTGACATCCCTTATTCTGAACTATCTTTCGACACCGCAATTTCCAGGATAATAATGCCTTTTGAAGTGTCAGAAGAGGTATTCTATCCCATTCCTCCTGAACAGCTTTCCTTTCATCGTAACAGTGTAACAACAGTTCCAGTAAATAAATTTTGTAGAAAAAATTTGACTTCATTCTTTTTCTATAGTTCTAGAAAGAGACCTCTGATATTTTCTTAAATTGGTCATTACCGCAGGAACCAGCGGAGAGCTTCATTGCACTTTCTATTCAAGCTGTTTCGATAATGTCATAGAATAGGAAACTTTGTAGTGATATGTTACTTAATTTCTTTTTATAGGAATATACTAACATGACAGCATGTATTTTGTAAGTTACCCCTTCTTCCATTTATTATTTTTTTCTCTCTGGAAAAATATTATAAGTCATAACTTATTAACGTATATATTGAATAAAAATACTCGCACTCCTTGGATAAAAAGTACGTGAAATTGACAGGGGAATGTATAAACCAAAGAAACACATGCATATACAGAGGCTGTTCACACATTTTTTAGAAGATGTACATTGTATTCACAAAACTAAATTACATAAAATTCTTGTGTTTTAAATGTTCTATTTGACATCCCTTATTCTGAACTATCTTTCGACACCGCAATTTCCAGGATAATAATGCCTTTTGAAGTGTCAGAAGAGGTATTCTATCCCATTCCTCCTGAATAGCTTTCCAGAGTCCTGTAAGGGTTTTGGGACGACGTTTGGATAATGCAGATTTTAAAAGTCCGAAAGAACAAAAATCCATAGGTGATACATCAGGAGATTTAGTAGGGATATCAGTGAAGGGTTTGGCCTTGATACCAGTTTTTTGTTCCATTTCTTTTAGGAAATTTACAGTGGATTTTGATGTGTGACTGCTAGCTTTGTCCTGACGGAGTCTCACAGATTGATGGCACTGTGGGTAAAGCGATGGTATTTCATTCAGAAAAATTGGCGATAAAATATGTTCCTGATAGTATTTGGAGTTAATCTTGACATTTGTTTCCACTTTCTTTATTTTTAACTTGCCATTATAAGAAAAACCAGCAACAATCATGAATCCCTTAGAAAAACTTTCTTTCGATTCTTTGAACCATGTACTTAAATTTTTTTTCTCCCCTTTAATGATAATAAATGGCTCTTTTTTTGTTGCAATCATTTAAATACACCCATGATTCATCTATTGTGACAATTGTTTTCCATTTTTCTTTGGATAAGTGTTTCTCATATAGAATTCTGCAGCGTGTCCTGCGTTCAGCGATATGATTTGGAAGAAGACGATGCACATTGCGTTTTTTCGCTTTCTTAAGATTTAAATCAACGTTTATCATTTTGTTTACAGTGGACATCGAACATTTTAATGATTTTGCAACTGTCCTTTGACTAGGGGGATTTTCTTTTAACATTAAACAACGTACCTTTGCAATAGTCGAAGATGTCCGTTTTTTCCTTGGATACTTGTTTGGAATTTTTGTCCCACTTGAGGCTCCAATTTGACGTTTTTTTCCTTTCTTGTTGACGATATTACCTATCGACGCTTTAGATATCACAAAACCATGACTCTCACATCGTTTTTGGATAACGGATTATGCATATTTCTCTTCGGAAAGAGCATAAATGTAGCCTTCGAACCACTACTTTGTTAAAAACGCCATTTTGAATAAAAACAAAACTTTCAAGCTGTAGACGATAATTTTGACTTTTAAAAACATAGTACAATTGCAATTATTTCTTTTGCAGCAAACGATTCTTTATTACCACTTACCAAAATCGTCTAAAAAATGTGCGAACAGTCTCTGTGTATATATATATATATATAACAGTTCCGTAACTGACTGACTGACTGACTGACATGCAACGCACAGACCAAACCGCTGGACCTTAAGTGCTGAAATTTTGCATGGCGATTCTTCTTATAGTGTAGGGGTGCACTAAGAAAGATTTTTGAAAAATTCTTCTTAGATTTTTTTAAATTAAATTTTTAATCTGTTTTAGTAATTTTTTTTCAGTTTGCATTTAAAATAATAGTTTGAGGGTTATACAAATTATATCATGAGAAATATCCTAAAAGTTCCTTCAAAATGAAATCTTTTTCGAACCTTTAACTTCATTTTCTGATTTTTGGGGAATTTTTAAAGATTAATTTTTAGAATTTAATTTATTAAGTACTGATTATGTGATTTCTTTTTCTGGCACTTTCAATGAACTTATCGTCACGTGCGAAATAGACAAATAAATATTTTTTTTCTTGCTAATGCGGCAGACGATTGGGCATTATCCAAAAAATATTAAAATACAGTAAAAGATATGTCCCTCAAACTGTACTATATTCTTTACTATGTCCTATTAGATTTAATTTGAATATTTTTTTCTATATTATTTTGTCTATAAAAATATCCCTTACGATTTTTTTATAAATATATATATATATATATTCTTTTTACATCAATTGCATACATTGATCGTTGTATTTATTATATATATATATATATATGTGTGTGTGTGTGTGTATATATTTATTTATTTATTTATTTTTTGCCATTATTTGCATACATTGACCGTTGTATTTAATTTGAATATACTCCGTAGCGAAGTGCTGGTTTTCAGATAGTAACATATAAATGTGATTATCACTTATGTATATATTCCTTTAGGTTTGCTTATTTGTTCTGAAGTGCTACTGTCAGCTTTCAGACCGGCATAAGAGGAAAAGACCTAATGATATTCATTGACAGTCTAAAGCACGCCGTACAGGGATCGACTGCTGACACCTAGACTTGTTTTGCACGGCTTATCAAGATGGTAGAATGGTTTTTTTACGATTAAATAATAGAAAGATCTTTAGCGTGATGTGCATCAACATGAGAAACCTATTCTGTATTCGATCTGTGGACATTGGAGGGCAAATTAAAGTGGTAAAAGGTTGAAAGAGAGTCAGCCGTGAGTGGCATTGCACCAGACACAAAATCAACAAAATCACTAGACAAGATTTTCAAAGTGTTTCATTTAAGTTACGCAGCAAAGTAAAGTTTTAAAAAGATTGTCTCAGAAATAAGAAGTAAACATTATTTTATGTCTCTTTCTTCCCGTCCGTAGTAGAAGTTTGAAAACCGTGTCTTTACAGGAATAAATAAAATTTTCAAAAAGGATTGATTTGGATAAATATGAAATCTAATGTGGGCATTTCCTCATTGTTACTTTAGAATTAAAATATTCTTAATGTTTATAAGCATCTTAGTTCCGGACCTAAAGGGCTGAAATTTTGCATAGTGATTCTTCTTATAGTGTAGGGGTGCACTAAGAGAGATTTTTGAAAAATTCTTCTTAGATTTTTTTTAATTAAATTTTTAAGCTGTTTCAGTAACTTGTTTTAAGTTTGCATTTAAAATAATAATTTGAGGGTTATAAAATTTATATCCCGAGAAAGATCATAAAAATTCCTTTAAAATGAAATCTTTTTCGAATCTTTACCTCTATTTTCTGATTTTTAAAAATTATTTTGTAAAAATTCCTCTCTTAAGTCTATATTAGCTAAGATTTAATGTTCAATGTATAACAAAAGAAATTATTGCTCTGAAAATATTACATTCTTAGAATCTGAATATTCAATGACTGGTGAGTAGAAAGAAATTATTTTAATGCATTTAAAATGCTTAATGAGTTTTAAGCATTTTGGATGTTCACTCGTATATTCTTATAGTTTACAGCCTTTCAGCGGGTAGATTCTAAAATGATCGTAAAAATTCTTCAGAGATGTCCATTAAAGTTTAATTAAAATTCTTCTGCGTCATAAATACCCAACAAGAATAGCGCCAGATATTTCCTTTCATAAAAATAAACTCATAAAATATTTTTCCTCCTAGTATAACTTACGGGGAGCAACATATTTCCTAACATATTTATTCTCATAACATATTGTTAAATCTAGAAACAATCTGTAATTACTTTTTGTTTCTTAACCCTTTTTATTTCAATTTTATGAGTTTATACCAATAAATTTTCGAAATTTCTTGTGAGTAGATTATTTGAGTTCTAACATTTTTATGTTCGTGATCCTGTTATTTTACGGTTGTAAATTTTTATTGCTTTTTATATGCTTTTTGTCACTGCTGTAAAGTGTTATGTTTCGACTAATTCAACTTTTTATAGGAAATTATTTGAAAAATAAAATTATAATATTATAGTAAATTGTTGTTGACTGGGAATTTATACTCTTAAAATAAGTGATGAAAAATTACTGACAAGGATTTTTGTGTACCTCTGTCGCAAAAAAAAATCGATATTAAGGAAAATGGATACTGAAGGATATACAAAAAAGTTAAGTTAACTGTAAAAGTTATTAATTTTAATTCCTTTACTTAAGGTCCTTTACTTTCGGTTGTTTCTCGTTGCCTTCATAGTAACGTAAGGAATTTTAAGTTTCTCTATGTCCAAAGACACTTTGCACCATTTACGTAACACGATGTTTCAGCTTTTGAAAGTAACTTTGAAGATTTGAGTTTTTTTAAGACACTATTTTGAATGGCAAAACCAGGGAGTTTCTGAATAATCTATATATATAATACAGTTCCGTAACTGACTCACTGACTGACATACAACGCACAGACCAAACCGCTGGACCTAAAGGGCTGAAATTTTGCATAGCGATTCTTCTTATAGTGTAGGGGTGCACTAAGAGAGATTTTTGAAAAATTCTTCTTAGATTTTTTTAATTAAATTTTTAAGTTGTTTTAGTAACTTTTTTTAAGTTTGCATTTAAAATAATAATTTGAGGGTTATAAAATTTATATCCCGAGAAAGATCATAAAAATTTCTTTAAAATGAAATGTTTTTCGAATTTTTACCACTATTTTCTGATTTTTGGTGAGTTTTTAAAGATTAATTTTTACAATTTAATTTATTAAATGCTGATCACGTGATTTCTTTTTCTGGTACTTTAAATAAATTTATCGCCACGTGCATAACAACTAAATAGACAAAAAAATATATTTTATATATATATATATATATATATATATATATATATATTGGCATTAATTGCATACATTGACCATTGTATTTAATTTGAATGTACTCCGTAGCGAAGTGCGGGTTTTCAGCTAGTGCATATATAAAATACTCATGTATATATATCACCCTCTACAAGCTTATCAGATTAATCCTTCCTTAAATTTGAAATTACCAACAAAAATACCCTGTCTCTTTTGTCCCGGATACAATCTATCCATAACTGATAACTGCTTTTTAAGTTAAGAATGCTTAAGGATATTACCTTTCTGATTTTTATTAATGTTATCATTTTCCTCTATATATATATATATATATATAATAAAACACCCATATTGTCTTGTTCTGTTTGTTTTCAAAATCATCTTGAATCCTCCAATAAATTAGTTTTTCATTATCTGGAATATCCTGTTCCTGTTGGTAACTGCTAGGCATTCATTTCATTTCTTGTGAATGCATCCTTGGCTAAACCGTCCAAAAAGGATCCTCCTCAAAAATTCGTCAAAGAGTATAAGAATTGTTAAAAAAAATCAACGCCGGCTATTCCTAAAACTCCTGTCACAGATTTGATTTTGTGAAAACATATGTGCTCTGCATTTTTGGTATGTAACTCTGAAAAAACAATCAACCATATCTGAAATCAGTCATGTTTTGAAAGTTTAGGGTAAACCTAGAGATTCAAATCAATTTCGAAAGCTGCAGACATCTATACCCGCCAAGGGATTTCAATTGTTTTTCCCAATGCGGAGGCACTTGTCGTCAAACATTCGCCTATGCTAAGCCGTAATTTTACTGCCCATTTTATTGTGGGGGCACCATATAGGCGGACGGCATTACCCCCTATGAAGGGACGACACGAACGGAGGCATTTTGAGTGGCGCGAAGCCAGGATTCGATTCGAGCACTCTCAGCACCGAAAACCAGCGCGCTGTACCACTGGGCCGCCACAAGCCCGGATTTCAATTTAAAGATAAACCTTTTACCGTTAGGCCCTCGTTTGGTTACATTTGAACTGAACTATCCAAACGAGTGGTGGCACTTTGATTAATGACAGCAACCTACTTCAAGTTTCCCTTCTGCGTATATCCTGATACGCTAATTCTAATTTTTATGACATTTTAAACTTATTTTGTTATCTCTCTCTCTCTCTCTCTCTCTCTGCCTGTCTCCTTTTGTTAATCACCCCATTTCTTATTTTTTTTCTTAATTTAGAAATGAACCCTTTTCACACTATTACTTTATTAGCAACGTTCTCCCCGTGTCCACCATTCGCTCGCTAATACTTGTACTCTGAACGATTTGCTGTGAAGATTTTTGCAAATCATTGAAACTGAGAACTGATTATTTTATCAGGGAATTTTTAAGGGTTTTTTCAATGTAACAATATTAATTAGTCCTGGTTCTTTTTTTTCAATTCCTACTATTAGTTCACACTCTCTCTATACATATCTTGTTAAAATTTTCAGTCGTTAATAAGAGTACTTTTTATTCATCCACTCAAGTTCAAATACATTTTTTTAAACTTATAGTGGATGACACTTGATGTTAATATAGTTTTTTCAAATATTAATTCATTAATTAAATTTAATTAATCAATTTTAGTTTGACCTAGAGCGTCTCTTGCTCTTGAATAGTAATTTCCCTCTTGTTACTGTGTAAACGGTAGTACTGCGGTAGCGCGGGCTCCTCCCGTCCTGTAGGTTGCGAGATCGAATCCCCAACCTGACAAACTTTTTCTCTCTCTTTCCCCCCCCCCCCCTCCTAATCTCGCACAGTAGGCAAAGTTCTGGCAGGCAATCCTTTTTTTCAATTCCTACTATTAGTTCACACTCAAATTTTTCTTTGTTGACCTAAGTAGGAATTGACTTTAAATTTTTTTTTTATATATTACTTGTTGTTCAATAGTATATGCTTTTATTATTTATACTTCGAAGATAATTTGTGGCAAAAATTCTGTTAATTTATATTTTATTTTCTTAATTATTTCACTAAATCACTTAATGGTCGTAGAGTATCTTATTCCTTTAATTTTCCTAATGTAAAGGAACCATGATTTTTTTTTACTTTCAGATTCACCTAAACGCTATTTTACTTTATAATGAGCTTTGATCCATTAGCTATAATATGCACTTTAAAAGCAATGATTTTGTTCACATACCGTTTTATCTTAGAAAAATAAAGTGTATAAACTTCCTACCTTCAAGATTCTCTGTAGACTTTGGCTGTGAAACGGGAGCCTCGTAAAAGCCTCAAAGACTTACACACCGCTCGTAAGACAGATCTACGCTAAATGTGTTTAATTTTATAGCAAACTTTCCCTACCGCAATAAAATATAACGTGCAGTGCTTAATTAATTTTATGTTTTGAATGAATTTAAGCGTAACTAAATGTATCGTTTTAATTTTTTTATGCTACGCAGGTGTAAAATTCAAACTTTAATAGTTCCGATTAATTTTAAGTTAAGAGTGTTAGATAAAACAAAAAGGTTCATATTTTATTTCTTCTGTCTACGCTTGAATAAAATCCATCCTTTTGCTGAATAAAATTTTTTTCCTTGTTTTTATTTTAAAATGCATTGTAAAATTATTCATTGAATTTAAAATTAGATTTATTTAGATAAATTTAGATAAATATAGAAAAATTAATATAAATTAATAAATTTAGATAAATTTATAGAAATTAATAAATTTAGATAAATTTAGATTATTTATTAAATAAATTTAGATTTATTTTAAAATAAATTTTATTTTAATTTAAAAATAGTGTATTGTTTTAGTATTTTGTACACGTAATCATTATTAAGTTCATAAGTATAACAAAGTTCTAACGATCAATATTTTTAATTCGCGAATTTGAGACCATTACATAGAAAGTATAAAATAAGTAATAATATAACACTACTATACCTTCACGTTTCCCCAATTCATGATATAAATATTTAATATTATTTTTATTTTAAATGTTACCATGGCATGTATATTGTACAATATTTTTGCATGAAATAGACATGTAATGCACAACTCAATGAATTTGATTGTATACATGTAATGAATACGTGACTTTTTCTAAAAAATCTTATATTAGCAATAAAAATTGAGAATTTTTTTTTATTTCTACGCAGACTAAAAGGATTAAATTTAATTAATTTAATGAAATATTTTTTAACTGAATTAGTTTAAAAATATTTTCATTAAGATTCAGAAAAAATATTTATCAAGTCTTATTTTTTAAGTATTTATAAGTTATATTTTATAATTTTGGTTAAATGTAGTCAAATATTTTACCAGAGGAATATATGTTTCGGTGGTTGAGTAGGTCTATACTTTTAAAATCAATGTTAATTTTAAAGTTCAAATTTTTCTACAAGTTCCTTTCTGTCTCGAAACTCCCGAAAGCCTTCTTAAAAGTATTCGTAGTAACTAAACAATTGAGTAAATTTCTTTAAAGTTTTTTTGAAGAGCCCATTTTAAATTTTCACCTATTTTTTACAGCCGTTATTTTAGTATGTTATGACATACTGAAATGTTATAATAGTTTAAACAAAATAAGATAATATTTTTAAGGTGTTTAAAGAAAAATATTTTTCTGTTTTTTTAATTTTATCACAGTTTCTCATTCGAGCTTTGGTCTTTTCTTACAAGTCTTATTTTTATAACAGATTAAATAAAAAAATTCAATTTTATTCAACATGTCACACGCTTTACTCTTAACTCTCAATCTTTATGTTCCATGCAACAAAAATTTTCGTACAGATGTCAGATAATAAAAATAGTTCTAAAACATGTTAGGCGAATATCATTTTCCTGGAACCAGATCTTCTAAAACACGTTAACCTCGTATGTTACACGGCTAGAGCGCATATCAGAGACGCAGCAAGGCTCGCAGTTGCCTTTTTCCCCAGAGAACTCTACGAGCTGGAGATATTCTTTCCCAAAATGAATACCGCGATATTTTCCCTTCTTGATCATTATATCCCACAGCTTATAAGCAGAGAAAGGAGGGAAAAGGATTTTCCCTGTTGCGTACGAAGTAAGATGGTAGTCTTGACTAATAGATAAACATCGGGAAATGGAATGTTCAGGATGTCAATATTTAGAAAAAGTTGCTTTTCTTCGGAATTAAAACATCGTACGGAAGGGTAAACTTGTTATTTTCTCATAGGAAACTGTGAAGGATTTATACAAATGGGGGACTTGTTCCCATCATAAGTAGACTTTATGACTGCTTTTTGATTTTCTCGATAAATGTGTAAACTATATTCAGAGAAACTATATTGAGTGGGGAAAGCTGCAGGTGTTAGAAAAAATATTCCGGAATAATTTTATGGAAGGTGTAGCGAGTTCCTTTGGTTGTGTTATCTAGTGGCCAAAGCGTGAATTATCAGAAAACTTAATTTTTTTTCTATAAGACTTAAACAATTCGCAATATGCTAATAGGTTCCTTTTACATAATCTTATGATTTGTAAGGTATACATAAGATTCGATTCACAAGAATCGAACTTTTGAGTGAATGAATTAAAGAAGCTGCTTGAGATATGCTAATTTCGGCATACGCGCTTGGTATAAATATCAAGCAGCTTGATTAAGTGAAGAGGTTGTTAAAGTTGATAGATAAGCGAGTTAAGGGAGCTACGAGGTAAGCAGCTCCAGGTGTTAACCGACGCTTGTGCTTGGGGGGCCCAAAGTTTATGTGGCAGAACTGCTGGTTTGACTCTCTAGGTTGTGAGTATTGCAAAGTGTATTTTTATTGAATTCTAATATATATTCCGTACAAGTAGTACGTATGCTTATTGCTGTAAAAGCAAAATCTATATGTGCAACGAATTCAATAAACATTGTTTCATGTATAAACTGTGTGTGTATCAAATTCATTTAGAGTGCCACTTCAAATTATATACACCCAAGTCTGGGTAGAAGTGAGCTCTATAAAACTCTATAGATTGTAAAATTTAGATTACATTTCTCTGGTTGATTATTACCAATTAAGATGCTTTATTTTTTGGCAGACTACGGACCATAAAAAATTTCCTAAAATATTAATTTGAAATATTGGCATCATTAGTTTTAATTCTTTAATTATTTAAGAGACGTGCAAAAGTCTTATTGTGTTTCCTATTGGAAAAAATAACATATTTCTAATTTTTTTCCGAAAAATTGAAATATAATCGAGTATATCAGGAATGTAATAGTAATGAATTCGAAAATAAATGTAGGATGGGTTTCGAACCCACTTTCTACTATCTTATTCTATGTTCCTAATGTGAATGGCAGTGTTTCATTACATTTTTATAAGTATTTCGGGATTTCGAAAATTTCATAGTTTATTTGTTTGTTTGTTTTTTAACTGAGAATGCTAAGAAAGAGTAAGAAAAATAGTAAACAAAAATTAATATTAGCATTTTATAAAAAGAATAGAATTTTTTTCTATTCGTAAAATACCTTCTCCAGTTTTGTAAGCAAGTAGAGTAGGGATCACTACCTTCGTTAGTTTTACAGTCAAGTAAAGTAGAGAAAACCTTTTGGTATATTTTTCCTTATATCTAATATTTTCAGTCTAATCACAGATACCTTAGATAATCGGTTTGGTATAAGATGAATTACTTCAAAATTGCGAGCCTGTGCTTGCAAAAGGTTAATCTCATTAATTAGATGGTTTAAGTCATTATTTTAATGACTTTAATTAATTAGATGGTTTAAGGATATTAATTACACTCATTAATTATATGGTCATCTAATTAATTAGATGGTTTAAGGATACATAAAGAATATTTACGAAAAATAAATACAAGTTATATACAGTTATATGCAACAGTTAAATACAGTTAAGTACAGTTAAAGTACAGTTATATACAACAGTAGGAACATTTAAAAAAAAATTTATTCCCTGATGTTGATCATTTGATAGCGATCGAGCTGGCCACTAGGGAAGGAAATTGCCTATAGTTATCCGGATTTCTTTGAACATAGACATTTTAGGTAAATATATGTTGTCAAATAATACATATGTTGTCAAATAAGCAGGAATACATATGTTGTCAAATAAGCAGGAGCAGTGAAAAATTTAAGAAATTTTTGGTTAAATTTTTAAATGAAATAACTGTTGAAGTGAAATTTCTCAATTCTTTAGTTCAATTCTTTAGTTCACGCCATTTGGTTCCCAATTATTAAAGCATTTTGAAAAACACAAGAAGAACGATTTAGCTGGTAATATTAGGTTGACGAAACATGCTAAGAAACCACCTTCAATAAATATTTGACCGATAAACAACCTCGTTGATTTTAAGCATACATAATTTGAAAAAAATCAGCATATTTTCTGAATGACGATTCAAAGAGGCTTTCTTTGGAAATATATGTAGGTAAATATATGTTGTCAAATAATACATATGTTGTCAAATAAGCAGGAATACATATGTTGTCAAATAAGCAGGAGCAGTGAAAAATTTAAGAAATTTTTGGTTAAATTTTTAAAACATATAACTGTTGAAGTGAAATTTCTCTCAATTCTTTAGTTCACGCCATTTGGTTCCCAATTATTAAAGCATTTTGATAAACCCAAGAAGAACGATTTAGCTGACCATATTCGGTTGACGAAACATGCTAAGAAACCGCCTTCAATAAATATTTGACCGATAAACAACCTCGTTGATTTTAAGCATAACATAATTTGAAAAAAATCAACATATTTTCTGAATGACAATTCAAAGAGGCTTTCTTTGGAAAAATTTATTTTCAACCCTACATTATTTCTATATCTTTCGGAAATAGCGCCAATAACATTGGATTATTAGGTCGGTTCGTTTCCGACAGCTTCAACCAATATTTTAACCTAAATAGGGGTAGTGGATTTCCCATCTCTATAAAAAAAATGCGAAAAAAGCGGCTGTACATCTTACTTCCCTTGCAACTGCGGTGGTTTTTGTATTTCCAGCTATTCAATAAATAAGAGTTAAAATGGGATTTCGTTCTAAGTTACGACCAAACGAGGAGTAGAATTATTAGAGATATAGCCAAAAGAGAAGCAACTGATATCCATCCTTTAGCATTTCTTTCTTTTTTAGCGAATAAAATGCGCTCTAATTAGATGGTAAATGTAGTGCTCCCCCGCGAAAATATTTGTTTTTTAATAAGAAAGGGACAATAGGCAGTTTAATTTTTATATATGGACAAGCAATTAATATCAATTTTGTTAAAGTCTCCTAAGGGATAGCGGGAGGTTAAACTCCCGACGTAAGGGCGAGAACCGTATCTGCTTAAAGAATATGAAATGCCTTTTTATTTTCTATGCTGTATTTTAAAAGCTTTTCTCGAATTACTTTTTATTGAACAATGTAATTTATTTAATACATTTTCTTGGTGTATAATATTTTATTTCTTCATATTATTTATCTCAAAGCACGAAAAAAAAACTGGATCTATTCTGATATTTTTAGCGTGAAACCACAATATAGTTTTTAGTGGCAGTTTTATTATTAAATGTTTTTATCAGGGAGTGTGACCTAACTAAATGCTTTTGTCTCTTTTTTATTCTTAAAAATGTATTGTCACTGAATTGTTATTAAACTTTTGGATGTAGTGTACGGTTCGCGTGTTGCTCGGATGCAAATTTCAGGTAGCTGCGCAGTGCAGGCCAGTAGAAGTGAGTTCGGAGCAGGTGTCTGGTCTATTTAAGTGACACACGCTGAGTTGGCAAGAGCCCAAGAAGGGAGTGGAGATTTGTACGGTAGTACGTTACGCTATTAGTAGAGATACGAAAGAGTCGAGAAAAGTTAGATTGAAGGTGATAGCGGTATTTAACTGATAGAGCACGTATTAGTATTTAGCCTAGGTGGCTGCACGATTTCCATAGTTAGTTCAGAGCCCGATGGTTACGGGTATTGCTAGTAAACTTATATTCTGCCTGAAAGGGTTCATTACGACTTTAAAGTTCAGTTTCTTAGTACCGCAAGTTGCGGTACTGTTGTGCTATTATTATTTAAAACCCCAAGTCGGTCTATGTTCGTCTACCTCTACGTAGAAAATAAAGGAATTATTTATATTTATGCCTATTACTTTATAGTGTGCCTGGACCGTTAGAGGATTCACAGGGTACATAAGAAACAGAACCAGTAGTATCTTACAAACATATATTTGCAATATTTCATTACCTTGAGTGTCCCAAATATGAAAATTTCTTACAGTATTTTTATGTTTTGCACTTTTGAAGTATTGTGATACCTTGAACATTTGCAGTATTTTAATATATTTGTATACTTTGCAATATTTTCATATATTTGTACACTTTTTTTTTTACATTTTTGTAATATTTTATAATTTTGGTTAAATGTAGTCAAATATTTTACCAGAGGAATATATGTTTCGGTGGTTGAGTAAGTCTATACTTTTAAAATCAATGTTAATTTTAAAGTTCAAATTTTTCTACAAGTTCCTTTCTGTCTCGAAACTCCCGAAATCCTTCCTAAAAGTATTCGTAGTAACTAAACAATTGAGGAAATTTCTTTAAAGTTTTTTTGAAGAGCCCATTTTAAATTTTCACCTATTTTTTACAGCCGTTATTTTAGTATGTTATGACATACTGAAATGTTATAATAGTTTAAACAAAATAAGAGAATATTTTTAAGGTGTTTAAAGAAAAATATTTTTCTGCTTTTTTTTTAAAATTTTATCACAGTTTTTCATTCGAGCTTTGGTCTTTTCTTACAATAGGAAAAACTATTTAACTGCTTGAACATAAAACATGAAAGTTCCAGAAATTTTATGAAGAAATTTGAAGAAAGGTTTTTTCATTAATAACAAAATATTAGTTTCCGAAGTTCAGAGGTCAAATTGAATCATCCTAAAACCTCGTGGGCATCAAATCTTGTCTGAAATGAGCAATTTCGCAATGGGAGTTATCAGTTATGAAACGAAACAAATGTATATGGTTCTTCAAATTTTTATATATGAATATCACACGTGTAAGATCAAAGACTAACTAAGCTGATTTTTCTTCTGTTTATTAATTTATTGAAACTTTACTGCAATTCTCCTTTATTTTACTATTCGTAAATTTTCATTCATTTGTTCTTTCGAATTTTTTGTTAACAAAAAAATCGAAAAAAAGAACATTCATCCTTGAAAAATGAATCATTTTTTTTTCTAAATTCATTTTATATAATGAAAAATATTGTATTAAAAACAAGGTATGAAAAATAAACATGTTCTGGGGATATAATCCAAAGAGAATACTTGTTATTCAATTTGCGATGATTCACAGTATGGAAGAAACGAGTTAAGTGCAGTTGGAAATTTCCCTTCCTTGCGTCTTAATGCACACAGATTAATAAGATGTCTGAAAAAGGTATGCAATCGAAAGAAATGATTAGTAATACATTTCTTCAAATTACTCTGTACTTCAGACATCATTATGCAGCAAAACTCTAGCGTATTCAACAAATGTTAAATATAATGGAGATTAATGTATGCTTTTGTGACCTAGCTTCATAAAATGCAGTTTAAGCATTTCTTTCTAATATGTTTTCAGGATTACATGATATGCGATAACATTTTATTTAATTTTATAAAAATGTTGTCAGTGTTATTCATTTCTTTATTTAATTTAGTGTTATAAGAAAAATGTAAAATAGTGAGTCAAATTAAAACTTTTGGGGAACGAAAATTTAAAAACTTAAGGAATGCAAAGAATGAAACGAACTTTGTTTGCAACCATGTATTCTCATCTGATGAAACTGTAAGTTATTATTTTTTATTTAGCAATCACAGGGAGATCAGTATGTTTATATACTATAGTACATAAACTTTATACACCACCTGAGTTAAAGCCCTAATAACCTCTAATGAAGAAAAACTGATATTGTGATAGAATGAAGATAAATGTTAGTAGAAAACATAAGAATCGATTTTGATATCGGAGAAATAAGAAATTTCTGTATGATTAAAGTGTTCCAGTTATTGCGATTTCATCGAAACCTGAGAAACAAACTATATTTCTATACTTTAATGGTCTCATATATTTTTCTTCGGTACACATTAAAAGGAAAATAATTACTATGTATTATTATTAATATTATTAAAAGCTACGAACGTATTATCTTCCAAAACAAATCAAAAACTACTGTTAATGACCTACTATGATTTTTTCAGATAAAAAAATTTTCCCAGTTAATTATGTAATAAAACTATTTAAAAATTAAAGAGTTGAAACGAAATATTTTTATATTTATGCTCGAAAAAGTTAAAGGACCAAAAGTATTTCCCTTTATTTCAGACTTTTCCTTTGCAACCGTTTTTCCATAAAACTTCTCTAGGTTCCGTTTTAGCTTAATTCACCTGTAAACGAAAATAAAAGTACTGCAGAGCCTATGTCCATCAAGTTATGTAATAAACTAAATCACATCTTTGTAGAAAAACTAAGTTATTCATTACATGTGAGTTACGTATACAGTTTTATGCATTGTTTCAGTTTCTTTGGGAAATACACAAATCTATACTTATATATAAAGAGAGAGCGATTTTGTACGTGGAGGGTAATCTTCAGAACCACTGTACCTACTTGAAAATTTCTGTCACTGTTTGAAAGGTACATTATTCCAGATGGACATAGGCTATATATTATGTTTATCTGATCAGTAGAAATAAAGTTAGGGACTTAATCCTAACAATCTCCATTGTTTCCGCTACTGTCTTCTACCGCTTTTTGTTCCGAAGATTGCAACGATCTTTATCGTGGTGCTATCGCTGTGGGCTTCTGTTCTGACGCTAGCGGTTCGAACCTAGCCGTTCTCCGGCACGCCATTTTCTTTTAAAAAATTTATTTTAATTATTAACTAATATAAAATTAACCTTTTCCTTACGGGGTGGGATAGCATATATCCCAAGAATGGCCCAAGAATGAATATGTATATATATATATATATATATATATATATATATATATATATTCATTCATTCTTGGACCCGTATTCTTGGGATACATGCTATCCCACCCCGTAAGGAAATGGTTAATTTAAGGTATTATTTAGGTTATTATTAAGGTAAAAAAAGATTTACAATTTATTGGCTATCATTTGGAAATTTATTGGTATAATATTTTGTTCAACCCGGACAAAGTCGGGACGGGTCGCTAGTTATCTATAAATGCATAATTTACTATGTATTATTATTATTGTTGAAAGCTATGAGAGCATTCTCTTACAAAACAAATCAGAAACTACGGTAAAATCAAAACTCAGTGAAATGTTCTTACAACTGTGCCACGCTGTAGCAATGCTCTCACATGTGGTGCTACGTGCTGTTAGTCTAATAATACAAAGATTGTTTGTAATGAGGTAAATTACATGAAGACACACTGTTAAGTCTATTAAAAAGTATTAACAGAATATAAACTTAAAGTATTATTTTCTATATCAAGGATTAAAAATAAGGAAAATGTTAAAGATTTATCTTTTTTATTATATGGTTACGAGATTTCCATAACAAAAATGATGTCATATTATGGAAATAATTCCCTTTAATACATGGTCTGTATGAATAAAAAACAGCATCTACAAATCTAAGTCATTTAATTTTGTTTTAATGTATCTACTGCTATTTTACTATTATCTTTATTTTGATATTTTATGTAATTTATAGAGAAAATTACTCCTAAGGGGGCACTCTAAATTAATTTGATACAAACACAGTTTATACATGAAACAATGTTTATTGAATATTCTTGAACATATAGGCTTTGCTTTTAACAACAAGATTCATACGTACTACTTGTACAGATATATAAATACAGCTTTCAAGAACAATATATTTTTCAATACTCACGAATAGTAAATCAACCAGCAATACTGCCACGTAAACTTCGGGCCCCCTAAGCACTAGCTCAGGATAGTACTGGAGCTGCATACCTCGTAGCTCCCTATCTCTTATCTATCAACTTTAACAACCTTCTTCAACCCTAACAACCTTTTTTATTAATGACGCTGCATGGTATTTATACTAAGCGCGTATGCCGAAATTAGCATCATTCACTCAAAAGTTCGATTCTTGTGAATTGAATCTTGTGTATACCTTACAAATTTAAGAACTATAATTTTTTACTGATAATATATCAGTTTAGGGAATATTCAAGTCTTCAAATAATCAATTCTAAATATCGAATTACTATTTTATCCCTATGCTATGCTGTAGAGTTCTAGAAGAAGATGTGTAAAAATGCAGATATCTTTAAATGATTTTGTTATTACATGATAAAAGCTCATTCGTATCTTTATAATCTTCAAACACCAGTTAAACTATCATAGCCCCAAATTTCTATTTCACACAAAAATATGTAATTAGGGTTGTGATTAAAGAATATAAATAATGTTTAAGGGTTTGCAACACAAGGCTAGTGGTAAACATTGTGTGTGCGCTATGAAAAATAAATTAAAGGACATGGGTGTACTTTCGTTAAATAAAAAATGATCTAAGAAAGATTTTCTTTTCCCTGGTCCCGTAAATATCATCAAACAACGTTCAAATAAATACTAATTTCTGCTCACCTATAGCCGCTTATATAATAAAACATTTTTTATAAGCTAACACTGCCATAAAGTGGAGTGTTCAGCTCTCGTATAGTAAAACTCGAAAACTGAGCTCCAAATCTACTCGAGCTAATCCTCATGAAAAAGAGCTTAAGGATATATTTATTCAGCCCTATATATATTCAGTGAAAAAAAAATTGTCTCATAGTACAAGGAGTCCGGGCTAAAGGTATCCAAAAGTCATGGCTTATTTTTACGGAACTACCCATTAGAATTTTTAAAAAAATTATTTAAATAGAAAGAACATCTCACCAAGTTTTAATCATAGATTTCGATCACAGTATCATAGATTTTGATGTGTGCACCTTTTGTAGCATGACTAACATCTAAATGGTATTTCAGTTCTCTCCAAATGTTTCGTAGCATATCAGGCGTTATTAGACTTTTTTACTTGGGGATTCCTTAAATCCGTTGTGTATAAATAAAAAATAGTCACTGGGGATGGATTGAATAAGCATATCATTCAAGCAATTCGTGTAATAATTCCTGATAGGCTACGAAACACTTGGAGAGAACTGAATTACCATTAAGGGGACAGTGGACCTTCAAACCTAACTTTTTTTGTTTTGCATGGATTTGCTTGAACTTTTAATATGTGATTAGTACCATAGATATGTAAAAGTGGTTAAAATTTAGAGATGAAATATTATTAATTTAGGAATTATGAATTATTAATTATATCAAAAATTGACCTCATTAAAAATGTTCCATGCGCATTTCTTTTGCATATAATACGATAATTTGCATTTACAGGATACCTTATAGAACTATCAATGAAAGTTATTGCTTATTTTAAGCATTCATTAAAAATATAAAGAGAAAAAAATAATAATATTGAAAACACCCTTTTTATTACGCAAAATACCTATAATTCATCTTTTCAAGTACAAAATTTAGAAATTCTGAGCCACGAAACATAATTTTTTTCAATAAGATTTATTTCATATACAGTTAAGTATATAAAATTTAAATTTCTAAGCAATAAGATAATTATAAATGCGCCTGGAGCAGTTTGAATATTCGTATGACATGAAAATTTTTATTTTGAGAAAAACACATTTAAAGTTATGGCTATTAGTAACCACATAATATCTAAATTAAATATAAATGAATATAACTAGGAAAGTAATCACAGAAATAAAAAATTCTTTTTGCAACACATTCATAATCGTCCGTAGTTTCACAATTCAATAAAATAAAAAAAATCGAAATTTTGGATAAATTTCACAATTTTGAAAGTCCACTGTCCCCTTAAGACGTTTGTTGTGCTATAAAAGGTGCACACATCGAAGTCTATGATACTATGATCGAAGTCTATGATTGATATTAAAACTTGGTGAGAAGTTCTTTCTATTTAAATAATTTTTTTTAATTCAAATGGGTAGTTCCGTAAAAATAAGTCATGACTTTTGGATACCTTTAGCCCTGACACCGTGAAAAAAATTGATAAATTTTTCTTCCATTTAGTTCCAAATTCTTTTTATCTTCAAAACCTTTCTGTATGCTAATAGAGAACTTAAATTAATATGGATTGGTTTGATTTGTGAAGTTTCTAAATACGGCGTATTTCCACAAAATGTAAGTTTCTAGGACCAGCTTCTGTTATTATACACATAATCCAGAAGAAAATTCTTCATCCCTTACACAAATGAATAACACACGACACTTGAGCAGAATAAGAAAGGGAGAAGTTTCACCCATAAGATTGATGATTAAAGACGGGAGTTTAACACAACAGCTTAGCAGTCATTTACCGTCAACATTTCCAAAAGATGCTGAAGACATCTATCCCTCCCCGGTCATCTTTCATCTTTCACATCACTTGGAGTATGTAGTCTTATCTCCCGTGCAAGCGTTATTCGTCTTTTTAACGACACTGAAAAGATTTAGCGGTTGAAATATGGACCCGATATATTCCAGTGTTCCCCCCCCCTCGCGTGATTTCTTTATTCAATTGATCCTTTGTGTGAAGAAAAACATTCAAGATCAAGATTAAATGAGCAACAAAGAATATAAACTGAGGCACTGAAAATATATAAAAAATGGTTGTTACAAAAAAATTATCGAGTTTTATATCTGCTATGTTTCCCTTACAGGAAAGTAGCTGAAAAGAGATTCATTAAGATTTAGCGTTGACAGGAATTATAATGTCCCAAAATACTACTGTAAATAGAAAATATTTCACAATGAATACACACTTAAACGCATGTATACACATATATGCATGTTATAGGAACTTTTATATTAATATTAAATGAAGTAACTTAATAAATAAATCAATATAAAAGAAGTAATTGGAATGTAGTTTATCGATGATCTCTCTTCTTCAGTAGTGCTAAAGTGACCGATAAGCTAAAAGAGTTTCTGAATCGTCTAAACTTTCAAACACTGATTATTGGATTTTTATCACGTAAAACTTATATTATTACATCGTTTAGGGTTTCATTTAGGAACTATTTTCGCAATCATTATCATTTATTCTTAACCTTTTTCCTCATATAACATCTGTTACTAGTCTGTGATCTAATACCTCTCTGGATTGTTTCCTTTTAACCTTAAATACAAATATGGGAGATATTCAGTCAAATGAAGTTATGAAAACATTATATATATATCACGGTTCTTAAAAACTGTATCCATCCCTCTAAGTAACTATATCGCAGTTCTGAGAAATCCATCATTCCTCTTCTCGACAGCTGCTGAGATCGTAGTGGCTGAGGAAACACTACTTTCCTTGCTACAATCCTTTATTCAGTTAAACTTAGAAACCACAGTCCACATTTCAGTACTTTAAACGGGGCGAATCGCCATCCCGTTTCACGGAACCAACGAACTCATGGCCGCTCCATCTAATCGAGTACCCAGTCTGTGCTTTGTTTTTTCTCGCGTGTTGCAATTACGCGGGTGAAGCATCTTGTGACATGTGGGAGTCAGACATACTATGACCCAGTGAAAATCAGAATCACGCGCTCTTTCTACATGCACTTTTTGTTGACGTTCTATCCTGCACTAGTCACCTCAAGGTTGATCTGAACATGAGAAGGTAGACAGCATACCGCCATCTGTTGCATTTTCGTTAATAACTAGTAAATTTTCTAATAGTAAATTATCGTTTACGCTAATTTACCTAATTTTTACCCTAATTTGCCTAATTTTTACCCTAATTAATCTATTTAATTATAGTTTATGCTTCTAGACATTACATGCACACACACACATTCACACACTGAAGAGCCAAAACAATTGGAACAACTACCTAATATCGTGTATGGCCCCCACGAGCACGCAGAAGTGCCGGAACACGACGTGGCATGGACTTGACTAAAGTCTGAAGGTATCCTGGACGCAATTTACACCATGAATCCTGCAGAGCATTTCACAAATCCATAGGAGGGCGAGGGAGTGGAGATCTCTTCTAAACAACACGCTGCAAAGCATTCCAGATATGCTCAATAATGTTAATGTCTGGGGATTTAGGTGGGCAATGGAAGTGTCTAAAGTCAGAAGACTGATCCTGGTGCCACTTGGTAGCAACTTTTGACATGAGAGGTGTCGCATTGTCGTGTCTTAATTGTTCAAGTCCGTCGGAATGTACAATGGACATTAAAGGGTGTAGATGATTGGACAGGATGCTTATGCACCTGTCACCTGTCAGAGTCGACTCTATACATATCAGGGGTTCCATTTCCCACCAACTGCACACGCCCCATGCCATCACAGAAGCCCCACCAGCTTGAATAGTTCTTGGTTCACACTTGCGGGCCATGGAATAATGAGGTTGTCTCCATATCCGTACACGTCCATCCACCCGATGCGATTGCAAACAAGACTTGTCAGACCAAGCAACATGTTGCCAGTCATCAGCATTCCAATGAAGGTGTTGGTGGGCCTAGGCGAGACGTAAAGCTTTGTTCTGTGCAGTCAACAACGTTACACGAGTGGGCCTACGGCTCTGAAAACCCATATCACTGATGGTCTGTTGAACAGTTCGCACGCTGACACTTGTTGATGCCTCAGCATTGAAACCCGCAGCCATTTGAGGAAATGTTGCTGACAAGAATCTTTAAACGTCTATCTCGTTTAAAGATTCTCGTCAGTCGCCGACGGTCCAGTTACTCCAAGGTCTTTTTCTGGCCACACCGTTGTCGGAGATTTGATGTTTTACCGGATACCTGATATTCACGGTACACTCGTGAAATGATTGTGCATGAAAATCCGAATTGCATCGCTACCTCGGAGATGCTATGTCCCATCATTATGATCATTTTATGATAGGGTTCATTATGATTTCCGTCAAAATAAATATATGTATATGGATAAAGTATATGAATAACAATAAATCGTGTCCAACAGAAAAATAATGTATCCGTAGTAATATTGTGCTAAAAATTTAAAATATTTATAAGTGTTCAAAATAATATCGTGTTTTTATGTCATTTAACATTTTTATAGGGAGTAAAGAAAAAACTAGAGGTGAACATAATGCCTTACATTAGATTATTACATTAGAGCCTTACATTACATGCCTTACATTAGATGTTTTATTAAATCCTATTTCATATTAAAATTACCTAATCACTTTCATAATATTAAGGGTTTGAGACATATTCTGTTCTGAGCAATTCATATGAAAAGATAATGAAGAATTGACTCATCCTCTGGTTAGAACTAGAAAGAAAGTTGTGGTGAAGGTTGCTATAGCTAAAATAATATAGCAGTCTGCTTACCGCTTTGCTTATTCATTTTATCAAAAAAAAAGTCTTTTTTTAAGAAGTAAATAAATCTGAAATTCTTCCTTACTCCCAATTTTTTGTATTTATTTAAAGTTACATCATTACTTCACAGTATATTTATTAAAGAGTTGATGAGTTGAAATTGAAAATTATTAAAATGTTGAAAATCAATCAGGATTGATATTAGAATCACTAACATTAATTGACGACAGTCAAATTAAATTTTAATTCCCAAAGTAACTTATGAAGAGACAGTTCAAGGAGAAATTCAACGAGATTCTTGCGAATAGTTCCAAAAAATGACTATTTGTTACTATTTTCATACCCTTCCCTTTTTCAAATACGATGAGTAAAAATAGCCAAAACACCATGTCTTTTCATTCATACTATCTGGAGAACTCTGAAATAATGGTTCAAGACTCAATTCAAGATTCTATGTGTTACTTTCGTAAGTAGCGGCAAATTGACTGTATTATGAAATTGTTATGAAACAGACAAAATATAAGTTACAGACCATAATAATTAAAGCAAATAGCTTACTAAATGAATATATATTCTGTACTGCCACAGGTCATGTAAATGATGTGATAAGTTGTACCAAAAATTGTCAATGCATATTTATGGATTATTCAACAATTTAAATTCAGTCAGTGTCAAGAGTAATCGGATAGGTAACAGAGTAAAGGTCTTTTCCTATATAAACAAATGGTTCAAACAATATTTTACTATGAAAAGTTAAACTTGAAATATCTATACTATATTTCAATCTTTTTTTAATTCATCAGATTCTGTATTCTTTAGTTTTGCAAACTCCCAATATTCTTAATTTTTTATAGTTGCATTGCATTTCTTGGTTACGATAAGCCAAATAAACTCATTGAAAAAAAAATTAGAAAAAAGGTTTTTAGAAATTATGTATAGCACTTTTAAATGAATGTCTTGAGCTTTTTTTCTCTTAACTGATCATCAAGAATGAAAGTCATAGGTAATGATATTGTGCATCCGCTAGTAAGAAGGAAACAGAAATGTATTATTGCAAGCAACTTAAGCTTTGTTAGGGTGGGAGGGACTACTGACGGGAATGTCAAAACCACTTCCTGTCAGCTTTGAAAAGGATGCTGATAACAATGCCCTCCCTACTCCTCCGTCATCGTTTATCTCCAGCATCACTTTCAATCTGCAGTTATATGAAGGGTGCAAGAGGATTTTTACACTTTTCGTCGGATAAGAGGTCGATATACTTAATGGATACATGATAAACAAGTTGTGACGTTTACTTCAAGCACTTTTTTTCAGGTTAATTGTGCTTTTGCTTTTTGTGCTCTTTCCAGCACGGTGGAATTTTATAGGAAATGACGGTTTTTAATTAAAATATTGAAAAGAAACCAAAAAGCAATTTAAGATACCATCGATTTTAGTGGTAGATTTGGTAAAGAAGATTCCTTGATAGAATACAAACTATTTTCATCTCCCCGTTTTCCTAGTACTCAGCGACATGTGAAATTAACTTCACTTTATGATCGTGGAGAAATTCAGGTTATCTTTCAATGATTATAACGCTTTTGAAGAATTTTCAGCGCTTTAAAAAAGGCATGTCACCTCATCAATTGAGAAAGTAAATATCGTAACATGTTTCAGGGGTTTGGGTCACATGAAAACTGTTTTAATATTTTTTATTTAACGGAAGTAATTTCTCTTCACATATTTGATTTAATACACATTACATGCATCTTGAGATGATGCAAAATAACCGAATATATAAGCAAGTACTTTAGATTAAAACTATAAAGATGAAAATTATGGAGTCCTTCAGAGGCATAAATTGATAAATAGATATATAAGGCTACTAGTTAGCCCTATATCCAAATTTAAACAAATATTTTTGATGGCTTTATTTGTAGATTTATAGAAATAGTTTTCTGGAATCCCCTCTACTCACCACTTTATTCCCAACTACAAGAAAATGTTAATTATGGAATGTATGAAATGTATGAGTGTGTTCCCTAAATTCTGTTGCCTACAAATCTGTAATATGTTTATTTTAATTTCCTTTGAGCAGTGCAATGTTGGGCTAGGTTTTAACTTTCTTTCAGATTCGAAACTCCATTTACAAGTTTTTCAGTTTTCATTTAACAAGTATTTCTTGACAAATATTAGCTATCTGTAGGAGATATTGTGATAAATCCTTTTCATAGCAGATCAAGCAACTCAGAAGTGTATCTTCCACGTGTAAAACCACATACTGGAGATATCTCATTCTCCCCATAAAAAATACGTCGAAATTAAAAGGCCATAAGGTGCCGATAAGTCTTACGTTCGATGACGATTGGAGGGATTGTATTTCAGTTAGATCTTCTATCGGAAAATGTGAATAGAACAAAAAAAAGGTGATTTTCCTTCACATTTGAAATTTTGTATAACCTTTCCAATCCCATACCTCTTTGGTCTGTTTATGCTACCAGAATGATATAAACTTTCTCCTATATGAAATGGAATAGAAATTTTCAAGTCTGACCTCTTTGTACTAAATTTCTATTAAAAAAAATCTATATAAGCCAACTGTTGTGAGTAAAGCCCTCATCATGTACATCTCTATGTCTGGTAAAAGAAACACACTAAGAGGCTACTTCTGAGATATTGAATCCAAATTAACCCCCTCCGGTTAAAGTAAATAGCCGTTTAGGTTAAAAAATTCAAAGAAGAAACAAACGCGAGCGCAAATGAGCAGCACTTTTCTACTAGATTATAAACCCCGTAGATATCTTACGCGACAGTCAGGCGAGAGACGACACGAGGCGAGACTAGACGGAGGGGCGGAACGAATGGAAAAATTGAAGAAGTAGAGATCGATCTGCCATTCAATTCGAGTACAGCAGCTGGATGTTGCCTAGCTCATCGAAGTCGTTTAGGAGTTAGTTATCGTTCCGGCGACCTGGTGATCCCCTTTTAAGCAGTCGAAAATTAAGTAAGAAAAGATAGTGAGCGAGTTTACAAGTAGTGTCGTGGCTGACTTCTGGCAGGTTTCGAGATAGTTACCGGAATTAACAAACGCGTAAATTTTCAAGTTGCCTGCTAGTAGAGTGCTGTGATTATGCTGCCTAATTGTTATTGCAAATAAATAGATTTTCGCCTAGGAAACCTCGTCTTTTATCCCGTTTGTAGTGAGTTCTTTGTTTAATATATATATATTACTTTAAGGTAGGGTAAAAGAAAAAACATTGAACTTCATACACATAATTATGACCACCTGCTCAAGGCATCGTTGAGCCACTTTTTTTATTTGATCTACAGTCAATGGGAGCTTTATGGCAGGGAGAATTGTCCTTCTAGATGTATCTCTCTCCTGTGGGGATATACTTGATCAGCGATCCAGTTATGTTAAGGATCTCCCTTAACATAACTGGATATGCTTGATCAGCCATAGTATTAAAATACATTTGGTCATTCAAACATTCTTACACACGAATCAAAGAGCCCACACAATCGCAGGGAAACATTCCCCGAATCACAACACGACCACCACAGGCTTCAAGTGTTGTGGCAAAGGACATAGGGTCCATACATTAGAGTTGTCCATATTCGCCCCCTGCCATCTGCATGGTGTAGTTAAAAACGTGATTCAGCAAACCACATTACCCTCTTACATTCATTTATTGTCCGATCCTCATGATTGAGAACTGTAGACGCTTGATTTTGTTAGCTGCAGACGGTAAAGGCTTTCGAACAAAATTCTAATTGAAAAACTGATTTCAAGAAGGATTTAGGAAAATATCTTATAGAACAGTTTTAAAAGGATTTTCATATAATTTGAAACATATCATTTTGGATTACGTGATATTGTCTATAAACTTCAAAACAATCAAGTAATATTTATTTTTTATATATAAAGATTAAATTAGTTAACAATAATAACTGCTACTTTAAAAAGTTTGCAAACAAATTTAGATAACCAAATAACAAAAAGGAATTGCATGCGGCAAATAAGAATCTAAATATTGAAATGAAGAGAATGCTTTTCAGGCAACATTTTTATATTCGAGTTGAAAAACACTGTAAGTTAGAAATGAAAGCAAATACCTGTTATATAACACAATTTAATATTTTAAAAGCTTCTTAAATTGATGAAATATTGTTCAATGCATCAGTGATAAGAATATAACCGTATAATCAAATATGCTAGCTCCAAATTATGATAAGTTATGATATCTTTCAAATTCCTGTGCCAAACATCTGAAATGTGTAACGACCATTTTGTATCCCGAGTTTTCGTCCGTATAGACGAAAACATTTTTTTTATTCCCTGTCGTTAGCTTTAAATGTCCTCTTGGTGCTATTCTTAATGCTCTTTTCCTCTTTTGATTTTCATAAAAATGCAAGGAAAAGAGAGAGCCTGTGCTTAGTTCCTTGTCGGGAAATGGTAAATGGTCGATATTACCTTCAATTCTCGAGGAACACGACGATAAAATGTTAAAGTTTCTCTTCAGTATCATTCATTGGACTCAGAAATTATTCCGAAGAGCGAAATGAGAAAGTAAGCTCGAAAAGTTGTATGAAGGAAGGTGTAATCGTTATCACGTAAAAGGCTTATTTTCTTCAAACACGAGAAAATTCCGTAAATTGGTGCAATTTTTTTAAAAAATGCAGTTTCTTCGTTGTGCTAATTCAAACTTAAGTCATCTTATGTAACTATAGGAATAGTGCAAGGCGAATACTTCTTTGTTGTTTTCAAACCGTCATTTTTCCTTTGAAACAAATGATAATTAAAAAAATTATTCCTTTATTAAGAAATACAATATGAAATTTTAAGAAAAGACTAGTAATCAATTTCTTAATAAAAGAATAATTCAATTAAATCAAACACGAGAATATTCCGTAAATTGGTGCAGTTTAAAAGAAAATGAAACTTCTCCGTTGTTCTAATTCAACCTTAAGTCATCTTATGTAACTATAGGTATAGTTTAAGGCGAATACTTCTTTGTTGTTTTCAAACCATCATTTTTCCTTTGAAACAAATGATCATTAAAAAGATTATTCCTTTATTAAGAAATTGATTATTAGTCTTTTCTCAAAATTTAATATTGTTTTTCTTTTTAAAACAACTCGACTGATACAAAAATCGATTCTCCTCATTTAGTTCAATTGAGCTGACAACTGCCGCCTTAAATGTTATCAGGATCATCTTTGACGAAATCATATTCTCCAATGTTTCTCAACGGTCTAAATTCCTTGATTTGCCTGTATGTCAATAAAACTATCATTCCTCTAAATTTTTTCCATTTTATCAAATTTTGCTCTTCTTTTAACATAATGGTTTTCTTCCATATGTACTGACCACATGACGCATTGTTTACTATTCCATTATACTTATAAATGATCCTTTCAAATCGGAAGCTTTAAATACATTATTTACGGCAACTAAAAATAATTATTTTGAAAGCATTACCATGTTTTAAAGTCAAAATAATCTCTAACATACTTTTCTTTAAGGCTCAAATATTGACTTCTAAATATCTGTTTTCCGTAATGTAATTCTAATGATTTCAGTACTATATTTACTTCTAGTCCGTTCAAGGAATAGTTTAAAGCTTTAACTATTCATACTTAATAACATACGTTTGACTGTTTCATTCAAAGCACCAAAGTTCTTTCTGTAGTTTGAATAATTTTACCTTAACACAAAAATAATCCATTTTTGCTTATAGAGCACCGACCACACGGAATGTTTTTTCAGGCATGTTAGATTTGTTGCTCAAAAATCAAATTGAGCTGCATATCACGCAATAAATGTATGATTTTAAAGTTGTGTATTATACATTTTATACTTAGATTCCGAAACTTACGATCTAATTTCTTCTTCTTCATCATCGTCTTCTTCTTCATCATCGTTTTCTTCTTCTTCGTCTTCTGCTTCTTCATCATCATCGTTTTCTTCTTCTTCATCTTCTTCTTCTTCTTCTGGCCACTATTCGTAATCAATTAATCAATCCACGGCCGTCACTTTTATAGTACCTAAGTTACTATTCATATATAGAAGATTGAAATATTTTGAGATATTCGATTTTCTAAATTTACAAAAATTTTCTTCGGACGAGTAGAATTTAGATTAACTATATTCCACCAGAACATTATGAGACAATTTTTTTCTAATCAAAATGACTTAAGATAAAATATTTTCACCCGCAGCAATCTTAAATTTAATGGCAAAAGTTTTTACCACTTTACATAATAAAAAACACTGTGAAATATCGGAGTGATAATAGTGGATACAACATGTCAGAAAATGTAATTCCAGTGGGTTCTTTCAATGTTTATCAAATTTCTACTTTATATATTTTATTGGATCTTCAATCAATTTAATATAGGTGCTATCAATGAATTTTTATATTAATTACAAAACACTCTAAAAAAGTTTGAGTCAGTTAGAATACAGACTAATTAAAAAGTTAGTTAATTGTGGTCTTATTTCCTCATAACAAAGTATTGATACTTATTAAATTGTATAATTAAATTTACATCAAAAACTGTATTTTGAAATATTGTATGTTATAACTAGTTGGTACCGGTCAAAACACGACGGCTGGATAGTAAATAAATGTACTAACACACAAATTATACTCAACACATCATTGCCAAATGTAGAAAATCATAATATTAAGAATAGAGAAATACACTTTAATAAATTTCTATTGAACCCAATAAAAAGAAATAGGGTTACTCAACATCATTAAATAAACAATTTCAGTCAGGTTTAATTCTGAATCTCACAAACATAGTTAGAAATAAAAATGACAGAGAGAGAGCTACATAGATTCTTCGGAATAAACAAATTAACGTGTTTGTGCGGCCTCGTACTTATTATCTAAAGCCAGGTTTAGACATGTCACTGAGCATGCGCAGAAAGCAATTTTTAACTGTAAATTATAGCTAATTAATAGAAATTGCTGTTACAAAAACCAAATTTCACACATCTATAGAATGAAATATTTTGTTTAGGACCAAAATTAGGTAATTTGATGCAGTAGTTTTCTCTCACTGACTGCTCAAAGAATTGGCTTAGCAATTTATATATGTGTTGTTACATATGGATTTATTCCGGAAATTAATCCATACAGTTCAGGCAGCCCATAACATTACAAAGATTAGGAAACAAAACAAATTATCAATATAAACTAGAAACCAACAATAAAAACTAGAAACTATAAAAATATGCACAGTCAAAAAGTTCAGTCGCAAGGAGAGTTCTTACTAGTCCTTGCATCCCAATACAATTTGCTGATGTCTCCATTTCTCTGGGAGATTCTGTCAAGTCCATGGCAAGTTAGGAGATGATCCGAATTCATAACGCCTGCCCTGCAGATCGGGCAAACGTTAGTTGGAAATATACCCATTTTGAACAGATGTTCTGCCAAGCATTCGTGTCACGTCTGTAGCCTGAAATTTGTTACTGTTTCTTTGCGGGGTTTGGGGCAATATGATTTCCAACAGTCCGGAATGTTCTCCCAGGTTTTACCTTTCAATATTTCCACCATATCGGAGTTGCTTACCTCTCTAATATTTTTAAAAACGTGCCTTTTGAGTGTATCCGATGTAACAGGTATAATATCTTGCTGAATGCGGGTTCAGTTTTTTGCAAGCAAATCTACCCCTTTATTGCCTTCAATACCGACATGTGATGGAATCCATTGAAAGACAATAATTTTCTCCATGCCTCTAAGAATGTTCAGGGTTTGCTTGACTTCAGCTAAGACCATAGGCTCAGAGCCGTGATTTTCTGTAACGACTTGCATTTTCAGATATAGAATCAACTAAAATAACCACTTTGGAGAACATATTCGTTTTGGTTTTTAAATTTTCGAGTGCTAAATGAATTTCAAAGATCTCGGCATCAAAATTGGACACATATCGGCCAACAGGAGCACTCTGGGAAAATAGTGTACTGTAGACACCAACTCCCGTTCTGTCTTGAATCCGAGACCCATCTGAATATACTCGGGTCCATTCATCTTCTGGATATTGTTCGTTGATCATACACAGCGATATTGCCTTCAAAACAGCCTCTGGGATGTCTTTTTTCTCGAATCTTAGACTGTCAGTCTGTTTTCGATTTCCATATAATCAAAGGGGTTGATCAGCCTTTTCGCATTTTTCATTGGTATGTTAGCATTAAAAACTTCAAGTGTTTTGGGGCATACTTCTACTGGAGAAATTTGTGTTTTTAGAGAACTAGGTTGATGGTCTTGTAACCATTCCGTTCTGTGAGAGGCCAACATTTTGATGTACACTCCGACCTCTTGCCTCTTAATTTCCATACAAATGGAAGGATTAGAAGTATAAATTTGCATTGCAGCTATTGGAGTGGTCTTGACTGCTCCAATAATTACCCTGAGAGCTTTATTCTGAGCCCTTTCCAATGCGTCGATTTTCCCTTTAGAAGCAGAAATCAGGGCCTCACTTCCGTATTTAATTATGGGTTTCACATATATGTTGTAAGTCTTATTCAAGGTTTCTTGTGTGCCTCCCCATTTGGTACCAGCAAGTCTTTTCATCATAGTGATTCTGTCTTCAACCTTTTCCCTTGTGGCTTTCACGTGGTCATTGAAGCTTAATTTGTTGTCTAGCACCACACAGAGATATTTTGTACTATTACTTTTACATAGTGCTTCGTTTTCTATCATCATATCGAAATCCATGTTCACTTTTACACTGATACACTGGTTTACAACTGATACACTGGTTTGTTTTTATTGATTAGCATGTTATTATCTTTGGACCAATCTTGGAGTATTTCCAGTGCTTTATTGTATCTTCTAGTCTCTGCTTTTGGTCCTGATATTTTCTAGAGTTTTTCGCTTTGGTTCATATCACCAAATCCTCTGCGAACATGGAGACGTTGATGTCTTGAATCTCTTTTGACTTTGATACAAGATCATTAGTGTACACGTTAAAAAGAGAGAAATTACTAGCCGCCCCTTGCGGTAAACCAACTTTAGTTTGGTGGTAACGAGATTCCACCTCATTCCACCTTGTTTTCACACATCGGTGGGTTAAGAATCTTTTTATCCAACTCAACATGTTCCCACCAATTCTATATGTTTTCAATTTGTAAAGAAGCTTTCCTCTCAATATCGTATCGTAAGCTCCTTGAAAGTCCACGGAGACAGCCAAAGAACTTTGTTTCAGGTTAAAACCTGATTTGATCTTATGGATTATCTTCATTATTGAATTGGTAGTGGACATTGGTAGTTACTTCGAAAACCCGCCTGTTCTTCGCTGATTAACTCTTTTGGCTCTAAGTAATATTTGAGTCTGGAGGACAACATTTTTTCAAATGTCTTGGCAAGAATGGATGTCAATGAAATAGGTCTATAGGACGTTTTGTCCTCCCGTGGTTTCCCTGGTTTTATTATAGGGATAACACTAGCTTTCACCCAATTGGTTGGGAGACTAATATTTCTACTCCAAAACGTGGTATAAATTGATAGGAGATGAGTTTGGGCATTCTTTCCTAGATGTTTAACAAACTCGGGGAAAACATTGTCAGGTACAACTTAAATATATAGATAGTGTAAGAGAGAAAAATTAAAAGACAATATATTTCTGAGAGATCCTTATTGGAAATAAATTAACTATTTTTAAAAGTTTACCATTAGTTTACTTTATCATAAATTTACATTTCATAAAAGTTTTGACAATTTTGAGAAAGCCGGTGGCAAACAGCTTGTTAGGAGCATAATAATTATCTAGATAAAATAACTTTCAGTGCTAAGTTAACACATTTATCCTTTCAATATACGTTTGTATCCTATAGAGAAAAAAAACACAAAAGTCTAATATTTGTGTAATTCTATATATACAATAATACACAAATAAATATTTTCCACTTTCGTGTTTCTTACCCTTTAATTATACTTAACACATAGCTATCAAAAGATTACACTCAGAGGATCCTGTTACTATGTCAGTATACGTATATAAATTTATGAAGAAGTTGAAATTCCTTTTGTGTCTCAAATAGCACCTTTCACAAGGAAAACAAACGACATCTAAAAGCGCAGAGAAAAATATATACATTGACAGTATTAATTATATTACTCCAATGTGGACAGTTATTGCAGAAATAAAATTATTTATACAGCAATTCTGTTTTAAACTCCCTTCAGTGTGACTGCTAAGTATTTTTTTTCGGCTTTTAATGACCAGCCACTTTTCTAAAATAGCGCGCAACTAATTAAAGAGGGAAATCAGATCGAATTTATGAACTGTTAATGAAACCTGAATCATCGGTTGAAAAAAAAGGCGCTCATTTATTTAAGTGCCTCATTAAAACAGCGTCCTCTTGCGCTTTTTTACAGTTCCTCTAAAGTTAAACATTAAATCTGTCTTTCATATGAAGCAATTCTTACAATTATTCGGATTTGAATTAATGAGATGGCTGATCTTATATTATTGGGATATTAAATGAAATTTTATTAAAGGTAACTTATTTCTTGAGATTAAAAGAACGGTGCTTTTACCGCAGTAATCGTATATCAAATATTTTTTTCTTAATTAAGAATATGTTTTGTTTATGTTTATGTTTGAATCGGGATTTTGCTAAACGAGGGTATAGAACACATGGAATATTCCTTCAAATGGCCTGAATTGGGTAAGATCATATTTAAAATCTATCATTTATTACTTACTACTTCATATCAGCTAGTAGGAATATCAACGAATTCTAACAATTAGAAAATTCTAAAAGAAATCTTAAAGCATTAATATCGACTTTGGTAATGCATCCCAAATTACGACGTCCCGATTCTCTAGTAAAATGTAAGGCCCAGAACTTTCTTCAAAAAATAATTACCAATAATGTTTAGTTTTTTACTTTGCTAGTGTACAAACTGAATGAAGCAAATGGGCCTTCTGTTTAATTTTCTAACAGAGAAAATAATCTAATTATCTATCCATCAATTTATTATGAGTTCATTTAATTTCAAATGCTCCGTTTATCTCATATCATGAAAAAATTAACTGTATCTGGGACTATAAGCATTTAGATACTATTACTAATTAAAACATAAACTCTTTTGAATGCGGAAGTAAATTTAAGAGTATGGTTGCTTTTTACATTCTTTAATTATACTTGTGAACAGAAACCACGTGTTAAGAAGTAGTGTTGATAGAAACATTTTTTTCATTTCTATTTCATAGATCAAAATAAAGTATAAGATAATCTATATCATGCGTCTTTTGTGCTTGTTCAGTTATAGAATGATTACCGTGTATCAGATATAGCTCATAACTGAGGAACGATGAATCGACACCTTATTTCAAATTTGAGGAATCAGTACTTTTAATCGAATTCTTTTGTTTTCTCTCACAGGACCTCTAAATGTGATCCATATTGTGTCGTCATGCTTTGAAAGGTGATCAGACTGATGTATTTTTTTTTCTTACATAATTTCTTTAATATTTCAGCGAAAGACCAATTTTCGATGCATCACAGACAGGGCCTTTGTATTACAATTTACCGTCCATATTTGCCTTAATATTTAAAGCAAAACTTGCTTAAATGTTCCGAATTATGGCGAACCTTTCATTTTTTTTCGGTGCCTGTTGTACCATCGAAAATTCACTGTCCGAATTATTACCAGATTCGAGAGAAAAAAAATCCTTTGTCCTCTATTTCCTTCCTAGGCGTATGAGCCTTTTTTTACGTACTACATAGTTTCTGTTTAAGCACCTAGAAGTATCATAACTCTTGCAAATGTTTCGAATAAAGCGTAGTTATGCAACTAAACTTTTTTATAATTTGGTGAAAGGCCGTCTGCTAATGTATTATGGTGGGGTTGGATCATCGTTTCAAATAGCAGTACATAGGTGTAACAATGATGAAAAATAATTCTTTTGAAAATCTATATATATAAAACAGTTCCGTAACTGACTCACTGACATACAACGCACAGACCAAACCGCTGGACCTAAAGGGCTGAAATTTTGCATGGCGATTCTTCTTATGGTGTAGGGGTGCACTAAGAAAGATTTTTGAAAAAATCTTCTTAGATTTTTTTTAATTAAATTTTTAAGCTGTTTTTGCAACTTTTTTTAAGTTTGCATTTAAAATAATAATTTGAGGGTTATAAAATTTATATCACGAGAAAGATCCTAAAAATTCCTTTAAAATGAAATCTTTTTCGAACATTTACCTCGATTTTCTGATTTTTGGTGAATTTTCAAAGATTAATTTTTAGAATTTAATTTATTAAATGCTGATCACGTTATTACTTTTTCTGGTACTTTAAATAAATTTATCGTCACTTGCATAACAACTAAATAGACAAAAAGAATTTTTTTTTCTTTCTAATGCAGCAGACGATTGGATATTATCCAAAAAAATAAATATCCCTTACGATTTATATATATATATATATATATATATATATATATATATATATATATATATATATATATATATATATATATATATATATATATATATATATATATATATATATTACATCAATTGTATACATTGATCGTCGCATTTATTATAAATATATATATTTCTTTTTTTTGGGATTGCATACATTGACCGTTGTCTTTAATTTGAATGCACTCCGTAGCGAAGCGCGGGTTTTCAGCTAGTACTCGTATATAGAAGGTTAAAAAAACTCATCGTGAAATATTTTAGCGGGAGCTACAAAAACTAAAACAGGCTAGGCATTTCTTATAATACAAAGTATATTAATATTTTATACATTCCTAACATTATATTTCTAAGAAATACCCTCCATATGATACAGCACACCGGCCATTAGATGATTGTTGAGGCAATCCCTCTCTAGAGCCAAATCGTTAAAGTGAGAAAACCTGTCCGGTGCTGTTGCTTTTGAAATATTCACTAGCAGTGACCATTCAACATTTCTTAGGCTTTAATATTTAGATATGAACTATTGTTCTAAAAATCCTTAAATTAACTACACATTTTACATTCATCTTTTTTTTTATCTAGCTTTGCTGTTGTCTTGTACAAATAATAAATGCGCTCGTTTGAAATTAATATTTTATAAAAACTTAATTTAATACTAAAATATTTTTTTTTAATTCTTGGACAAATTCAGTTAACATACGTTAGGTTTCATGTGCTAAAGTTAATTCTATGATTTTCGGGAAACAACAGCTTTTCCTCGTAGTATGATTTTGTAAGTTTAAATGTATACAGGGTTACATTCAAACATTTATCCGTTACACCCCCTTAACTTCTAAACGGTGACAGCTTAGGCCATAAAGTTGGTGTCTAGGTATAGTAAAAAGGCTATGGGCTACTCGATGAGACAACTTACAACGCCGTCTATCGGAAAATTGTGGAATTAGCATTTTTATCTCAAAAACGGTACGAGATACGGGAAAAGGGTCAATTACAAAGTTGTTCAACATCATTGATATAGTAAGAAAAGACACATTGCGCACATGAATACTCAAAACTGAATGTAAAAAATGAACATTTGTTTGGTCGTGATTTTCAACACTATGGCGTCGTGAAAAGTCAGGTGGCAGCGAGAAATCCTGTACAGAGTGCAAATGTGTATAGTGGCTAATGGAGAGAATTTTCAGTAACATAAATAAATGATCCTGAAGATAGGGAAGTGTCTCAGTTTCTTTCCTCCACTCTTTATGACATGACAGTTTTCAAAATCGTGACCAAAAAAATGTTCATTTTCTACATCTACATATTTAAGTTGCTAAGCTGACTTTTTGGGCTGTCCGTGAGAGAAAACTACTGCATCAATTTACTTCATTTTGATCTTAAACGAAAGATTGTAATCTGTAGATTTGTCTAATTTGGTTTTTGTAACCGCAATTTCTATTAATTAGAGATAATTTACAATTGAAAATTGATTTCTACGCATGCTCAGTGACATGTTTAAATCTGGCTTTAGGAACTCACTGTTTCTGCGCATGCTCAGTCACATGTTTTAACGATAAACACGTTTATTCCCATTCGTCTCACTAGATCGCTCTCTACCATTTTTATTTTTATGATAATTATGTTTGCAAAATATGAGATAGATTAAAACCTGATGGAAATTGTTTATTTTGTGCTGTTTAATGAGCGATAATTTACAATTATAAAAATTGCTTTCTGAGCATGGTCAGTGATATTTTTAAATCTGGCTTTAGATACTCACTAAGCACGAGACCACTTAAACACATTAATTTGCTTCTGAGCAATATTATGATTTTCAACATTTGGCAAGGTAGTGTTGAGTATAATTTGTGTATTAGTGCATTTACTTACTATCTTGCCGTCATGTTTTGACGTGTATAAACTAGTTATATTTTAAGTATTAATGCACACAAGGTGTCTTTTCTTACTAAATCGATGACGGTGAACAACTTTTTAATTGACTTTTTTCCCATATCTTGTACCGTTTTTGAGATAAAAACGCTAATTCCAAATTTTTCCGATAGATGGTGTTGTAAGTCGTCTCCTCGAGTAGCGCATAGCCTTTTTACTATACCTAGACACCAACTTTATGGCTTACGCTGTCACCGTTTAGAAGTTAAGGGGAGCGAAACGGATATAGGTGGGAACCGTGTATAATATTATTACATCATTGACATTCCAAAAGACATAATACACATACTTATTAATCATTTATATAAAATTTACAAATAATGTTTTGAAACACAAATACTACGCAAATATTTTTCGCTTTAACGCTCTGTACATTAATACTTTTCATTTTTACAAAAATATCTTTAGGTTTCATTTTATTTTCAATTTTCCTCTGTCATTTCAGATTATGTTTATTGAACATAAGAAAAGGTTTTCCATATATAACATAAGTTTTCAAAAACAAAGAAGCTACTGGTTGGTGTAAGATAATAAGAAGCGCATTCATTTTCTGAACGTCACTCATTCCAATTTATCTTCCGCGTCTTATATACTTAATAAATTGCTTCATTAGATGCCACTTATCTACAGGTTTGCTCTGCTTTATTATAGCAAATAATTCTAACGACAACAACCAATGACATTCGGTTGTTCATTGTCAATAAATCTATGGCGCCCGATATAAAGGGCTTGAGTCAAAAAAAGTGATTTTTAGATATTTGTTAGTATTGATAAAAAAAATCTTTTGACTTGTATATAAGCCTTAAGGCCGTCTGCACACGGAACAAAACAAAAGAAACTGATAACTGACTCCAGTCACAAACCAGTCCGTGATGAGTCGTAACCTATGTAATTGAAGGGAGCCACGCACACGGCGCAACTGGTTACAAACCCGTCCGAGGTTACGACTCATCACGGCCCGGTTTGTGACTGGAGTCAGTTATCAGTTTCTTTTGAGTTGCTCCGTGTGCAGACGGCCTTAGTCTACCAATTTTGTTTAGAAAAGTTCATTTCTTTGTACAAAAGACTGAATTCGAAATCATTGTTCTGCGATTGGTATAAAAGCCAGTAACTTGGTATATTTAAATCACTGTTTCTGACTTAAGACCTTTATACCGTGCACCATTGAAATTATTTGACGCTGATATCAAACGCGTTTTTGTGGCTACTTCTTGATAAAATTGCTTGGTGGTCTTTGGGTATAAAATATTTCCCAATGCTGTGTCAAAATAGTTTTGCGTGAAAGACGTTGAGGTTAACTGTCATACATCAGTCCTTCTACACCCCTCCCGTCCCAACAGTAGTAGTATGTTCACAATCGTATGAGACCTTCTTTTTTCCAAAAACGCATTTGTATACATTTAGCCACTTTCTAGACTTGCAGACTTTCTAGACTCTGGATGAAGTTCCATGTGACAAATTCTGTAGGACAATTCTATCATCATGAGGAGAGAAGGTTTTTCAAATCAAATGAGACTTTTATATAGGAAACATGCAGTATAATTTACATCAGGAATATTTAAAACAGTCTGAAATATTTATACTCGTTGTTTGAAATTCGATTATTTTCGAAATTTTTGTGCTATTTTTTTTTCAGTCGTCCACACAACACGTTTCTTTTATCAGTATCAAAATTTCATTTATCAGTACTTAATAGTAACAAAACAGCAATCACTTCCTGTACTTTCACTGTTGTACGGTGACAATACGATCAATACGTGACAACACGAATTGAACGTATACGGTGACAATACATTCAATACGGTGGCAATACGTTCTAGCATAACTCCGTTTTCCTGAGGATGAGAAAAAAATTACCTTACGGGATTAAATGAACACTTAATCCCGTGTTCATTTAATCCCGTAAGGATTAAATATAATGGTCTAGTTTAAATTTTCAATAAGAATTTTTAATATACATTACAAAACTTGAACTTATTGAAAATCGTTTAATATTCACCAATCAAGTCTCAACTGCATTCGCATATTAAGGGGACAGTGGACCTAACTTTTTTTCTTTTGAATGGATTTGCTTGAAATTTGAATATGTGATTAGTACCATAGATATGTAAAAGTGGTTAAAATTTAAAGAAGAAATATTAATAATTTGTGAATTACGAATTATTAATTATATCAACAATTGGCATAATTAAAAATGTTCCATGCGCATTTCTTTTGCATATAATATGGTCATTTTTATTTACAGGATACCTTATAGAACTAACAATGAAACTTATTACTCATTTTAAGCCTTCATTAAAAATATAAAGAGAAAAAAATAATAATAGTGAAAAACCCTTTTTATTACGCAAAATACCTATAAATCATCTTTTCAAGTACAAAATTTAGAAATTCTGAACTACGAAGCAAAATTTTTTCAATAAGATTTATTTGATATACAGTTAAGTATATAAAACTTAAATTTCAAAGCAATACGATAATTAGAAATGCGCCTGGAGCAGTTTGAATATTCGCATAGCATGAAAATTTTTATTTTGAGAAAAACACATTTAAAGTTATTGCTATTAGTAACCACATAATAACTAAAATAAATACAAATGCCCATAACTAGGAAAGTAATCAAAGAAAACAAAAATTCTTTTTGCAACGCATTCCTACTCGTCCGTAGTTTAACAATTCTATAAAATAAAAAAATCGAATTTTTCGACAAATTTCACAATTTTGAAAGTCCACTGTCCCCTTAAACGCCCTCTTCACCATTTAAAACCCAATAAGCACTCCCCAGTAATAATATACCTTTTCTGACATTTTTGTACTATCAAATGAGTAATGACATGGGAACATCAAGAAACGGTTAATATATCTAAAATGTATAACCATATCAATTGATCCCTGGCTACTCGAAATCCATATTCAATATAAATTTTACTATTGAATAAAATTCAGTGACTTTCATCGATGAAACTTGTACTAGTTTCTTTGGAATGGAACAGAAGTTTTGGTGCTGTGATTATCAAGATAAAATACTTTATATTATTCACGAAATAACTTAATTATGAACTCTCACTTAAGCAAATTTTGAAAGCGAGAGCAAAATTATCTCCTTTTAGCATTATTTGCTAAATCGATATGACAATAAAAATTTTTCATGATCCCGCATGGAAGTTTTCGAGGTATTGAACTTGGGAGAATAATTCAGTTTCATTTAGTATTCATGAGATTTCATTGCTTTGGGAATTCCGCTGGCATTTTTGCTCACTTTATTTCCTAATACCATGTTCACATTTGCTAGAGTAAGGGTTAATTCATGAGAATTCAAAATCTATACAAGATCTTTCTATAGTTAAAAAAAAATTTTATTTTTGCGCGTTTCTATATATTCATCGATTTTCACAATTTCATATATAAACTGACAAGTAGGTAAATAGCTTGCATTGCAAGGCCCCTAGCTAGAAATATTCGCAAAGCATTAGAAAACTTAAATAATTCTAACAAAAACCAGAACTTAGAATGTTTGACTTAAAAAATTGTTCCAATTTTATTTTTACCGTATTTTTATTAACTCGCTTTCTTGTTTGTTTGTTTGTGTGTGTGTTTGTCCAGTACGAATCTTGCAATCGATTTTTATGTAACTTCCCGACTAGCTAGACATTTGAAACTTTTAGAATAGCTCAGAACAATGCATTCTTTTAATGCATTCTTTTAATACTTTTAGCCATCTTTAAGCAGAATTGAATCCGTTTTCAGTTAATTTTGTCTTGTAGAATGATGCCGCCATCTATCGACCGGGACGGGAACGAAAAGTTAAACGCAAGTTAACTTCCAGCTCTCGAGCTAAACGATTTATTACGCATTTGATCATTTTCTTTCAAGTTGATGGGATAATTCATCAAAAAAATGTTAAAAAAGTATTTATTAATACATAGAATTGTCAACTTTATATGATTCAACAGAAAATTTAAAAACATGGTATATAATTTTTTTTATCTTGTAATGATTAAAATTTTAATATTCAACGCATGCAGTTTTTGAGCAATTACTTAAAATTTAAGTCCTCTCTGTTAGATCGTGGATCTCTAATTTAAAAAACATATATGATCTAGTTTCAATTTTAACTGAATTGATAAAATTGCAGATGGCAGTTAATTTTAATGAAAGAAAACTATGTATGTTTCGATAGCATATTTTATCATAAAAGAGTATCATAACATTTTATTTATTTAATTTTAATTTGATTTTTTGTCTAAATTATTGGTCAGCTATTTAATTATTGGTCACCTATTATAACATTATTGGTCACCTATTATAACATTATCGGTCACCTATTTAATTATTGGTCACCTATTTAATGAAACGCTTAGAGCATCGACTCTTGTCTTCAACTATTGGCAATTAATTATTTGTTAACTATTAGTGTAGGGCATTTGTACTGAAGGGACTGAGGAATGGGACAGACAGTTCATTCAAATGAAATAACACCGTTTCCTAACCAGTCCAATCAAAACTTTCACCCTCACGAAACGGAAAAGATGGCTTGTATGAGTTGTTAATGCAGCTTCTTGCCTCAGGTAAGAATATCTACTAAAATACGACTCTTTAATAATGAATGGTTTTGGCTTATCTATGAAATAACAGTATTAATTGAATGGCACGTGAAGTCAAGAAATACTATTGGTGCCATTTAATGAGACATGCAGAATTCTGTAGGGTAATCTCGACCTTGAAGCTGCCAAACGGGAAGTTTTAAATAATATATGCTATGCCAAAAATGTATCCTCCATTCTTAGATGCTTAAAATCATGTCGTGATCTAAAACTTATTAATTTTATAGATGCCCTTACGTCTTTTCGCATTTTTTATACTTACCCTTAGATAAACTCTATTTTAGGGATGCAAGTGTCGTATTTTCAGGGACGCTTGAAAATAGACAGCTCTCGGTTTTATGACCGTTACCAAATATGGCAATTAGACGTAAGGAAACTTAAATATTTTCTGATCTAATGACAACACAGGAGAGGTTCACTTTATTTATGTTAGGGTGAAAAGTGGTGTTAATTGCTTAAGTTTCATGTACCTTATTTAGCAGAAATGAGAAAATCCTGGTGCAGGAAAGACTTCTGTGTTCTGTCTCATAGAAAACAATTGGCAAATGAGGGAATGATTGTTGTTATAAATTTTTCATGAGTAAAATTGTGTTCTTTTCTTGAAGACTGGTCACTATGGTTTACGACTACAAACTACAGTGAATTTATAAACTTTTGGATTAATTTTAAGGAAAAAGTATACTTTTTTTTATTTTAACCTGTCATATATATTATCAAAGTATGCTACATAGCAATATGTTATGTACTTTATGATCCGTTAATTTCGCATGTAATTGATGCAAGAAATTTATCTATATTCTGTTGCATGAGGTAAAAGGCTAGCACTTGTTTCATAAAGTAGATATAACACTGGTATCTGTGGCGGTGAATTTTTACTCTTTTACGTAGGTACATTATTTTTTCAATATTTAGTTTCTATTCTACTGTGGTCTTCATTATATTAGAAGGTTTAGACTGAGTTACATCAATTCTTCGTATGAAGTTTTTCTATATTATTGCATCTCATTCACTGAAATTGAAAATGCATATAGTGTTAAATTACATAGTTCTATATCAATTTTTCATCTGTTTCAAACCCCTCAGCGAACAGAAAACAAAAGAAAAATATAAAAACCCTTCTCTATGATCGGGTGGAAAAATTGTGCGATTTAAAACCAGAGGCACGATTTAAAAGTATACATGCACGCACAGAATTACCTGAAGTTCCTCCATGAAGAAATATCCCGGAAAGAATGCATATCTTTAAATTCACTGCGTTAGAAATAAAACGGTGAATAGGAACTCAAATTTAGTTAAATGCGATGCTTGCTTATTCAATATTCATAAATGCATGGATAAATCTTTGCGTTAGAGATTCCTATACTATAAACATCGGAACGTAGGGCTTTTTGAAAGCATTATTGGTATGAATAATTTAATTATACATCTCGACTGAGAGAAAGGGACGGAGAACTATTACACATGCCCCAAAAGTTCATCCGAATCAATATTCGTAATAACCTTTCCGTTTACCGTTACATAAAACTCCATATAAACATTACGCCCCGAGCCACAAGTTTTTGGATGCATTTAATATTCATGAGAGCCTTATTTCGTTACACCGCTGTTAGATCGTTTCGTGGTGAGATAAAAATAGTTTATGAGGGTTTTATTTACGAAAAACAACCTCGGTGTATTCTCCGCATGATTTAGCTATTATCGATCAAATGGCCTAATGCGGCCATTTGATTTGGAAATAATGTTTTGAGCCATAAAAGTTAAATATAGGGTTTATTCTACTCCATTTCACTTTGTAAGCATTAATAGATATTTAAAACTCAAGCAAATATCTCTTTGAGTATGTATTTGTTTTTCTGACTACAATTATTGTTTTAGTGCTTTACTAAATAAATGGAAGAACTATTAGAAACATTTTTCAATTAAAGCGAATTGCTTCAGAGAGAATCAGAATTAAAATATCTCGTTTCATCTCAACAAAAGTTGCATGTTTCGTGATCGTTTTCCTGTAAGAGCACGTCCGATTCACATCTTCAAATGCATTAGTCACGAAATATGTATTTTAAATGTGTATTCGAGACTCGTATTCGAATAGATCCAATAAAATTTACACTTCATCTTAATGCCAACAAGTGAGAGAAAAATATTCAAAAGTGTAGTTTATCTTACTGACAAATTTTTGTCAATCCAGCACAGAGAAGAAAAAAAATCTATTTGTGAACATTAAATAAAAATAATACCTATAAATCTGATCCGGATTATCCGGAGATCCGGATCAATGAGAGCCGGATAAATGAGGTTTTACTGTATATTCAAAGCAGTGAGATCCAAATGATATTTCTAAAATAACAATACTGAGATATATCAATAAGTATGTAGCTGAAAATATATTTTTATACGTTACTGTGTTTATTACAGTGCTTTAAAATCAAAGAAGGTGAAGTACAAAAAATGCGGAAAACAATTTGATATTCTCGATCACCGACCATTGTTGTGTGCCGAAGTTTTCTGTTAGTTTGTTTCGTAATAATTTTACAATAATTTTTACATATAATGGGAAAAATAACGTATTTAATCCATAGGAGCTTTCTTTTAACTGATCTCTTTTTAAATAAGTTAAAACTCTTATACATAATTGACATTATCAAGCATTTTAAATAATAGATAAATTTCTAAATTTTGTCATTAGGTGTTGGCCTAAAATACGTTATCACAGATAAAAAAAAGCAGAAGATTAATGGGCTTTAGAGAAGGACTACCAACGTATCAGATAAAATCGATATGTTCTTGTGCGGCAAAGCAAATTCCTAATTAAAGTTACTCAAGTGTTTTTATATTAAATGTTTGTTCTTCTTATGTTAAAGTAATGACACTTAATTTTCTATTTTTTTTTTCAAATTGCGACTTTTAATTAATTATGCTCTGATGTTGTTTAAGTTCGTGGATAAGATTTATGTTCATTATCTTGTTCTCGCCTTTTAAATTTATATTGTTATCTACAGAGGAATTTTTTTCTCACTAAAATTTATTTACTATCAGCATGTATAATCCAAGAAAATAGTGGTAAAATCAAGAATAGTAAATATTCTGTGCATAGTAGACTGAGACAGTTTTAAAGTATTAACCTTTTCCTTACGGGGTGGGATAGCATGTACCCCAAGAATGAATGAATATACTATCTATGTATATATATATATATATATATATATATATATATATATATATATATATATATATAAATATATATATAAATATATATATATATATATCATATATATAGATATAAATATATATATATATAATATATATATATATATATATATATATATATATAAATATATATATATATATATATATGTATATATATGTATATATATGTATATATATGTATATATATATATATATATATATATATATATATATATATATATATATATATTTATATATATACATATATACATATATACATATATATATATATATATATATATATATATATATATTTATATATATGTATATATATATATATATATATATATATATATATATATATATATATATATATATATATATATATATATTTATATATATGTATATATATATATATATATATATATATATATATATATATATATATATATATATATATATATATCCTTAATGACCGTTCTTACAATGGAGGTATGAAATTTTCCGTTCTAAAGAGGGAATCCGAAAAATGGGCCCCGTAAGCTAAAGGTTAAAACCTACGCATCAGTTTTTTAGTTGCACTTTTATTTGTTATAAATGAACTGCTAAAAACGCTTTAAATGTTCAGTGATTGCAACCATTTAATTTTCATAACTAATTTATTAAAACCGAGTCAAATTCAATACGTGTAAGTAGACTTAGGGTGTAAATGATATGTTTTGCAATGATCTATTGATGTAGATAGACATGAAATCTTTTTTCTTTAAATGTCTTGTTCGAGGGTGCAAAGAAAACAGACGTAGCTAAAATTTTGTAATTAAAATATAATGTTTGCATGGAAATGAATTGAATTTGGTATGAATGAGTGAAATAAGTAGAATAAGTAGGAAAATTCCATACTTTTTTTTTAGTATCTGTATTATGATAACAGTAATTTCTAACACCAGCTGAATGCTTTAAATCTTTATGCTTACTCAACCTTTTGATAGTTCAAGTTGCTCTCATCCTAAAGTTTCGATTACAGTAAAAGCTCTAAGTCTTTTAATTAGCTGATCAATTTTCGTTAATACTTTAAGCGAAAACATAGATTTGTGGTATTTTAATACACTTGGCTTATTTTTCTTCTTACAAAACTTTTTTAAGAAAACAAATCTAGAAATCCTTGATGATCTAAAAATTTAAGCTTTTTTTTATCTCCTACCTTCAAAAAGACAAGCGTTTAAGACACTGACTTAAAATTCACTTAATCGTAAAACCAGTGGCGTCAGATTATCGATCATCTTATTGCTGATTTTTCCGCTGCTGATCGAAGGAACAGGGAGCTTTCGAGACGATCTGGAGTGTCCGTCACGCATGGGGTGTTGCAGAGCCACAAGGATGCTTGAATTTGCGAGAATTTTACAATCCCGAGGAGAACGGGGTGAAGCGTTCTCCGACATTTCCGTGAGGCTAGCGATCTCGCCGTATGATGTCATACCGCTGAACACTTCGTGAAAGTTCTTCCCAAAGCTTTTTTTAAGGAGGTCCGGGACACATTTAAAATTTTTTTTTTATTTATTCAGTTAAAATTTTGAATTTTTTTGTGATGGTTAACCGTATAATTTGTAAACAAAATCCCATCATAAAACTTCTCAAAAAGTTTTTTAAAAATTTTAAAATTTAAAATTTTTAATAAAAGAGGGGTAATTTAAAATCGTTATAACGCGAAATATTGTTTGTCGATTTTCAAAATTTTTTCATTTAATTAAACAGAAATATATAAGTTTTAATTTTGATTCACCAATTTTTAAAATATTAATTTTTAAAAGCATTAAAAATATTTAGATTTAAAATTACAAAAAAAATATGTAACTTATTTTTAAAAAATCATATTTTCCAAAGTAAATATTTTTTTTCAAATTTGCTGAATCAAAATTAAAGTAAAATGGTTGAAAAAGACATATTACAAGTTTCAACCATTTATCTTTAACGGTTCTTGACTTATAACAATTTAAAGACGAGAAATGGGGGAAAAACCCATCATGCAGACAAACGCACTTACAGGTTTAAACAACGATTGGCTACTATTAGAATGTTGCAAAAAAAAATAATAATTTCTCCTGTTCTAATTAAGATAGAAACATTATTTAAACGTCATTTTAAGCGCAAAAGAACACAGAAATTTTTAATGCAATAAATTTTTTTTTGAAAATTGGAACCATTTTGTGTCCTGGACCCCCTTAAGTTCAAGAGAAGTATGATCTGCCAAAAGCATATCAAATACGAAAAGGGGGACGCAGGTTTCAGATTACTCGCGAAAGTGATGACGTCAGCGAATCAACCGTGCTAGTTAATCGTTTTTTAGGCACCCTATTCTACTAAAGGAGTAGAACGCCTTTAATTCATTCCAAAGATCAATTACTCCAAACTACTCAGCACAGAATCTAGTAAAGACATCGTTTGCGCCGACTCCGGATTAAACAGAATTAAAAATTTCTTAACTATTTCTAAATCCTGACCCTTTTTTATATCAAAAAGCCTGTCAGCTTCGTCACATTCTCATGATGTAGGATGTCAAATAGAATAAACAAAGATTTTTTAAATTTGTGTAACCTCTTTTACCTTCTTGGGAATACTTATAGGTTTGGTACATGAGATATAAGTGGTACAATTTACTACCAGATTTTAGCTATTAAAATTCCCCACGAAAGATTTCTTTCTTTTTATATTGCCAAAAAATTTTCGAAGACCACAAAATTAATTAGTAAAAATATGAGGCATGCAGACTATCCTTCATAATGTTGGTGGCGTGAGAAGTAAAAAAAAATCGTTAAATTATTTTTCATATAATGCTTTACTTGTAAACCAATAAACAAATTGAAAAAGTTTGCTACCCTTCTCTTAGTTCTCAATTAAAACCATAAATTTTTAGCGAATATTTAACAGGGGATCATCTGATAATAGCCAACAAAAAGTCTTTGAATGCTTATGCAGAAATTAAATAGTTATGAATATTTTGAAACAGGGAAATGTTAAGTTTTCTGGTTAAAACTGCTGAGGTAGAGTAATTATTTAAACATTTCATTTTACAAGTTATTGTGACTATACGATATAAAATACAACGTGAATATAGGGTTGAGATATAGTAATTTCAAAAAGTAACAGATTTTTAGTCGTAATAATTTTTATTATTCCCTATTATTTCCAATAAATCATCTTTTAATTTTACATCCAGGGCTAAGGAGCAGACCAACAGTTTCAAGTGCAATTATTTTAAATATAAATTTTTCAATAAATATGGATAAAAAAGCAACAAAAGTATGGGCGAAAGTTTTAAGGAGTAATTATATATAATGTTCAGAAAATATCTTGCATCAGTCTGGGAAGTTCATTTTGAATTTTTAATAAATGTAAACAACAGAGATGTAAGATATATTGACGATTCATTGATCCCTTATGTGTCTCTATTTATTTTATTTTTTACTTTTATAATGTACTAGCTGAAAACCCGTGCTTCGCTACGGAGTACATTCAAATTAAATACAACGGTCAACGTATGCAATTTATGCCAAAAAATAAATATATATATTTATAATAAATACGATGATCAATGTATACAATTGATGTAAAATATATATCTATCTATATATATATTTATAAAAAAATCGTAAGGGATATGCATTTTTTTGGATAATATCCAATCGTCTGCCGCATTAGAAAGAGAAAAAAATATTTTTTTGTCTATTTAGTTGTTACGCACGTGACGATAAATTTATTGAAAGTACCAGAAAAAGAAATCACGTGATCAGCATTTAATAAATTAAATTCTAAAAATTAATCTTTAAAAATTCACCAAAAATCACGAAATGGAGGTAAAAATTCGAAAGAAATTTCATTTTGAAGGAATTTTTATGATCTTTCTCGTGATATAAATTTTATAACCCTCAATGTATTTTTTTAAATGCAAACGTAAAAAAAGTTTAAAAAACAGCTTAAAAATTTAATTTTAAAAAATCTTAGAAGAATTTTTGAAAAACTCTTTCTTAGTGCACCCCTACACTATTAGAAGAATAGCCATGCAAAATTTCAGCCCTTTAGGTCCAGCGGTTTGGTCTGTGCGTTGTATGTCAGTCAGTGAATGAATGAGTAAGTTACGGAACTGTTTTATATATATAGATGATTTGCATTCACAATGTCTGCCAATAACTCTTTAAATTATCTCTATTCATTTTTCCGTGGCATAATTTTTGCAGTTTCGACTAAAATACACATTATTTTAATCTCTTTTCGAACATTTTAATTGTATGCTTTTAATTGAAAAACATATTAAAAGGAATACCCCCAAACTATCAACTGCATTACAGTTTTGACTGTTGTTTTATTCTCTCTCTGTCTAGAAATATATTTTGTATAGGCTTGCATTGTAGCATTCGGGGATTTACGTAAAGGCAAAGAAAAAAACAAACACTAAAATGTAAACTTTTCTGCTGTGAGCTTTTCTTGAGTAATTTAAATAAATATAGCGTACAGAGACTTTTCTCTGGGTCACCTTCCTCTGCACTCGCTATTCGTCTGAACGTAAGGACCATAAATATTAATGATACGGGCTCAAGTTTCTCTCCGTTTTCAGTTTGAGCAAAGGCGAATTTTAATTTCGAAGGGCACAAACGTGTCAACATCTTTTCCTGGCGTCATAACTCATCTTTCTTTTTTTTTTATTCAATTTACTCAGATACTCATCGTTCAATCACTTTCTCCGAGTTCAAAATACTTCTTTGTACCGGCAAATTGAAATTCTTTATTTTTTGTCGGATTTTTAAAAAAAAAATTAGTTTTATTTTAGTTTATTTAAAGCAAAGCGTTCGTTAGACAAAAATGATTAATTAAAAGCTTACGATTTACAACGAAGTTACTTTTTCTAAATTTATTCCGATTATTTATTCTTTTTTGATCATATTTTATGCAAACAACTACTGGAAACAGATGCTAGCAATTTGACATTTACACCAAATTTATGACTATCACTCATAATTCTAAATGTATATTTTTAGTAACAGTTTTTCATATAGAATATGAGCTCGCAAGTTCACAAGATGTATTGGTTCATGTATACAGATTTAAAATACAATCGTACTTTGGCTTTCGGAAGTTAAACTTTCGTGGATTTCACTACTTACGAGCTTCACATTACGATAACCAAATAATAATTTGAGTTTTACTTCTTACCTCTATACGGAAGTTCTATAAAACACAAAAAAGGTACTGGATACAAATGTCTAAACACTGTTAATGAGCACTCATACTGCAGTACATTATATTCAGTTCTCTAGCTTTAAAAATGTAGGTAACGGGAGTATGTTAACCTTTATATCGATGACCATCATGTCGATGTTGCAAAACAGTGTTGTTTTACATTTTGGGTCTATTAAATTCAATGAACACTATAGTTTTAATGTCTACAAATATTCAATTTTTATACTTTCGTAAGTATCCTGTGTTCTAAACTTATGGAAATAGGGAAGACCGACTGTAATTTTGCTCAACCTGATACAACCCAGACATATCCTTGCATGTAATATAAAAGTAAGGAACAAGGATTATGAGACTTGATGTATCTAAACATAAAAGTTATTTACGTACATAGATCTGTCTTATTTGCCGACTTACAAGCCATTGCACCTCAAAGTTATCCCGCTGAACCTTTTCCTTACGGGGTGGGATACCATGTATCCCAAGAGTACGGGCCCAAGAATTTATATATATATATATATATATATATATATATATATATATATATATATATATATATATATATATAACCCCCTTAAAGGCCGTTCTTACAAAGGGGGTAGGAAATTTCCCGTTCTAAAGAGGGAATCGGAAAAACGGGCCCCGTAAGCTAAAGGTTAATATTAAACTTTTACAATGAAGTTTTTTTTTCCCCAATTCGGAGGCACTTTGTCTGATAGACATTCGCCTGTTATTATTCACCGCCGTTTTTTGCTGACCATTTTATTATGGGGGCACCATATAGGCGGACCTGCATTGCTTCCTATGAAGGGACGACATGAACGGAGATATTTTAGTGGCGCCGCGCTTACCACAGGGCCATCTCGACCTCTTTTACGCTGAAGTGTAGGTGATGACAACAAAGTTGTTCATTCAAAGAATCTTAAGAATCAACTGCTTCACCTTTTACAAGACATGAATCAATAACGACCACAAAATATGATCATTTTCTATGGTATCTTGCATTTGATTGGTCGAGGTCATTTAAATTAGCAGTAAGTTCAGTTTGATTTTGGGTGTCAATTTCGGTGTATCAAGATTTGAACTTGGGTTGTAAAGATTTGAACCTGGCTTGTAAAACCCGGCTCAGATTTCTGCTAGAAGAGTGGTTTAACCAGAAACTTAATCGTCCTATTTTATCGGCAAATGTACTAGGTCATCTAATATGTTCTAACTGATTGATAAAACATGCTGAACATAAACTCTGACGTATATTTGAGAATCAGTTCGTTCTCCCTGTAAGCAAAATCGTTAAATACCAAAAAAGTCATGCTTCTTAATTAGGCTTCTTAGTCAAGCTATTAATTTGTGCTGCCTGAGAATGCTCGATTGAAAACACTGTGTGAATTGTTACGGTATGAGGCTACAGATTCCAAAGCTTACATTTTATCCCATTTGATCACTTTTTATGCTAAATTTAAGTTTACCGTTGTTTAATTAATACTTAAAACCGTCGGTTTTACCGGGGGAATAAAAACTTTTCCAGGCTGGGCAGAAAGCTAGAGGAATTGACTTTTTGGGGCTTTTTTATGAATATTTCTCTGCGTTTCTGAATATTTAAGAGGAGAAATAAATGATATACGAACATGCACCGAAACTGTTTAAAAAGATTCCTTCTAAATAAAATGTATACATTTCCATTGCAATGCTATTGTAATCTGAATAAAAGAGCTCCAGCACTTGAAAAGAAAAGTTACTGAAAAGAGCTGTTATGTATCACTTACGTTTGGAATTAAATGTATATTAATGTCGAGATATAACCGTTCATTATCATTTGCGTAATCTACGTTCCGTACGCGTGAAAAGTTCAAGAGAACCCACTTTTGCATAAGGATGGATTTTTTTAATCATGGAAATGTGACCAATTTCGGAAAGAATATTGGAAAGCCATTTTTACGACCGGCGAGCCATTTCTCTTTTTCAAAAGTCATCTACTTTAGCCCTTTGAGCCGTGGAATTTCTATCGATGCTTCGCCACCATTCTTTTCATCATAGCTGACAAATGGAACGCTCTCTGAGCGAAAGAAGGAAAATAAAAGAGTCCGGGTTTCGAGAGATATATATTTTGATTCACAGAATAAAGGGTCAAATTTGTTTTCAGGTTCTTTCCCGGACATTTATGGGATGCTTAAAATAAAAAAAAGTAGAATAAAACGGATATAAATGTTTTACAAACCATTACTAGACAGCATTTCGAAGATATACTTTGTGATAAATGGCATCGTCGTAGTGAAGGTTACACTTGTTCGTGTTCTATGATCTTTTCGCATTTGCAGAGAAATGCAACAAATCAGATTTGGCATGGGTAATGCAGAATGATATTTTTAGACCGACGTTTTATTGGCTATGAAGTTTTGATGTGTAGTGAGTGTGTATATTTTATATTCCTGCATTTTATAGGATCTAGGCAAATATCAAATATCAATCAATATCATTTTTGTAACTGCCTTACTTTGATAATTTATTTAAAAGAGGATCGCTCTTTCAAGGTTTCATTTTGTTTATAGCCATCCTATACATCGCGGGTGATGTTAGGATAACTGAATAAAATTGAAGGGATAAAATAAATACAAAATTTATGAAGTCTGAATACATATCAGTAAAGAAAAACAACTTAACAAAGAACATTGAAAATTCAAAATAAAGGAGAAAATCAACTTCAAACTCCCGACTTTTCAGCAAAAGAAAGGCTGAATATATATCTTATACATATGACTAGAACGAATAATATTATTTATTTATATATAGAAGCTGTTCGCACATTTTTAGACGATTTTGGTAAGCGGTAATAAAAAATCACTTGCTGCGAAAGAAATTATTGCAATTGTACTATGTTTTTAAAAGTCAAAATTATCGTCTCTGCCCTGAAAGTTTTGTTTTTATTCAAAATGGCGTTTTTAACAAAGCAGTGGTTCGAAGGCTACATTTATGCTCTTTCCGAAGAGAAATATGCATATTCCGTTATCCAAAAACGATGTGAGAGTCATGGTTTTGTGATATCTAAAACGTCGATAGGTAATATTGTCAACAAGAAAGGAAAAAAACGTCAAATTGGAGCCTCAAGTGGGACAAAAATTCCAAACAAGTATCCAAGGAAAAAACGGATATCTTCGACTATTGCAAAGGTACGTTGTTTAATGTTAAAAGAAAAAAACCCTAGTCAAAGGACAGCGGCAAAATCATTAAATGCGCGGTGTCCACTGTAAGCAAAATGATAAACGTTGATTTAAATCTTAAGAAAGCGAAAAAACTCAATGTGCAACGTCTTCTTCCAAATCATATCGGTGAACGCAGGACACGCTGCAGAATTCTATATGAGAAACACTTATCCAAAGAAAAATGGAAAACAATTGTCACAGTAGATAAATCATGAGTGTATTTAAATGATTGCAACAAAAAAAGAACCATTTATTATCATAAAAGGGGAGAAAAAAATTTAAGTACATGGTTCAAAGAATCGAAAGAAAGTTTTTCTAAGGGATTCATGATTGTTGCTGGTTTTTCTTATAATGGCAAGTTAAAAATAAAGAGAGTGGAAAAAATGTCAATATTAACTCCAAATACTATCAGGAACATATTTTATCGCCAATTTTTCTGAATGAAATACCATCGCTTTACCCACAGTGCCATCAATCTGTGAGACTCCATCAGGACAAAGCTAGCAGTCACACATCAAAATCCACTGTAAATTTCCTAAAAGAAATGGAACAAAAAACTGGTATCAAGGCCATACCCTTCACTGATATCCCTACTAAATCTCCCGATGTATCACCTATGGATTTTTGCGCTTTCGGACTTTTAAAATCTGCATTATCCAAACGTCATCCCAAAACCCTTACAGGACTCTGGAAAGCTGTTCAGGAGGAATGGGATAGAATACCTCTTCTGACACTTCAAAAGGCATTATTATCCTGGAAATTGTGGTGTCGAAAGATAGATCAGAATAAGGAATGTCAAATAGAACATTTAAAACACAAGAATTTTATGTAATTTAGTTTTGTGAATACAATATACATCGTCTAAAAAATGTGTGAACAGCCTCTGTATGTGTGTGTCTAACATCTCACCCCCACACACACACACACACACATACACACCACGGATTCCGGAACGCTGCAGTCACACGAAGGGGAATGCCATTGCTGTGGAGTTAAATCTAGAATAATATCACATCTCGTAGACTTGGCCTGAGAGAAGCAAGTAAATCACTTAAGAAAACATAGTCCTCATCTTTAGCAGCTAAATTTCTTTATTGGAGGGACGACGGTGGTTCATCCGCGAGTTGACATAGATACTACATCATATAACACGGAGACAGGAACAGGTCGCAGAAAAAGATAACTTGATTACCATGATGACAGAGGGGGAATCCCCGGCCAAAACCTTGGTGGGTCTTTTAAAACTTCCTGAGGTCGTAGTCACATGACCCTTGCACTCTTGCATTGATTGGCCAGAGGTTCCCAGGGCAGATCTCTGGAATTGAGTCCCATGGCCGTCATATAAGATTTGGCGCCCACGACACTGGGGGGGAGGGCAAATATATATATATATATATATATATATATATATATATATATACAGTGCTAGATTTCTAGAAATAGAGGAGCCGGAACGGTAACCTTCTGGGGGGGAGGGGGTATTCCAAATTATTGATAAAGAGAGGTATCTAAAGAGATTTACCGGAACGCCGTTCCGGCGCGTTCCGCCTCAAATCTAGCCCTGTATATATATATATATATATATATATATATATATATATATATATAGTATGTATGTATGTATGTATGTATATATATATATATGTGTGTGTGTAAAGAAAATCAGAGAAAATGAGTTCAAATACATAAAAGGGAAATGAAATATCTAAAGAACTGAAGCGCAGTAGACTACTTACAAATTAAAAAATTGACCATTAAGCCTAGTACAATGATAGAAAATTACTATAAAAAGGTCTTATCGACGTATATGCCATCATATGTATCCATGGTTTTGTTTCATTCTAGGGAATTATGCAAATGGCTATTTACATAGGAGTGAACGAAGCATATTCCTTTCGAGCTTATTTACAGCGTTATGCCTACTGCCCAATAATATCATTCTACATATTGTACGGTATTACGAAGAAATATACCAAAATTTAAGTAGTGATTTCTTCAAATTCCAAAACCGAAATTTTATATTCTTCAAAAAACGACTTATGGTTGTTTCGAATATCTTTTCCTCATACCCATGTGAACTTTTATAATCAGAAATTAAGTTTTATGAAAAAGAATTTCGGAACTAATTCAAGCTGTTAAATCTAGTTCTTCAATTTTTTGCTCTAAGTCATTAAATATCAATATTTATCAGTTAGGTCTTATTAATTAATATCTGATACTAATTTTTTATTGTTTAATTTAGATGAAATGCATTAATATTTCTTCTGTGTTACTTTTGATTTAATATCTCAACACTAACTTTCCATTATTAATAAAACTCTATCTCAAACACTTTTTTATTCTTGCTTACACGTCAGAACTTGAAGAAATATTATTTTTAAATTTTTGGGAACAGATGTAGTATACGCAACGGGCCATCGCCAATTTGGCGCCAAAATCCCGTTCGGAGAGCTGTTAGGCTTAAACTGCGAAATGTAAACAATAAATTGGAAAACAAACTTACTGCTGGCTTTATGAAACTCGTAGGTGCACACGGGATCTTCGCTTCGCTCAGATACCCTTGCTTCACTCCGCTACGCTCCGTTACGCATCCGTCCAAAAACATTACAGAAAATCCCCAGCCGCTGGCTTCGCTACATACCGCTGTCTGTTGTACAGTAAAAAAAAAGCTTCCGCTGGCTGTAGCGGTCAGTAAAACAAAGCTTATCGCAAAAAAAATTTAAAAAATACCATCCGATCTTAAAATCCTCCCTGCCAGAATATAAAAACCGCCAAACAACCACCAGATTTGGCGAAAAATCGCCCCTTGGCGTTCGTTGCGTATACTACATCTGTACCAATTTTTGGGGTATGTGCAGGCCCAGATTTCCGCATGGGCAAGTGGGGCACTTGCCCAGGGCCCCCAAATTTATGGGGCCCCCTAATTTAGTATTAAGTTGTACATATTTTTGAAAATTTGGATTTAGGTTAATTCAGTAAAGGTGGGCAGTGGCGGATACAGAAAAAAATCCTGGGTGGGGCACAGTGCACCCACTATATTCATTTCAAAAGAAAATTTCCTGAATTTATTTATTAACATTAAAAGTAAATTAATTAACACATTATTATTATAATTATTATTTTTCAAATGTTTGACTTTTTGGTCGAAAATTTTTTGAATTTCCGGTCCGAATTTATGGGCGGGGTGGGCCTTGATGAGTGTCCCACATGTTCATGTGGAAGTCTACTCCTGGAGGGGGAGGGCACATGGCCTCCCTCTGGATCTGTCCTTTGAGGGGGGCCCCCAAAGTCTGCTTTGCCCAGGGCCCCATTGGGTCAAAGTCGGGCCCTGGGTATGTGCATTATAAAAGTTTCACCATCCATGAACTAGACCATTCCGGTAACAGAATGCATCCCTTAGAAGTTAAACTGTTTGAATGTGTTTAAAAGAATTAACACTATTTTCTAAAAGGTGATTATGCAAGAAGCACAATGGTACGAGATAGCTAGAGCTTGCGAGCAATGTTCATGAACTCAATTTTACCACAAATGCTATTAAAAAATTTAGGCTTCCAGTTGGGCTAGATCTAAAACCTAAGTCTAAACCAGGGATTCCAATGGGGGTTAAAAATAGTTTATAGTATTCCAATGGTCTATTGGGGGTCCATGATGAATTTTTCTGTCCTAAAATTTGATTCAAACTTTTAGGAATGTAATTATTAGATAATAATATCCGTTTTAATATGTATAAATACAGATTTGCATAGGGCGGAGTGATCCACGCATTGTAAAATTTTATAGTAAAATACATATTTATATTCGTTATGTTAGTTATTGTGACTATACAATGATGAAAAATTTCAGGCCAAACATTAAAAAAAAATTGTATCAATGCATCAAGCACAACCACCACATTAACTGAAATCAAAATTTTTTGCAACTACAATCTGTGTTTCTGAATCTTGTTTATATTTGTGAAATTAAAAATGTAAATAGTACAAAAATAATAAAACATAAACCTAATGAACCACTTTTTTCTAATTTTTTGTTCATATTTTTAGTCAAATTGTTATCTTTAAATGTTTTATGTGTAATTATTAGTATTATAATTATGTTGTATGTCGTATATTATACAGAAAAATGTGAGGAGGTCGATGAAGAAAATCATTCTTTTAAAAGAGGTCGATGTAGGAAAAAGGTTTTGAACCCCTGGTCTAAACCATAAAAATATATCAAATAACATCGTTTGGTAAATTTATCAATACAATACTTAAATTCTAAATTGTTATGTGTTTAATTCAGTACACAAATAGAGAGGGGTAAATTGTGGGATAACATAGTTTGCCTGATATGAAATAGAAAAAGAATTTTTTTTATTAAACACTTATCATGAAATAAGTTTTAAAAAATTTTTCAGAATGGTGTTATTCATTTCACACACTACGGTGGTTTCATTCCAAATTTCATGATTGCCATCTGTCGGCTAAAACAGGAGTATTTTATTATTAGAATTAAGCACTGACTCTGTAATATTGATTTTTCTGAATGACTCTGGGGCGAATATAAAGAAAGGAAAATTATTTAGAAGTTGGCAGATTTACCAAACATGTTGCCAAATGTATTTTGAAGTCAGTTTATAAAATAAGGAAAACACAGAATTCTTAAATAATAAATAACATGAAAAGGCCGAAATATTCTAATAACTGTTATCAATTATTCTAAAATTAAGCTTTCATACGACATAGTAGAAATTAGCCAGAATTTTTCATGTTGAATGAATACTCAACGGAAGACTAAGGTCTACATATTTCATGAAAATTCATCCGATTTGTCAAATCAAGGAACTAGAGAATAAATAAGCTACCAAGGGAATCAACAATTTGAAACACACTGTATGTCACTCTAATAAGCGCATTTTGATTTAGTCACAAAATAAGCTGATTTATTTTAGAAATACCCCAACACATCTTCCAAAGAATTATAAGATGACAAAAATTGAATTATATACTAATAAATATAACCTACTTACTAATTTACTGGCTAACAACTATTGAAATTTTTAAGCCATAAATAAGCGGTAAATTTATTTTTCCGAAAGAGAGATATGGCATATTTAAATGCATGATATTCAATGATTTAAGGTCAAGCACTTCAGATACATCTTCGTGAAAAGAGAGTAGCAGTACAACGTCTTAATTTGCGCACATAAAAATTCAATCTCTTATTCACATCTAGTTCTCGTTTAACTTCATAAAAGTTATCATCAATTACTGAATAAATTCTAGTTAAAAACAACAGTTAAAAATATCCTCTCATTTAATGAATCAACTTTGTTTCGAGTGTACGTAACATGCGAAAAAAAGTTACAACTAATTATCCACAGGAATTTGTTAAATGTCTCTTTTATTTTTTTTAATGTTTGGAATAACTTAACCGCTGTAAGATATTTCAACCCGCTTCCCTTCTGAAGCATTTCGAATTATGAAAAATACTTATTTATATTTTTCTTGGAAAAGATGAGTTATGATGAAGGAAGGCTGCTGATTTTTCTGGATACGTAGCCTGAATTAAAAATTTGAGATTTCTCGCCGCAAAAATGGTACAGCCACTGCTTTATGCTATTAATCATCTTCTTCTTTGGGATGATCATGAAGGGAAGAGAAGATGTATAACATATTTTTGATGGTAAATGAATATGGTGTCAGGATTTCGAGTTTTAATCATCAAGACTTAGGTTAAAGTTATTTGTTACTGAATATTTTTATTGTGTGAATCATATGCCAAATGCATATGTGTTCGCTGATTACACGCGTAATTTTGTTTTTGCTTTTTTCATTGTTTCTCGTTAACCCCAAATATTTTGTTATAAATCCACTTACTTTCATGATTGTTAGATTAAGTTTCATGAATTTTTCACAATATTGGAAGGAAAATTTACGTATACAAACAAACGAATATGAATAAAACATTTTCTTGATAATTCCTTTTAACTTTGAATTTTTATTTGCAGTGGATTCCAAAACGAATTGTTATTCAGCTCAGAGGTATCGGTTAAATCACAAACTATTGGTTTTCACTAATTTATTTAGGTGTAGATTTGAATAAAATTAAATAATTTCGGTTAAAATATAGAATATCGTGTTTCTGTGATGCTAGACACATTTGTGTCTGAATTTAAGAAATGCTGCGTTGTTAATGAAATTTCGCAGTACAACGTTTCATAAAGTTTGGTTCAACTAAACCTCCTCCATCGGATGAAATCCTTCAATGTAGGGATTATTTGCGGAAGTTGGCTCTAAAGAAGAAGCATGTAACGCTGCAGTGGATACCTGAGCATTGTGGAATTATTGGGAACGAACAAGCCTCGAGATTGCTCCAGTCAAAATTTTCAACTTTATCATATCATTCCATAAAGCTGTATATTAAACAGATGACTCGAAATTATAAATTACAGCTACTTTATCGAACGCGAGGGAAAGTTGAAGATCTCCTCACCATTCCCAATGGAACTCGTCGTGAAGCTGTTGCTCAGTTCCATCTTTTGACAGTTCACGACTGCCTGGGAGAATATCGTCATTGCATTGGGATTTTTGACCAACCAAACTGCCCTCTTTGTAATATGGCAGAACCAATGAACCAAACCCACTTCCATCGTTGCTTATCACTTCATGGCGACTCTGAGCCGTGAGGTACTGGCAAGCTAGAGAACTCTTAAGGCAATGACTTCGGTCATTTTTAGTTCAACATTTTTTGTTGTGCCATTTTGTACTTCTTTCTTTTGTATCGCCTTGCCATTGGAAATTCAAAAAGAAAAAGCTTTGTAAAGTTATTAACCTTATAAAAATAAAACTGAGAGTTAACTTGTAATTCAAAATTAACTAATAATTGTGAGGTATGGGGAGGGATATAAGATTATCAAAGTTAGCTTTTCATAAGTTCAGAGTAAGCTCTGAGTTAGCTTTCAATTAGAAATGGAGCATTGAGACAACAGTGCTCAACAAAACCAGAACCATACTTGTAAGAATATAACACCCTACAAATGAATAAATAGAAAAAGAATAAAACGCATTTAGATAAAAATGGCCCTTTAGTAATCTAGTTTTAAGTGTTTTCATTTAGATTTTATAAATATCGCAATTAAGCTTAAACGAAAAATGATATTAATTTCAAATATCATTTCTGACGACAGTCAGTTGAAAGAGGAAACTTTAGTTTCATTTTCAAAATTACTTTCCTTCAGAAAAATTACTTTATTTTCAGAAAGCAATTATTTGGATTATGTAGCTCTAGGCCGAGGATAAAGGCAGTAAAACTTTCGGTTATTTTGTAAACAAGCAGAGAAATCATAAAAGATCTCTTCACAACCACTCTTTTTTTTTGCTGAGAAAAGTTATTTCACAAAATTATGCAAAATAATAAAGTTACACTCTGGAATCTTCATTAATAAAAGTGAATCGATTCATTTAATTCTCTCGAAAGAAACCTTCAATATGAAACAGTGAGGAAATTAGCTTGACTTATACGTATTACTCCTATGAATAATGGTTGTCATCTCGATAAACAGGTTGGATAGCATTTAATAACTTTGTTTCTCTAATACGGCAGGTTCATGTCCTTAAGACATTTATCCATACACGCTTAGTTTTCATTAGCTACTTTAATGAAAAAGCACCGCATGGGTGAACCAACATTGCTCTCTTTGAGGGGAAAAAGCAGGAACATCCATTCCTTCGCAGAAATTCGAAACCGACGCCACATGATGGAAGTTATCGCCGCTATCAACCATACAATTTGGGTGGCACATGTAATAAAATTTAAACTGCATTTCAATTAAATTATATCTTTACTTTTTTATGCCGTTACTTTATAATATAAACAGAAGAAATTTGATTTTTAAGTCATTCAGTTATGTTTTTTCTTCTAAATTGTAGCATAGCATAATAATGATATGTGTTAAACAAAGCTACGCTTCTTTTGGAAGTAAAATATGGCATTAAAAATCATTCAATTTTCTTTTAATACAAGGTGCGCCCATAAAGTAACCGGACATTTTTTTAAATAAGAAAAATATTACTCACCTTCAAATAAATTTATCTCCTTCAAAATAATCACCAAAGGAAGTCTGCACAATTTTTCTAACGTTTCTTCAAGTCATCGAAACACTGGTTATAGGTGTTGGAACTAACCGTTCGCAAAATACGCATAACATTTGATTTAATATCCGAGACGTTTTCAAATCTCTGTCCTTTCCTGGCCATCTTAAGCTTCGGAAAAAGGAAAAAAATCAGCTATTTATAAGTCAGGAGAATATGGGGGGGTGATTTATCACTGTAATTGAATGCTTAGCAAGATACTGTTGTACAGAAATTGCTGTATGGGGCGTAGCATTATCGTGTAAAAGAAACCATTGCCCAGAATCAAACAGTTCCTTTCAAACTCGCCTTATCTTGTTTCTTAATCGAAAATGTACCTCCTTGTAAAAATGCTGATTAATTGTTTGATTTTTCAGGAACAAATTCGTAGTGAATAAGTCATTTGTAATCAAAAAATACAATCAGCATCACCTTAGTCGTTAATTTTGGAAAACGTGCTTTTTTTTCTTTTTTTTTTGGTATGGGAGAAGACGATTCTTTCCACTGTGCACTTTTCTAATCTCTGTCCTTTCCTGGCCATCTTAAGCTTCTGAAAAAGGAAAAAAATCAGCTGTTGATAAGTCGGGAGAATATGGGGGGTGATTTATCCCTGTAATTGAATGCTTAGCAAGATACTGTTGTACAAAAATTGCTGTATGGGGCCTAGCATTATCGTGTAAAAGAAACCATTGCCCAGAATCAAACAGTTCCTTTCAAACTCGCCTTATCTTGTTTCTTAATCGAAAATGTACCTCCTTGTAAAAATGCTGATTAATTGTTTGATTTTTCAGGAACAAATTCGTAGTGAATAAGTCATTTGTAATCAAAAAATACAATCAGCATCACCTTAGTCGTTAATTTTGGAAAACGTGCTTTTTTTTCTTTTTTTTTTGGTATGGGAGAAGACGATTCTTTCCACTGTGCACTTTTCTAATCTCTGTCCTTTCCTGGCCATCTTAAGCTTCTGAAAAAGGAAAAAAATCAGCTGTTGATAAGTCGGGAGAATATGGGGGGTGATTTATCCCTGTAATTGAATGCTTAGCAAGATACTGTTGTACAAAAATTGCTGTATGGGGCCTAGCATTATCGTGTAAAAGAAACCATTGCCCAGAATCAAACAGTTCCTTTCAAACTCGCCTTATCTTGTTTCTTAATCGAAAATGTACCTCCTTGTAAAAATGCTGATTAATTGTTTGATTTTTCAGGAACAAATTCGTAGTGAAAAAGTCATTTGTAATCAAAAAATACAATCAGCATCACCTTAGTCTTTAATTTTGGAAAACGTGCTTTTTTTTCTTTTTCTTTTTTTGGTATGGGAGAAGACGATTCTTTCCACTGTGCACTTTTCTAATCTCTGTCCTTTCCTGGCCATCTTAAGCTTCTGAAAAAGGAAAAAAATCAGCTGTTGATAAGTCGGGAGAATATGGGGGGTGATTTATCCCTGTAATTGAATGCTTAGCAAGATACTGTTGTACAGAAATTGCTGTATGGGGCGTAGCATTATCGTGTAAAAGAAACCATTGCCCAGAATCAAACAGTTCCTTTCAAACTCGCCTTATCTTGTTTCTTAATCGAAAATGTACCTCCTTGTAAAAATGCTGATTAATTGTTTGATCTTTCAGGAACAAATTCGTAGTGAAAAAGTCATTTGTAATCAAAAAATACAATCAGCATCACCTTAGTCTTTAATTTTGGAAAACGTGCTTTTTTTTCTTTTTCTTTTTTTGGTATGGGAGAAGACGATTCTTTCCACTGTGCACTTTTCTAATCTCTGTCCTTTCCTGGCCATCTTAAGCTTCTGAAAAAGGAAAAAAATCAGCTGTTGATAAGTCGGGAGAATATGGGGGGTGATTTATCCCTGTAATTGAATGCTTAGCAAGATACTGTTGTACAGAAATTGCTGTATGGGGCGTAGCATTATCGTGTAAAAGAAACCATTGCCCAGAATCAAACAGTTCCTTTCAAACTCGCCTTATCTTGTTTCTTAATCGAAAATGTACCTCCTTGTAAAAATGCTGATTAATTGTTTGATTTTTCAGGAACAAATTTGTAGTGAATAAGTCCTTTGTAATCAAAAAATGCAATCAGCATCACCTTAGTCTTTGATTTTGGAAAACGTGCTTTTTTTTATTTATTTTTTTTTGGTATGGGAGAAGACGATTCTTTCCACTGTGCACTTTTCAAATCTCTGTCCTTTCCTGGCCATCATAAGCTTCGGAAAAAGGAAAAAATCAGCTGTTTATAAGTCAGGAGAATATGGGGAGTGATTTATCACTGTAATTGAATGCTTAGCAAGATACTGTTGTACAAAAATTGCTGTATGGGGCCTAGCATTATCGTGTAAAAGAAACCATTGCCCAGTATCAAACAGTTCCTTTCAAACTCGCCTTATCTTGTTTCTTAATCGAAAATGTATCTCCTTGTAAAAATACTGGTTAATTGTTTGATTTTCAGGAACAAATTCGTAGTGAATAAGTCCTTTGTAATCAAAAAATGCAATCAGCATGACCTTAGTCTTTGATTTTGGAAAACGTGCTTTTTTTCGTATGGGAGAAGACGGTCCTTTCCACTGTGCACTTTGTCATTTTGTTTCTAGGTCGTATTGTAGATACCAGGTATCATCTCCTGCTATAATACACTTTAAGAAATTGTTTTCCTGTTACGCAGTAGACAGCAAATCTTCCCAGCAAGCTTCTCTGTCTTCTTTTTGCTGTTCTGTCAAAATGTGAGACACAAATCGAGCACAATCATTTTTCATTTTAAGATTTTCAATTAAAATTAATATACAGCTTTCTTTGCTTATCCCATGCATATCTGAAAGTTGCTGAGTTGTTATTTATCACCAGCTGATTTTTTTCCTTTTTCCGAAGCTTCAGATTGCCATCAAATGACAGAGATTTGAAAACGTCTCGGATATTAAATCAAATGTTACGCGTATCTTGCGAAAGGTTAGTTCTAACGCCTATAAACAGTGTTTCTATGACTTGAAGAAACGTAGGAAAAATTGTATAGACTCTTTTGGCGATTATTTTGAAGGAGATAAATTTATTTGAAGGTGAGTAATATTTTTCTTATTTATAAAAAATTGTCCAGTTACTTTATGGGCGCACCTTGTATTTTTCAGAAAAATGATAGTAAAAGGCCTTATAAAATGAGGGTAAATTTTTCTATTGGTAAGTTTAACGCTTGTGGGAAATATTTTGAATAAAACATAAAATATTTTACAATCCGATTCATTAATACTTAAATAAAAAATTTAATGTATGCTCATTTAGTTACATTAAATATAAGGGGGGAAATTTTACCTCTAGCCAAATTGTAATGTCGTGTGGAGAAAAGTAAATTCCAAGTATGGAATTTACAAAAAAAAATGCAATAAAATTCACGATAATAAGACACAATAAAATCGTACAATTTCAATCATGTTTAGTTCGCATAGCTTCAAAATTACTCAAAACTGCGAATAATCAACACTTTATTAAGATGCAAATACTTGAAAAATTTAAATAATCCCTGAATTGAACTATATTTTAATATTTTTGATACAACAATTTTTTAAGATAAATAAAAATTTGGTCATTTGTTTTGTTGATAACCAAGTTGTTTTATTTTATTCACCATTTCATAATATTACATCTAGATGCAGATCGTGGAAGGGTTTTTAGTCTATCGCATCCACAGATGAGTTTACATTTTCAGTTTAGGTATAGGGTTCCATGTTAAAAAAAATTTCGTTATTTTATTCTTTCATTGAAGTTGGATGTTCTTATGATTCCTTTCAAGAGCAATTTAATAAAGTCTATCCAGAATGCAGGATTTATAATACATATTATTACGAATTTTGCAAATATTGCATTTTGTTTCGTTAAAATGACTTCTATGGAAGAGCTCCTATAGCTGTGTGTTTAACATGGGAGTCTATGGGAATCTCGCCAAATATGAGAGTTATCGCCAAATTGGGGATGGATTTTGTAACTTATTTTGGTTGCCAGATTTGGTGATATTTCGCTAACTTGCCGACTACCTGGCATTGGCATTGGAACTCAGTTCAATTTCCTAGTGAGAATTTAATGCGTTGTAACTGCGTTAATTGGCGTGTATTGTATTGAAAATTCTGTTATCCTGACTTGTGTTTTTAGAATGTTCTGCTGTATAGAAGACAGTTGTTACATCTCTTAGGTTTGAATTTGTGTATACGCCTGAAGAATTTACAAAATAATAAATTTTTTTGTGTGAACTTTCTGAAGAGTTTTTTATTCAATCCTAAAGAACCCTGGAAAACGGAGCAATATCTGTAAAATTGCTCTAAGTAAAGTTTTTATATTCAGGATTTAAATCAGAGTTGAAAACATTATTGATTATTGAGTTATTTTTCAAATAAATTTGGATCTAAAGTAGTAAAGCAATCGAATCATGATATTTCTAAATTTCAATAAAAACTCAAAATTATTTACTTTAGAATAAAATGGATTCGTAATATAAGTAATATAAATTTTCACGTTGAAAAACAAATTTGTATTAATTACTGATTTTTGTCCAATTAACGATTAATGTTTCGTGTAAATATATACATTTACGTATTTAGAGCAACCGTTACAGTCCACAACATAGCCATGTCTGTTATGTATTTAGACTCACCTTGACTTAAAAATCCTAGAAGTGAAGAGGAAAGTATTTAAAAATCAATTTTCAAGATTTTTTTTCAAATAAAAAAAAATGCCTTGTAAAGTTATGATATAAACCGTGTGTTCGATCGATAAGTGTTTCTTTAGGTATAGATTTATTTTTTATTGCAGTATGTATAAGCACGCACAACAATCATCTGGCCTCAGTAAGGCCTAGATTCTAGGCTCGTCAAAAACCCATTACCTATTCGATATGTGATAGCAAAATACATGATATCGTTGCATGCTTCTAGCTCCCTTTCAACTCGGAAGGGAAGACTAATACATCATATATATATATACATACATATATAAATATACACATTTACTCGTATATATAAATATATATATATATATATATATATATATATATATATATATACATATATAATATATATATATATATATACAATATATATATATATATATATATATATATATACATATATAATATATATATATATATATATATACAATATATATATATATATATATACACTGCTCCAAAAAAATTAGGGGAGCAGGCAAAGAAGTTAAGAAAACCGTGCGAGACAGCCACGTATTGGCATAAAATGGATAGTACACGCGTATCAATGCGCAATACAGAAAAAAAGACGTAAAAAATTTGTAATTAAGCTTTAATTCTTTCAAAATATGGAGAAAACATGAAAAGATGATTTAGGGCAACAATTTGGTTACATGTAAACGATAAAAAAAAAGTAATCTTTAGAAATGATGCAAGATTTTTAATATGACGTTTTAATATCTCTTCGAACAGCTAAGACTGCTGCACACCTGTTTTCCATGGATGCGATGATGTTATCGATAAGACTTTGGGGAATACTGTTCCACTCCTCAAGAAGAGCAATCTCCAAGTCTCGGAGAGTAAAAGGATGCCTTGGACGCGCAGCAATACGTCGTCCGAGCATGTCCCAATCATGCTCGATTGGATTCAGGTCAGGAGAGCACGCTGGCCATTCCATACGCTGCATTGTTTCAGCTTCAAGCATGTTCTCCACAAGACCAGCTGTATGCCGTCTGGCATTATCATGCTGGAAAACAAAGGAATCTCCAATGACTGCAGCGTAAGGTAGGACATGAGGTCTCAGTATCTCGTCTGCATACCTTCGGGCCGTCAAAGTACCATTCCGAATGATATGCAGGTCCGTACGTCCACCTATGCTGATTCCACCCCATACCATAAAACCAGCTCGTCTGTATTGTGACCTTTCACGAACGAATGTGGGGTTATTTCGAGTGCCCCTTTCCCTCCATACCAAAACACGTCGGGTGTCACACTCCAGACTGAATCGGGACTCTTCTATAAACAGCACTTGGCTCCAACCATGTTGCTCCCAATCTCGACGTTCAGCAGCCCATCTTCTTCGGGCCGCACGGTGGCATGAGGTCAACGGAATGCAGACCATTGGCTTACGTGCATAGAGACCTCCCTGATGAAGCCTATTACGTACTGTTTGGCTGGACACCTTCCGTCCTGTTGCCAAGAGCAACTGTCTTTGCAGCTGAGTAGCATTGTCTGTTTCGACGAGCTGTTAACAGTATATACCGGTCATCAGTTGCTGTAGTGGAGCGTGGCCGACCTTGCCCTGGTCGACTTCTAACATTCCCTGTTTCTTGGAATCGATTCCACAGCCTTGCAACGACACTTCTGGCGACTCCAACAGCGTCCGTGACACTACGTTGTGTTTGCCGGGATTCAAGTCTGCCTATAATACGCCATGCCATGGATTCTGGTAAATCACGTTGTTGAAACATTTTCAAGTCACCTTTTCTCAAAAAGAATGACTGAGCAATCGAATTTCACAGTTAAGGCAGTGGAACAGACGTTTCTGCAACATCCCGATTTCCGCCTTTATGTTCTTTTTCTGGTTTTTGACGTCATGAACTTTGATTTGCATATGAAGTTTTCTTCTTCTGTTTCCTACTAGGCTTTAAATTATGGATGATTTATTTAATTTTACTTATCGGTGTAAGTATTTGCGTAATTTCGTTAAAACCATGTGCTCCCCTAATTGTTTTGAGCTGTGTATATAATATATATATATATAAACATATATATATATATATATATATATATATATATATATATATATATATATATATATATATCTCGTTGAATAGGGCTGAAAACTCTATATATCTCAACTTTAATATGAAAGCAAATCTTATCAGCTAAAATTTCTGAAAATATTTGAAAAAACAAATATATGCTTAAATTCTCTCTCTCTTCCCCTCTATGTATGCAGGAATAAATATTTCAGCTTATTATCTACTGCTTTATAATATTCTTGTTATATGTATAACACTCGCACACCATCAAAATAGGGGATTTAAAATAGTTTTATACATGCAGATCACGTTTAACGCCCTTTTTTATTATTTTGTATAAAGTTGTGTAGATATGTGAAATATTTATCTCACTTTTGAATACTAACATGGCTGGTCCGAAATCGAAAGTGAGATTTTAAGCTTTTCAAAAACATGTTTTGATTTCTAACATGGCTGGTCCGAAATCGAAAGTGAGATTTTGAGCTTTTCAAAAACATGTTTTGATTTCCAAGATACAAAACTTTTTCTTGGTATTTTTAATCATTTTGTAGTGTTCCCGCTCCAATCTGCGAGAGGCGAACCACGTGACATCATTTCTTTTCCCCCTTCACTTGGGAGATGCGCGCCGTCACGTGTCAGTCCAGGTGAAAAAACCCTCACAGATCGGACGCGCTATGCAATTACCCTTACCTATGTGTCCGAGTTAATTAAAACAATGAGAACCGTAAATCCTATTGCCACTGCCGTACACGGCAGTCCCAAAATTTATGTTAATCCCTCATTGAAAACCTGTTTACGTGTATTTTTACGATCAGATAAAGTCAATCCTCCCTTATCACCTTCTTACACGGGACCCCATCTAGTGGTCGACAGAAATGACAAAAACTTTTGTTTTGGAACTAAACGGAAAGCAGAGTACAGTCTCTATTGATCGCATCAAACCTGCATATCAACTTTCAGATTCTCTTGAACCTTATGGACCTCAAAGGCAAACTGAGCCCATGAATGCTCAAACAACTCCTGTCGAACAGACCACCACCAGATGTGGTCGCAAAGTTCGCTTTCCACAACACCTTGTTTCTGAATATATTGTGTAAAATGTTTTGTAATATCAATTGTACATGATCTACCTATCCTTTTATTTCATGTAATGCATATGTAACCTTGTTTATCTCTCTTGTACATCATGCCAATTTCCCTCTAGGCATCATACGAATTTTCAATTGTACTCCAGACTGTTTGTATAATTTTCACTATGTACTTATGTATTAACCCTTTGAGGGGCGCCCTTTGCACAGAGCAAACGCCTAAATCTAGTCTTTTTTTCACTTTCATTCAATGTATTCCACTTAAATGAGCAGACAATGGGTTAATACTGCCATCTGTTATCAGTTTAAAGAACTAAAAATATTTTGAAACCTTTATTTTGAATATTTTTCAAGATTTTTTAAGTTTAAAAAATTGGGAAAAAAATCTCATCAGTGCAAACGGGGGAGTTTGTTGCGCCTGAAAGGGTTAATTACCAATTTTCCGTAATCGTGACTACGTCACTGGGGGCATACTCTGTGGTTTTCCCGCTCCAATCTGCGAGAGGCGAACCACGTGACATCATTTCTTTCCCCCTTCACTTGGGAGATGCGCGCCGTCACGTGTCAGTCGAGGAAAAAAAATCTCTCGCAGGTCGGACGCGCTATGCCAAGCAGTTTTCTGAATTATGTTGTCCGAATAAATGTATTTAAAAAGCCTTCTGATGGAGTCTCTGCTTCGCCTCTAACTCTCTGGAGGCACGACGAATCACAATATCGTCGATTCACCATATTGGGACTGTTATAATTCAATTATTTCTTTTGTTTTCAAAATTCGCTTCTTTGCTGTTATTCTACAGTTAAATAACAGTTATTTAACGCCTGATTGCTTTTGCGATTATCAGTAAAGGCTATTAGCTTATGAAAAATAAAATTTATCAATAAATAAACGAAAGCATTTTGAAAAAAATAGCGATTAAACATTTTTTTGTTTAACTAGTATATCTATGGCAATAGATTAGATCAGGGGTGGGCAAATTGCGGCCAGCTACAGATTTTTTTGTGGCCCGCCAAGAAAACCAGAAAAAATCGGACAGCCAGAAAAACTGCGAAAAACTCCAAGACATCCAGAAAAACTGCCAATATTTTATTTAATTTCTATTTATTTATTTTTATGATACAATTTATAGCTTTTCTGAAATGCAAAGTTAACTAATAAATGCAAAATTATGCAATTTAAAAGGTGCTGCCCTCCGCTAACCTCCGCTTCCACAAAGCAGCCCCAGAGCCAAAACAATTGCCCACCCCTGTATTAGATGGTAAATTTGGTACAAACTTTACATTTTCGCTACCAAAAAAAATTTTTAAGTTATCGTATAGTATAGTTCTCTTATAATTTAATCTAAAAGCAAGCTATTTCGAGAACGTTAAACATGTTTTTACACCGTTAAACCTTTTTATCATGCTCAATACAAACGGATAATTTCAATATCAATGTAGATAATTCCATTCTTTAAATCGCGTAAAAATATCAAAACAGGTATTTATCCATAAACCTCGTTTAATAAAGGATGAAAATATTTTACTGGCTCAAAATTTATTTTCTTAAAATAATTTATTTCTTAAAATAGTTTGTTCGCTATTTTAAGACACTCAGAAGAGCTTCTTTGTTAAAAAAAATTAACAGTAAAATCGCAAAGTGATGTTCTAAATCTCCCCATGCCGAATACACTCCTAAATATTACTGACGTGTTCCTAACCGTTAGACATTTCATAGTAGTATGAGGACCACTTCAACTTAATTATAGGGGTGCGACATCGATAACAAAACATCGATGTTTTAAAACATCGATATTCAATAATAAAACATCGATGCTAATAAAACATCGCCCCAAAACCATCGATGTTTTTAAACATCGATGTTTTAGAACATCTATTTTTTAAAACTGGTTTAGTAATCTCTAACATTAATGTTACTTCGGTTAGTCGTAGGGGGGGGGGGGGGGGGATTTAATTTTACCCTCTGATTGGGCTGACACAAATGACAAAAACTTAGTTGCTTTTGCCTTGGACTACATTGATGACTTCAAAATTCTCGTTGTAAATACCGCCATGTTTTGCCTTCAAATGTCCAGATAAATTCTTGGTATTGCCAGAAGTTTTGAGGGACTTAAGGCAAATATTACATTTAGCCAATTTGTCAGAGGTTTTGCAAAAATATTTCCAAACGGTACTTTTGAGAGGCATCTTACTAATAAAATTAACGTCAACTTACGTAAAACCAGAACAAAACAAAAACTTAAACGGCTGCTCTCGTGTATATACTATTTGTAAAATAAAACCCCATGGAATGTTCTGGAGTGTCAGGAACATTCCAAGCACTCTGATTGGTGCATTTGTTGTTGATTGCCATTTGTCTGTTTGCTAAGGAATCGTTCCCCCTTTTGTATTCGTCCTTTTCAGAATTCATACTTACATTTACTGAGTGAGAAAATTATGCTACGTGGTAAATTTTTTTTTTATTATGGTACTTTTTCATTAAAAAAAAACATCGAGACAACGTAAAACATCGAGCACAAAACATCGATGTTAAAAAAACATCGGCCTCAATAAATCGATGTTTAAAACATCGATGTTTTGAAAACATCGACATCGATGTCGCTTCCCTACTTAATTATATCCAAAATGTTTATTCAAATTTTCCCCAAAATACTCTGAGTTTCAACTTGATATCGCTGACTTACTATAAAATTGCAGAAACACTTGTGGAGCCCTATGCTTAGATTTTAACTATTTCTATACTTAAATCTTATATCTCTGACCAATCCTATATAGTTTATCTAAAGCAGTGGTTCCCAACCCGTAGACTTCTGAGGACCACTAAGCCAGAAAGTGAACAATGTGCGGACCCCTCCCACTCACCGACTTAAGGGGGGGACTTCGGGGGGGGGTATAGAATATCCGCAGGCAAAAGGCATACAGGATTAACGAACTCGCTTTTTGTTTCAACCTTGTTTTCAATCTTTAGAATTAGATAGCCTAAGGGCTTGTTCACATAGAAGTCCGTTGCGTTGCGTTAAGGAAAAGATGACGTTGAGACGAAAATAAACCAATCATAGGCGTTAAAAATTTCATTGCTAATCGTTTGGAGGCATATGATTGGTTTATTTTCGTCTCAACGTCATCTTTTCCTTAACGCAACGCAACGGACTCCTATGTGAACAGGCCCTAAATCTCAGCCTGAAACTGAAACATACTGATTCATGGGTGATTAAGTAAAACAGTTTTTTAGAACACATCATTTATCATTGCTATTGTACGGTGTACAGTACGACTTAGCTACAAATTCCTTAATTTTAATACATAAAAATTAATTCAACACCTGATAGTCACCGGATATATTCGGCCCATCTAGTTCAATGAATATTGCTTTCGAAATTCCCATTTATTTTGCAACCTTTTTGTATGTGGTGCCGGACCACTTCCGGGGCTCTCGCGGACCACTTGTAGACCGTAGACCACCGGTTGGGAACCACTGATCTAAATTAAACTGCCGGTGATAATCAGTGCAGCCTTAGAACAATCTTTAGTGGTAAAATCTAACCACCGAACTTTATTCTTGTTAGCCTTTTTAGAGCCCTTTAGACATGGTCTTATCTTGGGGACGGTGGACCTTTCAAAGAGATTTTTGAAATTTTTACCTCAGAGATATGAAATTTTGCATTTATATTCATTAAAGTATAACAATATTAAACCCCTTATAAAATTTTATATATATATTTTTTTAAATTTTATAATTAAAAATTTGAAATTAAATTACCTTTTTTTAAAATGCTCCTTGCGACTCAATTTTTAACTTTCCCCCTTAATTTTGCATTTATATTGCTCATAAATGCATTTTGAACAAAGTTATGTATTTTTTTGTACTTTCGTAGAATATTTAGTTTTTCGGAAATATTTTTATGCTTGTATTCTGAATTTTCGTGAAATTTTTGTACTTTTCTACACTTAAGTTAAACTTTGATAACTTGAATGATCTCGAATCCTAAAATGGATACATAACTTTATTTTCATGTATTACAGGGGTCTTTATGATAAATTTCATAAAATTTTGTCAAAAATTATGACGCGAGGAGCATTTTAAAGACTTTCTAATCTAGAAATTTCCCATTTTGAGAAAAAGCCATTTAAAAGATGATTTTTCAACTACCTTTAATACTTACTTCTCTAAAGCCATCAAATTTTAATTTTACTTTTCACTACATATTTTAAATGCGTTTCATTCCAATATTTACATGTTTTTAAAATATTAATACACCACCCCAAAAATTTCCAATTTTTGCTCGACTTTTGGTAATTTGAAAGTCCACCATCCCCTTAAGTCCACTTTTGAAACACATCTAAATGTTAGATGAGACGGAATAAAAAAATAGGGACTAAAATTCATACAGTAAATAAAGAAATTATAAATTTCATTCATTTTACCCAAAATCATTCATTTAAAATTAAAAAGAGTAATATTTCAGTAAAAAATAAATAAAGAGTTCGCGGACCTAACAAAGATTTGAGAAGTACTCAGTAGATTACATCTCATAGTTTCGATCCCTTTAACTTAAGATATATTTTAACTTTGATGTATTATATCATGGCAGCTCATTAGATGCACCTGTTCTCTTCTCTCTGTTTCTACTGATTATTAGGGGTTTGGAAACTATCCGTTCTTTATGTATGATTTAAGGATCAGTTACTGAAATGTGCATATGAACCATGTACGCATATCAAATGCAGAACTAAATCTAATTAGAGATAAGATGATGCTCTAGACGCTTATTCAAATTAAAATCGAACTCTCAAGGTGACTGCCTACGTTGAAAATGCCATTTTTTTATTATTTTGGTCAATTTTATTTTTTGCAAGAATCGTGTAATTCTATCTTTTCTCTTTTCAAAACCGTTTTGATTTTCATTCTACATTAATTAGAAGCAGAGTTATAGCTATTTTTAAAAACATCGTCTGATGCAAAATTGAAGTGACACACAACTTTAAATGCGTTTTTCTCAGAATTATGTTTTTTAGCACAAATCTCTACCGTTATCATGATATCTCACATAATAATGCATATAATTTGATAAAATTTTCAGGAAAATTTTTAGATGCTAATTGTTAATGAGATGACGCACAATAATTGATGTATAATAAATATTATTTTGTTTGGGGCTGTTTTTATAAGGAAAGAAATGACGAATTGGGGAAAATTTTCATATTGGAACATAAAATTGTCTGTATTATTTTTGCATTTTAAAATTTCTCTTAGATTGAGGGTCATTTTGAAGATAATTGTTATATGTATCATGTGGGAGAAGGAAATTAAAATAGTAACATTAAAATTTTGTGCAGAGTGATAGGCGTTTTAGCTAAATTTCATCAAAAATTACTTCAAATTGACCAATTTATAAAAAAGTATGGTATTTACAGGCAAGTTTTTTTTAAATTTTTTTTAAATGCTATATTACCATAAAAGACAAAAAAATCTTTAAAAACCAATTATTTAAAAAAATTGGCTCCGAACGTAGGCAGTCACCTTACAATAGAGGTAAAAATCTGCCAACGAAAATATAATTTACATCAAGTAAAAGTATAATTCATTAATAAAATTTCTTTTAAAAAAAAATTAAGTTTTGATAAATAAAGAAAAGGGTTTCGTGCAGAAACGCTTTGCTGTGTCGTGACAAATTTTCAATTCTTTTGCATCTTTCGGTAAATACATTTCCTTGACATTAAGCGGGGAAAAAAGCATTTTATTTTGTAGACTTGCTATCTCTATATATGTCTCATGAAATTTATTTCCCACATTTCTTTTCTGGGATATACGAAACTTCTCCTCCTTAACGATCTGTTGCTAAATTCGTCTAAAATTTATAGCCTCTAAACATTCTTCTTTTCTAAACGTTCTACAATAAAGGAAGTAAAAAGTTTTCCCTCCGTTCACTGGAAACATACATTGCTTCGAAGTCTATATGGAAATTGTGTTAATTTTTAAGAAATATTATTTATGTACTCTCATTTTCATGTAAATCGAAAAAGCAAAATTCAGTGCTGTCAAACAAGGTAATATTAAGATGAGAATTTCGCACTATTAGAAACTTCTGGATGGTATTAAAATTGTTAACTTTTTCAGTATGAAAAATCCGTTATACGTATGTTTTTAAGTGCTATCAGAAAAGTTAAAGCTTACAGCTAAATTGTTAATGCAAGTTAATTAAAATGGAGATTAGTGTTTGTTTCCAACGTGGTAGGTATATTGTCTTTCGACTTTCATCCATAGAATACGCGAGAAACTGTAATAAACTGTACTTATTTTAAACGGTAATTGGGATTGAAGAGAGTATTAAGGTGACTGCCTACGTTCGGAGCCAATTTTTTTTAAAAATTGTTTTTTTAAGGATTTTTTGGTCTCTTATGGTAAAACAGCATTTAAAAGTAAAAAATAAAAAAAAACTTTCCTGTAAATACCATACTTTTTTATAAATTGGTCAATTTGAAGTAATTTTTAATGAAATTTAGCTAAAACGCCTATCACTCTGAACAAAATTCTAATGCTACTATTTTAATTTCCTTCTTACACATGATACATATAACAGTTATCTTCAAAATGACATACAATCTAAGAGAAATTTTAAAATGCAAAAATAATACAGACAATTTTATGTTCCAATATGAAAATTTTCTCCAATTCGTCATTCCTTTCCTTATAAAAACAGCCCCAAACCAAAAACTATTTATTATACATCAATTATTGTATTTCATTTCATTAACAATAGCATCTAAAACATTTCCTGAAAATTTTATCAAATTATATGCATTATTATGTGAAATATCATGATAACGGTAGAGATTTGTGCTAAAAAACATAATTCTGAGAAAAATGCCTTTAAAGTTGTTTGTCACTTCAGTTTTGTATTAGACGATGTTTATTAAAATAGATATAACTCTGCTTCTAATTGATGTAGAATGAAAATCTAAGCGATTTTGAAAAGAGAAAAGTTTGAGTTACAAGATTCTTGCAAAAAATAAAATTGACCAAAATAGTCAAAAAATGGACACATTTAAAGTTGTTTGTCACTTCAATTTTGTATTAGACGATGTTTATTAAAATAGCTATAACTCTGCTTCTAATTGACGTAGAATAAAAATCAAAATGGTTTTGAAAAGAGAAAACATTGATTTACAAGATTCTTGCAAAATATGAAGTTGACCAAAATAGTCAAAAAATGGCATTTTAAACGTAGGCAGTCACCTTAAGCTACTTGTTTTAGTCTAGCAGTTGTTTGGTCCAATAGGCAATTGCAAATTTTAGTTAATGACTGAGGATTTTAAGAAGTTGTGTGTTCCTGTTTTGCCTTTCCACAGTTTAAAGCTTGCTTGTGTAGCCTGACTGGTGAATAATTTCATATTTACAAGTTTCAAATAACTGATAACCAGTTGCTGTCTAGTATTTCGGTCTAGTAACCTTCTTATTTGAACGGAAAGGTTTAGTTGAACCTAACAGGAAAAAATGCTCCAGTGAGTCCAAAACTAATTACGAATGCATTTGATTATGTATTTTAATTTTTTTTTGCTTTGATTAATTTGTCTTGTAATACATATTAGAATCAGAAAAGAAAAGTTATTCATGCAGTGTGCGTCTGTAAATATGATTTATAATATTTATGTAAATAAAGCATAGTATTTACATGCAGTTACGATATTAAAACCAAGGTGGTTATATATTAATAGGGCTGTATGATGTCAAAGCTAAGAAGGAAATGATTAGACTTAAATTTACAAGTAAAAGATGCTGTCCACGGGGACTTATATATATGCAGTCTATTAATTTTTACCATGTTTTTACTGACTTTCTTTCTTGATAGTCCTGTAGAAATCTTGCAATCGATTTTTAACTAACTTCCCGACTAGCTAGACATTTGAAACTTTTAGAACAGCTCAGAATATGATGACAATGCATTTTTTTAATACTTTTAGCCATCTTTAAGCAGATTTGAATTCATTTTCAGTTAATTTTGTTGTTTGAAAATTTCTTATAATTGCTCTCTTTATTCGCATTTGATCATTTTTTTTCAAGTTGATGGGATAAATCATCAAAAAAAATTTTAAAAAGTATTTATTAATACATAAAATTGTCAAGTTTATATGATTCAATAGAAAATTTAAAAACGTGGTACATAAAAAGTTCTTTTTATCTTATTATTAAAGAATTGAATTATTTTAATTTTCAAAAATTTACTTTCTTGTATTAAGCAGCTTTGTAGACGGAAAATGATGCTATAAGAATTAACCATCTTGAAATCAATAAAAGGTCTCAAATTTATATTTTTTTTACATATTGATGGATTTAATATTTCAAATACTATTCAGAGAAATAAAGCATGTTTTGTAAAATTATTGGTTACACAAATATAAATATGGGAGTCATTGATAATACTTACGCTGCGTTTACTTCAGAGTAAGTAGATATAAAGGAACTGTTCAGAATAATTTAATAAACAAAACATGAACGGGGAGTAGTTGCTTGGGTAAAAATGTCAAATTAGGTATGGGATTTCTGTGAATAAATAGCATTTATGTATGTCAGAAATATTAAATCGAAATACCTGACCCAAATCATTGATGCATGCATCTATCTCTATAGAAGGGAAGGAAGTATGCTGGATTCATAGATACTTTTATACTTGCATTTGTGATATCTTATTTAATTTCAACAGAAAATATTTTGTGTTCAGAGATGCCTAAAAACAAAAACTGTCACATTAAATTAAAAACCTTCAAATACATGTTACAAACTTTTCTTTATAACTATTTCCTACTCCATTTGATATATTAAGCAGAAAGAGCTGCAAAGCAGGCATTATCGTTACATTTTGCTGTGTCAGCAGGCAAAATGTAACGATAATTTTCAAAGATTTTTATTTGCGAAAATAAACATATATCTGTAAAGCTTTGGACTGATCTAAATAGTGGGAAATTGTAAAATGAATGCAAAGAAAAACAGTTACTCTCAGTCATAGTTGTTCTTCAAATAACACTTCTAATCCCTGAAGACAGGAGATCCTATGCAATATATTTTTGTGTCCCGTTTCTATTCTTCAGTTCCACTTTTCCTGTTTTTATTTCCCATGTAATTTATTTCAGCCCCGGACGTGAAAGATCTTTTGTTTCTTACCATCTGTTGCCCTTTTTCCTTTCGGAAATTTCAATTTCTGGGCTGAAATTTTATTGTGAATCACTTCCAAACAAAGAAGTTTGTTATACCGAGTTTCTATGCACTCTGAAACTCCTTTGTATATTTCTTCCTTTCTTCTGTATGATACTGTTGAAAATAAACTACTAAATGTTCAATGACGCCAAAAAAAAGAAAAGAGCGAAAAACTGGTAAACTATATTCCTTAGCTTTTTCAAAATAAATATTTTTTGAGGGTTTTCTTGAACAATGGACAGTTTATTTATATATTTTTTATTTTGCCTGTTTTCCTTTTTTATTATTGGGCTAGCAACGAATGTCAGAATAAAGCCAAAATAAATGCCCGAAACTGCTATTTCACCATGTATTTGTAACTACATTCAGCTATTAAGAATAAGGGCATGTTCACATAGGAGTCCGTTGCGTTGCGTTAAGGAAAAGGTGATGTTGAGACGAAAATAAACCAATCATAGGCCTCCAAATGATTAACAATGAAATTTGTAACGCCTATGATTGGTTTATTTTCGTCTCAACGTCATCTTTTCCTTAACGCAACGCAACGGACTCCTATGTGAACAGGCCCTTATTCAGCTGCATTTATCTAATATGGAAGTATTTGAGCTTAAAAAGCTCAAAATTAACATATGGATTCATATAACTTAGAAATTCAATTTCATGTAAACAAACAAATAAAAATGCATCTAAATTTTATCATCAATGTACAGAACAATACGAACGGTACAGTTTTTTCAATGTGTGTTATGCTTAGAGCTTAGTAAAGGAGAAATTGATTGTAATACCATAGAAAGTACAACACATTCCTTAAGCTGCAGAAAGAAACCATCCAAATATCTGACGTCTAAACATTATTTTTATGGACGGTGACCTTAACTTCTAAACGGTGAAGGCTTAGGCCATAAAATTCGTGTCTAGGTATAATAAAAAGGCTATGCGCTACTCGATGAGACAACTTACAATGCCATCTATCGACAAATTTCGGAGTTAGCATTTTTATCTCAAAAACGGTACGAGATACGGGAAAAAAGTCAATTACAAAGTTGTTCAGTATCATCGATTTAGTAAGAAAATACACCTTTCGCACATTAATACTTAAAACAGAATTTAGAAAATAAACATTTGTTTGGTCACGATTTCGAAAATTGTCATGTCATAAAGAGTGAAAGAAAGAAACTGAGACACTTCCCTATCTTCAGGATCACTTATTTGTGTTGCTGAAAATTATCTCCATTATCCACTATACACATTTGCATTCTGGACTGGATTCTCTGGTCATTTCGAGTTTCGCTCGCGTTTTACAACGCCAGTGTTGAAAATCATGACCAAACATATATGTTCATTTTTTGCATTCTGTTTTGAGTATAAATGTGTGCAAGGTATCTTTTCTTACTAAATCAATGGTGCTAAACAACTTTGTAATTGACTTTTTCTCGTATCTCGCACCGTTTTTGAGATAAAAACGCTAAGTACAAAATTTTCCGATAGATGGCGTTCTAGGTTGTCTCATCGAGTAGCGCATAGCCTTTTTACTATAACTATATACCTACTTTATGGCCTAAGTTGTCACCTTTTAGAAGTTAAGGGAGGTGTTACGGATATAGATGAGAACCCTGTATAGTTAATATCAAACCATTTTTGCTCTTGTGAAACTAAACTTTTCTACATTTAAAACATGCGAACGAAAAGGACTGATTGAATTTAGGACTCTATGGCATGTTGTATCTAATCATGAAGCAACTCATCAATATTAGTAAGATAAGCTCAGCATTTTTTGAAGAAGCTCTCAAAAACAATGAGATATAACCTTTTAATGAGATATAACCTTTTTAAGTGCTAAACAATCAATTTTATTTATTCTTTCTTTCCTATAGCACCTTAAGCAATTCTCAAACACCTCACGTCCCATACTGAGGAAGTGAAAAAAATAACTTTTCAGTTATAATGTCTATGCAGAGGGGAATACGTGCGTATGGCACCGAGTGTAGAAAAACAGTTAAACAGATCATTCGAGTTGAATTTATCTAGAAAAAAAAACATTGCGTGTAGATCACGGAAAGCACCCCACGTATGAAGAGAAATTTAACTCGAGTAAGAAAATTGATCATGGAGTTCGGCGAAACACTCTGTTGATGCATGATTAAGCTTCAGAAAGATTTGATTTTAGATTGATTTCAGATGTCATAGTTTGTAGATCTTTGGCTATATTTTTATGTTGAAATTTTGAATGAGTTAGTAGCCACACCGAAAAATGCGAGTTTAGTTAGGTGAAACGAGCTATACTTGAATCCTCTTGTTCAGTTTGGTTACACGAGTTGGCTTTTTGGTTAAAACTCTTTATTTCTAAAACATATTTTGCCATAAAACACAAAGAATGTTAAAATCCGTTCTATTTTTCCGCTATTTATATCAAAGGGTTTATTAATCTGATAAACAATCTCACCTAATATTAACCTGCTTTATGAGGCATCTTTTGTTCTTTCGAAACTAGTTGCCAGTTTAGTATTTTTTTTCTTTGAATATTTTAAGAAATTGTATGCTTTTGTAAGTAAGCTTTTGTCGCAGGTCCTTAAGCTCACAAAATATCAGTTACAATGTTTAGATCCATTTTTATGCTTAAAATATTTAAGATAACATAGCATCCTTAACGCAAAAATAATGCATTAATCTTTAAAAAATATGAAAACAGGCAAATGGTTGAACTGAGACTCATATTCTTTGTTACCATCGTATTTGACAAATGTTCGAAACAAACTCGGAATATTCAAAAAGTAATATTTAAAATTTCCACAGCCTCGTCAACAAACATAAATATTTCCCCTCCCTTCAGACACACTCACTGGAGATTTGATCAGTCTCTGTTTTATGAAAGTCTTTGAAGGTCACATCTTGACAACTAAACAAGATTTTTCAGATAACATCTAAATGCACTTTAAATAATAGTCCTTAAGCTCACAAAATATCAGTTACAATGTTTAGAACCATTTTTATGCTTAAAATATTTAAGACAACATAGCATCCTTAACGCAAAAATAATGCATTTATCTTTAATAAATATGAAAACAGGCAAATGGTTGAACTGAGACTCATATTCTTTGTTACCAACGTATTTGACAAATGTTCGAAACAAACTCGGAATATTCAAAAAGTAATATTTAAAATCTCCACAGCCTCGTCAACAAACATAAATATTTCCCCTCGCTTCAGACACACTCACTGGAGATTTGATCAGTCTCTGTCTTATGAAAGTCTTTGAAGGTCACATCTTGACAACTAAACAAGATTTTTCAGATAACATCTAAATGCACTTTAAATAATAGTCCTTAAGCTCACAAAATATCAGTTACAATATTTAGAACCATTTTTATGCTTAAAATATTTACGATAACATAGCATCCTTAACGCAAAAATAATGCATTAATCTTTAATAAATATGAAAACAGGCAAATGGTTGAACTGAGACTCATATTCTTTGTTACCATCGTATTTGACAAATGTTCGAAACAAACTCGGAATATTCAAAAAGTAATATTTAAAATCTCCACAGCCTCGTCAACAAACATAAATATTTCCCCTCCCTTCAGACACACTCACTGGAGATTTGATCAGTCTCTGTCTTATGAAAGTCTTTGAAGGTCACATCTTGACAACTAAACAAGATTTTTCAGATAACATCTAAATGCACTTTAAATAAACGCACATACCCTTCCTATAAAGAGGGCGGCAACTCCAACTACTAACTTTTGCAGAGTTGATGGCAAAAAGATGGATTCCCTTCCTCCCGCGAAAACAAAACACTCCCTAGGAATTACTTCCGAAAAATAAATTTCTCCGCAAACTTTTCGAGAAGGATGGGGTGCACTCTGCCCGTGGCACAAACTGCTCATAAGAGGCACCTGGATGCGAAAATGTGTTCCTGCTTGTCAAGAGAACCACTCCATCGTAACTCAAGTGAACTGCCTGGCGAGGATTTTTATGAAATCCAGGATTTCGTCTCCATTTTATACCCTCTTGTTTTCTGCCAGAGCTTTACACCGTTTTATCGGGGTCCATGAACTTGTTATGAAAACTGCGAGAAAAATGTCGTTTAAAGTTCTGGTGACTTTGCAAATATACGGCGTATCTGCTTGATAACTTTCCATTTGAGATCCTGTTTCGAGTAATAACAAAAAGGTACTTGACAGTTTGTTATCATAAGTCAATATTATGGAATTATTTTGCGTGGAATGAAAAGGAAAGGTTCGTCATAGTTGTAATTTGTCAAAGAGTTCTTTTGATATCTGCTTAATAACTTTCCATTTGAGATCATGTTTCGAGTAATAACAAAAAGGTACTTGATAGTTTGTTATCATAAGTCAATATTATGGAATTATTTTACGTGGAATGAAAAGGAAAGGTTCGACATAGTTGTAATTTGTCAAAGAGTTCTTTTGATATCTGCTTGATAACTTTCCATTTGAGATCATGTTTCGAGTAATAACAAAAAGGTACTTGATAGTTTGTTATCATAAGTCAATATTATGGAATTATTTTACGTGGAATGAAAAGGAAAGGTTCGTCATAGTTGAAATTTGTTAAAGAGTTCTTTTGATATCTGCTTGATAACTTTCCCATTTGAAATCATGTTTCGAGTAATAACAAAAAGGTACTTGACAGTTTGTTATCATAAGTCAATATTATGGAATTATTTTACGTGGAATGAAAAGGAAAGGTTCGTCATAGTTGTAATTTGTCAAAGAGTTCTTTTGATATCTGCTTGATAACTTTCCATTTGAGATCATGTTTCGAGTAATAACAAAAAGGTACTTGACAGTTTGTTATCATAAGTCAATATTATGGAATTATTTTGCGTGGAATGAAAAGGAAAGGTTCGTCATAGTTGTAATTTGTCAAAGAATTCTTTTGATATCTGCTTGATAACTTTCTATTTGAGATTCTGTTTCGAGTAATAACAAAAAGGTACTTGATAGTTTGTTATCATAAGTCAATATTATGGAATTTTTTTGCGTCGAATAAAAAGGAAAGGTTCGTCATGGTTGTAATTTGTCAAAGAGTTCTTTCAATTTTCAGAAACTATTATCATATACTTACCAAATATTGAAATATTAATACACAGAGAAATCCAGATATTGCATTTCCAAAAAAGTTTACTAAATTTGAGTCGCTGAAAAATCTTAATTAGACGTTTAAAAATAAATACTTAAGCCCATTAACTCTGCTTGCATTTTCAGAAATATGTCTAAATAAATATCAAATGCTGAATTCCTGCGAAATTTATTTCTTGTATTTAGTAAAATACATCAAAGTTTATGAGCATAAATTCAAAGTAATAGTTCCTCTCGTTCTTAAATTTCACATCCCCGATTAAAAGATGCACATTTAAATTTGTTTTTCTGAATAAGACACTTAAATTTCTCATTAAGATTCTATTCAGTTTTATTTAATCATTTTCATTATATTATATTATATCACATAAAAATAAAATAATCCCATAATAAATGTTTTTATTAAAGTAAGGATTATATAACGTCATTAAAGAACATTTTTATTTATTTTAAAAATATTTATTAACGGTAAAAATAATCTAACATATATATAATAATTTTTTATCAAAATATGCAATGCATTCATACTGTTATTGTTGGAAGCAAAACTTAACATTTTATAAAAAACTTTCTCTCTTTCTCTCTTTCTCTCTTTCTAATTATAAGCACACACCAATAAAATCTAAGAATCCAGTTAACTACCTGATTTTTCTATCATTTTAATGGGATTTTTTTAAAGTTAGTTTAGTATTAGTTTATATATCCTTATATCAAAATAGAATATTTTTATTTACCTTGGCTAATACTTACAACAGAGACAAATTTTATTCAAATATATTTTTTAATAACTGAACCGGTTTCAGGTTGTCAGAAAGCAACCTGTTATTCAACAGCATTTTTAAAAGACAGCTAATAATTTGAAGTCCAAATTTCACGTAATCGCTCAACGATGTACTTAAGTTAGAATTTCAACATGGGGTTCCTCTCTCTCCCTCTAGATAATGAACGCAATTTCAAAGTTCTTGACCAAGTTCTTAAAACAAATGTATCTGAACTACTATATTTCTTACGAGGATATGTTTGAAAAAATATTCCTTCGAATTCCTTTCAATATGCTGTAGATTTTTACAGTTTGGAATAAATGTGAAATAAACTACCCAATTTATTTCCTAATTCCTTCTATTTTGAGAAAATACACTACTGTTCACTGAAATTGAAACACCAAGAAAATATTAAACTGACCTTAAATTTGGCAGGTGAGTTATTTATCATGGTAAAGTTTTAAGGTCAACTCATGACTGCTTTACATCCAGCCGCGTGTCCCGCATTTTTAAATTTTAAGTCCCTTGTTGTGAATTATAGAAGAGCCCGTGGTCTAATGGCCTAGTCGCCAAATAAACCAAACTGTAGTGGCTTTTTACCCTACACCATAAACGTAAGAGTCTTAAATGGTGCAAAATTTGAAGACTGGGACTCTGAATGGGAAGGAATCATGTTCTTAACGGGTCTAGTTTCAATCTAGAGAACCATGACATCCGGACCCATGTTTGCAGGTACAGTAAGGAATAGTATCTGGAAGGGTGCATTGTAGAAATGTCATATTTGTCCTACTCATAGCGTTATGGCATGGAAAACAATTTCATTTCATACACACTCTCGACTTCTACGGATCCTAGGTACTATGAAGAGTCATGGATGCACCAGAAAAGCCTTGGAAACAGAAGTCCTAGCTCTCTTACAGACCCTCTATGAAAAATATAAACCATAGAAATAAACAAAAAATAAAAATCAAGCATAGACTGCTAAATCACTTTAACATAAAACATATCCTGCAAAGAAAACATTTTCAATAGAGGATAGCGCAGAAGCTTCATATCCCCATAATGAAAAAAACAAATAAATAATCCAACAGAGATAGTTAAAAATAATACAAATATAGACAAGAAACAAACAGAAATCAAGCACTCTGGGCATTTAGACTCAGGAATTTTTAAAGATGTTTAGAATAGTATGTGTGTTTTCATTTGGTTAGGCTGTAATGGGGAGTGGCGCTATAGTAATGTTACAATTACGTAATTTTTAGGATAGAATTGGCTGCTGTTTCGCCATAACCGTCACTTACGGAATTGGGGTATGTACGCGTCTTTAATTTTGCATTAGGATTTTGTGTGCTTGCATGTAAGGTGCGTTGAGCCCATACTGTAAGTTGTGTTTGTCTTTTCTTTTTCTTTTTGACTTATTGCTTCATTGGGGGACTCGGGGCCTTGGGATGTTTTTGGGCTTACCTGCATCCTATTCAGAAAGTTCCCCTTGAGGTAACTGACATGGTTAGGCGCCCTGACGAAGAGACCTGTCGGTTACTTCTGTTGTTTTATGGTTCAGTTCCGGCACTTATACAGAATCTTGCCGTTGGTGTGTGGATGCCCAGAGTGCTTGATTTCTGTTTGTTTCTTGTCTATATTTGTATTATTTTTAACTATCTCTGTTGGATCATTTACAGACCCTCTATGAAGTGATCTTTCAACAGGATAATACCCGTTCCCAAGTCGCACATATTGTCAGACGTTACAATTACCACTTCTTCCAACGCCTGACCGATCACAGGATTTGTCCCTCGTAGATCATGTGTTGGACATGACTACTCAAATATTAACCTGTATGTCAACATCCAGTGTCACAAATGATTAATTGTTGATGCGTGTTTATTTTACATAAAACGCCATATGACAGATCGTCATCAAGAATCTTTATCGCTAAATACAATGTCGTGTACAAGGAGTTTTAACTTCTAAAGGTAAATTAAACAAAATACAGATTTTAGCATGTACCTTTCAACTTACAGATCTGTAATTTCAATAATTTATAAATTGTATCACACGTCATTGCCACATGTCATAAATTTCATAGCTGTGACACAAGGTTTCGTAATATTATTCAGAAGCAGTTAAGTTAGCCCCCCATCACGTATTATTAAAAATAGATTCTGTTGAAAACGTAGTTATTCTGATGGACTTAATTTCTGCCATTCAAATAATTACGTCCTCTAGTCCTCCCGTCGCAAAATGAACAGAAGTCGGCTGTAATAATTATCGTATATTCCTTCCATCTTTGATAATGTAGTACTTCAATTAATACTTACAAAATGCTGCGTTTACGCCAATGAAATAGCCTACAAATTTGCTCAACGGGATAAAGAAATTTTGTAGTTTTTAAAACCATCATCCACTATGTTTCGACTGTGAGGATTATTAACATCGAATTATCTGATGACTATCAAAAAATGCAACAGTGTAGGAAACAGGGAGTGACAAGGTAATTAAAATACGCATTCCCACTTCTACAAGAATTTTTTCTCCAATGTTGGACACTTGTCCATTAAGACATTCGCATATAATCAGCAAGAATCGTTGGTTGCTTTCAATGGGGGCACCGTATAGGTGAACCAACAGCAACACCTCAATTTTGATCAAGTAACCCCAGATGAGACATCTGGGGATTGTACCTTCTCCTATTCTCTCTGATATCATGGAAAGACTTTCCGGTTTACAGATTTAACGTGCCCATATTCGGCCTACATACGAAGGTATTTAATGTATAGAGTAAATTGCTCACTTCTACCCAGACTTGGATGTATATAATTTGAAGTGGCCCTCTATTTGAATTTTATACAAACACAGTTTATACATGAAGCAATGTTTATTGAATTCGTTGCACATATAGAATTTGCTTTTACAGCAATAAGCATACGTACTACTTGTACGGAATATATATATATATTAACATTCAATAGAAATACACATTGCCAATACTCACAAACCAGCAGAGAGTCAAACCAGCAGTACTGCCACGTAAACTTTGGTCCCCCTAAGCACCAGCACCGGATAGTACTGGAGCTGCATACCCTCGTAGCTCCCTCTCGCTTATCTATCAACCTTAACAATCTTTTTCATTAATGACGCTGCATGGTATTTATACTAAGCGCGTATGCCGAAATTAGCATATCTCAAGCAGCTTCTTTAATTCATTCACTCAAAAGTTCGATTCTTGTGAATCGAATCTTGTGTATACCTTACAAATGGCGTCATCGGGATTCGAACCGAAGCCCCCCCTCTAGTTCCAAGCCCGACGCGTTACCATTAGTCTACCTCGAGCCCATTTATACAAGAAGTACAGTTGGCTCTCTGTTTAACGACGCTCTACTTAACGACGATCTCTATTTAAAGACGATATTTCCCAGTCCCGGCCCCTCCAACGTTATGGGAAATGTTATTTTTTCACAAATTCTGTTTAAGGGCGATCTCTACTTAAGGACGATTTTTCACGGTCCCTTGAAAGTCGTTAAACAGAGAGCCAACTGTATCTACTTTTCGACCAGCTACGGTTTGCCGTGCCATATAATACCTACATAATTTTAAAATCTATAATTTCCCTAACTTTTTCTTTTATAAGAAGAATGTGGAAATAGATATCTGCCATATTCATGGATGCACGGCCATGATGGTAGGCTTTATATGAAAGGTACTAGCAGACCAGATCTGAAAGACTCCAAGTGCCTGAAAATGTTTTACGTTGATCTTTTAAGCCGTCTTTTTCGTAAACGTAAACAGCAGGCGGTAAAAAACATTTAAGCCGTCTGTTTTTATTATGAATTTTTAATATATGTTGTGATCTCGTGTGTCTCTATTCATGCGTGAAGTGCGTGTTTACTGATGAATAGGTTAATGACCGTTATTCCAAGTACTACTAGTAAAAAAAAGAAAAACCACTCGGGTCTTTTCCATAGCAATTTTAATGAACAGATGCGTATATTTTTTATTATTATAAATCTAGAAAATTACTGCACAAAAATGTCATTAAAACAATTTTTTCTGAGGTCTATATCTAGAAGTTAACATATAAATTCGTTACAAATGTCAAAAATTACCAATATTTTTGTTAAAAATGAATATATACAGAGGCTGTTCACACATTTTTTAGACGATGTATATTGTATTCACAAAACTAAATTACATAAAATTCTTGTGTTTTAAATGTTCTATTTGACATCCTTTATTCTGAACTATCTTTCTACACCGCAATTTCCAGGATAATAATGCCTTTTGAAGTGTCAGAAGAGATATTCTATCCCATTCTTCCTGAACAGCTGTCCCGAGTTCTGTAAGGGTTTTGGGACGACGTTTGGATAATGCAGATTTCAAAAGTCCGAAAGCACAAAACTCCATAGGTGATACATCGGGAGATTTAGTAGGGATATCAGTGAAGGGTATGGCCTTGATACCAGTTTTTTGTTCCATTTCTTTTAGGAAATTTACAGTGGATTTTGATGTGTGACTGCTAGCTTTGTCCTGATGGAGTCTCGCAGATTTTCTTTTAACATTTTACAACGTACCTTTGCAATAGTCGAAGATGTCCGTTTTTTCCTTGGATACTTGTTTGGAATTTTGGTCCCACTTGGGGCTCCAATTTGACCTTTTTTTTTTCCTTTCTTGTTGACGATATTACCTATCGACGCTTTAGATATCACAAAACCATGACTCTCACATAGTTTTTGGATAACGGAGTATGCATATTTCTCTTCGGAAAGAGCATAAATGTAGCCTTCGAACCACTGCTTTGTTAAAAACGCCATTTTGAATAAAAACAAAACTTTCAAGCCACAGACGATAATTTTGACCTTTAAAAACATAGTACAATTGCAATTATTTCTTTTCCAGCAAACGATTTTTTATTGCCGTTTACCAAAATCGTCTAAAAAATGTGCGAACAGCCTCTGTATATAGCAATGCATGGACACATAATAATGAATAAGATAAATTTGTTTTACTTGTTTTTTACGTTTAACAGAAAAAAATGTTATATTCCCTTCATCATTATTTATCTCTAAAGCACCTATATACTACCCTAAAGGTTAAAAATACATTTCGGCGTTTAAACTTAAAAATTTATTGCAGGTTTGAAGCACAACACAACGGAAACAATCTTTCGGCAGTCATGCAGGTACGCTTTCCGTTTCATGTTTCCTATTTATTGCTTTCCCTTCCCCGACATTAAACGAAGCTTTCTCTGTCCCAAAGTATCTTTTAAATGCACCATCTATCTTCATATGCAAATGAACAGCATAATTCTGAAATTTTTTACAGAGAGAGAGATTTTTAATCTTGAATTCTGAACTGGTTTTTCTTAGACTGGTTTTTGATTTTTTTTTTTAAATCAAGGGAATTGGATCTAAACATAGTTGTGAAAAATGCAAATAAAATGTCTTGTACATGGAATTTTAATCTGATACACAACTTTAACATTTTATGGATTATCTACGATTAGTAAAACTTTAGTTTGTAATTTTGATCTAATGCCCTAATGAGAACTCCAGGTTGCTTCAGAATGTTCTTGAGGTATGATCAAAAAGTAAGCCTGAATTACAAATCAAAAGATTTATTCAATACTCGACTTGATTTTAGTGCTAAAGAACTGTATTACAAACTAATATCTTTCAATAATTACAAGATAAAAAGAACTTTTCATATACCATGTTTTTAAATTTTCTGTTGAATGATATAAACTTGACAATTCTATCTATTAATAAATGCTTTTTTTGATTTTTTGATGAATTATCCCATCAACTTGGATTTATGGATTATCTACGATTAGTAAAACTTTAGTTTGTAATTTTGATCTAATGCCCTAATGAAAACACCAGGTTGCTTCAGAATGTTCTTGAGGTATGATCAAATAGTAAGCCTGAATTACAAATCAAAAGATTTATTCAATACTCGACTTGATTTTAGTGCTAAAGAACTGTATTACAAACTAATATCTTGCAATAATTACAAGATAAAAAGAACTTTTCATATACCATGTTTTTAAATTTTCTGTTGAATGATATAAACTTGACAATTCTATCTATTAATAAATACTTTTTAAAATTTTTTTGATGAATTATCCCATCAACTTGAAAGAAAATTAAGTTAATTGGAAGTTAACTTGCGTTTAACTTTTCGTTCCCGTCCCTGCCAACAGATGGCTGCACCAGTCTACTAAACAAAATTAACCGAAGATAACTGAAAATGAATTTAATTCTGCTTAAAGATGGCTAAAAGTATTAAAATAATGCATTGTCATCATGTTCTGAGCTATTCTAAAAGTTTCAAATTATAGTCGGGAAGTTAGTTAAAAATCGATTGCAAGATTTGTACAGGACAAATACACAAACACGCAAACAAACGAGAAAGCGAGTTAATAAAAGCATGTAATGATGCTCAAAAGCAGTAGCTAACCAGTATACTCGGTGTCCTAAGAGGATTACACTTTTAAACTAAATTTTATTGCCTTACTGAGCCATGAAACTATCGCTCAGTTTAGAATATGGGCTATAGGATTAAAAGAACGTTTCAAAGATTGTTTCATCTATATCAATCATTTTTACCTAGATTTCCTATAATTTTCTCCTGGAACTTCGTACTTTCATAGATTTACTTCATTGTAAGAAACTGGTTTCTTCTTTACGCAAGAGGATGAAATTTTGCGATTAAGATTTGTAAAAGAATTAGGATAGATAGCGAACTGATAAAATCTAATACAAGTAATACCATACAAAGCTGCATATTTCATACATGAAACAAGTAATATAAAACCAAAATTTTTTAAAGTCAATTCCTACTTAGGTCAACAAAGAAAACTTTGAGTGTGAACTAATAGTAGGAATTGAAAAAAAGGATTGCCTGCCAGAACCTTGCCTACTGTGCGAGATTAGGAGGGGGGAAAAAAAGAAAAAGTTTGTCAGATTAGGGATTCGATCCCGCAACCTACAGGACGGGAGGAGCCCGCGCTACCGCAGTGCTACCGTTTATAGAGTTAGAAGAGGGAAATTAATATTCAAGAGCAAGAGACTCTCTAGATCTAAAACTAAAATCAATTAATTAAATTTAATTAATCAATTAATATTTGAAAAACTGTATTAACATCAAGTGTCATCCACTACAAGTTTAAAGAAAGGTATTTGAACTTGAGTGGATGAATAAAAAGTATTTTATTAACGATTGAAAATTTTAACAATATATATATATATAGGGAGAGTGTGAACTAATAGTAAGAATTGAATTAATTAAATTTAATTAATGAATTAATATTTTAAAAAACTGTATTAACATCAAGTGTCATCCACTACAAGTTTAAAAAAATGTATTTGAACTTGAGTGGATGAATAAAAAGTATTTTATTAACAATTGAAAATTTGAACAAGATATATATATATAGGGAGAGTGTGAACTAATAGTAGGAATTGAAAAAAAGATTAAAATTTCTAAAAAGGCATATTTCTTAAACTTCAGATTCTTGTTTACGCGCTTCTAGTTATTAGAGTAATGATATCACTTCGCAATGAATCATATCACATTTCTAAAAATCCTCCAAAGACAGTCACTGGAGGCATTGAAAGGAGATGTAGAACCTTTCTCAAGAGGGTGTCTAAATAAAATGTTTTAAAAAGTTTTGGCCTTGAAAACTGATACTTCAAGTTTTCATTTTTTCAAATAGAAAATTTTCATGTAAAGTTCATTTTCAAGAAAGATTAAGCTGCATTACTTTTTTTTGGGGACTAAGCTGCAATATTAAGTGGGATTTAGCTTTGGTTTACTTTCCTACTGCTAAAATTTATTTTAACTAAAGAAAATTTCTTTAATGGATCGTGAACTCTTTAGAATAATTTTTTAAAAACAAATAAGAAGAAATCAATATATTTAAATAAAATACAACTAAAAAAAAAAACTTATTTTTTGTTATCATTCATTTTCTATCTATATGTAAACGATGTTTTATTCGGCAGACAAACATTTCATTAACTGCCTTTTTTAAGTACTTTTCACAGTTTATGAGAACTACGTAACTACGAATAAACTATTTAATAACCGCTTGTTTAAGGTTATTTTTGTATTTTTGAGAATAATGCGTATACTACTGGAGTCTGGAAGGTACTGTATAATTATTTTTATTCACCAACCCAATTAAGTTAATTTTTCAGTCTCTGTTCATTGACAATTTTTCTTTTTCATTATATATAGCCCCTCATTCCTCTAGTGTCTGTTTGAATTATAACGAAACCTTATGGAGATAAAGGTAAGTCAATTAAAATAGAAAACACAAGCAGCAGGTCGAACAGCTTAAAAGCAGGATGAGAAAGCGAAAAAAATTGATTGATCCCATAGGTAGTAGTGGAGGTGTTGTATGCTTACGAAACACTCCTCAAGCGGAACAAGAAATAAGAAACAGCCGAGTTCATTTGACTGAATATGTAGTAAGAGCAGAATTTATACAACATGCACGAATATTGGTTTCTTGAGGCATATCTTATTTTTTGACTCTTGTAGTGTAGAAACTTTCTAGTTGAAAATTTAAGATACTTTCTAGAATACCGCTTTAATTTGTATATTCAAGCACGACGGTAATTTTTCTGATTGTTAAAATTATTTTGCGTATATACTTTATAACGAAACAATTATAGTACTACCGTAAGATGAGGTTACTTTGTGATGGACTTACTTTCTCCTGTGCCAGCCGTTCAGTTATAAAATCAGCTCAAAACGAACAATTGCAAACAATTACATCCTTTCCTTACGTAGTAATGTATTTCGCTAGCCAGGAACTTTATCTACTATTGAGAAATTAAAGTTAAAATGTGTCACAAAGTTGTCCCGCCGAGTGGGGCTAAATTGTGACATCTGTGTTTTCGCCTTGAAATCCAAGAGGAAAAATTACTTGACACAAAGTTAGACAGTAAAACGCTTGTCAAAAGCTTGATACACAATTATATATACCAATTTAAAGTATTGGATAGCTTTATCTATATCTTTGACATCAAAGAGACCTCAGGTGCCCAGGGCAGCCATCAGTTCTTTGAAAAGATGAGGAAATTCGTCTTTCGGCTTATTCTGCTCCTTCCGGTAGTTTTTTACCAGATAGTCAATACTTCTTTCTCTCCAGTGGTATTTTAGAGTACGGAAAAACGCAACATCGAGCGGCTGAAGGAGGTGGGTCGACTTTGTGGTATATTTTGTGACAGTGTCAATGTGTCACAAAGTAACCCCGACACCTTTCGATATTTAGGTTACGTTCTCATCTGACTCGGATATATCACTATACAAAAGTTATACTGCTCCACAATCTAACCAATATATTGACAATAAAAAATAATTACCTGTGGTATTTGGTTTTATAAGGTGTTAGCCTTCAGCACCCAAAGTTTCTGAAATTTGAATCAAAAATTTGACAACAGGTTTGAACAATACACTGGCCAGCGAAGACAAATGGCGCGCAGAAGCTTCGGACATTGGCCACTAGGTGTATCTTTATGTCAGACAAGCTGTTGGCGCTGTACTTTGCCTGCCCAGCCAGTATCATGAGCGCAGCCCAAGATCCGAAATACGAAAAAAATACTATGTGTCACAAATTTACCCCTCGGTAACTAATTAGTAAAGTAAAATAAAAGGCTCTTTGCATATCTACCTTTTGAAAAACTCTGTAAAAAATAAGCTCTATCGTATAACATATATTTTTTGAAAATGCATAGGAAAAAAATGAGTCATAGAAACTAAAACCTAAAGTAAGATATGTTTAAGCTGCACGAAAAACTTCTAAGGGTATATTATTTCTTTTTTATTCTATGCAGTATACAAATAAAACAATCTGTAAAAATATCCACTCTCGCATGTTTTCCGTTTCATATTTCTTATTTATTGCTCTCTTTTCCCTCCCATGTAAATGGAGCCGGCAAAAGCTTTATTGTTGCAAAATATCTTTTAAACGGAACGTCCGCCTTCAAATGCAAATGAGCATTTTCATCTCCTGAAGCCCCGAATCAAGATAACGGTAGTTCGGGGGCACAGTTTTCTTTAAAGTTTGTGGAAGTATTTTTCTTTTATTATTATTATTGAAAGTGAATTTTTAAATGGCATCTTTAAAACGCAACTGAAATGGATGTCATAAAAGTCTGGCGATACTGAATATATTTGAATTTATTAAAGGTATTTTTGATTTAATTTATCCTGGTAACTGGATTGAAGATGTAAAGGCATTCGAGTTTTTTAATTTAAAAACGTTTTATGAATGCTTCAACTTTTTTGTTTAGTTCTTGCTCTTTCGAAGTAATTTTCCGAGAACGATGGATGGATCAAAAGTGTAAGGAATGCCCTGAGAAAAGGGAAAAGTAATTTCATCATCAAAATTCGATGAAACTTTTGAAATACCAATTGTTATTGCAATTTAATGCAAAACTTTCACCTCGAATTCTTGTGTTTTGGGGTACAGAAATGATAATGCATTTATTTGTCCTGGAGTTAAAAGCAGAGATTACCATAATTATTAATTGTACTTTAAATTAGCATTGCTATGAAAATTTAATAAATTTTATTCTTAACTGTAGTATTACTGATATAATAAATAAAATTTTGCTGTCTTTTAAATACGGTTAAATTTTCATTTGCAAAGGTCAAATTTTCACTTTCTTCTTTCCAATTTTTTTTAAGCTATAATGATCGTAAAATAGATTTTCTTATCTAAAATTAAAGAAGGTGTCCTCATTCGTAATAAGTTAACTAAGGCATTTTTAATAAAAAGGTACATTTATTACTGTTTGATCATTGCTTTTAAAATCCAAAATTTCTCATTCCTGATTGGAGGAAATTGTTTTTTCTAAAACGTAGAATAACTTTAAGATATCTGTAGTTTCTTTTCTAAAATTACAGTCATTGAAATGGAGATTTAAATTTGGAAGCTAACAAACTGCTAATGTTTCAGTTTAAGAAATAATATTTCTATGCACAATTTTAGACATTTCAGTCATTGACAATGCTGGACAAGGAAATAGCTTAGGAGATATAATTTAGTTTTATGACAACTAAACATTGCACATTTCTAACCTAATATTTTACTTTTTCAGTATTACGTTGAACAATTTTACCCATCATTTTACTTTTAATTTTAATTTCCTAGAGTTAATTTTACCTTGCAGTATTAATTTTTATAATTCTTTTTGCATTTACTCTTGTACAGTTTAATCTAAAACAACAAAATTTCAGAAGTATTCGGGAATATCATCTTTTGGTGAAATTCTAATTCTTCATTATTCTATGAAGAGTCTCGAATTTTTGTTTTTCTCTACTATGCAATATGTAATTTTAAAAAATATATATCAAGTGACAAAAAATGAATAGGAATTGATTTTTATTTCTACATGATAATAACCAAAATATCATAATTAGGGCTTCGAAAAACAGTTTTCGCTATATTATTGAATCTATCAAAATATAGAAGACATTTAAGAAACTTCAGCAATAAGTCATGAACATATTCCACATAATGTAATTAAATACACCAATCCCGAAATTTGGGAGGACATGTTTCAATAACCTGATCCACTAAGAATAAATAAACAGATATCTTATTCATATTTCATAATTTAATAATTTGTTTAATCCTAACGTATCTTAAATGGCAGTAAGTATGAGTTTGTTGGGTAATTCTAATGGTATCCATGTATATTAAAAGTAGTTTAATCCATGTATCAAAACATCCTCAATATATATATATATATATATATATATATATATATATATATATATATATATATATATACCGTAAATCTCAAAACTTTGTGTGGAGCTTCTCAACTCCATTACAAATTAATTTGCCCCAAGAGGCCGTATCTCCTAAGAAACTTATTTAATATGTTATATCGCAAGTGAATGGCTAAAAATACCCAAACAACGATATTGCCACATATCAGAAAATATTCTACGTAATCTTGTGATTCATCTACACTATTTTTTATTGATAACTATTAGCTTAAGCGAAGGCACTTGTCGTGTAGACATTCACCTATAAGTCACCGCAGTTTGATGGCCATTTTGATATGGGAGCACCATATAGGCTGACCAGCATTACCCCCTATGAAGGGACGACACAAACGGAGGTATTTATAGTGGCGCACGCCGGGATTCGATCCGAGCTCCCTCGGCACCGTAAGACAACGCGCTTACCACAGGCCCACCACAAGCCCTTATTGACAACAATAAAATGGTAAACATAACAGATCTTACTTTCGACTTAGTGAAATTTCTGCAATACTTTTCATTCTATATATTTATAGAGTACTAGCTGAAAACCCGCACTTCGCTACGGAGTACATTCAAAGTAAAAACATCGGTGAATGTATGCAATTAATGCCAATATATATATATAATAAATACGACGATCAATGTATATAATTGATGTAATATATATATATATTTATAAAAAAATCGTAAGGGATATTTTATAGACAAAATAATGTAGAAGAAGATATTCAAATTAAATCTAATATAAAGAATACTAAAGAATATAGTACAGTTAATATAGTACAGTTTCTAGAACATTTCTTTTACTGTATTTTAATATTTTTTTGGATAATGTCCAATCGTCTGCCGCATTACCAAGAAAAAAAAAATATTTTTGTCTATTTAGTTTTTATGCACGTGACGATAAATTTATTTAAAGTACCAGAAAAAGAAGTCACGTGATCAGCATTTAATAAATTAAATTCTAAAAATTAATCTTTAAAAATTCACCAAAAATCAGGAAATGAAGGTAAAGATTCGAAAAAGATTTCATTTTAAAGGAATTTTTATGATCTTTCTCGTGATATAAATTTTATAACCCTCAAATTATTATTTTAAATGCAAACTTAAAAAAAGTAAAAAAAACAGCTTAAAAATTTAATTTAAAAAAATCTAAGAAGAATTTTTCAAAAATCTCTCTTAGTGCACCCCTACACTATAAGAAGAATCGCCATGCAAAATGTCAGCCCTTTAGGTCCAGCGGTTTGGTCTGTGCGTTGTATGTCAGTCAGTCAGTGAATGAATGAATGAATGAATGAGTCAGTTACGGAACTGTTTTATATATATAGATATAGCTCACTTCTACCCAGACTTGGGTGTATATAATTTGAAGTGGCACTCTAAATGAATTTGATACAAACACAATTTATACATGAAACAATGTTTATTGAATATTCTTGCACATGTAGGCTTTGCTTTTAACAACAAGATTCATACGTACTACTTGCACAGATATATAAATACAGCTTTCAAGAACAATATATTTTTCAATACTCACGAACAGTAAGTCAACCAGCAATTCTGCCACGTAAACTTTGGGCCCCCTAAGCACTAGCGCAGGATAGCACTCGAGCTGCATATTCGTAGCTCCCTATCGCTTATCTATCAACTTTAACAACCTTTTTAAAACCCTAACAACTTTTTTTATTAATGACGCTGCATGGTATTTATACTAAGCGCGTATGTCGAAATTAGCATATCTCAAGCAGCTTCTTTAATTCATTCACTCAAAAGTTCGATTCTTGTGAATCGAATCTTGTGTATACCTTACATATTTTTTGGAGAGCTTAAGGGTGCGGTGGCCCGGTTAGCAAAGGCGTCGAGTCAGTGATCTGAGGGTTGCGGGTTCGAGGCCGGTCGCTCACAAAATCCACCGGCGTGTTCACTAATGGTTGCCGGGGCACGTAAAATTGGGCGGGGCTGCAATGTCCTCCAAGGTCTCAAATTTACCTCTGGAGGTGCAAGGTCAAGTGTTCCGGTCTCGTCACTTGACTCGGTTCAAAATTACGGGACCGGTCCATAGGGGGGTAATGCTGGTCCACTTATACGGTTCTCCCAGAAAAGTGGCAAAGCAAAACCGCAGTGTCATATGACGGTAAGGATAATGTCCAAGTAACCGTCTGTCGGATTTGAGAAGAAGATATAATATTTGGACAGAATCATTTAATTACGATCATACTAATTAATACGTCGTTTAAAATTTACCCTCATCATTATACAAATAAAATTAATACTCTTAGACTTATGCACAGTTTTTCAATGATTTGATATTTTCACATTCAATATGTTAAGTATAATATAGAAAAATTTACAATACTTCAAATGTGAAATTTATAAAAGTTCCAAGATTAAATATCAAGAGGAATCAAAAAAAATTAACATGTTATCTAGAAATTAATTTTATATATAAAAGACTGGAAACTATTATGAAATAATGACTTCAAGCTGAATATATCATTGAATAAATATCATTAATTCATCAAAAGTTACAGAATGTCATTGGAAACAGCTCTGAAACAGCTCTTCTTTACAATGAGGGGTAGTTTAGTTTGTTTATTACCATCCTTGGAATTTTGGAGGCGCTAGTTCGATTTTTGCCCCTCGTAAATGGTTGTTACGAAGAATTTCCGACAGAGTTCAAAGAAAGTAAATTTACTATTCGAAATAGAAAACTAATTTAGAGCCTGGAAAGCAATAGAAAGCTTCCTAAAAAATGTTTATTTATAATATATCAGCTTTTCTACATAAAATTAATCACTAATTAATAGGAGACTAGGAAATATTCGTAAAAACGGGATACAACTGTTTCTGTTAATTTTAAAAATCTCAATATAAATAGAGTATTGTATTTTTCACGACCACAAAGCAGAATATTTATGTAATCACATTCTAAAATTGATCATTTATATGAAATGCTCAATTTCCTGAGTTTACGTAGAATACGCTCTCCCTTAAATTGCGGTATATATGCCTTGATAATAAAGTCTTTAAAGCAGTCATGAGGCACTGATAATATATTGCAACTGAAAAAATAGCACAACTATGGTTGTATTATATTTTTCAGCTAATTTTAAACCTTCTTAATAAAACTGCTAATTTGCTAGTTTTCCGTTTCTCATTAAATTGCTTTTCTTCTAAATACTTTGTTCATTTAAAGGACTTTCAAGTCATATAAATCTTAAAAATTACGTTTATTATAAATAGTGACATTAGACATGCGTTTTCTTGAGTATCATAAATTTTCTTTCCTAAAAATTGTGACTCAGCCGCTTTAATTTTATTTGACACACTTTCCGGAGTGTCGCAAGCTTGCAATTTACATTCCTAATTATGAATCGTGTTTCATCTGTCTAAAGCATTTACATTCAAAATGTCAAATTCCGTTTAAAGCGTTGTCACATAAAGTAATCAGCTTTATGTGCATTTATTTGAATTCGAATAGCTTCCTTAATAAGCTGAAAATAAAATACTTTAATTTGTGTATGACTTGTTACAGAATTAAAATGTAATTCATCAAAGGCGATGAATGTTTTAATAATTATTTAGAAATAAAACTAGTTCTAACTCATTATCTTCGCTAAGTGTCAAGGCTGTCAACACTAAAATGTCAATTCGGACTCCGCAGAGTTTCAGTGATTGTTCTCAAAAGACAGATTCATTTAAATTTAAGACTTAAAGACTTAGTACTTCGTGAAATACTCCTTATTACTTTTTCAGTGTATTTATGGTCACCTATTTTCCCAATGGAATGTTTTAAATTTTTCCTATGAGAACTAATTTCCTCTAAAACAATTGTACCTTATATAGTGGGAGCTCCAGTAAAAAACCTGCAAAATGTACTCATTATTTCACTTAAATTACTCGTTTATAATTTTCCACTGTTTTTAGTAAATCGTATTTTATTACGGGTAAATCATATTTATAGCGGGTTAGTGACGCAACGGATAACGCGCCTGATTTCGAATCAGGAGATTCTAGGTTCGAATCCTGACGAGCTCGGTTTGTGTAATTTCCTTCCGTCTCTGGTTCGATGCCCGTCGCTGCAAATCCATCGCCGTGTGCACTAATGGCGTCTGGTGCACGTAAAATCCGTCGGGGCTGCAAAGTCCTTCAAGTTCTCAAATTTACCTCTGGAGATGCGGGGTCAAGTGTTCCGGCCTCGGCACTTGACTCGGTTTTAAATTACGGAACCGGCTTGTAGGGGATAATGCTGGCCACCTATATGGTGCCCCCTTAAATAAATGGCTAGCAGTCACGGCTGCAAGTGTAATAGATTAAGTTCCAGAATTGCCATAAGTAATAGCAACGACAACATATTTTACGACTATATACATTACTTCTCCTGTACCTTTATTATAAACAAAAATAAGTCTTCACATAACTAATTCCAGGAAATTCAGGTACACAAACAGTTTTACAGAAATTGGAAAAGGATTTATTACCACCTTACTTAAGGGTATAAAAGAGTAGATGAACAAGTTATCGGAGACAACCAAACTATACAGCAGCATTAACCGAAATTCTCGCAACAAATGTACATTAAAGATTACCTTTGAGATATATCTGATCCCAAACTCTAACTTCCGATAACAACTTTTCAAAACACTTGCCACAAACCCACTTAACTGCAACCTGTATTTGCAATGAATTTACTGGTCTTAATGATAGTTGATACCTTCCTACTTTGATTAGCTACGTTTAATCAAATCAAAGCCGCTTGATGAATGCAAATTTTCATCCTTTACCCGCTGTAAATATATCATCTTTTGGCTCCCACTTCTGAATTTGCCCGAGAAACTTTCTCACATCCCTTGGTTACGATTGTGCTAAGTGTAGCAAAGAATGATGCCAGAAAAATAGCGATTAGGAAGTGAGCTTGAAAAAATCTGCATATAAAAATAATAATACAAAAAAATACATGTTAGAAAATTCTCTACATATTCAAAAAGCTTTAATACAAAGGTGGAAATTTAAAGTAAATATCTGCTTAAAATATTTTAAACATTTAATTTGAATTAAACGGTATGGGAAGCTTAACATGTAAGCGTACATAATAGCCTTGTGAAGTTCAACTGTTTCCTTTACACTGAGGTAATGTATATACTAAACAATAAACTCACCATTAACAAGATCCGAAGACGTTTTCTACACTAAACTATTTATTACAACACAATTAGACAACTTAAATACCGTACTCAATTGCTAGCAGGCAACGGGGAATTATCTATCGCGTGTGTTAATCCCAGTAGTTATATTACGGAAACCCTACCAGAATTCAGCCACGCCACTGCTTGTACATACTCTACACTAACCTTTCTGTCTTCACTTTATCACCAGGTCACTGGAACGATAGCTAACTTCAAACGCCTTCGGTAAACTTGATAATGTCCGGCTGCCTGCTGTACGGCAAAGCGATCTTCACTCCAATTGTTTTTCGTTCGCTGCTCGCCTCCGTCCGACCTCGCCTGGTAGTGTTTACGCTCTCACTGTCGCACGTGTACGCTACAAACGGGAATTCCCGTCTAGTAGAAAAGCTCCGCTCATTTGCATAAGGTGCTTCTTCTTCTTCAAACGGTGATTTATTTAAACCATGGGGGGTTAATTTTGATTCAATACCTCACAACCTGTAAAAGAAATAACATTCCTGTCTTATTATTTCAAAGTATCATTTTATAGTGTCAAAAAGTAAGAATTTTTATTCCACGATAGGAAAAAAAAAACATCTATAAGTAAATAATTTAGTAAACCCAATAATATTCTACAGCCATAAGAGACTAAATAATTTTTAGCTGTCACTAATATTAATGAAAATTATCAAAACTTTAAATATTTAATGTCGTGTAATAAACAGAAATCTTAGTTGCGCACCATTTTTCTGAGCCCAGAAATTTATGGATTCATTCCTATATCAAACGGTGTGAGTAAAGTTACGACTAGCAAAAAAAGTCGTAAAACTGCAAGATTTATGACATTTCTTTTAATAAGAAAACTGACAATTTCTCAAGACGATCAAAGTTGAATTTATCTCCTCCACCACTAAAACTTCTATTTTATTTTTTTTTTTTTTTTGAAAGAGTCATCTCATTTCTTGCATCAACATGAATTTCAATTTTATATTCTAATTTTTCTTCCTCCTCGCGTCTTTCAAAGTGTAATAAAATTGATCGATGTTTTAAAATGGGCATAAACTTTAAAAAATCATAATTTTTAAGCTGTTGGAACCAACTAGGCATAAGTTTTTTTGCAACAGTAAAGAGCAATGAAATAGATTATTCATATAATTTAATAGGTTAATAATTAGTCTAAGCAATAAAAATCAGTGTTCAACTGAAATGTATCATTGCAGATTTAAATAGTTTTTTTTTTTACTATGTATAGGCAAAAATGCATATACAGGGTTCAAACCTATATCCGTTACACCCCCCTTAACTTCTAAACGGTGACATCTTAGGCCATAAAGTTGGTGTCTAGGTATAGTAAAATAGCTATGTGTTTCTCGATGAGACAACTTACAACGCCATCTATCGGCAAATTTTGGTTTGAGAGTTTATATCTCAAAAACGGTACGAGATACGGGAAAAAGTCAATTACAAAGTTATTTAGCACCATTGATTTAGTAAGAAAAGACACCTTGCGCACATTAATACCCAAAACAGAAGAAACCATCCAAAAGAAACCATCCAAATATCTGACGTTTAAACATTATTTTTATGGACGGTATACAGGTTCCCAACTATATCCGTTATACCTCCTTAACTTCTAAACGGTGACAGCTTAGGCCATAAAATTCGTGTCTAGGTATAGTAAAAAGGCTATGCGCTACTCGATGAGGCAACTTTCAATGCCATCTATCGGCAAATTTTGTAATTAGCGTTTTTATCTCAAAAACGATACGAGATACCGAAAAAAAGTCAATTAAAAAGTTGTTCAGCATTATCGATTTAGTAAGAAAAGATACCTTGCGCACATTAATACTTAAAACAGGGTGTAGAAAATGAACATTTGTTTGGTCACGCTTTCGAAAATTGTCATGTTATAAAGAGTAGAAGAATGAAACTGAGACACTTCCCTATCTTCAGGATCATTTATTTATGTTGCTAAAAATGCTCTCCATTAGCCACTATACACATTTGCACTCTGGATATGATTTTTCGCTGCCACCCGAAGTTTCAAGACGCCATATTGTTGAAAATCACGACCAAACAAATGTTCATTTTTTACATTCTGTTTTGAGTATTAATGAGCTCAAGGTGTCTTTTATTGCTAAATAAATAATGCTGAACAACTTTGTAACTGACTTTTTTCCCGTATCTCGTACCGTTTTTGAGATAAAAATGCTAATTCCACAATTTGCCGATAGATGGCGCTGTAAGTTGTCTCATCGAGTAGCGCATAGCCTTTTTACTATATCTAGACACCAACTTTATGGCTTAAGCTGTCACCGTTTAGAATTTAAGGGGTGTGTAACGGATAAAGGTTGGAACCCTGTATGCTGAAAAAAAAAATAAAGTGAAATAAATATTATATTTTGCTCCGTAAGCTACAGGATTATATTATTGTGCACCATCTTTTGTATTTATGTATGTTTTATTGTTTTCACTATGAGATTATTAGTTATATTTTAAATTCTGGACCTTTTTCCTTTTGTTTTCTCTATGTTCCCAGTTATAATTAAGGCTCTTTTGATTACTAATCTTTGCATCTAAACATTTAAGGATTTTGTTGGAATAAAACATTTAAATGATATTTCCATTTCAGAAGACTTTTGTGGAGTCATTCGTCGGCCGCTCAAGGGAAAAGAACTCGTAAGATGAACATTACAAAGCTCAAAATATACCTCCGTAGGTAACAAGATAAAATTAAAAAATATTAATATTGCCTGGTAACATTAAAAAGGGATTTTTTTATTTTTGTTTGAAACCCGATATTTTTCTTTTTCAGTTGTCGTTTCTGTTGTCACTTTTTAGTGTTATACACTAGTATCATGCTTTTTTTTTATCTAATTCGTAAACATTTGCCCTGAGAACATTCACCTGCACTAGCCTTATTTTTTTATCGGCTACTTCGTAATGGGGTTACCATATAGGTGAATTACCATTGCCTGCTATAAAGGAACCATTAGAAAGCCTATGCCTTAGGAGAGATTAAAACTCGAGCATATGTTATGGAAGCACTAAGCGGGGTCACGAGCATTAACAAACAACATACAATCAAAACGTACTGTTCTGGAAGACAAATGAAGATGACAAAAGTTGTAGATTACCGTTACCCTACATACACCACAAGACAGTCTACAATATTACTCTATCTGTAAATAGTCACATTGTTTAAACTAAAAATACTGAGAGCTCTCCAGATCCCTAAGTATCACCTCGTATTTCTAATAAGTGTAAAGTATTTCCTGTATGTCAGGGGAAAGCCATAGAATTCAATTAGGTGTAGATGGCAGCCTAGGCAATCGTGTCCTGTCATAAAGCGAAACGTCGCAACTGTTGTTTTCCTCAAAACACATGGTGTAGCATCTGTAAGAGGGGAATATTAAACCCAACAGTTCTAAACCAGAGATTATTTTTGGTTGGCCCTAAATAATTTTTATGTAGTTGTTGAAAATACAGGTTGAAAATCCAGGTTAGAAGCAAGCTCCTGTCGATTCTCCGTTGTTAAACCAGATGCTCTGAGAAAATCAGGCGCAGTGATGCAAGTCAGGACATAACTTTTCTGTGATCTGAACACTTGCTAATCGGAAGGAGTGATGCCTCTACTTGAGTTCTCTAAAATGACGATCCCTTCTTGAACTAAAAACTCTCCTATTTCATGGACCCTACCAATTTACTAAGACACTATTACGTGCAATTGCAACGCTAATGGACAAATGGCTCTATTTCCAGTGGCCTGGATTTTCAACAACTACATTAAAATTATTTAGGGGCAACCAAAAATAAATCTCTGGTTTAGAACTCTTGGGTTTAATCTTCCCCTCTTCCAGATGCTACACCATGTGTTTTGAGGAAAACAACAGTTGCGACGTTTCGCTTTATGACAGGACAATATTGCCTAGGCTGCCATCTACACCTAATTGAATTCTATGATGCTCCTACTAGTGTTTTCTTCAACGAAGGTCAACCCACGAACAAAACACACCCTTACACTAAAAGGCTAAAGCATTATTCTATGCTATTGAGAGGCCCGTGGGCAAATGACATACTTGCCAATTCCCTCCCTCAATTGTCAATAACAATTGTATTAAAACTATTTATTTTGTGTATTTATCGAATTATGTGTAGAAATTGCGTAGAGTCTCTTTTCGGTTGTGAAGGTTAACTCTCGAAATCAAATCCTTTGGTATCTTTCAATGCACTAAAAACGTAAAAGTAGTAGGATTTTTTTTTTTATTTCAGGTCCAGATTATTCTCAGTCTGAAACCGATGTCTGAAAGCATGATTACTTCAAAACGATGTTTTATATATATATATATATATATATATATATATATATATATATATATATATATATATATATATAATATATATATATATATATATATATATATACATACAGATATATATATATATATATATATATACATATATATTTATATATACATATATATATATACATACATATATATATATACATATATATATATATATATATATATATATATATATATATATATATATATACATATATATATACATATATATATATATACATATATATATATATATATATATATATATATATATATATATATATATATATATATATATATATTAAACACCTTTCCCATGAATCTTTTAACTTCTATTCAAAGTTCTGCCACTACAGTGGTTAACTTGCATGCCAACTTACTTTTGCGAAAAGTTTTCTATAGATATTTCCATCAATATAATGAGTCAATTCGCAAATTATTACTTATAGGTTGTTCGCAAGTCATTTCATTTGTTTACGGCATCCAGAGAGATAAATGTAAACAGTCATCTACAAATGCACACTATTGTGTTCAAATGTTTTACTTTTTTTTCTTATATTATTTTTATCTCGCTGTGGAGTCAATCGATGGACACCCCTCACAACAACTTCAGAGTAGTGAATCAATACTCCAGATACTGCACGGCACGTAAATGAGACTCGTTCTCTAATTTATAACCAGTGTTATTGGATTAAGCCTGGGAGATGAAACGCGGCAGTTTCGCGCTCTTGTTTTTCATGTCCTACGCAATGATATGCCTGTTACCGATATCAGAAAGGTAAGGGAGTTTTCAAGTTTCGGGATTTGATGTTTGATCAAAATTTTTTTTTCGTATATGATCGTATATTTGTATATATATATATATATGTGTATGTATATATATATATATATATATATATATATATATATATATATATATATATATATATATATATATATATATATATATATATATGTATATATATATATATATATATATATATTTATATATATATATATGTATATATATATATATATATATATATATATATATATATATATATATATATATATATATAAATATATATATATTTTTATATATATATATATATATATATATATATATATATATATATATATATATATATATATATATATATATATATATATATATATATATATATATATATATATTTATATATATATATATTTATATATATATTTATATATATATATATTTATATATATATATATATATTTATATATATATATATATATATATATATATATATATATATATATATATATATATATATATATATATATACATATATAATGACGTAATGCAATTCCTGATTTTAAAAAAAGAAAGAATTTTCAGAAATGGAGAAAAAAAATCTAAAGAGTGGTATGTCGTTTAATAAAATTTCATTTAAATTATTAAATTTGTTTAATGACTTTTTACCTTCACCAGCAAAATCTATTAAATCATGTTTCCCTAAAACAAATTCAAAATATATGTGTTAAAACTTAAATATATTAAACGGTGCGTAATATTATTCTGTAAAATATTCCACACTGTACAAAATTATGACGCTTTATCAAAATTTTTACGGCTATTATCATCATAAACAACTATTATTATAAGTTTGTCTAGTTTATTTCTTGTGAAAGAATTTTTATATGGTTGTATATTTTTCTAAAGCCCCAAAAGTATCTTATCAAAAAGATTCAAATACAAAAAAGGGTTAAAAAACCTTTATTTTGCTAACAATATTATCTTTGAACAACTCTAACTATAAAAACATAAAGGATATAAGTGTGCCTAAATACTTACTTATATTATTAATATTTGGAAACTTACAAATTCTTCAAAAACTCATGTCTGTTTATTTGTGGGATATTTTGCGTGTACGTAACCCTATTTTTGGCTTTCTTTTTCACACTTAATTTGGTTTTAAATATTGCGCGTTGCACGTTCATACAGTTTATAACTCATGTGCTTAAGCATAATTCTACCATTAATTTTTCATTATATTTCTTTCTCTCTCTCTCTCTCTCTCTCTCTCTCTCTCTCTGTTTTAAAGTTTTATATTAATATTTGAACTTATTTGAAATTTGAATTTCATATTTCATAACATTTTTATTTTTCGTCAAATTTTGGATCATGGGCTTCAACCTTCATCCTTCATTTAAAATCTGCATTTGTATTAAACCATTCCCGACAATTATACTTTTATATTTAGTTACCAAAGATAAAAATTTTAATGAAGTAATTTCTAATACTGTTTTACACGAGAATGTTCAATTAATCCTGAGAAATGTTGTTGTTTCTGTAAATGCTGTAATTAAAGGACAAAATGAATATGTAATTTCCAGTTTCTAAAGCAATATATTAATGATATAGTTATTGAAATAGGTAAATATTTGTCCAGCTGCTTGCTCCTTAGATATACGACAAAATTAGTATTATGACATACTTCTAACGCAAACCAATATACAGTGAAACTTCTCTAGCCTGCGACCCTGCAAAACGGCAACTTTATTTAGGAACCATTACTGGCCGACAATCTAGGAGGGCTATTTTGAGGGGTGGCCGATCCCTTTTCGACGGCCACCCCTCAAAACGGTCACCTTTTTACGGAACTATCACTGGCCGCCATACAGAACCATCTTTATATTATCTAAGTATGGCTTCATTTACCACGTCAATTTTGAATAGGTTTTTTAACTTCAGATAAATCAACAGTTTGGCTGTATGATAAGTCATCAAAGTATTTTGTTTTTTCAGAAAAGTAAAGCCTTTATTTCCTTTATTTTCTAGCAAGTCTGCTTTTTCATCTCCCTCCCCATCACAGAGATCAGTATGCCTATACATGTTAAGACGGCATTCCTCTTCGCGTTGTGTGCTTACAATGATTTTTTACACAGCTCTTTTGGTTTTACCTTTATGAATCAACTAGCTGAATACCCGCACTTCGCTACGGAGTACATTCAAATTAAATACAACGGTCAATGTATGCAATTAATGCCAAAAAAAATATAGTTATAATAAATACAACTGTCAATGTATGTAATTAATTTAAAAAAAAATACATTTATACAAAAAACCGTAACGGATATTTTTATAGACAAAATAATGTAGAAGGAAATATTGAAATTAAATTTAATAGAACATACTAAAGAATACAGTACAGTTAATATAGTATAGTTTAAGGAACATTTCTTTTTCTGTATTTTAATATTTTTTTGGATAATGTCCAATCGTCTGCCGCATTAGAAAGAAAAACAAATTTTTTTTGTCAATTTATTTCGCTGTTATGCACGTGACGCAAAATTAGTTTAAAGTATCAGAAAAAGAAAAGAAACCCCGTGATCAGCATTTAATAAATTAAATTCTAAAAATGAATCTTTAAAAATTCACCAAAAATCAGAAAATAGAGGTAAAGATACAAAAAGCGTTTAATATTTAAGGAATTTTTATGATCTTTTATCGTGATATAAATTTTATAAACCACAGATTATTATTTTAATTGCAAATTTAAAAAAGTTACAAAAACAGCTTAAAAATTTAATCTTAAAAAATCTAAGAAGAATTTTTCAAAAATCTTTCTTAGTGCACCCCTACACTATAAGAAGAATCGCCATGCAAAATTTCAGCCCTTTAGGTCCAGCGGTTTGGTCTGTGCGTTATCTGTCAGTCAGTCAGTCAGTCAGTCAATCAATCAGTCAGTCAGTTACTGTTTTATAGTATATATAGACTAGCTGAATACCGGTCCTTCGCTACGGAGTACATCTTTAGGATAATTGCAATGAAAAGCGTAACGGATATTTGTCTAAACAAAATAATGTATAAGGAAATATTCAAATCTATAGGTTTAATTTAACATCCATAAAACCTACTAATTTGAATTAAATTCTTAAAAAACTTCCATCTCAATTAGTCTAGTCGTTAAATTTTATCTTTTACTGTATTTTAATATTTTTTGTCAATTTATTTCGTTGTTATGCACGTGACGCAAAATTAATTTAAAGTATCACAGAAAGAAAATAAATCATGTGATCAGCATTTTATAAATTAAATTCTGAAAATTAGTCTTTAAAAAATTCCCCAAAGAAAAGAAAAAGGAGGTAAAGATACAAAAAGCATTTAATTTTTAAGGAATTTTTATGATCTTTATTCGTGATATAAATTTTATCACCCTCAGATTAATGTTTTAAATGCAAACTTTAAAAAAGTTACAAGATCAGCTTAAAACTTTAATTTTAAAAATTCTAAGAAGAATTTTTCAAAAATCTTTTTTAGTGCACCCCTACACTATGAGAAGAACCGCCATGCAAAATTTCAGCCTTTTATGTCCAACGGTTTGGTCTTTGCGTTATCTGTCAGCCAGTCAGTCAATCAGTCAGTTACGGAACTGTTTTATATAGAGAAAACTTGCTTTCCATAACAGGGATATCTTGTCACTTGTGGTTGGAAATTCCTTCTTTTCGTTGAGTCTCATAATGAAGTCAAGAACTACAACGAAACACTGCTAAACACCGATTTCAAAAAATCTTTATTTTTCATTTGTAGATATAAGTGAACAGCGTCCAAGCAATGAATAAAGTAACAAGCTACACGGATTCTCTTGCAGGTGAAAAAAGGCAGCAAAAAAAAACCCAAAATTCGTCTGCGGCCAGCCATTAAAAGGTTAAGGCCACCAAAAAATGTGTTACAGGAAAACAAGAGAAAACAAATCCGCCGTATTGGAGGGGCCAACACATCACACCCATAGTGATTAAAATATAGGGATCGGGAGCGCTGATCTCACAAAAATATTAACAAGTGCCCAAAAATTTCACCCACAAATGTGTTCTGCTAAGAAAAATTTATGACTGGAATGTCACCGATGGGACTACAAGAAGGCATATAAAAGTTAGAATAATTAGATGATTTTCCTCGTGAGTTCTAAATTAGTACAAATAATTAAGGAAGTTTAGATATTTTAAGAATTATTAGACGATTTACCTCACGAGTTCTAAATTAGTACCAAGAATTAAGGAAGCTTAGATAGTTTAGGAATAATTAGACGATTGACCTCGCAAGTTCTAAATTAGTACCAAGAATTAAGGAAGCTTAGATATTTTAAGAATAATTAGATGATTTACCTCGTGAGTTCTAAATTAGTACAAATAATTAAGGAAGCTTAGATATTTTAAGAATAATTAGACAATTTACCTCGTGAGTTCTAAATTAGTACCAAGAATTAAGGAAGCTTAGATATTTTAAGAATAATTAGACGATTTATCTCACATGCTCTAAATTAATACCAAGAATTAAGGAAGATTAGATATTTTAAGAATAATTAGACGATTTACCTCTCAAGTTCTAAATTAGTACCAAGAATTAAGGAAGCTTAGATATTTTAAGAATAATTAGATGATTTACCTCGTGAGTTCTAAATTAGTACCAAGAATTAAGGAAGCTTAGATATTTTAGGAATAATTAGACGATTGACCTCGCAAGTTCAAATTAGTACCAAGAATTAAGGAAGCTTAGATATTTAAAGAATAATTAGATGATTTACCTCGTGAGTTCTAAATTAGTACCAAGAATTAAGGAAACTTAGATATTTTAAATCAAAATCCTTTGTCTGAAACACGTGATCAAGGAGAACTAGAGCAAAGAAATTGAAATAATTGAAATTTACGCATGAGATGCACGTGTACCGAACACCGACTTACGGACTGGCCTACCATTGATAGGTACGCGTTTAAAAGAAAATTAACTAAAAGTACCTCTAGGTAAAATTACTCGAAAGATAATTAATACATTTTATAACATAACGCAACTCCCCTGAGATGTCTGCCAGCGGTAGAGCAGACTATCTCCGGGATTTTCCCGGTCACCACGCCGCAAAAAAAGACAAAGACTCCTTCCTGTTCGGAGAAAATCAAGCTCCCTGTGTGGGATGGAAACGAGGGATCATATCTGCATTTAGAAAAAAAATTTAGAGAACTAGGGCAAATCGTCACTACACACAAACACATAAACTCAAGGGCCTAAGGGTAAAATTTCAGGGATCAATAAAAGTCAAACTTTTTTTTTTTCCTTTTTTCATTAAACAAAAGAGTAGCTTGAGTTACCTATGCTGGAAAAATTATTTCGCGTAAAAATTAAACATCCCTTTTTCTTCTCTAAAAACAAACTTGTACAACTGGACATTTCATTGAAGTTGACTGAAACATATTTCCAACAATGAAATTATACTCCATTAAATTAATTAAAAAAATGAACACAGGAAATATTTTTCCTCTAACATGTATATCACTGAGTTCCATTTTCCTCAGTTGAAAATGTGCTCGTCATTTCAGAAGGGTAGAACATTTTCGCTGACCACTGTGGTATTGAATGCTTCAGAAAAATATTTTTCAGTTTACATAAAGAGAAAATGGAAAAAAAAGTCAAAAAATTATTATTTGAATAGTAAAATAGTAATTAATATTTTTTAGTTGAAATAATTTAAGATATATCGCTTTAAAAATACTATATTTGCTGTCGATTGTAAGAACATACAAGCGTTCTAAGGCTGTGAAATTCTGCTTTAAAGTACAAGGTGTTCGGGCTAAAGGTATCCAAAAGTTGTGACTTTTTTTAAGGAACTACCTATTAAAATTGAAAAATATTTATTTAAATAGAAGGAGCATCTCACCAAGTTTTAATATCAATCATAGATTTCGATCATCTATATATATAAAACAGTTCCGTAACTGACTCATTCATTCACTGACTGACTGACATACAACGCACAGACCAAACCGCTGGACCTAAAGGGCTGAAATTTTGCATGGCGATTCTTCTAATAGTGTAGGGGTGCACTAAGAAAGATTTTTCAAAAATTCTTCTTGGATTTTTTTTAATTAAATTTTTAAGCTGTTTTTTAAACTTTTTTTACGTTTGCATTTAAAATAATGCATTGAGGGTTATAAAATTTATATCACGAGAAAGATCATAAAAATTCCTTCAAAATGAATTTTTTTTCGAATTTTTACCTCCATTTCCTGATTATCGGTGAATTTTTAAAGATTAATTTTTAGAATTTAATTCATTAAATGCTGATCACGTGATTTCTTTTTCTGGTACTTTCAATAAATTTATCGTTACGTGCGTAACAACTAAATAGACAAAAAAAATATTTTTTTCTCTTTCTAATGCAGCAGACGATTGGATATTATCAAAAAAAAATGCATATCCCTTACGATTTTTTATATATATATATATATAGATAGATATATATTTTACATCAATTGTATACATTGATCATCGCATTTATTATAAATATATATATTTATTTTTTGGCATAAATTACGTTGACCGTTGTATTTAATTTGAATGTACTCCGTAGCGAAGCGCGGGTTTTCAGCTAGTAGTATCATATATTTTGATGTGTACACCTTTTGTAGCACGACTAACGTCTAAATTGTAATCCAGTCCTCTCCAAGTGTTCCGTAGCATATCAGGCGATATTAGACTTCTTTTCTTGAGGATTCATTAAATCCGCTGTGTATAAACAAAACATTTAAACTATGGATGAGTTGAAGAAGCGTATCATTCAAGCAATTCGTGTAATAACTCCTGATATGCTACGAAACACTTGGAGAGAACTGGATTACTATTCAGACGTTTGTCGTGCTACAAAAGGTGCATACATCGAAATGTATGATACTATGATTAAAATCTATGATTGATATAAAAACTTGGTGAGATGTTCTTTCTATTTAAATAATTTTTTTTTAATTCTAATGGACAGTTCCGTAAAAATAAGTCATAACTTTTTGGATACATTTAGCCCGGATACCCTGTATTATGGACGCATTTGCTGCTACAGTAATCTGTAGCCATTCAGAAGATACTTAAAAATGGGTAAGTCACTATTTTTGAAATTAGCAGAATATTATTCTGCGAATAAAAATTTGTACGCAAAAGCCAATCAGGTTAAAGTTCTTCCCGCATAAATTTCATTTTCAGTAAAAGGTAGCAGTCGTTTTTTTATTCTCTTATTCTGTATAATGCACAGAAGTATAAGATTATATAAAAATTATTATTAATATTATTTTATTATCTGTATAAGATTCTCAGATGCTCCTACTACAGCATTAATATTCCAGGAATCGTGTTTCAAATATTTCTGCACAAATGATTTATTATCTAAACGTGCAAGATCTGAATTTTGTAACATGCAACTGGTTGCACGCAAATTCATATTCAACATCGATTAAACATCACACAACGTAAATATTGTCTCGACGATATATTTCATTATGAGATAGTTACTAGATAAAAGAACGCTCACTGCCTTACCCATACATAATTAATATTTGGGAAATTTACAATTCAGAAAGTTTATTTCAGCATTAAATGTTACGTTTTCAATCCGAATATCACCAGCATTCTTTTACAACTTTATGAATCCATGTTTTGGGACCCAGAAATGAAAACCTGCGTCTTGTACCTGTACTGATAACTTATAAGTATTAGCCACTAAAATCGTGAATGATGGTTTCTTAAATCCCCACTAGAATGCTACAAAGACAAAAAATTAGCATCGGCCCAATAGACGCAAATGTCAGTCTCTATAGACGAGTCGATTGTATATACACATCAGTCTCAAATCCCATTAATGCCGTACAGCCTGAATAGTGTCTGCTAGTATCAGTTCAAAACTCGATTAATCAATTTTGCGCGCATTCAAAGAAGTTTAAAAAAACTGTCAATTGAGATTTTTGTGTTCTCCGTACGCTGTCTATAAGTACTTTAAAACCCTGGTTTAAAATAACAGGAATTAAAAATTAACTTTTTATAGAATTATTCGTGACTGCAATATTAGCAGTACACATAGGATTGGCGTAATGATTGGTCTGATACGTGAAAAATAATTGGATATAAAACCTGTTTCAAGAATACCAGTCAAATTCTTCTACGGACCCTAATAAAAATCCTTATGTGGCTAACGTAAAATTTTGACAAATTTTTCAAGATCAAATTTTACGAAATAAATTATACACTGAAAAACTTCAGATTTTCATAGCCTGAATTATCTATATATATATAAAACAGTTCCGTAACTGAGTGACTTACTGACATACAACGCACAGACCAAGCCGCTGGACCTAAAGGCCTGAAATTTTGCATGGCGATTCTTCTTATAGTGTAGGGGTGCACTAAGAAAGATTGTTGAAAAATTCTTCTTAGATTTTTTTAAATTAAATTTTTAAACTGTTTTAGTAACTTTTTTTAAGTTTTCATTTAAAATAATAAGTTGAGGATTATAAAATTTATATCACGAGAATGATCCTAAAAATTCCTTTAAAATGAGATCATTTCGAATCTTTACCTCCATTTTCTGATTTTTGGTGAATTTTTAAAGATTCATTTTTAGAATTTAATTTATTAAATGCTGATCACGTGATTTTGTTTTTCTTAGGACTTTAAAAAAATTTATCGTCACGTGCATAACAACTAAATAGACAAAGAAATATTTTTTTCTTGCTAATGCGGCAGACGATGGAACATTATCCAAAAAAATATTAAAATGCGATAAAAGATATTATGTTCCTCAAACTGTACTATATTAACTGTACTATATTCTTTAGTATGTCCTATTACATTTAATTTGAATATTTTCTTCTACATTATTTTGTCTATAAAAATATCCCTTACGATTTTTTTATAAATATATTTTTTTGTTTTTTTTTACATCAATTGTATACATTGATCGTCGTATTTATTATAAGTATATATATATATATACATATATATATATATATATATATATATATATATATATATATATATATATATATATATATATATATATATATATAAATATATATATATATATATATATTGCATTAATTACATACATGGACCGTTGTATTTAATTTGAATGTACTCCGTAGCGAAGTGCGGGTTTTCAGCTAGTATCTTATAAAAAGCAATTTTTGTCTGTATAAACCACTGTTTAGCAATTCTTTTCACCAAGAAAATTATGGATTTCTCTTTGAGTCGTATTACTGCCAATGGTCTTCACTTTCTACCTAAGACAAAAGATTTTTAGTTTTTATCCAGTATTGACTACTGGGAACTTTTTAGAGTGGTAATGATTAGTTTTCCAATAAAACGTTGTTTGTCATATAATACAATTATAAACGTTGCCGCTACGGGGAAAAATACAGAAACACTTGTTCAAACGTAAAAATACCTGAAGGGCATACTTAAACAAAGTCGTCAATGCATTGTTTACAACATTTATACGTTGTTCTCTTTCCCATTAAACGCCCTTTTAAAAGTATTTCATTATACAAGATAAATAAAGACAACATGAAATATTCCTGTTTTACTTTAGTTTAAAAACAACTTCTACGAAAGCATTTTACTAATGTTAAAAGAGGAAGACTGAATATATCGCAGATACAATTATCTCTTAATGCCATGTAAAGGTAATACTTTACATAGCATAAATGCTATGTAAAGTTATTACTACATAAAATTCAACATAAAAGCTTAACTAACATAAACAATTTATTAAATACTCGAATTTATCACAAATTAAATTATACATTGGGAATTTCGGAATATTTTGGAGTGAATAGAAAATTGGAACAAAAAGATATACCTCAAAACAAAAATTTTTCCCCGTCCGTAAAAAATCTTACCCCATCTTGATTAGGTATCTCAAAAATCTTTAAAAATGGCATTTAGACTATATTTTAAAGACGTGTAGGATAGCGTTTCTGGTTTCATACTTTTTTAAACTTCAATGGGGTGTAGCGCTGTGGTTTTGCCCCAGTTACGCAATTACTAGGGTAAAATTGGGCTGCTGTTTCACCATAACCGTCACCTACTGAATTAGGGTATGTATGCATCTTTGTCTTTTCATTAGGATTGTATGTGTACCTGCATGTATGGTTCTTTGAGCCCTTACTGTAAGTTGTCCGAGCCCTTTCATTTTCTTTTGACTAACTGTTTCATTTGGGAACTCGGGGCCTTGGGATGTTTTTTGGGTATACCTGCATCCTATTCAAAAAGTTCCCCTTGAGGTAACTGATTTGGTTAGGCTCCCTGATGACGAGACCAGTCGGTTACCTCGTACTTCTGGTTTAGTTCTACCACTATTACAGAATCTTGCCTCTGGTGCATGGAGCCCTGGGCGCTTGATTTCTGTATTGTTTTTTGTCTACATTCTTCTTATAATTAGCTAGCTCTGTTAAATGTAGTTATTTTTCCCATCTTGATTAGCTAACATTTCTGTCTTTTGGTTTATGTACAACTTCTATCACAACTTCGTCGACCCCCCCCCACCCAAAAAAAAGCCGATTGTCTAGAATTCCTTCATAGAAGGTCATCTCATTTCATCAGCAACCTTTAGCGAAAATCCCTTTTTGAATGAACTAGCATTCTTCTGTTTCGCATGCGGAAGAAAGCGTCATGAAGTAACTGTGAAAGATTTTGCAAGAATTGCAACCGGATCGAAAGCTTCAACAAAACCAGTTTAGTAAAAAAATTTCAAGTTAAGGCCTCACATTTTGTACTAAATTGAGGAAATTAAAATAATCAGATGTAGGTATATATTTCTTGCTTTGAAGTCACTCGTTTCATGAAAAATGGTGAATAAAGTAGCATTAGACGTCACGGATTCATTTTTTTTGGAACGAAGTTCTTTTACGCTGCTTACAGTAGAGTGAACTGGCAGAAATCGTCACGTAAGGAAAAAGCGTTATGTCCCCCCCCTCCAGGCGACTTTTCCCTCTCTTTCTCTTTTTTAGTGGATTTTGCATTATCGGGATGGCGTGGTGCTATCGGCTTACTCTGGAGTGTGACAGTTCCCGAGTTCGGGCCTCGGCGGTGCTGTCTGCCTGGTATTCTTGTTATTTTGTTTGTTATTGTTTTAATTCATACGGGATTTATATTGTGTCATTATTGCTATTTATAATGGAAAGTCGAGAAACAGAAACTGCAGTTGTATGTGTGTGTGTTCGTTCGTGCCAGTATCGAGTTTCGAGCAGCAAGCATTGTGCGCGGTCAGCTGTATAACCTCAATTCTAAACACATGTAAATATTATTTAAACTTATTTTTTGTTTGTTATTGTTTTCATTCACACGGGATTTATATTGTCATTATTTTATTTTTGTTGGTGATTAAATAAAATTAATCTGATTAAAAATTATGCTAACTAACATCTAAATCAAAATAATTAATTTATATATTGAACTTTATAATTTTAATAAAAAAAATTAGATTTTTTTTATTTGCTTGGTATTGTCCAAACAACCTTAATAACAATAAAAAATTATATTATTTTTAATTAATTTTTTAGAAAAAAAATGCTGAACGTGCTAAAAGATATAGAGATAAATTGAAATTAAAAAAGCAATGTGCTGAACTTGACTCAGTTCTATCATCGAAATAAGATTCATTACCGACGGTATTAATCAAAAATAATAAAGGAACTAATCATGGCCATTGCCATGATACAAACTGTGAAGAATTAATCTATAGTCAGTTTCAAATTCAACAACCAATAAATATTGATGCTCAGCAAGTAATAAGTCCAGGTTTTCCATCATTTGAAGCCCCATACAAGGAACATGATGAATGTTCAACGCCAAACGTCCTATTACATCATGAAATAGACATTGTTGGCGACGGTAACTGCTTTTTTTCTCATTTAAATTATACCATTGAAATCTTAAAAGCCATAAAACAGTTATTGTATCTCTAAGTTAGAAAAAAACTTCTTTCAAAGGAACTTTTAAAATTCCATAGAATAGAAATCCGTTTTATAAAAGTTTTACATTCTTTGAATAATAGACTTCATCTCTAAACTATAAATCCATCAACGCTTTAGTTAAGGAACCTTGACATTTAAGTTTCCGGAAAAATTATGGAGATGCCTGCATGCATTATAATATATAATAAGGTGTTGGACAACAACACAAAAGAGTTATCTAATGTCGAGAATCAGAAATCAATGACCCCCAGCCTCTGTTTTTGAAATATTGAAAGGAAGCTACGGCTGAATTCGTGACAGAATCTTTTAACATCATACGTCATATCTCATTAAGATAATGATATAGGGCAATAAAAAGAATCTGGATTTTCAGCTTACCATCGACGTATCTTTCATCCAGATCATTTTGTTGACCCCCTCCCCCATACAACATCTGCATATTATCAGCAGTGTCTTTCTCAGTTATACTAAGATCAGCGACCTCTTTCAAGTGCAAGAACATCTAACGTAATTTCTTACAGGTGTCTGAGAGAGATCTACTTTAAGCGGATCATGGTCATATTCAACTCTGCATCAAAGTTTCAAATTGGCACAGTGTATACTTGCCTAATCATGATAAAAATATTGCTTAAATGATACAAATTTGGACACACCCTAAGAGGTTTGTATCTGGTATTTTCCTCTACATCAAGGATTCACTGTCATAATTAAAAGAATGACTCTGTGTGATTTTCTTTTCCTTATAGAGATTGTAAGCCCTGTTTTTACTACTCATGCATTTTTTCTATAAGATCTCATGGCTGTCATAATTCTTGAAAATAACTCGCAATGCCTCATTTTACTCTCGTTCGACCAAGATATAAGCAAAAAAAATTTTCAGGTAGTCTCATCTGACGAAACTACCGCTTGTTATTAACGTAGGATTACTTATCGTTGCTTACCTCTTTTGTATATATATATATATATGTATCTATATATATGTACGTATGTACATATATATACATATATGTATTTTGATGCATTTTGGTACCTTTCTGTTTAACTGTTTACTGTTTGCCCAAGCGATACAGACTGGGTTTGGCGCGCTGCCAAAATTAAAAATTGCGACGACGGACAGTTTTAGCGTCATAAATTTTGCTTTCTGGTGGACCGTTATGGAGGACCGTAATCCTGCGTAAAAAATTATATATTATGAGAACTGACCTCGGTAATAGGAAAGGCCAAAATGATAAAGACTATTAAATTCGGAAGAGAGAAGTTCATAACAGTAGCTGAAATAAGCTGAGAAGTTGTGTCGAAGAAATTGATCCAGAGCCCTTTGGAGTCAGAAGATTCTTAGTGCGACCCATAGCGTCTGATAATTACAAGATAAAAAGAACTTTTTCCGTTGAATCATATAAACTTGACAATTCTATGTATTAATAGATACTTTATTAAAATTTTTTTGATGAATTATCCCATCAACTTGAAAGAAAATGAAGTTAATTGGAAGTTAACTTGCGTTTAACTTTTCGTTCCCGTCCCGGCCAATAGATGGCTGCACTAGTCTACAAAACAAAATTAACTGAAAATAACTGAAAATGAATTTAAATCTGCTTAAAGATGGCTAAAAGTATTAAAATAATGCATTGCCATCTTGTTCTGAGCTATTCTAAAAGTTTCAAATGTCTAGCTAGTCGGGAAGTTAGTTAAAAATCGATTGCAAGATTTGTACGAGACAAACACACAAACACACAAACAAGAAAGCGAGTTAATAAAAAAATGTAAAAAATTAAGGCTTGGGTTAGCGCATTACGGCGTGTTTATGAGGAATACAGGCTGTAAGTCCTCAGTTAGCTTAGTCACAAATCTACTGTAGCAGATATTGTGACCTTTTGACAAATTCTTTATTTTTCTACATCGTTATTGTTGGATTCTTACAGATGAACACTTGTATAGCTAACACAGTCGGGTCATGGTTGTGCAATACACACGATATGCAAATTAATTTTGACACGTTAAAAATACTTGATTGCTATCCTAGCTTCTAATGGTAATTGAACTGCATCTACATCTTATAAGTCATAATTTCAGTCAATAGCTACACTATTGTTTCTAAGAGATCATATTACTAAACCATACTAACCACTATATGACGTGCGGGGCAGATTTAGAGACCATCTTGGAAGTAAAAAATTCTTAATTAAGGGGATAAGGGACTTTCGAATTCGAAATTTTTAATTTACAATTTTTAACTCTATATACACAATGAGAATAATTAATTTTCTATTTTACTAGATTGAAAAGCCCTAAAATTCAAAATAAAGAATTTTTGGCAGAATTATTCTGCCAAATTATTCTGCCAAAAGAATTATTCTGCCTGTTTTTCAAAAAAAAAATAAAATAAAAAAATAAAAACTGCTAATGTTTTTAAAATGCCCTATGCCCATTCTATATTAATTAAAATTCTTAAATTTTGTATTATAAGTTTACCATATGTATATAAATATAAATGTGCATTTAAATTTTTCTTTATGAATTATAAGTCTTAAATAATTTTTTTCTATTCTATCTGTTATTTTTTATGTTTTTACTTTACTTTATAAATCTATAAATTTGAAAAATATTTGTGATTTCAAAGAATGATGCACAGTTTTGTGACAAACATTTGAATTAACAATTCTAAGAAATTTGGAAGATATCAGAGGAAACTGAATACGCATGGAGCTTTTTGAAAAATTCTAGCATTTTTGAAGAATATTTTGGTAAACAGGTCTTATTCCTCCAAAAAATACTTATTTGTGAATTCTAAGTATATTCAGTGTAGTAGAAAAGAATATTAATTATACTCATGGTGTATATAGAGTAAAATATTGAAAATTAAAGAAGAACGAGATTGAAGGTCCCTTGTCTACTCTAAGTGAAGAAGTAAAAAAAGCAATAAAAATATTAATTTCGTCCAGCAAAACGGGGAAAACATTTCATTATTATGAGGTATATTGATTATAAATTATCAGTCACCGAATAAAAATTTAGAGTAACTCAGCTGTTTTAATTGTCTCTTTTAGCTTACAGAAACGTTATTGATAATTTTTAAGAGTTATCTATTATTGCAGTAATCGAAATCTCACAGTCTGCAACTATTAGGAATTCGTATCTATGAAGAATATGATGAATGGACTGCTATGAAATAATTAATCCCATGGTCTTCATGGATCACTTTGACTGTCTGATCAAAAACTAGTTTTCTGAAAGTAAATCGCAACCAAAGCAATTCAGTTTTCTTTATTGCATTAAGGGGACAGTAGACTTTCAAAATTGTGAAATTTGTCCAAAAATTCGACTTTTTTATTTTATTGAATTATGAAACTACGGACGAGTGTGTTGCAAAAGATGGAATGTTGGAATGTGTTGCAAAAAGAATTTTTAATTTCTGTGATTACTTTCCTAGTTATAGGAATTTGTATTTAATTTAGATATTATGTGGTTACTAATACCAATAACTTTAAATGTGTATTTCTCAAAATAAAACTTTTCTTGTCATACGAATATTCAGACTGCTCCGGGCGCATTTCTAATTATCGTATTGCTTTGAAATTTAAGTTTTATATACTTAACTGTATATCAAATAAACCTTATTGTAAAAAATTATGCTTCGTAGCTCATAATTTCTAAATTTCATACTTGAAAAGATGATTTATAGGTATTTTGCGTAATAAAAAGGGTGTTTTCACTATTATTATTTTTTCTCTTTATATTTTCAATGAATGCTTAAAATAAACAATAACTTTCATTGTTAGTTCTATAAGGTATCCTGCAAATAAAAATTACCATATTATATGCAAAAGAAATGCGTATGGAACCTTTTTAATTAGGCCAATTTTTGATATAATTAATAATTCTCAATGCACAAATTATTAATATTTCATCTTTAAATTTTAACCACTTTTACATATCTATGGTACTAATCACGTATTCAAATTTCACGCAAATTCATTCAAAACAAAAAAAGTTACGTTTGAAGGTCCACTGTCCCCTTAAAAATATTGTAATGCATATCCTCACTTAAATTCACCTTTCTTGGGATATTGGCTAAAATGTTCAATTATGCATCTCCATCTTATGCAATATCCATAGAATTAGATTTTGTCTTAGGCATCTTAAGGTCCGAGGCGTCTTTTATATATTCAAAATTTTGCACGGTAAATCTTGAAGATTCATTCTCATGGAGTAGATAGACTGAATAATTTTCAACCCCACTGCAAAAATGTAAAGCAGTTTTACTTTTTAATTTATGCTGCTTTCAGCATTCTTGTCAACTGAGCCTTAGGGGAGCCATTGCTACGCCCTGCAAAGAATGGCTCAGCAATGGCTCCCATGATCCGATGGTGAAAAAGCATAACAGCAGTTAATCTCAACAGTGCTTTCTCCGTTTTTGTAAATTCAGAATGACTGCTGTAATTTACCATTTGAATGCGACAGTATCTTGTTCCATCGAATCACGGGTAGTTTTATTTAATGTTAAAGCTCCAAGTTTTGTGCACGATGGACTACGCTGTTTCAGATGTATATGTATTAGAGTGTCTGTGTTGATATAAATTTTGATGATGCAAATATTTTCGTGATATAAATATTATCAACTAATATATTCGTTATTTATTTTGTATGCAAACAGAAATCATTCCTGACAAATTCATTAACTGACTATATAATATATTATCAAATATAAAACTCAGTAATTCGGGGGGGGTTCTCTTTGAGGCGAAATACGATGATAAAATATGCATTTATAAACACAAAACATTAAATTCACATTATGCCCACCACCGAATCAAAATGCATATCTCAGTAAAAAACTACGGAAATTTAGAGTTAAATTTGTTGTCAACACTTACAGTAGTGTTTTCTTCAATGTGGTGAAACCAAGATATGTCACTGCTTGGTTCATTATAGATGCCGATTTTTGATTATCTTTTTTTTATTTTACAATCCGTACATAAATTTAATTCTACGAAGTTTGAATTAAGATTGAAGCTCATAATTAATACTGAACTGCATTTAAATCCTTTGTTAATAACTGCATTCAGTTAAATTGTCAACTTGGGGAAGAGCCTATTAAATTCTTAGTAAAACTTTTATGTCTCTGAACTTATCGACATTAAAAACAGTTACGAAAGCGCAAAACGCTACTCCGAATTTGAAAATTTTGATATCCGTAAGCAATTTTATTTGAAAAATATTCAGTCGTCTCTGAAATATTTGCTTTAAATTAATATAATTTATTTCATCCATAATTTGTAAGTTTTTATAGCTGTCTATTAATCTAACTTCGCTAAATAGGGAAAAGTACTCGGGTAACACCATATAAGGTTATAAACATTAGTATAGCCATCAAATCGCGTTTATTACGGTAGGGATCAATGGGAATCATCTGTATCAATCCAGTCAGTATCATCAATAAATTGGGTTTAATGGGTCATCATCATCTTCTAAATGACTTGGCAAAGATTCTGGGGGAATGTAAGCTAAAACCAAAGAAAATATGTCAGTAGAACATTATTATAAAACAAATACCAAGAGATAATAAATATATTTGTAGAAATAGATATTTTCACATTATAGAAATTGATATTAGGTTTTTATGTTTAACTATTAGCCTGTAACGGATATAAATCAGAAATAGATAAGAGAGAAATAATATTGTAAAATGGGCAGGTGTATTGTATTGTTTTTAGTAACGTAAAGGTAGAACGTATAAAATAATTGTGCCGTTATCCAAAGGATGTGCCTTTAAAACATTATATACAGTAAAAATTGCTTATAAGAACACCGGTTATAAAAACATATCGCTTAAAAGAACGGAATTATTAGTTCCCGGCCAATTCTCATGTGTAATGATGGATACAAAATCCGGTTATAATAACATCGTTAATAAGAACATATCACTTTTAGTGACTTAAAATTAATTGGTTTCTGGGAAAATATATCGCTTATAAGAACATGTTAATTGTGAACGGAATTTCCAGTTTAGAAAACGGTGAAAAAAATGGAGCATTAGCCAACGAATTAATGGTTCGTCATGCCACGATTTCAAATATATTTAAGAATAGAGAAAAATTAAAAGACGAATTTCAAAAAGATCGGACTAATATTAAGAAACTTCGAAAAAGTCCACATGCTGACATAGAAGAAGCCCTTTTGCAATGGTTTAAGATTCAAGGGAGTGCCAACTTTCCCCTAAGCGGACCGATTTTGCAAGCGAAAGCAAATGAATTTACAAAGCTCTTTAAAAAATATAATTTTGTTTGTTCAGCTTCGTGGATCCACAGATTTCTTGAGAGGCATTCCATTGTGTTCGGGAGAATCAGTGGAGAATCGACGGCCGTGACACCAGGAGTTTCTGATAACAGGCTTAAAACCGTTTGGACCACGTTAAGAGAAGGCTATGAAGACCATGAAATCTTCAACAGTGATGAAACTGGCCTGTTTTATAGGATGCCCCCGGATAGTACATTGCGTTTGAAACACGAACCTTTTAACCATTTTTTGAACGTCATGTTTCAGGTATAAATAGAAATTTTGTGACAATGAATTTGGTATTTCCAGCAGTTTTAAGTTATCTATCGGATATAAAAACCATCGATTACTAGAACCAGTTTTTAAAGTCCCCTGGATGTTCTTATAAACTATTTGTACTGTATATATATATATATATATATACAGTAATCACCGCTTATAGTGATCAGTGGTTATAAGAATCAACCGTTTATAAGAATCAATATCGTGAAAACAAAAACAAATCTATGATTTCCATGTTAAAATTTTCGCGAATCAATCCACCGGTTTTAAGAATCAGTTTACACTCTTCGCTTTCCTTTCATTTTTCAAAAAAAGCCACTTAAACCCTCGAAAGGCACGTAGTTCTTTTTTTTTAAAGAAAGATTGATAAGATGGGATGGAATATAGTCGTAAAATTCATCCTTTTCTTTGTTAGACATAACATAATAGTTTCCCCTTAAACGCTTTAGCACAACACTGTCCTATTAGCTTGACCCAGGGGCATCTCTACCCGTCCAGGTCCGATTTCACTTTTCTCCACTGATAAACAAAAACAGGGACTCTTTTTTTCCCACCTCCCACATCTCGTTGCTGCTTCCTGGACCCCGAAACATAAATCTTCGGCGAAGTGTCCACTAAGTGACATTGGTAGATTCAGCACTTTATCAAACAGTGAAACGTAAGCTAGAAGGTGAATCTTCGTCTGAGACTATTGGTATTGAAAGAGGTATAAACAGCCTCCTGAAAACTTCAATACGTCAAACTACCATAGAAAACTTTTTCTTGCTCCCTTCCTGCAGTTGAAATGTTAAACTGTTAAGCAGGTATGTTGTAACAAATATTGGATTTTTTCTTCTCTTATTATAATCATCTGTATCTACTTATAGGTCTAGAAATTAAGTTGTATTTTTAAAATTATAAACAATAATTTTAATAAAAGATAAGTAACGAAAATTAAAGAGTATTTTATGGTAAATTATCTAATATAGGTATATATAGGTGTGTGTGTGCCTGTCCAAAAACCTAAATTTCGGCTATAAGAATCAACCGCTTATAAGAATCAAAAACAGCAATAACAAACGTGATTCTTATAAACGGAAATCACTGTATATATATTATATATATATATATATATATTCTTATCTTGGGAGGCGTATCGAAATTTCTTAGATCTTTTTTGCGGTAGTGCGGAAAAGTTGTGAACTGCCATTATTAAAAAGTGTGCGGAATCTTAAAATTCTGGGTTGATATTTTCTGTGGCTTCAATGGGCCGAAAGTTCCAAAATTTGGACTTAAAAATGATTAAAATACTAAAATTAATAAATAATCATATATTTCGCTGATCGGTTTATGGTAGTGCTTAAAAGTTACCATTTTTTAACAACAACAACTATAAAAATTTTTAGAATCATAGGTTAATATTTTCTGACGCCTCATCGACATCAAGTTTTGAAAAATGAAGGCAAAATGTTAAATAAATACACGTGACACTTACCTCATTTTAATGCGAACAGGAAATTTATTTTACCTTTCAAACATACAAATGACAAAAGCATTATTGCTTGTAATCAGTTTGGTATCAAATTTTGGCATGTGTTTTCTAGATTCTAGAGCCTCCCTTATAAATGTATCCCTTTTCTGCGGCCCAACTGTTTTTCCGGAGGCTGTAGTGACTAGTTTCATAATCCGCTCAACTACTTGTGTGTGTGAAGGAAATTTAATAAAGTCCCAGCAGTCCATTGGCATACCGTCTTGTATCATCGGAAGTTCTTGAGAACTGATCTCTCTGAAAACTGGAGGCGATGTCACATAACAAGCTTGCCAGTCAATGAGATCTACATAGTCTGTAGCTCCAAAGTTAACAGCAAGAATAACGAATCTGCTAACACAATTTCCATCTGGGCTAATTTCCCTTGCCTTGATAATCCGCCGAGCTGCAAGGGTCGTAATATGGCACCTGTCATTACTTAACATGAGCAAAAGCATGTTTTCTGGAGCCGCAAAGTAAGAGTTGCGAGAAATAACTGGTTCGATTACGTCACGATACTTCTAGAGCCTGTACCGAGATGAACTGATGAAACGCCACAGGTGTCTAGCACCGTCCTTTACGGAATGATGAATCTTAATTCGGAACCATATGGGTGCGTAGACTCTTAGAATTAATACAACCAAAGTTAGCAACTCATTTGATGGGTCTAATGTATAAAACCTCTGTATTCGATTGGCAGTTGTTAGCCAGCGGGCCAAATTCAACGTTCCCGGTTCCCGGTTAGCCAGATCTGAACAATAAATGCCAGAACTAATGACGGTGCAAATGTCTAATAAGTATTTCTGATCTGAACTGAGAGTGATGGGATCAATGTCTGGCAAGTCGCTTTCAATACTATTAAAAGCAACAATTGGAAGCTTTTCGCATCCTTCGAGGTTTCGTCCAATGTCTCCGGTGTAAGATGTGGGGCCAGATAACTTGCTGTCTATGGACTCAAATAGGTGCCGTAATGGCAACTCATTGAAATGAAGTAAGCAGATAATCCATTGGACTGGTCTCTGATATTTCAATTCAAGCCTGCGAATTACACCATTAAACACTCCTGTGTTCTGTACAGTGCCGTCACACCCAATAACAATAAGGTTGCTAAAATCATCCAATAAAGCATTTGTTACGTATTCATAAAGGCTATTAGATATATCAAGACTAGATCCACTTTCAGGTGTAACATGTCCCATGTACGGAGAGCCAGGTTACGATAGAATGCAGTAATGATACAATACAGTCTTCTACAATACAGTAACAATACAATACGATACAATACAGTAACGATACAATACTATACAATACAGTCTTCTACAACTGTTCTCTGAAATTGCTTGTCCTCGAGTGTTTCTGATGTTAAAGTTTTGTCCTGCCGTCCATCAAAATAAAATCCATATAGAGTGGAACGATTTTCATTTTATTTTAAGACTAATTTTTTGTAAATTCTCGATTTTCCCCCCTCCATATTTTACTTTTGCATGTGACGAGGCAGGTATCTGATTCCAATATCAAACCCAAATCTTGTATAACACTCGATGCAATAGCAGACGTGGCTATGTTGGATATACCATATCTTTTACTAACAAGAACAGTGTTATCCAGTATTAAATGCATTTGAACACTCCTTTTCGGCTGCTTAAGAGACTTAATTGCAAGTGTATTGTAAGACGTGTGTTTGGTGCCCATCTTGTCTTTCTCCATACCAAAATGCCTCAAAATTTCCAAAATTCTGTGCTGGTGAGACGGCGGAAGATATTAACCTATAATTCTAAAATTTGTTATAGTTATTGTTGTTAAAAAATAATAACTTTTAAGCCCTACTCTAAACCGATCAACGAAATCTGTGATTATCTATTAATTTTTGTATTTTAATCAATTTTAGTCCAATTTTGGGAACTTTCGGCCCATTGAGGCCACAGAAGATATCAACCCAGAGTTTTAAGATTCCGCAGTTTTTAATGATGGGAGTTCACAACTTTTCCGCACTACCGCAAAACGATCTAAGAAATTCGATATATATATATATATATATATATATATATATATATATATATATATATATATATATATATATATATATATATATATACTCGTACAGTCAATAAATTCGGGGACTTTATTTACTACAACAACGAATACACTTACAAAGTTCTCTGAACATAATCACCTTCAAAATAATGTCCTTCCTCAACTATACAATTCTGCCAGCGTTGATACAGCTTCTGGAAATAGTCCTGGAAACCGTTGCGTGAGAGCTGTCGTAAAGCGGTTGTCGCTGTTGCCATCACTTCTTCGGCATTTGCAAACCCCTTGCCCTTGATGCGATCTTTCAGTTTCGGGAACAGGTAGAAATCGCAAGGATCGAGGTCTGGGGAATACGGGGAATGTGGCAGAATTGTGGTGCCGTGTTTAGCAAGGGCTTGTTGCACCATCAGGGATCGGTGCGCCGGGACATTGTCATGCAACAACATCCACATGTTTGATTTCCAAACGTGTGGACGTTTACCACGGATTGCCACCCGGAGACGACGAAGAACCTGTACATACCATTTGTTGACGATGTTACCTTGTGTTTGGCGCAGCTTGTCCTTTCTGGACCTTGTGCCAATAAACTTCAACCAACCAAACAACCACTGCTCCTACCCGTTGGATGTTTGCCTCCGTTTGTGGGGTCACTGGCCCCCCACTTCGCGGATCATCTGCAACATCGTCTATCTCATTTTTAAACAATCTGTACCATTTTAAAACTTTCGATCTGCAAATAGCTTCGTCTCGATACGCTTTTTGCAGTAACCGTAACGTTTCTGCAGTGGTTTTTTCCTAATTTGTAGCAGAATTTAATGTTGGAATGTTGATCCAAAAAGGACATTTTGCTACATTGACATCATAGGCTGACAGTCTGCAGCCAAATGGTGAGCTGCGTGCCTTAGCAGTTGTGCAAAGCGTCATGGGACGTCTCACGCGTACGCAGATAACCAGACTTGCAAACCACAAACCACATCGGTATTTCGGTTCCCCCACACACCGGGCATGAGGAGGGAGGATAGTCCCCGAACTTATTGACTATACTGGTATATATATATATATATATATATATATATATATATATATATATATATATATATATATATATATAAATATATATATATATATATATATATATATATATATATATAAATATATATATATATATATATATATATATATATATATATATATATATGTGTGTGCATGTTTTGTTTGGTAAAAATCTTAAACATTTCTTCATTAAATTGATTTTTACTTTACTCTCTGATTTGTTGTATGCAGTTAATATATTTTTTCCCTCTTGATACTTGCTTAATTCCTTCTGTGTAAACTAAAATCCAATATTTGTGTGCATTTTTACCTCTTTTCAAAATGATCTTATATCTATCCATTAAACGCTCTACGCATACCTTTTTTAAAAAAGATTGTCTAAGCCACAATTTGTGCATTATATAATAACTTAGGCCGCCATTTAGAGCTAATTTCCCCGAAGATAATCAGGCTTTTAAATTGTCTTATATCTAACTGTTCTAGCTAGATCTCTAATATATTAAGTTTATTACTCTTTTGTTTGGATTATATACCATAGATATTTGATCAAACATGTTCATGTTCTGCAATAAGGTTTTTTTTCCCTTTTATCATTGTTTTCCTGCCATTATTATTTTTCGATTGATATTTTTTTTAAGTACTGGTCATTTTTCCCAAACCTTTTATTCTATGTATTATCTATTTATAAGTTCAGCAAAATTGTACACATTGATACAATATTTCTACAATAGAATAGCCAAAACACAAATTTCGTTAAGTGCAGCTTTAAAAATATCCGGATATTTTTAATGCTATACTTTTGATTAATTACCATTCAGCGATTATTTTTTAATTCGCGCCCCTTTTGGAGAAAGCCCGTTGAAAATATTTTATCAACTAGTCATCTTTAGAACAAAAATAAAATGATAGGTTACTAGATGGGGAAATAAATCTCCCAAAAATGTGATTAAAAAATGGATGTTGACAAATTTTAACTGGAGCCATTTTAAGCATATTTTAGGAATTTACAATTTTATACGAAAGATAAACAATTTAGACGAAATTTTTTTAGAATTATAGGTTGATATCTTCTGCCACCTCATCGACACCAAATTTTGGAAAATGAAGGCAAAATTTTAAATAAATACACGTCACACTTACTTCACTTTAATGCGAACAGAAAATTTATTTTACCTTTCAAACATACAAATGACAAAAGCATTCCTGAAGATAATTTAACTTTTACTTTCACTTTTCCTATCTGTCAGTATTTTTGATCAAAGCCGTGGAAACTTACTGGAGATCTCTTGAAGAGGAAAAATCTAAAGTTCACTGCGATTCCCCTTGGAGTAACGGTATGGGAAACAAGGATGTTACGATCGTAACATTCGATCACGTTCGATCACATTTGTCACGTTCGATCCATTGCCCAAAGAAATTGCGATAACCATGGTCCATTTTTCAACAAGATAATGCAACAGCTCTCACGTCCTTGGTTTGTCAGGACTGTTCTCTATCTGTTACCATTATTTTTTTTCTCCAGACCTTTCCCGAAAAGAGCTGTACCAGTTAAACCATGCCCTCCGACAATCAAGCCGTTGTTGTAAACTTTAGCAATAATTAAATAATCCATGGCCAATTCTTCATCAAAAGTCACGATCTATTCCATTGCCCAACGAAATTGCGATAGCCATGGTCCATTTTTCAACAAGATAATGCAACAGCTCTCACATCCTTGGTTTGTCAGGACTGTTCTCTATCTGTTACCATTATTTTTTTGTCTCCAGACCTTTCCCGAAAAGAGCTGTACCAGTTAATCCATGCCCTCCGACAATCAAGCCGTTGTTGTAAACTTTAGCAATAATTAAATAATCCATGGCCAATTCTTCATCAAAAGTCACGATCTATTCCATTGCCCAACGAAATTGCGATAGCCATGGTCCATTTTTCAACAAGATAATGCAACAGCTCTCACATCCTTGGTTTGTCAGGACTGTTCTCTATCTGTTACCATTATTTTTTTGTCTCCAAACCTTTCCCGAAAAGAGATGTACCAGTTAAACCATGCCCTCCGACAATCAAGCCGTTGTTGCAAACTTTAGCCATAATTAAATAATTCATGGCCAATTCTTCATCAAAATGTCATCCGAGAACTGAGAGGCCCGATATCGCTCAGAATATCCCACTGCATCGCTCTCAAAGAGAACTTTCAATGAAATTAATTATCCCTTGCTGTTGACATTTCCCGAAAAAAAAACTATGTGCTCAAAACCAGAATACAAATATTCCTGCTTGAAAGTTGAATTATCATATCTCCTTTGCGTGATCACTTTGCATTAAATTTTCATTCGAAATGATATGATCTTTGGAGTGGTTATTTTGCATATATTTTTTTTTCGCAAAATGTATTTGAAAGAACTTTTTCTCGATGGCATGAGTATAATTAAAAGATTGTCATATCCGAGCAAAAACCTCGTAAAGCTTTTAATATGTTTATTTATTTTTACATTTACTCACGCACGACAATATGCATGAATAGTAACAAAGAGACACCACAAGTAGTTTTTGTAACCAAAATAAAGTAATTTTAATTCAAAACTGCACTTATTTCTAAATATACTACGGATTTTTCAAAATAACGAAGTACAATTTTCAAAATATTACCATGGATACAATATTTAAAATTTTTCTGTTATTGCTTTCTAAAACCTTTGTTTGTCGTTTTTAACGCTATAAATATGTCCATTAACTACACTCTAATCGATTAATGTGATTTATATACAATAGAAAACATTCTCTTTACATTTTCAAAAGATTTATTTCCAATACATTTATGTTAATAATTGCCAATCATTCTCAATACATTTTTGTTTATAATCCTGTAAAAAACAGATTTAGCTTAAATAATCACTCTTCAATCTATGAAATCGAATGAATCTCGAAGTAATCTTTACCGGGATCACTGAAGAAAGAGAGCTGCTTAATAAAATAGTTAATCAATTAGCATGGCAACTTTGGCAGCTCTATAATGGCAACTTGCTCCCGTAATCTGCCTTTCCCTATAATACTTTATTTATGCCCACAGCACTTTCACAAAAGGAAAAGTAATAAATCGGATTTCACGACAGGATATACAAAATAAGGGGATAGAAAAACTAAGGTATAATCAAAAATAAAGTGTGCAGGGATTAATGCAGCATTTCCATGATTTACTGCAGAGGTTTCACGGTATTTCATTTTACTTCCCTCAAGGACCTGCTTTGTAGCCAATTTTTTCGTAGACACAGCCTCTAACCGAGATGTATTGAACCTCAGATGTAGAAATCTAGTGTTTTAGAACTATACATATTATGAGCTATGTAAGGTATACATAAGATTCGATTCACAAGAATCGAACTTTTGAGTGAATGAATTAAAGAAGCTGCTTGAGATATGTTAATTTCGGCATACTCGCTTGGTATAAATACCATGCAGCTTGATTAATGAAAAAGGTTGATAAGGTTGGAAGAAGGTTGTTAAAGTTGATAGATAAGCGAGTTAAGGGAGCTACGAGGAAAGCAGCTCCTGGTGTTAACCGGCGCTTGTGATTAGCAGGCCCAAATTTTACGTGGCAGAACTGCTGGTTTGACTCTCTGCTGGTTTGTGAGTATTGCAATGTGTATTTCTATTGAATGTTAATATATATTCCGTACAAGTAGTACGTATGCTTATTGCTGCAAAAGCAAATTCTATATGTGCAACGAATTAAATAAACATTGTTTCATGTATAAACTGTGTTTGTATCAAATTCATTTAGAGTGCCACTTCAAATTATATACACCCAAGTCTGGGTAGAAGTGAGCTATACTCTATAGCTACACTGCTGGCCACTGTAAATGCAACACCCTGAAGGAAACATGCAAATAACATGAAATTTACAACATGCATTAGCGGAGGTGAGATATGCATTTGATTAGATTTTCAGCGCGGACGCACATCACGCGCGCCTGTGGCGCCACTTCAAAGCGCTATTTAAGGCTTGGAGATTTCGACGATTTCAAGTTCGGCAATTGTGTTTTTCTTGTGGTTTTTTTCAAATTGAACAAATTGACAGGCAAATTGTGCGCATGGCAGTGACGGATCGCTCAGTCACATCACGAACCATAGCACAACACATGCAGTCTGTAACGCATCATCCAGTGTCTGCGCGTACCATTCGACGCCGTTTACAGCAGAGTGGTCTGTCTGCAAGACGTCCATTGCTTTGTCTACCCTTGACGCACAACCACAGACGTCTCCGCCGCCAATGGTGCGATGACAGAAGGATGTGGACGGCAGAATGAAATGAACTTGTCTTTACTGACGAGTCACGCTTCTGTCTGCAACACCACGATGGTCGCATTCGAGTCTGGAGACACCGTGAAGAGAGGATGCTGAACAGCTGCGTTATGCACCGCCACACTGGTCCTGCACCGGGTATTATGGTATGGGGCGGTATCGGTTATCACTCTCGCACACCTCTAGTACGCATTGCCGGTACTTTAAACAGCCAGCGCTAAATCTCCGAGGTGTTGAAGCCAGTTGTCCTTCCTTACCTTCAGGGCTTGCCCACAGCCATATTTCAACAGGATAATGCGCGACCACACGTGGCACGCATTGTCCAACGGTTCTTCGTCAATCGCCAGATTGAATTGCTTCCCTGGCCGCCTCGCTCTCCGGATCTTTCGCCGATAGAAAACATGTGGTCCATGGTTGCTCTACGATTGACCCAGATTCCATCCCCAGCTGCCACAGCAGAACATCTTTGGCAACGTGTGGAAGCTGCTTGGTCTGCTGTACCCCAAGAACTCATCCAAAGTCTCTTTGAATCAATGCCGAGGCGTGTGGTAGCGGGGATCGCCAACAATGGCGGCTACTCTGGCTACTGATATTGGCAGGAACCACATTTTACAGAAGTCTATAAATTTAATCATTTGATACTTGGTCAACATGTTATCTACAAAATAAATTTTGTTGTGATATCTCTTGTCTTTCTTGGTGTTGCAATTTGGGTGGCCAGCAGTGTATAATAATAAAATACCAAATTAATAAGAAATAATTTTTAAAGATTAACTTCATAACAACAAGCTCCGAGTTATGCATTCAATTTAATGTCATAAATACGGTCACTCGATAATCTGAATTGAAACTAAAGCAAACCCTGTTTAGAAATCCTGTTACAGGGTCTGATTCACAATCTCGGCAAAGGCCTTGAGAGAAAATGGCCACGGCGATAATCTGAGAGAAATCTACGGTATTTAGCTAGTTGGGTCTCAGTGCAATTCCGAGAAATCGGTGTAGAAGAAAGGATTACTTATAACCCTAATCATTAGAAGCAGGATGCTCTCCTAACGCAAGAAAAGTCATTTACTACAGTCTTAGAAAATCAGGAAGTGGAATTCTGGGTAAAATAAATGGCTACTATTAACGATGACTATATATTACTAGTAGGTAAGCCGTCATTTTGACGTCATAATGGAAAAATTTTATGAAAGTTAAAAAATATCCCGAATTATCTAAAATATTGCATTTAATCCACACCTTGTAAAAGCAATCCCTTTCATTATTTTTTATTTATTTAGTTTTTCATGCGATTGGAGTAGTAGACTGCCATCCATCCCGTCATTTTGAAGTCATAATACTAAAAATGACGTCATAATGGAAAAAGTGTATGAAAGTTAAAAAATATCCCGAATTATCTAACAATATTACATTTAATCCACACCTTGTAAAAGCAAACCCATCATTATTTTTTATTTATTTAGTTTTTCATGCGATTGGAGTAGTAGACTGCCATCCATTTTTTTTACAGTTCACTACGCGATTCATTCACATTCAAGTTTGTTTACTTTCAAAATTCATTGCAAAAGTAAACAGATTTTTTAAAAACTGTTAAATATACGGCTGAAAACATGCAATTTTTTTTTTAGTTCTGAATGTTTTATAGAAAAATAGGCTGAACAAACGTGATTTGATGGAGAAGATATTTGTTTTTAGGTAAGAAAAAATTCTGATCCACATCTGAAATTGAAATTAAGCCTAACTGGCGGTTTGTTTACTGAGGGCTTCAATTGAAAGATGAGTACAGCCCGGAAGTGTCATACAGAGACAACGGCTATTATATATAGGATTATCTATTATAAGGGATGTGTTACATATAAAACTTTCAAATGCTTTAGTTTATAAAGTTTATTATTACTATCTTCTCAAAATCACCAGTGAAAAGGAGTTCTTAGTCATTTGCATCAAGAACATAGAAAATAATTTTGGCTTGCTTCGTATGCAGTGTTATCTTTGTGCATAGGTAGTAAAGTCATTTGCATCAAGAACATAGAAAATAATTTTGGCTTGCTTTGTATGCAGTGTTATCTTTGTGCATGCGTAGTAAAGTCATTTGCATCAAGAACATAGAAAATAATTTTGGCTTGCTTCGTATGCAGTGTTATCTTTGTGCATACGTAGTAAAGGCATTTCGTATTGTTCCTTGAAAACAGAACTAGTGAAATCAAGAAAATATATTTTAAAGATTAACTCCTAAGATAACACATTCCTTTCCTTTATGTGATGTACGTTAACCAAACGTCCATAAAATATTAAAGTAGTAAAAAATAATGAACGAGGGCTGAAGGAAAAATTATCGTTCCTCATAATTCTTTCAAAAAAAGGCGTTTCGTATAGTTCCTTGCAAAAAAGAACTATTCAAAGCAAGAAAAATATTTTAGAGATTAACTCCTAAAATAAAACATGCCTTTTCTTTATGTGACGTATGTTAATCAAACGTCCATAAAATATAATTTCAAGATAAAAAGAGCTTTTTATATACCATGCTTTTAAATTTTCTGTTGAATCATATAAACTTGACAATTCTATGTATTAATAAATACTTTTTAAATGTTTTTTGATGAATTATCCCATCAACTTGAAAGAAAATGAAGTTAATTGGAAGTTAACTTGCGTTTAACTTTTCGTTCTCGTCCCGGTCAATAGATGGCTGCACCAGTCTACAAGACAAAATTAACTAAAAATAACTGAAAATTAATTTAATTCTGCTTAAAGATGGCTATAAGTATTAAAATAATGCATTGTCGTCGTGTTCTGAGCTATTCTAAAAGTTTCAAATATCTAGCTAGTCGGGAAGTTAGTTAAAAATCGATTGCAAGATTTGTACGGGACAAACACACAAACATACAAACAAACAAGAAAGCGAGTTAATAAAAACATAGTAATAATTAAACTAGTAAAAAATAATGAATGAGGACTGAAGGAAAAATTATCGTTCATCATTATTCTTTTAAAAAAGGCATTTCATATTGTTCTTTGCAAAAAAGACCTATCCAAAGCAAGAAAAAATATTTTAGAGATTAACTCCTAAAATAAAACATACCTTTCCTTTATGTGACGTATGTTAATCAAACGTCCATAAAATATTAAATTAGTAAAAAATAATGAACGAGGACTGAAGGAAAAATTATTCTTCATCATTATTCTTTTTAAGATATAATGATATTATTCTTGCTGTTATTTGTTGAGTCTATTATCATTATACGTTATTTACAGATCAATAAACTCTTTGTTTTAAATTGATAATAACTATGCTATTCAGGGGAAAAGTCTACTCACCTGACCTTGTTTCTGCCTTACCTATGTTCGTCTATGGATTCTCTTCACGAAACAAGAATATTCCAGTACCTCTCCGTATAGTTTATATTCAGAGGTTTATCTGCAACAGTATGTTTAAGATGATTTGTATTTATTCGTGAAGTTAGGAGTATATTTTACTCACTTGTGAGGCACCTACCTGGACTTTCTTTTGTTGGCATTCTTGGGCCGATCCATGTGTAATATAGCTAATCTCTGCTTTTATGCCCAGTTTAACTACCTTCAGTTTTGTGTAAGCTATTCGACTCTTTCTGGAATTCTGTTTTGAAGCTTTAGAATGCAAAAGATGTCGGTAATGCCTGAAAATAAGCTTATTTTTCAAATTGCTTACGGAGCTTATTTTGCGTTATCGTCTGATAAGTATAACTTTGATTATTATATCTACCTTAACCCATTAACAGCTGGTGTTGCGTTGACGCAACGGTCAAATTAAATGCGTATAAAAATTTAGCTATCAAATGATTTTTATATTAACAGTGGTTTTTGAGTAGGGTTAATAATCGAATTGAAACATATTTGCCTTGAACTGTTCTTTTAATTTAATAACGAGTTCCTAACTTTGACAGTTAGTTAAGCATTTTTTGAACGAGAAATTTCTCCTGGTCTTTTTCACAGGAGAAATATAGGGAGACAAACGTGAGCTTTAGGGGTGATCTATTTTTAGTTAAGGTCAAAGTTTATCAGAACATTCCATCAATCGGTTGCTTTTGTTTGGGTGGGGGAGGAAGAAAAAACAGGTGTTGCGTTGGCGCAACGTCAGCGGGATAAGGGTAGTTTCCTTATTCAAATGTGGCGTTCAACTCCGTAGAACTTTCCAACGTTCTGTGCTTATAGAAATGCCTAAAACTAGATACTTTACGTTTAAAGAAGTTCTTCACAGAATTTTCGACGAAGATTCAGATAGTGATGACGAGAATGAAATTGATATTGTTGTTATTCTACCAGAGACAGCAGAGGCTAGTGATGAAGAAGAAGGAAATGATAATATTTTGAATAGTGACAATGATGATTTACCATGCGATACTGCTGTCGAAATTGAAGTGTGAGTAAAAAAGAAGTTTTTGCCTCCTAAAAACAGTACAAGTCTTTCGAAAAAATTTAAAAAAAACAAAAATTGAAGATTTGAAATGGATAAAGAAGGGACCATTGAATATGTCTCAGCCGAAAAATGAAAAAAAAAACATCAGATCGGAACTATGAAAAGTATAATACGAGATAAAACTAGTGCAGAGATTTTTCATCTTCTCTTTGGCTCAGAGGTTTTTTCCTTTCTCGTCGAATAGACAAACTCCTGTGCCCAACAAAAGAAGCACCCCCCATTTTTTAGCATCTGAAGCCTACATGAGACGGTTCATTGGAATATTGTTGCCGATGGGATATTATTCTTTACCACAGGAAGAAATTTACTGATCTCTTGATAAGGACATTCAGCATACAAAAGCCAGTACGTGGAGAATGTGGACATTTTATTGTCAAGTCCGAAGACAGCAGAAGACTGCGTAGTAAACAATGCCATAGCCAGACAATTTATCCATGCAAAGTTTGCCACGTTACTCTACATCGTGATTGTAGTGAAACTTTTCATGATTGAAACTGTTTTCTGGAAATAATCAGTAATTTTGTAAAGGAAAAATAAGTTGAATCTTTATAATAAATTAACTACCTGTAAAGTGATCATTTTCATCCTAAAGTGTAACAAAGTTAAAAAAAATTCCCAGTGCTCAAATCAAAGAAAACCTTGCAGAAGTTCAGTTGAACTCACTTAATGTCAATACTCTTATTCCGCTGACGTTGCGCGAACGCAACACACGATTTTTCGAAAATTAAGACCAGTTTTGTTATTTTCCCCATAAATTAATGTTGTGTATGTTCAAATGAATAGCCATTATTATTTTTATAAAAAAGAATTCACCCCTTATAGTTTTGGCGGTTAATGGGTTAAGGATGTTGGGTACTAACTCTAGTGGATTCACTCGCCAAAATGTTAACCTATGGAGAAAATGTGTTCAAGGATTGCCGACCTGGTTTTGATGATTTTTTAAAAAATTGCACTCCGTAATAGAGAAAGAAATTTTACACCTTGGAGTATTTTTCGTTTTAAAAAATGCAAATGATATTTTAAAATTTAGATTATTCGGGGGGAATCTGTTCAAGTGTGTCTTAAACGCTCCTTGATACCTTTGGTGGATGAAATTTATAAAAATGAATCATGTTGCAAGGTGCATAAAAGTTAAGGCTATCTGAAAATACCATTTTTATTGGATTATCAGCATTTATGTAGCTGTAAATGGTAGACAAACTTTCTCCATATGTTAACATTGAGGTGAACGAAACCAATAGGGTTAGTAAACAGCAGCCTTAATCAATGAGTCATAAAATGTCATTTAGAGTAATGCCTGGATTAATGTCTTACGTTAGGTAGCATTCTCACTATTTCCTTTTTAAATACAGTCGAACCTCTGTATATCGAACTTCCCTATATCGAAATTTTCTATATATCGAACTCTTAGCAAATCTCCATGTTCATTACATAGAAAAACTGTTTCTATATATCGAAAAAATCTCTATCGAAATTTTTTTCACGACATATTGGGAGATTTTATTCCACTTTAGAATGAAATCTCCCAATTTTTGGGGTTTGAAACAATACTTCGTGGACCCCTGATGAAGTTTTTAATGGACTGAATAAATGAGAGCATTTCTTTGATGAACTTTCCGCAAAACTGGCTGTTCAGTAAGATATTCGTAGTTTTTTTTAAAACTGTGTAACTGTGATCACTGTAACCGCTGTCTGCATTATTATTTTTTAAGGTATATAGTACTCAATAAATCTTTCACATTAATTCATTTTCTAATTATTAACTTACATTTAATGTTATTCGTATATAAATTGGAAATGGAGTTTCGTATACGAAAATTAGCTTTAATTTTAATGTTTTAGGAGAATTATGATAAAACTAAGATCAATTCTATATATCAAAATTTCTATATATCGAATTTTTTTCCGGCATTTTGCTACTTCGATATATCGAGGTTCGACTGTATTTCATTTTTTAGCTTCCACGTGTTTCTTTAGGATAGATATTCTAAACACATATCTCACTTCAAAAAATAAATTTTTTAAAAAATAATTAGAAGCAAAACTTTAATTAATCTATCAAATATTTTCCTTTTAGTTGTAATTTCATCCTATCTCTGATTGCAAATGAATGCCAGCACCATAGCCTTTCGGCCACTGTCCGAACTATCTTCTGGTTTGAGGCACGCATGTTTGTAGTTCATGGCAATCGCCTTTAAACACAGGTTCAGATCCGTTTTGCCCTTGTGTTGTAATAGATTGCATAAGTATTAAAGAAAATTTAACTAACTTATTTCTGGTAGATGAGTATGATTTATGGCCGCACTATATATCTATATGTATATTTTTTCAACTTAGATCCAACATTAAGTCAGAAAAGATTTCTTTTCACACTAAAAGAAATTACTACTATAAAATCAATACAAGATAACCTTCTTTTCCATCAAAAAGAGATGAAATGTGTTTATTTCGTAACTCAATTTTTATGATGAATAGTGTTTGGTCGAATATCGAATGTGTTATGCCGTTATCCGTTATATTTAGAAATTCCTCGACTATTGCATAAAATCTTTCCAGTTCTTGGAGAATATCCAATATTCAAGGTAACTTAAGAAAATATTTTATTCAAAAAATACGCTCTAAGTTGTACTACATCTTGAATATTGAAGAATAATATTTTCGCATTTAGTTATGAATGGAAAGGAAGGAAAGAAAAATCTAGAAATCAATCAATGTAGCTTATCATATTTACTTATATCGCTCTTCAGCAATTCTGAAATCAAATCCTTATGCAGCATGAAACCCGTATAAAACTGCATGTACAAAAAAGTGTCTGGAATCTCAATCCAGACTTTATATAACGTTCCTTGGTGTTATTGTAACTGTCAAAATAAATGATTCACTATGGCATTTTTAAATATGGCATAGTGAATACAAATATGGCATAGTCAATACCCCCTTTAAATTCTTTTAATTATTCTACCCTCTCTAAAAAATCCTTTTCATATATATATATATATATATATATATATATATATATATATATATATATATATATATATATATATATACATATATATATACATACATATATATATATACATACATATATATATATATATACATACATATATATATATATACATACATATATATATATATATATACATACATATATATATATATACATACATATATATATATATATACATACATATATATATATACATACATATATATATATATATACATATATATATATATATATATATATATATATATATATATATATATATATATATATGAGTCCATTTAAAAGACCAAAACCTGATGAGTTGACTCTATCGACAAGTTGCAACATGCATTTGATAGAAGTTTAAGAAATTGAGTTGAAACTCCCTATGTGTGCGTGAGAATATCAATCTTTAAAGTGGTATAACAAAAGTGATAGACACTTTAAAAAGGAGGGCTTTTTTACGGCGTTATATAAAATGTAAATATGGCTTTTAGCTATAAAATGCATCAACAAAAACACTATTCTGCGCGTAAAAATGAATATACAGCACACTGTATGCACAGCCTAAATGCACATTAATATGTATAGTGTGAAATATATAGAATAGTTTTTAAGTAGGATATCTAAAATCAAAGTGCTAGGCTCATGTTTGTTGGAAATTTACTTTAGCACTACAAAATCTTATACTATGCACTTATAAAAGCGGCATGATTATTCGACACTAATTCTCTTTGACTATATTTAATTAAGTATATAATTATACCGAGTTCAAAGAGTCTTATTTCACGTAAAATCCTTTCTAAATCTAGTTAAAAATTTCTAAGTACATTTGCATGTCGGTAAATTTAAATGCATTAAAATGCGATGGAAATTAAAATTAGAATGAAGCAAGAAGAAATATTTTGTGTCTGGAATCATGTAATTTAAAATTCTATAAAAGCCGTCTTCGTTTACATATTTAATTCGGGGAATTTTAAAGTTTAGATAGAAATTATACTGCATCAACAGTGTGAGGTTTAAGTGAAATTAGTGTTATACGTTCAATAATAGGTTAATTTTTATTTACATAATGATTTTTTAAGCGTTATAATATGTAAAGCTATCATTACTTTGTTGTTTAGTTTCTTCCCTATTTCGGAATTCGAATCTAGTGTACCAAGTTGTCACTGAACACTTAACCCTTTGAGGGGCTCCGTTTGCACAGTGCAAACACCTAAATCTAGTCTTTTTTTCACTTACATTCAATGTATTCTACTTAAATGAGCGGAAAAAAATGTTAGTACTGCCATCTGTTATCAGTTTAAAGAAGTAAAAACATCTTGCAACCTTTAGTTGGAAAAATGTTGAAGGATCTTTAGGTTAAAAAAAAAGTCGGTAAAGAAATCTGCACCCTGCAAACTGTGGAGTTTGTTGCCCCTGAAAGGGTTAAACAATGTTTTTCAGTATTTACACACTTTAAAGGCTCGGCCACACAGAAAGCGGTCTGTCGCGGCGGAAAGCGATCTCTTCCCGCGGCGGGCGAGCGGTCTAGCTGCATTACGCTGTGTTGCATCATCTTGGTCAGACAGAACACAGTCCACTGCCTCTCAGCATCTGTCGTGTCGTCAAGCGATCCGGTAGTTTACAGATTTGTCGCGCGACCGCTCTTACCGCCTTTGGTTAAAAGGAGTGATCAAACGGAAAATTTTCTTGAAACTGTTCGTAAATACACGTATTTGTTTGAGAGTTCACACGAATATTATAAAAATATTTTAACCTCTAGCACCCTTGGGGTGGGGGATGACATGTGAAAATAATCTAAAACGACTGAAATTAGTGTCAAATCCATAGTTTTCGGGGTCTCTGATATGAATAGTGACACTCCCGATGCCGTTTAAGTCCAAGTTCAGTCCCCATCGGCATGGGGGATGAGAAGGGGGAAAATAAAATGACCTCGATAAACCGAGATGTCCCAAATACCCGGGCAACGCCGGACAGACGACTAGTTATTGATAAAAAATTAAATTACATTTAATTTTTTGTTGCGTTGCTTCTTCTGTCAAAGTAATCAGCAAAACGTTCCCGAATTTGAATTGCAGCATTGGCCGACCTTCGATTTGTTAACATTTAGATTACGGAGTAATATATTTCGATTCTCTCTTTAGAACGGAAAATTTCGTACCTCCTTTGTAAGAACGGCCATTAAGAGGGCACACATATATATAACATGTTTTGAAGCACCACATCCATTCTTTACGATAAAATCCAGTCTGCAGCGTTGTGGTGAGGCACTTCAATACTTAAGAAATACACCACAATCATTTTCCAGAAGTTTACTACTTCAGTTCACGGTGAAACCACTCTCCACTTTAACACAGAGCCTGGCGCTTGCCATCTCAAGACACGGAACCCTTTACTGCGTGTCCATCATAATCGATTGCATTGCCCGGTCTGCTTATTCTTTTCCCGCTACCTCGAAATAACGCGCGCTAAATTCGCATCTAGATTGTTCGAGAACAAATTAAGCTGAGCTCACCAATTTCCAACGCAGTCCTTTCCGGCCAATTTCTTCAAAGTTGCTCAGTTCTATTAATAGCTTCTCGCGGCGTTCCCGATTCGACTCTCTTGTTTGTTTCGCATTAATCTATGAAATGTGAATAATAGTGACGTTTGACACCTTAAAAATCAGATCTGCTCTGAAAGCCCCCTTTAAATTTTTTTAATTATTCTACCCTCTCTAAAAAATCATTTACACACACACACACACACATATATATATAGAAATATATATATATATATATATATATATATATATATATATATATATATATATATATATATATATATATATATTCATTCTTGGGCCCGTATTCTTGGGATACATGCTATTCCACGCCGTAAGGAAAAGGTTTTCCAGCTTCCACAAATGCGCGTATAGGCCCACACTCTTCTTCAGTTTCTGCGGCTGTCTATTCTCTGTTATTATTATTTGATGTAACGTAATTGGGCAAACAGCAAGCTGTTTTTATGATATAATCCGCATTTTCAACATCTGCTTCTATAACTCTTAAAAATCCCTAGGAGAAAGCGACCAGACTGGACGGCTCACACAAAGGTATCGCGTCCTAAGTGGCGTCGCGAGTTATAATTTTGGCAGCGCGCGAAACCCAGTAGCAGTAAACAGTTAAACAGAAAAGTACGAAAATGCGTTTTTTTTTTTTTTTTGGAAAAAAGTAGAGTTAAGCAAACGATAAGTAATCCTGCGTTAATAACCCGCGGTAGTTTCGTTAGAAGAGACTACAGTTTAAGGTTTACAGTTTGAGAAACATTTCTTTTACTGTATGTTAATATGTTTTTGGATAATGTCCAATCGTCTGCCGCATTAGAAAGAAAAAAAATGTCAGTTTATTTCGTTGTTATGCACGTGACGCAAAATTAGTTTAAAGTATCACAAAAAGAATAGAAATTTCGTGATTGGCATTAAATAAATTAAATTCTAAAAATGAATTTTAAAAATTCACCAAAAATCAGAAAATGGAGGTAAAGATTTGATAAAAATTTCATTTTAAAGGAATTTTTATGATCTTTCTCGTGATATAAAATTTATAACCCTCAAATTATTATTTTAAATGCAAACTTAAAAAAGTTGCAAAAATAGCTTTAAAATTTAATTTTAAAAAATCTAATAAGAATTTTTTTTAATCGTTCTTAGTGCACCCCTGCACTATGAGAAGAATCGCAATGCAAAATGTCAGCCCTTTAGGTCCAACGGTTAGGTCTGTGCTTTATTTGTCAGTCAGTCAGTCAGTCAATCAATCAGTCAATCAGTTACGGAACTGTTTTATATATAGACTACTCGTAATGCAAAAATAATTTCGTTTTGTAAGAATTAAATCTGAATTCCTTCTACGCGAATTCAAATTTTTTGATTGTTAAAAATGTGACAATTCTTATGCATGTCAGTTTTTAGTAATAAGTTTATTCATTTAAAGTGGGATTACGTTCCTCCATAACGGTCCTACGGAAAGCAAAATTTCAGACGCTAAAACCGTCCGTCCATCCGTCCTCGCGAGTTATAATTTTGGCAGCCTGTCAAACCCAATCTGCATCGCTTCGACAAGCAGTAAACAGTTAAACAGAAAAGCACCAAAATGCGTTAAAATTTTGACATACATATATGTATATATATACATACGTACATATATACATAACACATACATATACACATACAAAAGAGGTAAGCAACGATAAGTAATCCTACGTTAATAACCCGCGGTAGTTTCGTTAGAAGAGACTACCTGAAATATTTTTTATTAGTTACATTATTTTCCGAAAATTCTCGTTTTTAACTGAATGAAATACTACATAAAAAGTATCCTTAACTCAATTTTGAAAAAAGAAATGGAGATTGATTTTTAATCCTACAACACTCATATCAACGACCTATTACCCGGGAGCTGTATTTCAACCTTTTCATTAAGGCCCTCGAGATTAGTATCTTGACCGCTGACACACCCTGTCGCGTGATGAATTCGCATTTGAAATTCAATTAATTCCATCTCCCTTCCCTCCATTTGTGGCCGATTTACAAGATGTTGGCTCTTTACGGCAGATTTTTGGCCACCCATATATGCTTTACAACTTTTTCTCCTCCCGAAAATGTTGACCTTTTTCCTTCATGAATATTTTATTATATGCTGCTTAACGGACCCTCGTCATTCTTTTCAACAGTCTAGCTCCACAATAACGACTTCCTTCCAGGAGCATGGATAGACCCCTCGAATCTGGATTTCAAATCCTTCATCTTGATACCATGACCAACCCGACAATGAAATCTTTTGACAATGAAATCTTTTGACTTTCTAACGGCCATTCTAAATTTATTATTATAATATGAGTCAAAAATATTTCTTGGCTAATAAACGGTTTTTTAAAATATTTTATGCAGCCTTGGAGTAATACGACTTGTAAGGTATACATAAGATTCGATTCACAAGAATCGAACTTTTGAGTGAATGAATTAAAGAAGCTGCTTGAGATATGCTAATTTCGGCATACGCGCTTGGTATAAATACCAAGCAGCTTGATTAAAAAAAGAGGTTGTTAAGGTTGATAGATAAGCGAGGGGAGCTACAATGTAAGCAGCTCCAGGTGCTGTTCTGCGCTAGTGCTTAGGGGGCCCAAAGTTTACGTGGCAGAACTGCTGGTTTGACTCTCTGCTGGTTTGTGAGTATTTTGCAAAGTGTATTTCTATTAAATGTTAATATATATATTCCGTACAAGTAGTACGTATGCTTAAGGTTGTAAAAGCAAATTCTATATGTGCAACGAATTCAATAAACATTGTTTCATGTATAAACTGTGTTTCTATCAAATTCATTTAGAGTGCCACTTCAAATTATATGCACCCAAGTCTGGGTAGAAGTGAGAAATTCTCTACAGACTGTTGAACTGTCAAAAAAATCGATTTTTTTTAAGAAAATACACATGAAACACTAACCTTTTCTGAGTATTTTAAGACAATCCGATTGAAAAAATTCCCATAATTACGGAAGTTATGAATAAAAACGTGTCAGATGTTTACTGTAAACGGATTTAAAGGGCAATACTTCAAAGGGATTTATCTCAAAATGTGTTTTTTTCGCATAATGCACTTGTTATCTCTAGAACTATTTCATATTTTTGCATGAAATTTTCACAGATGGTACATATTATCATTTGCTTGAAACTGAACCAAAATTTGTTTACAGATCTCTGGGGAATACATTTTTCATGCATAGAAAAAATTTAATTTATTAAGAAAAAAAATGCATTATTTTCAGTTTCGTAGTAAAAGTAGAAATATACCTTAAATATATTCAAATTTAGGTTCAAAATAAACTTTAGTTTCTGCAGTACGTGTTAAAAGCAGAAATTTTGTCTTAAACTCAATTTTTTTGGAGTATTTCTGTGCGTTAGCTTTGATATCACTTTTGTCCAAAGCAAACTGATTATTATTTACGACTATCTAACACAAATTATTTTAACTATCAAACAAGAAACAGGTATATATTCATAAATCAAACATTGTTCTATTTATACAAAAAAAATTATGATTTTAATACGATCTTATACTTTTCTAGATATAGAATGTCGAAAGTGACACAATTTTTTTACTTTTTCGACTTTTAACGACTTTTAACAGGTATGACCCCTTAATTATACAATTTTCATCTACCCAAACTGTATAGTGGCTGGCTGTTGTTTCTTATGCCACTTGGTCGACAGCAACATGAGATGTCGGCCTAAGTCCCGAGGTTAAGTCCCGAAGGCTGTGGGCGATGAAGGTGCGGTTCCTGTTTTGACTGACACCACAAGGGTCTAAGTCGGACTTAGCCAAAGGACCAGTTCCGTAATTTTTCCTAAGGCCCGAGGCTAATTCCCGAAGGCTGTGGGCGATGAAGGTGCGATTCCTGTTTTGACTGGCACCACAAGGGTCGAAGTCGGACCTAGCCAAAGGACCAGTTCCGTAATTTTGAACCGAGCCAAGTGCCGAGACCAGAACACTTGACCCCACACCTCCAGCGGCAATTTTTAGAACTTGGAGAACATTGCAGCCACGACAGATTTTACGTGCAGATTTTAGTGACTTTCAGATCACTAGCCCGCTGCCCTTGCCACCTGGGCCACTGCGTCCTTGCGTGGTAAACTAAGGTTTTGACCAAATGAGCCTAAATCCCGTCTAAGATATGAATGTTTCTAGGCAGGTCCTTCATGTATGGAGTTTTCGGGTTCTTTTTCTGGGTGCTTCTATGATGACGTAGCCCAACGGTTCTCAACCTTTTCAATCCCACAATCCCACCCCAAACGTAAGAAAAGTAAAATGAACATTCTGCGATCCCCCAGACCAACACCTAATAAATGTTGTTTTTTATTTCCAATGGCAGGCAATGAAGAAAAATAAGATAAAAAATTTTTTGTTACTCTCTTCTAACGAAATTACCACGGGTTATTAACGTAGGATTACTTATCATTGCTTACCTCTTTTGTATGCATATATGTATCTATGTATGTGTTATGTATATATATATATATATATATATATATATATTCTGTTTTTCATGGATTGTACGGTGTCTGAGTGTGTTTATTGTATAGATCATACTCATCGGAAATAATCCATTGGTTTTTAGACAGTATTGACACCGCTGATGAAGAGATGCTGTCTAAAACCTCTTTCATACTTTTCTTTTCGTATTATTTGTTCCTGGCTGCAAGTAGCTTTAGGGCTATTACTGGTATTCTCTTTCATCTATTTCTTATATATATATATATATATATATATATATATATATATATATATATATATATATATATATATATGCGTATGTATATATATACATACATGTATGTTAAAATTTTGGCGCATTTTGTACTTCTCTGTTTAACTGTTTACTGCTTGTCCAAGCGATACAGACTGGGTTTGGCGCGCTGCCAAAATTATAACTCGCGAGGTATGGCCGGCCGGTTTTAGAGTCTGAAATTTTGCTTTCCGGAGGACCGTTATAGAGGAATGTAATCCTACGTTAAAAAGTTCAACAAGAAAACAAACACCACCAAGATAAAAAAAAAACGAATTAGGAAACAGGACTATCAATTCCTCAAAGCTATTGCCTCACAATATCGGCCACAGAGATGCCGATCACAGTGCGTCACAGATCTGGAGGTGAGAAATGTTCATAACTTGCGATTTGGCACACATAGTGCAGAAAGAACTCTGTAGAATTTTCAATCGGCTCAGATTTTTAGCTAAGCAATCGTGACCAGTTAATGCCGGATCATGGCTACTGAACCCCTCCTTGGAAAATAATAGTAATAATAAATAATCTAATAACAGTAATAATTTAGTAACTGCACGAGCGAATAGTTCAAACAATTAAGCTATAATGTTGTAATCATTTCGATTCCTCCCCCCCCCCTCCCCTTATATGTTACCGCGAACCCCTGAGGGTTGAGTCCCCAGGTTTAGAAACGCTGACTTAACCAAATTTTCCTCCTAATGATCATAAATTACTATAGCAGTAATCATGAATTTTGATCATTTCTATCATTACTAATTCAAAATGCGGTAACAATGTGCTCAAGGACTGCCAGTAATTTATGTGAATGCCAAAAAAGCTTAAAACTACTGAAAGTCTGTAATAAAATTAACTTTTTGGAGAGAATAATTTAGAACAATTTTGAAACTCCTTGGAAAGGTTCTGATTATTATCTATATATATATAAAACAGTTCCGTAACTGACTGACTGACAACGCACAGACCAAACCGCTGGACCTAAAGGGCTGAAATTTTGCATGGTGATTCTTCTTATAGTGTAGCGGTGCACTATGAAAGATTTTTGAAAAATTCTTCTTAGATTTTTTTAGATTAAATTTTTAAGCTATTTTTGTAACATTTCTTATAGTTTGCATTTGAAATAATAAATTTAGGGTTATAAAATTTATATCTCGAGAAAGATCATAAAAATTCCTTTAAAATGAAATCTTTTTCGAATCTTTACATCCATTTTCTGATTTTTGGAGAATTTTTAAAGATTAATTTTTAGAATTTAATATATTAAATGCTGATCACGTGGTTTCTTTGCTTTTTGTGATACTTTAAATTAATTTTGCGTCACGTGCATAACAACGAAATAAATTGACAACAAAATATTAAAATACGGTAAAACATAAAATTTAACCACTGGACTAATTGAGATGGAAGTTTTTTAATAATTTATTTCAAATTAGTATGTTTTATGGGCATTAAACATACAAATTGCGTACATTGACCGTTCTATTTTTTTATTGTCCATTACGATTTATATATATATATTTATATATTTCGCATTAATTGCATACATTGACCGTTGTATTTAATTTGAATGCACTCCGTAGTGAATCCCGAGTATTCAGCTAATTTTTTTTTATAAATCACCAGTTTTATTTCTAAATTAGAAGTACTTCAGGCTTTATTTTTGTATGATTTTCTTCAAACCTATGTAACATATGAGCTACACCATTAAAAAACTTCTGATTGCAAAATTACTTGGGTGACTTAGGTAGACTAAGTAGTTAGATCTATATGTAACATCTTATGAGAAGAAATAAATGCGTTTACCTCGTAAAAAAAATAAGAAAATAAATTGGTGGAATTTTACCCTACGATTAAACCAGTCTACACTGGAAATGACCGATTCTTTCTCAAATGGGGGTATAAAGTATACCAGCTGAAACATGTTAGGGAAAAATTACTCAAACTGCAGAAGCTTTACGCAAACAATTTAATTCGATATTAGGAAAAAATGTCTCTGAAGCCTAACTGTATAACAGTAATATTTAATGAAATACCATCACTTGCAATGATTTATATCAAATTTCTCCAAATGATTGCGGGAATTTTGTTTCGTAATATTTTAGCATTTTTTTATCAAATCCTAAAGTTCTGGCGCCACCCAAAATGTCGCATCGACAATAAGAAACGGCATATAATCATAATTTAAAAGAGAACACATTGCTGCTTGGAAAATAGGGTCTAGAAGTCGTTTTAGTAAATCGAGAAAATGATGGCGTTATTCACATGATATGAAAAGAGAAATGGACCTCTACAGTTTAGATCGAGCAGAGCACAGCACTCATTTTCGATTATTATGAAGGTCAAAATGTAAAGCACTTTGTAGGATTGCTATTTGTATTACGGAGAACAGCATTTTTTGTTGAATACTTTATTTTCATTTACGTCAATCAATATTTTGCTTTATTTTTTGTTCTTTTTTCAAGTGCCTGGTTTCAAGCAGTTAAACATTATCAATATTAATGCCTATTTGTTATACATAACTCGGGTTGTTTTTTGTTTGTTTGTTTGTTTATCTGTTTGTTTTTTTCAGGCATATGAGTTTGCCTGAATACCACATAGCATTTTGCATGGACCTCAAAGAGATTATGTTAATGCTTGGTGGCATTCAGATCAACACATCTGTTTTAGAAAGCAAAAAGTCTTGTGTTCGATTCTAGGCACAACCAAATGTTTTTCATGAGTGAAGAGAAAAGCAGAGGAGACGTCCTCGTTATTCTGGTGTCTGATCCAGAAATTTAAGGATTTCCCCCCGGGAGGCTCCATGGTGAGGAGAATAATTAATGGGTTTTATCCTGAGGATCGTGATGTAGTCTGGGGATGTTGAAATCCTCAATGAGGATGTTGACGGATCACAGAATGACTTGAGGTCAAAGCTAGACAAAAAAAAGCATTAAAAAAAAGCTTTAAAAAATTGTTATTTTATTACATGCTGCCTAATCGTCCCTCATCATTCTTTTCAACGATCTATCTCCACAATAACGACATTCTTCCAGGAGCATGGTTTAGATCACGCGCTTCTGGATTTCAAATCCTGCATCTTGAGCTCAATGAAATGGTTTTTAATTTAGATAAACCAAGAAACGGATACTGGAACAAAATGTTTTAATTAAAATTATTTAGATGACAAAAAATTTAAAATTATATCACGGTTTAGATCACGCACTTCTGGATTTCAAATCCTGCATCTTGAGCTCAATGAAATGGTTTTTAATTTAGATAAACCAAGAAACTGATACTGCAACAAAATGTTTTAATTAAAATTATTTAGATGACAAAAAATTGAAAATTAAAATAATAACCTCCTTTGAGATACAGACAATACTCATATTAATACTACTGCTGTTTGAAAGACTAATGATTTGTTGATGGGCGCAGTGGCCCAGTTGGCAAGAGCACCGGGCTAGTGATCTGAAAGTCACTGGCTCGATGATCGTCGCTGACAGATCCACTGCCGTGTACACTAATGTCGGCTGAGGCACGTAAAATCTGTCGTGGCTGCAATGTCTTCCAAGTTCTCAAAATTACCTCTGGAGATGGGGGGTCAAGTGTTCTGGTCTCATCACTTGACTCGGTTCAAAATTACGGGACTGGTTCTTTACGCCAAACTGGTTATGGGTGATGAATTACGCCAAAAGGGTGGTACTTTGGCCAAGTCGGGCTCCAACCCTTTTGGCGCCAGTCAAAACAGGAGCCTCATCTTCATCGCCCATAGCCTTCGGGACTTGATCTGATGTTGCTGTCGGTCAAGTGCCATAAGTAACAACAATATGATTTGTTGACTATTGATTTCGCAAAATTTATAGTAATTTTCAATTGATTTAGCTTCACAGTTTAGGTAATCTTTCCAATTTGACATCTAATATAGTCTTTAAAATTTGTGAGGTTTATTGATGATATGGTAGTGCTAAGTATGGCCAAGGTTACCAAGAACAGTGAACCCAATTACTGACTGAATCCATTTATAAAGAATGAAGAAGGGAGTTCTTTGACGGGGAAATATGGGGTCGTTGCAGAGATATCTAATTGAGAATGAGATTTTTTGACAGACGTATAGATCTTCGAGGACTTATTTTCGGTAAGGAGTGATCTAAGGTTGCTCTACAACGTTGCCAAGTACTTCAGTTTTTAGAATATTCGTCTGGGATACCGACGATAGGGGGTTTGATTCCATCTTTATAAGTAAGAAAAACATGCAAATTACTTAGTATGAGAGAAGGAGACTTTACAGAAACGCCCAACAGAAACTGAGATTTCTGACCAAGATACTGAGAATCAACGTCTCTATTCTGGTTGGCAAGACTGACGTTTGTTCGATTACGGAATTTAGAACTTCAGAGTCTAAATATCGACTCAAAATAGCAGGGATAATTGCCTTGATTCATACTCGGCATTCATTCTTTTATGTAGAATGAAAAAAGTGCGAACAAAGTGGTAGGAAAGGTGGAGTCGTTACAAAGACTCTTAATGGAGATTGACAGACTTTCGATCTAGATACAGATCCTCGAGGTTCTTTTTTGGGGGGTTACGGGTGAATGTAGTTATTCAGAAATAATGCATTGAAGTTCATTGATTATAACATCATCCCGGTACACCAAGGGTAAAAAGCCTTATTCCAGCCTAGTATTAACTCGTTTCTAAAGAAATCAAAAGCATGAATGGGTCTGACTCGAGAAACGGGATTGTTACAAAATAAACTGTAAAAATATACTAAAAACCATGTACCGCACACACAGCCTTGTGGGTAGTGTTCTGAGCTGCTACGCAGCGGGCTTGGGTTCGAATCTGGTACAGTCGAACCCCATTATAACGAACTTCAAGGGACCAAAGGTTTTGTTCGCTTTATCCGGTGGTTCGTTATATCCGAACCGTTAAGAAAAATGCTAGAGTTCACAAAATGTATAACTCATTAAGTTGCAATGTGTATTCAATAATGATGTATTAAAAAAGGATAAAATCTATTAAAAATGATCATTAATGAATTAAATAGACTAAAATCGGTTACATTAAACTGACACAATACTAATTAAATTACGTACAATAGGAAAACGGCGGGACCAACATTTTCGTTCGTTATATCCGTGAGTTCGTTATACACCGGGTTCGCTATAACAGGGTTCGACTGGTTGTCTCCGCGTTCTCACCCTCATAGGGAGCAATGCTGGATCACCTAAACGGTGTATAAAGTAGCCATCAAAACTTCGCGAATCTTCATGGGCCAATGTATGAAGTGTCTACTATCAGAATACAAGTGCCCGCCACATTTAAAGAAAATTAAAAAGACTTACTATAAACCATATTTCATTTAAATTAAAAACTCCAACTTTAAATTTTTTATGCTGAATTGTAGCTTCAGAATAGAAAGACATGATGATGCTGTAAAGTCATATATAATTCATAGACTTACAATGTTGAATTTCACAGCAAATATCTTATTCAGTTTTAGATAATTACCATTGCCACAAAAGATTTTTTTTATTTTGAAGAGGATATGTAAGGTTCAACTTCAAAACCAACAAAACAGTTACAATAAAAAAATGTGAAAAACAATAAGAAACAGTAGTTGTAAAAACATAAGGAAACTCAATATTTCCCATTATTGGATTTTATGCAGCAAAGGAAACCAGGGCAACGAAACATGTAAAGTGTTATTTACTATCAAAAACTACTAAAATTTTCACATTGGCCTTGACAAAATATTACAGGTTTGAGTGTTATGCTTAAGACAGGAAGTGACAGATGGATCTATTAGGCAGAAATAGCCAAAATAATTGCCGTGTCTCCAAGCAAAAGACAAAAACAAAACATTGTTTTTGCCTTTGTACATTAAATTTTCAAAAGCCTTTTAGGAGTACCCTCATTCTCACACTGATCTAAAATCCATGTTAAACTTAGATCGATTACGAATGCATATAGATCCCCGCTGTTTCTCTTTTGGTACGGGGTGATACAGAACTTGTAAAATGGTTGTAAAATAGAAACAATCTATTTTACTTGTATGCGTTTTGTTAGGAAGTTAACTACAGAAACCTTGAAACCAAATAGTTCACTAGTAAATTACAAAGACTGAATTATACTATGACACACATTTAAGGCGGAAAATGGGGTTTTTTTATTTGAATTTTCTATACACTGTTAAGAATATCAAGACCCAAATTTGGCACACAAAAAAATTTCAATGGTTGTTAGAAGTGTCTGTTTTCGTGTATTTTCTCGCAACAGCTGGAAATAGATGTAATGGCTGACTTTTAATTATAGAGGAAATCAACTTAAGGTATTTCCAGTTGGATCCTAGTTTTTTTAGAGTAGTTGTTTTTTGTCCTTAGAGATATTTGTTCAAGGTTGCTTTCGGCCACATCTGTCACAGTGAGCAATCAGCGCGTCCAATTATTGGTGCAATAATAGAGTACAGGTAGCCCCCCTACAGCACGGCATCTTACAACAAGGTTTCGCTCTAACACGATAAGATAAATTGCGAGAACCCTCGTATAACACTGCAACCTGTAACACGATTTCGCTCTAACACGATAAGATAAATTGCGAGAACCCTCGTATAACACTGCAACCTGTGACACGATTTCGCTCTAACACGATAAGATAAATTGCGAGAACCCTCGTATAACACTGCAACCTGTAACACGGTTTCGCTCTAACACGATAAGATAAATTTCGAGAACCCTCGTATAACACTGCAACCTGTGACACGATTTCGCTCTAACACGATAAGATAAATTGCGAGAACCCTCGTATAACACTGCAACCTGTAACACGATTTCGCTCTAACACGATAAACAAAAATTGCGAAAACCTTTGTACAACACTGCACTTCTATAGCACTAGATAACACGACTTTCTTTTCACGCATTTAAAATCTAAATTACCTTAAAATAATGACGGTAAGGAATTGTGAACTATAGTGGCTTTACATGGAAATGTATAAACAAATTTTAATTTATTCATTTGTAACTCTATAAAATTACAAGAAGGCCTAAGCTTAGCTGAAAATCTTGAATCATTTTTACCGAATGCAGACCCTTCCTCTGAAAGAAGCCGAAAATTCAAAAGGGAGCTGCAAAATTGTCTATCTCCATACCGTGAATATGCAATGATCTTGTAAGAACCAGCAAATAAACCAAAATTACAGATTTTTTAAATAGGATAGAAGGTGCAAAATATCTAAATGAAGAAAAAGGTTCTCAAAGTGATGGTGAATCACTTTGAGAAGTGATGGTCATCACTTTGATGGTGTATCGTTCAATCGAAAAAACATTCTCGTTTCATTGTACTAAGCAGTGATGAGGAAGAAATTTATTAAATTAAGGTCCTATATATTAAATGAAGATAATACTTTAAATTCTTTTCGTTTTATGTTATATATACATTTATAATTTTAATAAAAATTAAGTTGCTTATATGGAATTTTTTACAAAAAAGTTTGTTTCTAATAAGTTTTCAGTACGTAACCCCCCTTTTTTTAACTGTCTCTGGGTCTCATATAACACGGTTTCACACAACACGGCATTTTCTAGGAACCTATCTACCGTGTTATACGAGGTTTACCTGTATTTCAGTACGAATTTGCGTATTGTAATGATATATGTAAAAATATATTCACATTTTTTAATACACTGATATTTTGGTGACGTTCAGACAGAACCGGACACAAACGATATCGCACTTTACATTCCTATAAGCTTTTGTAACAAATTCCCTATTACTAAAGACCACATTTCAAAAGGGAATGTTTCACAAGAAAAGCATGATGATAATACAGAAATACCAGGAATCTCTGCAAAATTTCTCTTTTAGAGATAGAAAAAAAAACTTAGATAGAAAAATATTTCACTCTAAATGGCTTGAATTGAATTTCTCAAGAAAATTCAGCTTTCATCCTCAGGAGTAAAGCAAGACAACGCTTGCGCAGTAAGCCAAGCAGGCAAATAACCATTTGCCATTCAAATAGAGCTTAAAATTTTGAATTGGGGTGTTTTAATTATGAACAAAATTTTACATAATCTGTCTTTTAGTTAGTCTGAGCTACGATTAGTAGTATTTCTTTACTTTCCAGAAATTTATATTCCAGTAAAATAAGTTATGTACTAAATTAATATAAAAAGTTTATCATAATTCGGATAATAAATCTATTGGCAGGAGAAATTTGAAACAAAAAGGTAGAATCCATCGTATAAAAAAAAGCATTCCTAGCATTATCTGTTCTTAGTCATCTTGGTCTAATTGTCCTAACTATTTCTCTCTCCTTTTATCTATGCTTGAAATATAACTGGTTTTCCAGGAATCGAAGTCAAGATCTTTGATTTCTTGGATATAGAGTCTGTCTATTACACTATCGAGTGACGTTATGGCCTTCATGAACAAACATCACATTCTTCATTGTCTGAGAAAAACTAGTAAGGAATAAAGCCTTATCCCTAAATGGAGCCTTATATCTGAAACGAATTTATTTGTTCGGGTGCCACTATTACGATCAATTTGCCTCAAATTTATCTATCATATTCTCTGTTGTTGTTACTTGTATGCGTTTTGTTAGGAAGTTAACTACAGAAACCTTGAAACCAAATAGTTCACTCGTAAATTACAATGACTGAATTATACTATGACACACATTTAAGGCGGAAAATGGTTTTTTTTATTTGAATTTTCTATACACTGTTAAGAATAGCAAGACCAAAATTTGGCACACAAAAAAATTTCAATGGTTGTTAGAAGTGTCTGTTTTCGTGTATTTTCTCGCAACAGCTGGAAATAAATGTAATGGCTGACTTTTAATTATAGAGGAAATCAACTTAAGGTATTTCCAGTTGGATCCTAGTTTTTTTAGAGTAGTTGTTTTTTGTCCTTAGAGATATTTGTTCAAGGTTGCTTTCGGCCACATCTGTCACAGTGAGCAATCAGCGCGTCCAATTATTGGTGCAATAATAGAGTACAGGTAGCCCCCCTACAGCACGGCATCTTACAACAAGGTTTCGCTCTAACACGATAAGATAAATTGCGAGAACCCTCGTATAACACTGCAACCTGTAACACGATTTCGCTCTAACACGATAAGATAAATTGCGAGAACCCTCGTATAACACTGCAACCTGTAACACGATTTCGCTCTAACACGATAAGATAAATTGCGAGAACCCTCGTATAACACTGCAACCTGTAACACGGTTTCGCTCTAACACGATAAGATAAATTTCGAGAACCGTCGTATAACACTGCAACCTGTAACACGATTTCGCTCTAACACGATAAGATAAATTTCGAGAACCCTCGTATAACACTGCAACCTGTAACACGATTTCGCTCTAACACGATAAGATAAATTGCGAGAACCCTCGTATAACACTGCAACCTGTAACACGATTTCGCTCTAACACGATAAGATAAATTGCGAGAACCCTCGTATAACACTGCAACCTGTAACACGATTTCGCTCTAACACGATAAGGTAAATTGCGAGAACCCTCGTGTAACACTGCAACCTGTAACACGATTTCGCTCTAACACGATAAGATAAATTGCGAGAACCCTCGTATTACACTGCAACCTGTAACACGATTTCGCTCTAACACGATAAGATAAATTGCGAGAACCCTCGTATAACACTGCAACCTGTAACACGATTTCGCTCTAACACGATAAGATAAATTGCGAGAACCCTCGTATAACACTGCAACCTGTAACACGATTTCGCTTTAACACGATAAGATAAATTGCGAGAACCCTCGTATAACACTGCAACCTGTAACACGGTTTCGCTCTAACACGATAAGATAAATTGCGAGAACCCTCGTATAACACTGCAACCTGTAACACGATTTCGCTCTAACACGATAAGGTAAATTGCGAGAACCCTCGTGTAACACTGCAACCTGTAACACGATTTCGCTCTAACACGATAAGATAAATTGCGAGAACCCTCGTACAACACTGCAACCTGTAACACGATTTCGCTCTAACACGATAAGATAAATTGCGAGAATCCTCGTATAACACTGCAGCCTGTAGGACGGTTTCGCTCTAACAGGATAGGAGAAATTGCGGGAATCCTCGTATAACACTGCAACCTGTAACACGATTTCGCTTTAACACGATAAGATAAATTGCGAGAACCCTCGTATAACACTGCAACCTGTAACACGGTTTCGCTCTAACACGATAAGATAAATTTCGAGAACCCTCGTATAACACTGCAACCTGTAACACGATTTCGCTCTAACACGATAAGATAAATTGCTAGAACCCTCGTATAACACTGCAACCTGTAACACGATTTCGCTCTAACACGATAAACAAAAATTGCGAAAACCTTTGTACAACACTGCACTTCTATAGCACTAGATAACACGACTTTCGTTTCACGCATTTAAAATCTAAATTACCTTAAAATAATTACGGTAAGGAATTGTGAACTATAGTGGCTTTACATGGAAATGTATAAACAAATTTTAATTTATTCATTTGTAACTCTATAAAATTACAAGAAGGCCTAAGCTTAGCTGAAAATCTTGAATCATTTTTACCGAATGCAGACCCTTCCTCTGAAAGAAGCCGAAAATTCAAAAGGGAGCTGCAAAATTGTCTATCTCCATACCGTGAATATGCAATGATCTTGTAAGAACCAGCAAATAAACCAAAATTACAGATTTTTTAAAGAGGATAGAAGGTGCAAAATATCTAAATGAAGAAAAAGGTTCTCAAAGTGATGGTGAATCACTTTGAGAAGTGATGGTCATCACTTTGATGGTGTATCGTTCAATCGAAAAAACATTCTCGTTTCATTGTACTAAGCAGTGATGAGGAAGAAATTTATTAAATTAAGGTCCTATATATTAAATGAAGATAATATTTTAAATTCTTTTCGTTTTATGTTATATATACATTTATAATTTTAATAAAAATTAAGTTGCTTATATGGAATTTTTTACAAAAAAGTTTGTTTCTAATAAGTTTTCAGTACGTAACCCCCCTTTTTTTAACTGTCTCTGGGTCTCATATAACACGGTTTCACACAACACGGCATTTTCTAGGAACCTATCTACCGTGTTATACGAGGTTTACCTGTATTTCAGTACGAATTTGCGTATTGTAATGATATATGTAAAAATATATTCACATTTTTTTAATACACTGATATTTTGGCGGCGTTCAGACAGAACCGGACACAAACGATATCGCACTTTACATTCCTATAAGCTTTTGTAACAAATTCCCTATTACTAAAGACCACATTTCAAAAGGGAATGTTTCACAAGAAAAGCATGATGATAAAACAGAAATACCAGGAATCTCTGCAAAATTTCTCTTTTAGAGATAGAAAAAAAACTTAGATAGAAAAATATTTCACTCTAAATGGCTTGAATTGAATTTCTCAAGAAAATTCAGCCTTCATCCTCAGGAGTAAAGCAAGACAACGCTTGCGCAGTAAGCCAAGCTGGCAAATAACCATTTGCCATTCAAATAGAGCTTAAAATTTTGAATTGGGGTGTTTTAATTATGAACAAAATTTTACATAATCTGTCTTTTAGTTAGTCTGAGCTACGATTAGTAGTATTTCTTTACTTTCCAGAAATTTATATTCCAGTAAAATAAGTTATGTACTAAATTAATATAAAAAGTTTATCATAATTCGGATAATAAATCTATTGGCAGGAGAAATTTGAAACAAAAAGGTAGAATCCATCGTATAAAAAAAAGCATTCCTAGCATTATCTGTTCTTAGTCATCTTGGTCTAATTGTCCTAACTATTTCTCTCTCCTGTTATCTATGCTTGAAATATAACTGGTTTTCCAGGAATCGAAGTCAAGATCTTTGATTTCTTGGATATAGAGTCTGTCTATTACACTATCGAGTGACGTTATGGCCTTCATAAACAATCATCACATTCTTCATTGTCTGAGAAAAACCAGTAAGAAATAAAGCCTTATCCCTAAATGGAGCCTTATATCTGAAACGAATTTATTTGTTCGGGTGCCACTATTACGATCAATTTGCCTCAAATTTATCTATCATATTCTCTGTTGTTGTTTGCCGATACAGGTCACTTGCCAATGAAGACATTCCCACTTGATCCTCGAGAATCATTTTCTGCTTTTAATGGGAGCACTGTATGGGTGAACCAACAGCCCCCCCCCCCTGGTGCAGCCTCAGTTTTGATAGAAAACCCCCAGGGGTGACATCTGCAGAGATTCTTCATTCTTCCATCCTCTCTGACATCTTAGAAGGACTCTCCGGTTTACAGATTTAATGTGCCCATATCCAGCCTAAACACGAAGATTATTTTAAGGATGTTCAGAACCCAACGCGCTACCATTAGGCTACTCGGGCCCATGCATTACATTTTCTTTACCTAAAGTACAACTGACTAACCAGGGAATCAGTCCTGGAAACTTTTGCCTATCGGTCAAATGGGATAACCCTTATTCCTCAAATCCATGTCCTTATTTTCACTACTCAACCTAACAATCCTAACTTTAATGTTACTTAAATTAATATGTAACAAAAAAAATTGAATTGAGGAGAGCCTTTACAGATATAGTAAAATTAAAGTTGTTGAGGAATTTTTTATCATTTGCGACAGCTGAAAAGGCATAGTTCTGCAAATCATTTTTTCCATATTTCCCGTAATTTAAACGTCGAACTTTAAATATAAAAATTAGAAACATAAAACCTCAGAAAATGGTAAGTTTATATGGGCAACAATTACAAATTTTAAATCTCCCTAAACAACTCAACAGTTAACCAAACATGTCTAATGATCTAAACTTTAATGTAACATAATTTAGTATGTAGAAAAATATTATATTAGAAGCCTTCTCCAAAAGTAAGGCAAATTATTATAGTGATATTGCTCATTATTTGTGACAGTTGAAAAATCGTTGTTCAGCATTTAGTGATTTTTTGATCTACCAGTAATAATTTGAATATTGGACTCTTTATTCAATATCATTTAATTCTAAGTTTTGAAATATTGAAAAAAAAATCATTAAGCTTGGTAAGATATTACTTTAAGCAATAAATACAAAAATTGAAACCAAAACAAATACTCTCAGGACATATTACTTAAAATCAAATACATTTATTTATGAAAAGGAATGTTTTCAGATGATACTAAGGCATTTCAACCATTCTAAGTTAAATAATATCCTTGCTAAATATTTTATTGAACAGCTTAATGATTATTAGATACTAATCAAAATGTTGCACGTCTGATATATTTATATCCATACTTATTCAATTAATTTCCGCCAAATAACGTAGAAGTTCTCGAAGAATCTTTATGGCTTTCGCGAAAGTACATCTATTCTCCATTAAAAGGCTTTTCATAAGACGTGAAAATGACCTAAAGCATAATAAACATAACTCGATCAAATGCAGTGTGCGAATAGCACATATGACCGACCATTTATTTTCCTCCTATTCTATAGAAAGTTTCCTAGGAAGCGTATATGATTCTTACGGCCAAGGAAAAATATGATAATTTGATTTTCTCTTGCATTCAGTTACGCATTATGAAAGATAATTTTTATATGTGAATTTTTCTATATATTATCCCTTAATTGTTATCTGTTCTTTACATATTCAGAAGCTCAAATTTCAGTTCAACATCGTAATCTTATTATTTGAGAGTGTTGCCTTATTCATGGTTACTATTTAATTAGTTTTTTGTTGTTCCATTCCTTACAATTTACAATTATCCTACGTTACCTACTATTCAGGAAAGGAAGCAAAATTTCTATGTCAGAAATGGAAATTCAGAGGGTTACCTGTCCTTAAAACGAAGAATGTTAACCATTAGTTTACAGGGCCAATTTTTCCGATTTCCTCTTTAGAACGAGAAATTTAACCCCCACCTTTGTAAGAACAGCCATTTAGGGGGTTATATATATATATATATATATGTGTGTGTGTGTGTGTGTGTGTATTTATACACTGCAAGAAATTAAGAGAATATGCAGACTTTGGTCGATTATCTATAGAACTACTGTACCGATTTTAATGAAATTTGATATGTACATACATTGATACAATACAAAACAAATAACCATTCAATAATTGTAATACACACGCATGATCGTGCGTAACACTCGTTGGAGTCGGAAGGTATGAAACAGCAGTTGCAGAATAAACAAAAAAATGGGTTAATAGATTGTGTTATTTTGCAGCAATCGGTTAATTTCAAATTGTAACAGTAAAAATGAGTAACCACCAATGTTTAGATGATGGAATGAGGTGGCGAATTGTGGGTAGGCTAGAAGCAGGCCAATCTAAAGTCCAAATTTGTAGAGAGTTCAATTTAACGCCAAGCGTTGTGTGTAACTTAAGGAAACAGTTCCAGGATACCGGATCCATCGAGAGAAAGCCTGGGCAAGGTCGTCCAAGAGCCATGACGGCCAGAGAAGATCGCCATTTGTCGATGAGTGCTACCTCTTCTCAGCTCTCTCGTGACTTGTATGCAGCCACAGGAACCTGTGTATCAAGGGTGACTGTTTCCAAAAGACTTCATGAGAGAGGGTTGTTTGCAAGAAGACCTGCTGTTTGCTCACTTCTACGAACAGGAGAATCCGTTTATCATGGTGCAGAGAGCATAGAGATTGGAGTATGGATCAATGGGCGACCGTTCTCTTCACTGATGAGTCCCGGTTCAGCCTAAACACGATTCTCGCCGTACGTTCATATGGAGAGAGCCAGGGACTCGCTACCTACCCTCTAATGTCCTCGAAATCGACCATTATGGCGGAGGAGGTTTAATGGTCTGGGCAGGCATCATGTTGGATGGCCGCACACCTCTCCATGTCTTTGAAAGAGGCACTGTGACTGGTGTTAGGTATAGGGATGAGGTCTTGGAGCCCTATGTTCGCCTTTTCAGGGGTACAGTTGGCCCTGAGTTCATTTTAATGGACGATAACGCGAGGCCACATAGAGCTCTTCTGGTCGACGAATTTCTAGAGAGTGAGGATATTCGCCGGATGTATTGGCCAGCCAGATCTCCAAACCTTAACCCTATAGAGCATGTCTGGGACGCTCTGGGGAGGGCAATTGCAACTCGCATCCCCCCCTTCGAGAACCATTCAGAGAATGAAAACAGCGTTGCTTAACGAGTGGGACAAATTGCCACAGGAGATATTAAACTGCCTTATTAAGTATGAAATCACGCTGCGAGACCTGTGTATCTGTAAGAGGGGACCATACCCCTTATTAACCCATCTATTACCCCTTTTTTTGTTTATTCTGCAACCGCTGTTTCATACCTTACGACTCATATTCCGATTTCATACCCCGAGTGTTATGCACGATCATGCGTGTTACATGTGTATTACAATTATTGAATAGCTATTTGTTTTGTATTGTATCAATGTATGTACATATCAAGTTTCATTAAAATAGGTACAGTAGTTCTAGACCAAGTCTGCAAATTCTCTTAATTTCTTACACTAGTGTATATAAATGTATATATATATATTCATTCGTGGGCCCATATTCTTGGGATACATGCTATCCCACCCCGTAAGGAAAATGTTAAGAGGAAGTAGGAGCAGAAAGTTTCAAAAGATTCGAAAAACAGCTTGAGTAGTTTTCCATAGAAAGTGAACTTAGAACCCTGCATGGTTAGTTCAGGTGATAGAGAGTTTAGCTCGAGATTAGATAGCCAAGACAGTGAAGCACGCACTATATCGTTCCTGCATGGGAATGAACTGAATTGAGATAGCACTTATCTACATACTTACATCGTTAAGAGCGACGTATATTGCTTCACAGTTGGAGATATATATTGTAATATAATTTAGACTTTACGATGTATATCTCCAACTGCGAGGTTATTTAGTTTCAAATGAGCAATCAAATTGAGGAGCGGTCTTTGTTGGATGCCATGAATGTACTTCACAGTCGGAATTATTCTCTGTGACACAGGAAATTTAAAAAAAATTTTGCCCTTATCGTCAATAAAATGAAGATAATTGAAGAAATAGATGGTGGAAGTCCATCTGCTTTATTTGTTGCCGGCTCACGACTACACCCTGAACGACTATGACAAGAGTAATAAGTACCTTTCAAGCACTTTATTTCACTTAAGGTTGATAAAATGCCTCTATTCTAAGGAGTATTTTTTCGGTGTGATCTAATCAGTCTTGGAACTTATTGAAACCTTAGTTATCGTTTATCGCAAATAGAAGAATACCTCCTTTACATGTTTCATATTTCACGGCATGTTTTGAATCTATATTTTTTCAGTATATCTCTTGAGAAGAACTTGAAGACATTCTTTTATTTTAAGAGGTAGTCTGTGGTGAGGATAGGTGCTATTTTCTTTTTCTCTGATATATCTACAGTTTTGACTTTTATAATGAGTTTATGCTTCATGCCTCGAGCAAATCTGTGACGTCATACGACAGTACTTCTTCGTAAATCTATGTATATAAAACAGTTCCGTAACTGACTGACTCACTGACATACAACGCACAGACCAAACCGCTGGACCGAAAGGGCTGAAATTTTGCATGGAGATTCTTCTTATAGTGTAGGGGTGCACTAAGAAAGATTTTTGAAAAATTCTTCTTAGATTTTTTTAATTAAATTTTTAATCTGTTTTAGTAACTTTTTTAAAGTTTGCATTTAAAATAATAATCTGAGGGTTATAAAATTTACATCACGAGAAAGATCATAAAAATTTCTTTAAAATGAAATCTTTTTCGAATCTTTACCTCCCTTTTCTGATTTTTGGTGAATTTTTAAAGATTAAATTTTACAATTTAATTTATTAAATGCTGATTCTTTCACGTGATTTCTTTTTCTGGTACTTTAAATAAATTTATCGTCACGTGCATAACAACTAAATAGACAAAAAAAAATTTCTTGCTAATGCGGCAGACGATTGGACATTATCCAAAAAAATATTAAATTACAATAAAAGATACGTTCCTCAAACTGGACTATATTAACTGTACTATATTCTTTATTATGTCCTATTACATTTAATTTGAATATTTTCTTCTACATTATTTTGTCTATAAAAATATCCCTTACGATTTTTTTATAAATATATATTTTTGTTTTTTTTTACATGAATTGTATACATTCATCGTCGTATTTATTAGATATATATATATATATATATATATATATATATATATATAGCATTAATTGCATACATTGATCGTTGTATTTAATTTAAATGTACTCCGTAGCGAAGTGCGGTTTTTCAGCTAGTCTATATATATATATATCTCCAACTCTCGGTTATATGCATAACGTCTATAAAATTAAACTGTTATATGTTTATATACATATGTTATATGCTCATATACTCCAACCTCTTTTATATGCATAACGTCTATAAATATACACTGTTATATGCTTATATACATAACGCCTTCTAATGGATAAACCAATGGGTTTTTTCAAATTCCTATCCTTATGTTTCGAAAAACTATCTTACCAAATTTCAACGAAATATCTTACCAAATCCCAGAGAAAGAATGATATGACTGACAACCAAAAACCTATAGGTCCCAAGCATGTTATTACACATTTTCTTCCGGAAAAACACTCGCAAAATTATCACATCAGATATCCTGACTGATCCAAATACTTTTATATACTAAAAATAAATATATCCTCATATGAACTGAAGGAATAACTTTCCGAAACTTTCTCCAAAAGCTAATTTAATTAACGTGGCATTCTTTGCTTTAGCAGATCTCAGAATAATGTTTTCGATGGTATGAAGTCATTAAAAAGTTTCATGCTCTCTTACGCGAGAAAATTCCTTCTACTCTGAAGAACCTAGATGTTTCAAGGAACTATCATTAATCTCTTACAGTTCACATCTTTCTACAAAAATATACAACTATAAATATTGGAAAATACAGTAATCCCAAAGTAAATTTTGGATGAGAAGCAATAATACATTAATCCGGTTATTTCAGTCGGTAATTACTTATCTTTGGCGCGTTCACTGAATAATTTAATACAAGTATATAAAACAGCGGCTAGCTATTTTTCTTCAGTTAACTACAATTTATATCCTTTGGGAAATCTAGAAATACATTTGACATATCGCACCTCTGCTAGAAGTGTGTTACAACTCCGAAATTTTCGATTTTGAGATAATTGCACCACAATGCTCTATAAGAAGTGCTTCTCATTCTCGAATGTTATAAGCCTAGTACCAACACAATCTCCTAGATGGCGCTTATTACCCTCTTCCACAACTAGGAGGGGTGAACTTGCTCATTCGAAGAATTAAAATAAGAATTTTGTCAGTGTCTAATGTTGTTGTATTAAAATGTTCCTGTTATAAAAATGTTCATTAAATTTTATTCGGAAAATAAATGTTTTTATTTGGAAAATAAATTTTTATTTTTTTCTAACCTGCTGTTCATGTTGTCAAGGTGTTTTCTTTGTATTGTGAAAAGTTTAGAGATATGACAGTACTCCCTCAAGCTTTTCACTCCATGTTGACAAAATGAGATTAGTAGAAGAGGGTTATATCTCGTAATTAAAATTCAAAATCGTGCTTTAAAAATTGAAAACAACTTTAATTGTACATAGTTTCGCCCTCTGAAGTGATTTGAACAATAATTTTTCCAAAAATTATCATAGGTTCATTCATAAAACAAGAAATGAAATTTCGACATATATCTTCTTTAGCTCTTCTTGAAAATGTGGCTATTTTGAGATGTAATACTCATCTAGCAGAGGTGCGAAATCAGTTACTGATTCTTGAGTGTCTCCAATTAATACTCTAATTTATAACTTTGTTACGTTCACAACGCTTATAAATTAAACTCCTTGACACCATAAAATCTATACTTACCTTATAAAGCTAATGCATATCCCTAATTGAGAAACTACCTTTGCAAAGAAGTTTGACATTTGCTTCAAAATTTTATCAAAGCGTCCCACAGAATTTTAGCAATTTATAATAAACTATATCTATAATAAACTATATCTATATCTCGACATATATATTCTTTAGCTCTTCTTGAAAATGGCTATTTTGAGATGTAATACTCATCTAGCAGAGGTGCGAAATCAGTTACTGATTCTTGAGTTTCTCCAATTAATACTCTAATTTATAACTTTGTTACGTTCACAACGCTTATAAATTAAACTCATTGACACCATAAAATCCATACTTACCTTATAAAGCTAATGCATATCCCTAATTGAGAAACTACCTTTGCAAAGAAGTTTGACATTTGCTTCAAAATTTTATCAAAGTGTCCCACAGAATTTTAGCAATTTATAATAAACTATATCTATAATAAACTATATCTATATCTCGACATATATCTTCTTTAGCTCTTCTTGAAAATATGGCTATTTTGAGATGTAATACTCATCTAGCAGAGGTGCGAAATCAGTTACTGATTCTTGAGTTTCTCCAATTAATACTCTAATTTATAACTTTGTTACGTTCACAACGCTTATAAATTAAACTCCTTGACACCATAAAATCCATACTTACCTTATAAAGCTAATACATATCCCTAATTGAGAAACTACCTTTGCAAAGAAGTTTGACATTTGCTTCAAAATTTTATCAAAGTGTCCCACAGAATTTTAGCAATTTATAATAAACTATATCTATAATAAACTATATCTATATCTCGACATATATCTTTTTTAGCTCTTCTTGAAAATATGGCTATTTTGAGATGTAATACTCATCTAGCAGAGGTGCGAAATCAGTTACTGATTCTTGAGTGTCTCCAATTAATACGCTAATTTATAACTTTGTTACGTTCACAACGCTTATAAATTAAACTCCTTGACACCATAAAATCTATACTTACCTTATAAAGCGAATGCATATCCCTAATTGAGAAACTACCTTTGCAAAGAAGTTTGACATTTGCTTCAAAATTTTATCAAAGTGTCCCACAGAATTTTAGCAATTTATAATAAACTATATCTATAATAAACTATATCTATATCTCGACATATATCTTCTTTAGCTCTTCTTGAAAATGGCTATTTTGAGATGTAATACTCATCTAGCAGAGGTGCAAAATCAGTTACTGATTCTTGAGTTTCTCCAATTAATACTCTAATTTATAACTTTGTTACGTTCACAACGCTTATAAATTAAACTCCTTGACACCATAAAATCTATACTTACCATATAAAGCTAATGCATATCCCTAATTGAGAAACTACCTTTGCAAAGTTTGACATTTGCTTCAAAATTTTATCAAAGTGTCCCACAGAATTTTAGCAATTTATAATAAACTATATCTATAATAAACTATATCTATATCTCGACATATATCTTCTTTAGCTCTTCTTGAAAATGGCTATTTTGAGATGTAATACTCATCTAGCAGAGGTGCGAAATCAGTTACTGATTCTTGAGTTTCTCCAATTAATACTCTAATTTATAACTTTGTTACGTTCACAACGCTTATAAATTAAACTCATTGACACCATAAAATCCATACTTACCTTATAAAGCTAATGCATATCCCTAATTGAGAAACTACCTTTGCAAAGAAGTTTGACATTTGCTTCAAAATTTTATCAAAGTGTCCCACAGAATTTTAGCAATTTATAATAAACTATATCTATAATAAACTATATCTATATCTCGACATATATCTTCTTTAGCTCTTCTTGAAAATGGCTATTTTGAGATGTAATACTCATCTAGCAGAGGTGCGAAATCAGTTACTGATTCTTGAGTTTCTCCAATTAATACTCTAATTTATAACTTTGTTACGTTCACAACGCTTATAAATTAAACTCATTGACACCATAAAATCCATACTTACCTTATAAAGCTAATGCATATCCCTAATTGAGAAACTACCTTTGCAAAGAAGTTTGACATTTGCTTCAAAATTTTATCAAAGTGTCCCACAGAATTTTAGCAATTTATAATAAACTATATCTATAATAAACTATATCTATATCTCGACATATATCTTCTTTAGCTCTTCTTGAAAATGGCTATTTTGAGATGTAATACTCATCCAGCAGAGGTGCGAAATCAGTTACTGATTCTTGAGTTTCTCCAATTAATACTCTAATTTATAACTTTGTTACGTTCACAACGCTTATAAATTAAACTCATTGACACCATAAAATCCATACTTACCTTATAAAGCTAATGCATATCCCTAATTGAGAAACTACCTTTGCAAAGAAGTTTGACATTTGCTTCAAAATTTTATAAAAGTGTCCCACAGAATTTTAGCAATTTATAATAAACTATATCTATAATAAACTATATCTATATCTCGACATATATCTTCTTTAGCTCTTCTTGAAAATATGGCTATTTTGAGATGTAATACTCATCTAGCAGAGGTGCGAAATCAGTTACTGATTCTTGAGTTTCTCCAATTAATATTCTAATTTATAACTTTGTTACGTTCACAACGCTTATAAATTAAACTCATTGACACCATAAAATCCATACTTACCTTATAAAGTTAATACATATCCCTAATTGAGAAACTACCTTTGCAAAGAAGTTTGACATTTGCTTCAAAATTTTATCAAAGTGTCCCACAGAATTTTAGCAATTTATAATAAACTATATCTATAATAAACTATATCTATATCTCGACATATATCTTTTTTAGCTCTTCTTGAAAATATGGCTATTTTGAGATGTAATACTCATCTAGCAGAGGTGCGAAATCAGTTACTGATTCTTGAGTGTCTCCAATTAATACTCTAATTTATAACTTTGTTACGTTCACAACGCTTATAAATTAAACTCCTTGACACCATAAAATCTATACTTACCTTATAAAGCGAATGCATATCCCTAATTGAGAAACTACCTTTGCAAAGAAGTTTGACATTTGCTTCAAAATTTTATCAAAGTGTCCCACAGAATTTTAGCAATTTATAATAAACTATATCTATAATAAACTATATCTATATCTCGACATATATCTTCTTTAGCTCTTCTTGAAAATGGCTATTTTGAGATGTAATACTCATCTAGCAGAGGTGCGAAATCAGTTACTGATTCTTGAGTTTCTCCAATTAATACTCTAATTTATAACTTTGTTACGTTCACAACGCTTATAAATTAAACTCATTGACACCATAAAATCCATACTTACCTTATAAAGCTAATGCATATCCCTAATTGAGAAACTACCTTTGCAAAGAAGTTTGACATTTGCTTCAAAATTTTATCAAAGTGTCCCACAGAATTTTAGCAATTTATAATAAACTATATCTATAATAAACTATATCTATATCT
>OU015492.1:206300492-206327992 GCA_907164885.2 Dolomedes plantarius
AAAAAATAAATTAGTTCCAAAAGTCACCGCTAGGGGAATATTTGGCGCTGTGTAATAGAAAATAGAGTGTTAACAAATGCAAATTAATACGGAAAAAAATTACCTTTTATTATGCACATTTTCTTATTTAGTTCAAGTGCAATATGGCAACACTTTTAAAGAAGCGTAAAATCTACATAAACACCGATAAAGTCTCGTGATCTGCAATATCACGTACTCTGAGCAGAAGAAGAAGTTCTTTATTCAAATTTCACGTGACATCCATTGGCACAGTGCCAGCTGCTTGGGTTTTAAAAGGCAATGTGTTACGTTTCGAATCAACCGGATTAAAAGTTTATGTGCAATGTCTCCTTCTTTAGTCAAGCGTGCGTTACTGGTCAAATTCTTTTACCTCAACCAGTGCAACGCGTCAGCCGCTCTTCGTGCTTTTAGAATGCACAAAAAAAATGCGTAAATGTAACGGTCCTGTGTCAATTAATGGGCTAAAAGCAATGGTTGCGACGTTTGAGAAAACAGGTTCTCTGAAGGTTCAGTCAGGCAGAGGACGAAAACCTGTACCACTGGATACAATCGAAGCAGTTGCCACGGCGATTGTCGACAGAGGACCAGACAATACTGCTGCCACCTCTAGCGCTCGTGGATTAGCTCGGAATATGGATATGCCTTACAGTACGGTATGGAAAATCTTACGAAAGATTATCAACTCCTATCCGTACAAGATCAGCCGTGTACAGGAGTTACTGTACCCCGACCATGATAAGCGATTGACTTTTGCTCTCACCTTTCTTGCCAGAATTTGTTAACACTCTATTTTCTATTACACAGCGCCAAATATTCCCCTAGCGGTGACTTTTGGAACTAATTTATTTTTTCGCGGAATCCTTCGTCCCACGTCTTGGTTAATCTTCCTACAAAATGTGGCGTCATTCTCGCAAATAGATCGTGCTACAGAACACTGTGAGCACTGTCAGTTTAATTATGGCCACCCGGTATATATATATATATATATATATATATATATATATATATATATATATATATATATATATATATATATATATATATATATATAAATATATATATATATATATATATATATATATATATATATAAATATATATTTATATATATATATGTATATATATATATATAAATATATATATATAATATATATATATAAATATATATATATATATATATATATATATATATATATATATATATATATATATATATATATATATATATAAATATATATATATATATATATATATATCTTGCACATTATGGCAGACAGAATAAAGCACTTCTATAGGCCCAATATTGATGCAAATAGCAAAAATTTCTCGTGTGGAATCAAACTGGTAATATTTCTTAAGACCCATCATTTTTTTTTCTAATGTGGAGGCACTTGTAATCAAACATTCGCCCTTACTACGCTGCAGTTTTACTGTCCATTTTATTATGGGGCACCATATAGGCGGACAGCATTACCCCCTATGAAGGGACGACACGAACGGAGGCATTTGTCGTGACGCAACGCCGGGATTAGATCTGAGCACCCTCAGCACCGAAAACCGGCGCGCTGTACCACTGGACCGCCACAAGCCCAGACCCATCATATAAGCCTTGTTTTTTTCCAATTTATCAGTTTGAAGGATATATAAATTCAAGTTCATCAATAAGTTAGGTTTATATTCAACATAATTTTTGTTCCTCTGACAACGATTTTGTACCATGCTATAAATAATCATTTTATGATGAAGTTCACAGAATTTTGTGCAGTGATTCAAAATGTAAGAGGTTTTAGGTTAAGAATATAAAATTATTAAACTATTAAAAGACTGGTAGAAGACAGAAGTTTAACATCACCTCCCAACAGTGCTCCCTGGAAAACTATACAGGCTAAAGAGGCAATGGCAACGTTCTTCCATGAGGAGTCAGTTTTTCAGATTATACTACCTAGAGCTGTCTTCGTAGCTTATGCATCTAGTTGACCCCAGAGTGGACACGACACCAAAGCAAACAGTCAACCACAGTGATAGTCAGACATTTTATCTTTGAGGTTTAAAAAAAAGTTATTCATTTTTACGGCATATTTCTCCTTAATTTTTCAATTCCTACTATTAGTTCACACTCTCTCTATATATATCTTGTTCAAATTTTCAATCGTTAATAAAAGTACTTTTTATTCATCCACTCAAGTTCAAATACATTTTTTAAACTTGTAGTGGATGACACTTGATGTTAATACAGTTTTTTCAAATATTAATTCATTAATTAAATTTAATTAATCAATTTTAGTTTTAGACCTAGAGCGTCTCTTGCTCTTGAATAGTAATTTCACTCTTGTTACTGTGTAAACGGTAGCACTGCGGTATCGCGGGCTTCTCCCGTCCTGTATGTTGCGAGATCGAATCCCCAACCTGACAAACTTTTTCTCTCTCTTTCCCCCCCCTCCTAATCTCGCACAGTAGGCAAGGTTCTGGCAGGCAATCCTTTTTTTCAATTCCTACTATTAGTTCACACTCAAATTTTTCTTTGTTGACCTAAGTAGGAATTGACTTTAAATTTTTTTATATATATATTACTTGTTTAATATAAAGTTAAATTTTTCTGTAAAATTAAGACCACTTTATTTTTCAGCCAAGCATCGCTTGACGCGTTTTGCAGTCAACTTTTGCCGGATGGTTATAAAATTTACAAACCTCCAGAGAACGAAGGTAAGAGTTACAAAGGATTGTCTTCTGTAATTGATAAAATTAAAGGAAATTAGAGAAAATTACTCGTAAGAGGTTCCTCCGAATTTATTTTTGTTGTTGTTGTAGTTGCATGGATTCCAGTTACCAAAAAAAAAAAGGATAGATAAAAAATTTAATCCCACACACTTTATCTCATTCTCTGAATTGTATAAAAATTACTAAATGCCGATAAAATTTTTTGCACATTTGGCATGTTTGCACATTCTTGTAAAATTTGCATGAAATTATTCACGAATGATTCTAAGAATTTGTAATACAAGATAATCTCATTCGTTTTTTTAATTATCTTTATTATCAAATTGTTGGTCACACACCGGATTAAGTCTAAAAACTCATTCAGATTTCGAAAGGGTTCAAACAGATTTTCTTTCTGCAGGCTCTACAGAACAAAATCAGGTTACAAAGAAATGACCACGTGGGGTGCAAAGAAAAAAAAACCAATTGTCTCTTTCAAAATGATAAAAAAAAATGAGAAAGAAATAAATTATTTTTCGGGATAAGCCATTTTCAAGGCAAAAGCTCAAAAGCGTAAATAAAATTTAAAAGAAAAATGCACAAAAAAATAAAGCCGGAAAAGAGTGCAAGGACACAAATAGAAAAAGGAAAAACAAGAAGTTAAAAAGGAGTAGGGGATAGTTAAAACAATACGTAAAATTAAAATTAGTTAATGAATGATTATTTCCCAATAAGTTATTTGAGAAAAATAAATTTAAAAGGAAGCTTAAAAAATTCCATGAATACTTCGAAAGCAGGCAGAATATGAGAAATCTGACACTGTCATTGATCAGACCGACATGTTGTAGCCGACATGTTTATAGACATTCCTAGTTATCAATCTCGCTGAAACTGAATACAGCAGCAAAGGATTTGTGCCTTAAAAAAAGAAGTAAATACAATGGCCTGAATTCTAAGAAAAGGAGATATTGGAAAGTATCTTATTATGTGTAAAGACATTCCTAGTTATCTAGCTCGCTGAAACCGAATACAGCAGCAAAAGATTTGTGCCTTAAAAAAAGGGAGTAAATACAATGACCTGAATTCTAAGAAAAGGAGATATTGGAAAGTATCTTATTATGTGTAAAGACATTCCTAGTTATCTAGCTCGCTGAAACCGAATACAGCAGCAAAGGATTTGTGCCTTAAAAAAAGAAGTAAATACAATGGCCTGAATTCTAAGAAAAGGAGATATTGGAAAGTATCTTATTATGTGTAAAGACATTCCTAGTTATCTAGCTCGCTGAAACCGAATACAGCAGCAAAAGATTTGTGCCTTAAAAAAAGGGAGTAAATACAATGACCTGAATTCTAAGAAAAGGAGATATTGGAAAGTATCTTATTATATGTAAAGACATTCCTAGTTATCTAGCTCGCTGAAACCGAATACAGCAGCAAAAGATTTGTGCCTTAAAAAAGGAGTAAATACAATGACCTGAATTCTAAGAAAAGGAGATATTGGAAAGTATCTTATTATGTGTAAAGACATTCCTAGTTATCTAGCTCGCTGAAACCGAATACAGCAGCAAAAGATTTGTGCCTTAAAAAAAGGAGTAAATACAATGACTTGAATTCTAAGAAAAGGAGATATTGGAAAGTATCTTATTATGTGTAAAGACATTCCTAGTTATCTAGCTCGCTGAAACCGAATACAGCAGCAAAAGATTTGTGCCTTAAAAAAGGGAGTAAATACAATGACCTGAATTCTAAGAAAAGGAGATATTGGAAAGTATCTTATTATGTGTAAAGACATTCCTAGTTATCTAGCTCGCTGAAACCGAATACAGCAGCAAAAGATTTGTGCCTTAAAAAAAGGAGTAAATACAATGACTTCAATTCTAAGAAAAGGAGATATTGGAAAGTATCTTATTATGTGTAAAGACATTCCTAGTTATCTAGCTCGCTGAAACCGAATACAGCAGCAAAAGATTTGTGCCTTAAAAAAAGGAGTAAATACAATGACCTGAATTCTAAGAAAAGGAGATATTGGAAAGTATCTTATTATGTGTAAAGACATTCCTAGTTATCAAGCTCGCTAAAACTGAATACAGCAGCAAAGGATTAGTGCCTTAAAAAAAGGAGTAAATACGATGGCCTGAATTCTAAGAAAAGGAGATATTAGAAAAATATCTTAAACGATGTATTCCATGTTCTTTCTGAGCCAAAACTTTGGCAGGCCTTTTAGTTTGAACAGTACACCATAGGTTACCCTCGAAAGGAAGAAAATAAACAGCCAAAAAGCCAGCATAAATGATAAGATCCTTTAAAAGCCGAAATGTCTGCTTACTATCAATTTTCAAACATTAATTTGAGTTTCTTTTTTAGATTTTTTTGAAAAAGTAGATCAATTCCTGCTAACTTAATAATTATTAAAATATTTTTAAAACACTGGGCCCTTTCTACCACTTGTTTCAGAACACTTTTCCAACGAAAAGCAAACCTCTGAAAAAGAATTGAAAAGAACCGAGTAAAATATCACATTCTGGATAAAAATAAAGTTAACGCGTTAATTGTCGTTTAGAATTTCTTTACTTTTGAAAATCTATTCCGTCATAGTATATATACATAAGATTAACAATAAATAATTCCTAAGAAATATTGGATTACCGTATGGCATAGCATGTTAAAGAAGTGTAAGGAAGGGAACTAAGAAAACAAATCTAACACTAAGAATTTATTTAGCTTTGTGAAGAATATTCCATTCGCACGCAAGGTTATTTGTATCAGTTTAATACCTCAATTGCAATCTTAAAACGCAAACACACGCTAACGCACGCAAACTTGAAAATATTTGCCTGATAATTTTCCTACAACAAGATCACGGTTTTTAACATGTTTGAAGTTTCAGTTTTTGAATTTATCAGCGAGCCCCTCTAATTTATTAACGATGCAAATGTAGAATGCTGAATACTACTAATTTAGTGCTTGATCTGGAAAAAAAATGGTACTGTAAATAATAACACTGGGTGTTAAAGAAATGTAAATATTCTGCAGGTTTAGATGAGCTGTTTGATAATTTTTAATGGAACATCGCAGAAGACGTCAACTAAATGATTTTGCTTTGAAAATAAAATTCATCCGAAAAAACTTTATATTAAAATTGACTGAAATGGAATTAGACTGTGGCATGTAAAGAAAAGTTTTTAATGGATAAAAACTCTCATTAAGATTCCAGGTGCCCATGCATATTTATTTCAATTCAAACACAATTTATAGGTAACTTATATATGTCACATTTCACCACATGACGTTCCATAATAAAACACAAAATCCACAATGACGAGGCAGAGTTCTATAAAATTGCAGTCCTTTATTTCTTTAGAGTTGATGGCGGAGAACAGGGCGTCCTGCTAGGATGATGCGGGAGATACAAGTGTTCACATACAGAGGCAACAACATAATGCGTGTCTGGCTCTCTTAGCCAGACTCTCTAAGTCAGCGGCTGTTTATGTAAACACAGATATTTGTCGTGGGTGGTAGGCTGGTGCAATTCTTAGAAACATATGGGTGCGTTTTATCTTTATGGTATTATTTGGCACTTTGGATCGCTTTATATCTGGCACCTGCAGCCATTATCTCTGAGATAGTGTGAACTGAGGATTTAGATGACTAGAGACGGGGTTTTGTTAATCCTTCTGGAGCGACACGGCTCTATATTTCTATCAACTGGTTCGGATTTATAGTGGTGTTTATCCTATACTTTTCACCCTCTGCTGCGGTTATCTGTCTAAATGTATTTTTCTGGGACTTGCAGATATTCATTTGCTGTTGGGGGGGGGGCATTCTGAGAAAAGCGGCCTATCTTAAACAGATGTGGGGACCCGAATTATAGAAAATAGGCGAGATTCAAAATCAAAATTCAAAATTAGGCGAGATTCAAAATGTCACATATATACTAATAGTTTACACGCACTAAAGTGTTTCAAACAGAACAAGTCTTCTAAATGAGTGAAAAACAGAATTTTTAAAAGTTTTAGAAGGAATAGGAGTTTACAGCAAAAACAATTCGTCAAAAAATGTTCTCGTGCTCATCTGAATGTCTACGATTCTTCGTCATCTAAACATTTTTATCATCAATACTACTGTTATTAACAGGATATTTTTGTTATCGTGAGGAAACATAACAGAAGTGAGTGACAAAGTCAATTTTCGTGATAAACAATAATTTATTCACATGCTCCGATCTATTTGATATTTAATTGCCCAACTTTGTGACTTTCGAAGAAATTTCCATACGCAGATAACATCTAGAATGTTTAGCTTTTAGGGCCACTTCAATAAGTTTTTCGAATATATTTTCAGTCTCTTTTGTGCTATACATTTTAAATGCAAAATAAAAAATCTCTTATGTGTTATTACAATACAAATGAACCATTTTTGTTCCAACTATAACACATATTAATAAATGGTGCGGCAACTTCTCTATAGACTGATACTGTGGGTAAAAGAGAGAGCTTGTTCTAGTTTAACCCTTCGCATGCGCGCCAATTTTTTTTTAACACCAGCAAGCGCGCGTGGCACAAAGTGCAACATCTCTTTCAACTTTGATTTTTCCTTTTGTAATAAACTTTTTTTCCAAATTGAAAATAAAATTCTGCTTTTTATGACAAGATATAAAATGTCGATAATACTGAGATGTATTTATAATTAAAGGCAAAATAATGCAGATGCAATAGCCTTGTTTCAAAACTGTATGGTTTATTGGATCTCAGGACAACTTGCGAATGGATTCCTATTATGTCCAAAAACCTAAAAAACAATGAGAGAGTCCATCTTCGTGATATGTGGGATACCGTGTAATAGCTGCACATTTGATCGACTACATCAACACCTGCTTTTGTTGTATTGTAATCCAGTATAATCGCTGGTTTTCTAAGGTTAAATTACGACTTACAATGAAGGGAAATGAAAAGAAGGGTCAGAAAATCAAACCTGCATTAGAAAGGGTGTAGCTATAAATAGAAACTTCTTAGAACATTCAACCCTTACATTCAAAAACAAACCACTCAAAATTACGAAAATGTTTTACTCTATACACGAGCCCGACCGCTGAAGGGTTAAAACTACCTTTCTTAAAAGTTTACTTTAAAACTACTGTCTTAAAACTTAATATTTCGCAAAGCTCAATAAATAATGTCGAAGAGCTCTAAATAAAAGAAGTAATTTTTTTTCCAATGTGGAGGTGCTTGTCTTCTGGTGGTAGGTACTTCTTCTGACTTGGCCCTTGAAGATCCGAATAATATAGCCTTGACGATATTTAACAGGGGAAAAGAAAAATAAGGAATTTAATCAATAACACCTTGATACCTACTAAAAGTCTTAAAACAATTTTTTTACCATTAAATTTTAGTCTTACTAATAAAACGACATAGTAAAGTAATCTTTGGCCGTAACACTGAGCTTTCGAAGTAATTTATCAAATATCTTTGAAAAAAGAAGCTGTTTTTATTTTACATTGCACTATGTTTATAATATATTGTGCTTTATCTTAGAGGTTAATATAACTATTTGAAATATTCTGTGCTTTTAAATCTACCCGAACAGTATATCATTTTAATAGTTTCAGATGTCCCTTTTAATATACTTAAATAAATATATTGCCTCATAGATATGCAACTTTCATTTTCTAGAACATTTTTTAAAATGTGAAATTCATGTCAGTGAGTACGACATAGTCTTCTTCCTAACGTAATCTATATCCGTAGGCAAAAGTTTGAACATAAGCTTTAGAAATGCATTTTAATTTTCTTTCTGGCTAAATAATGTTTATAAAGCATATTAAACAAATATTTTACATCATAAATGTGTTTTATTTTAAGGATAATATGGCATCCATTTTAAACGTAATTTAAGACTACTATGATGCAAATGCTTGTACGATCCTCATAGATTTTAAAAAAACGCTTATGTATAATTCTTTAAAATATAAAATTCATAATTGTACAATATCTGGTAATCTTATAAAGTTATCTTCTTTTGAATGTCGAAATGCTGAAATGCAGTTTAAAAATAACCTTAATTTGGATTTGAAAACTTTATTATGAATATTATATTTTTCTAACTAGAATAATATTTATTTTATTTCTAACATCATTTACACATTAATAACTGTTACATAAAAGAAAATCGGGTACAAAATTTTATTATATTTGTAAGATTCCGTTTTTATATAATCAAGCGGAATATGCATTATTATTCAGGGTTATCAGGAAAGAATCATCCGATTACAAAATTTAATATTTTCCATAATTACAAATAGAAAATTATAATTAATATGTCACTGGAAAGTAAAAATGTTACAATTTTTTTCACATGTGTTTGATATGACTTCCTTTAGTCACCAGTATAATATCATTGCAATATGCCATTTCTTGCCAAACACGTTGAAATGTTTCACTATTAACTGTTTGTAACGCGCCAGAAATGCGTTGTTTAAGTTCGGGCGAACTTGTAGGCAAAGATGGTATGAACACAAGATCTTTGACATATCCCCAAAGGAAGAAGTCGCGTGGGGTTAAGCCCGGTGACCTCGGAGAGTAGCTGTGTAGGACCTAATCATCGGCTGCACTGCGACCAATCGGCTGCACAGCTACTCTTCTATGTCACCGGACTTAACCCAACGCGAATTCTTCCTTTGGGGATATGTCAAAGATCTTGTGTTCATACCATCTTTGCCGACAACTTTTCCCGAACTTAAACAACGCATTTGTGATACTTTACAAACAGTTAATAGTGAAACATTACAACGTATTTGGCAAAAAATGGCATATCGCAATTATATTATACGGGTGACTAAAGAAAGTCATATCGAACACCTGTGAAAAAAGATTTAACATTTTTCCTTTACAATGACATATTAATTATAATTTTCTGTTAGTAATTATGGAAAATATTAAATTTTTTAATAGGATGATTCTTTCCAGATAACCCTGTATTTCTCCTCAGTTAACAGGATTAGTTTACTCTCATTTTTAATGCACTATAATGAAGTTCCTTTAAGAGCAAAAATTTTCTTAATATCTAGTTTGAATAATGCAACAAGTAAACTTGAAAAACTTACCAAACATAACCGATCTATCTTATCCATCATGTCCCATAACGCTTCTTAACGTTTGGTTTTAAATATCCCTCAAATTGTTATTTGAAATTGCATATTACAAAATAATTCACATTAAAAATATGAGCAGTCCATACAGGTTTCGTATAGAATAAGCTTAACATAGAAAATATTGAAACTGGTTTATCCTAAAATCTCTTATTTTAATGCTGAATAAGAATTTTGATGCACGTTTTATTTAATAGGAAAACCCGTAGACGTCTTTGTAGCTTTTCAAGTCTTGGATGTAGGAGAAATAAGCGAGGAGAGATTGGTAAAGTGTTAAATTTAATAATTCTATCTTTCACAAATATATGGTTAAAATATATGATCCAAAATGTTATTATCATTTAAAATTTGCCAATATAATGCAATAAAACACTATAAAACTTTGCTATTTTGCATTTTGTTCTTCAGTGAATACTTTTTCTGGTTATATTTCGTCTGTATGTTAATAATATTTATTAATTTTTTTCTAAAAAAATATCGAAAGGCACTCTTTCTATATATTTTTAGATTTATTGCTATTTTGTATAAAATTACCGGATTGCTTTTTTTCTAAATTTATATTTTTGATGCCTTATAGAGTATCGAAAATATATTTCTGAGAAAATGGCAAGTGAAGTAAAAACTGTTTGCTTGAAACAACAAAAAAGGAAACTCTGCGTACCAGAACTCAAACTCTCTTTTAATTTCTCATAGCATTTTTTAAAATAAATTAACAGAAATTCAAAAAATCCAAAATCAGTAATAAAGTTTTTCTGTTTTGTTTTTAGCTTTGAAAGGTCTATGAACTATTAAATAAGTGGCACAGTCAGTCAAATCTTTCACTCTGCCAAGGGATCCATTTAACCTTCTCCTTACGGGATGGGATAGCATGTATCCCAAGAATACGTGCCCAAGAATGAATGAATATATATATATATATATATATATATATGTATATGTATATGTATGTATATGTATATATGTATATGTTATATATGTATATATATGTATATATATATGTATGTATATATATATATATATATATATATATGTATGTATATATATATATATATATATATATATATATATATATATATATATATATATATTTATTTATTTATTTATTTATTTATTTATATATATATACATATTATATATATATATATATGTATACATATATATATATATATACATATACATATATACATACATATATATATACATATATATATATATATATATATATATATATATATATATGTATGTATATATATATACAAATAAATAAATATATATATATATATATATATATATATATATATATATATATATATATATAACCCACTTAATGGCCATTCTTACAAAGGGGGTATGAAATTTCCTGTTCTAAAGATAATCGGAAAAATGGACCCCGTAAGCTAAAGGTTAATGCGGCATTAGTTTCCTTAGAAACATAAATACAGACTGTCCGAACTAAAGGTACCCAAAAGTCGTGACTTATTTTTACGGAACTACCCATTAGATTTTTTTAAAAATTATTTAAATAGAAAGAATTTCTCACCAAGTTTTAATATCAATCATAGACTTCGATCATACTATCATAGATTTGGAAGTGTGCACCTTTTATAGCACGACAAACGTCTAAATGGTAATCTAGTTCTCTCCAAGTGTTTCGTAGCATATCAGGAGTTATTACACGAAATGCTTGAATGATACGCTTCTTCAACTCATCCACATTTTAAATTTTTTGTTTATACAAAACGGATTTAAGGAATCCCCAAGCAAAAAAGTCCAATAACGCCTGATATGTTACAAAACACTCTGAGAGAACTGGATTACCATTTAGACGTTAGTCGTGCTACAAAAGGTGCACACATCAAAATCTATGATACTATGATAGAAATCTATGATTGATATTAAAACTCGGTAAGATGCTCTTTTTTTTAAATTCTAATGGGTATTTCCGTAAAAATAAGTCATGACTTTTGTATACCTTTAAACTGGACACCCTGTATTTTCCTTTTCCCAAGAACAAAGTGGAGTTAAAGTTCATTACGGTTAATAGTATACTTGACCTGTCTTGAAATCCACTTTTGCTTGTTAGACAGCTTCATCCATGGCAACTATAAATAACTTTTATGAGTAGTTGTAATAACCCCGTGGGGTCATTAGACTGTGATCGTATAAAGTATAATTAGCGTCGCCGCTTATTACAGTAGTAATAGTTATGATACCAAAATCCTCAGATATTGAAAAATCAAATGAGAATTTTTCTTGTGGGTGCATTTTAAATGCACAAAATCAAAGCTACATTTGACCCAGATAATTTTCTACAAAATGTCGTTTCTTTAAATTCTAGAATAATGATTTTCAACAAATTTCAGCAAGAAAAATGAAGAGTTAATTAATTTTAGTTAATTTTTGTTTCTACTTTCAAAACATCCGAACTTTCTTCATTCCAACTAATAACTAGGCTTTATCTAAAATTGGGTGATTTTGTTTCTAAATAACCACCTCAATAGACAGTTTAGATTAAATTCATTACTACAACTCTATACATCAATAGGTCTTTACTCTGACCAGTGGCGTAGCGAGCATAACTGGCGCCCGGGGCACGATACCTTTGTGGCGCGCCTCCCCCCCATGAAAAACATATAGTAATATAATATATAGACCCTATATTGGCGCCCTCGATAAACATATAATAACATAATATATAGACCTGATATTGGCACTCCCCCCCAAAAAGCATATAGTAACATAATATATAGACCTTATGTTGGTGCCCTCCCCTAAAAACATATAGTAATATAATATATAGACCTTATATTGGCGCCCCCCGCAAAATAATATAGTAATATAATGTATATATACCTTATATTGGCGCCCTCCCCGAAAAACATATAGTAATATAATATATAGACCTTATATTGGGGCCCTCCCCTGAAAAACATATAGTAATATAATATATAGACCTTATATTGGCATCCACCTCGAAAACATATAGTAATATAATATATGGATCTTACATTGGCGCCCCTCTGGGAGTGGCGCCCGGGGCATGATAGACTCCCTTGCCCCCCCCCCCTTTGCTACGCCACTGATTCTGACAATCAGAATGTGCTGTTTCCTGGCCAACAAAATCCGGAACTACCATTAGCCGCAATAATACCCTTCTACTTCTTTTCTTGTCTGATACTGATGCTTACGAAATTTTCACTGTCTGATGCAATAATGACATTTTTTTTTTAAATTTCTCATTCTATAGGACTTTCGACTTCATACGTTCGTAGTGACTATCTGGAATGATACTCGACTGCTTTTAGATCTGTTTCGGGACAAATCAGCAGTTATCTACCCACAATGTCGACACTATATATGGACACCAGATATTTTCTTTGAGACAGCAAAAAAAGTTGAGATGTTTGAAGACACTTCTCCTAGTACCCTTTTAAAAGTACTTGATGATGGCGCGTTATGCATGGCATCCAGGTAAGTGCTTCGTGTAATACGCAAATAATTTAAAATTCAGGCCCTCCTCCAAGCAACAATTCATTCAGACAGGAGACTGACCTAACGCTTCACTCAATTAACCTTTAGCTTACGGGGGCCCATTTTTCTGATTCCTTCTTTAGAACAGAAAATTTCATACCCCCTATGTAAGAACTTCCATTAAGGGGGTTTGGGGGTTTTATATATATATATATATATATATATATATATATATATGTATATATATATATATATATATATATATATATATATATATATACATATATATATATATAAATATATATATATATATATATATATATATATATATATATACAGTCGAACCCTGTTATACCGAACTTCAAGGGACCAAAGGTTTTGTTTGCTTTATCCGGTGGTTCGCTATATCCGAACCGTTAAGAAAAATGCTAGAGTTCACAAATCATTACTTGCAATGTGTATTCAATAATGATGTATTAAATAATGATAAAATCTATTAAAAATCATCATTAAGGAATTAAATCGACTAAAATCAATTACATTAAACTGACACAATTCTAATTAAATTTCGTAGAATAGGAAAACGGTGGGACCAAAATTTTCGTTCGTTATATCCGCGAGTTCGTTATATACCGGGTTCGCTATAACATTTTTGACTGTATATATATATATATATAAATTCTTGGGCCAGTATTCTTTGGATACATGCTATCCCACCCCGTAAGGAAAAGGTTAATCTTATTGTATGAACTATTGCCATAACTAAGCTTCATTTAACACCGAATCAAAATTTACGGGACGAATACTGAAACTAAGCTTCATTTAACACCGAATCAAAATTTACGGGACGAATACGGAAACAGTATAATAGCTAACAACGTGATGAGGCAAAGTTTACGCACTGAGATCTTTCCTTCATAGCGATGTAAGCTGTTTGATGAGCAGGTCTTTAGCAGAGAAATCGAACTCCTGAGGAAAATTTTTCCTAGGACATTAATAATTGCTGCAAAGTCGTACATTAAACAAAAGGTTATTGGAAAATCCCGCACGTTTTTGAAATAACGTATCTAGGGGGAAATGCATAATACTAATCTATATATATAAAACAGTTCCTTAACTGACTGACTGATTCACTGACTCACTGACTGACTAACTGACATATAACGCACAGACCAAACCACTGGTCCTAAAGGGCTGAAATTTTGCATGCCGATTCTTATTTTACTGTAGGGATGAACTAAGAAAAATTTTTGAAAAATTCTTAGATTTTTTTTAATTAAATTTTTAAGCCTTTTTGTAACTTTTTTTAAGTTTGCATTTAAAATAATAATCTGAGGTTTATAAAATTTATATCACGAGAAAGATCATAAAAATTCCTTTAAAATGAAATCTTTTTCGAATTTTTACCTCCAGTTTCTGATTTTTGGTGATTTTTTAAAGATTAATTTTTAGAATTTAATTTATTAAATGCTGATCACGTGATTTCTTTTCTTTTTGTGATACTTTAAACTAATTTTGCTTCACGTGCCACGTGCATAACAGCTAAATAGACAAAAATATATGATTTTTTTCTTGCTAAAGTGGCAGACGATTGTCACATTATCCAAAAAAATATTAAAATACAGTAAAAGATTTGTTCCTTAAACTGTACTATATTCTTTAGTATGTTCTATTAGATTTAATTTGAATATTTTTCTTCTACATTATTTCGTCTATAAAAATATCCGTTACAATTTTTTATATATATATTTTTTTGCTTTTTTTACATCAATTGCATACATTCATCGTTGTATTTATTATAAATATATATATATATATTGGCATTAATTGCATACATTGACCATTGTATTTAATTTGAGTGTACTCCGTAGCGAAGTAAGGGTATTCAGCTAGTTTCTGATAACTTATGAGAACTTCAAATTTTGTAATTTATACTATCAAGTTTTGGCAGTGAACACTGTAAAGAATGGACCTATGTGAAGGGAAAACCCCTCATGACATCGTCTTGGGCTTTGATTAATAAGCATATATACTTTTAATTACTATTATCACCGTAGTTCTGAGGAAGATCTTACCTCCTAAGTACTAACGAAGTTTGAGAATTTTTTATCTAATGTACTGAAACAGGAATAGGTAAATGTAACGAAATAGGTAAAACTTTTTATTACTTGATTTTCAGTAGTATTGGGAAATCTAAAAACGCATAAAAGATTAAAATGCTTAATCTGGATTTTAGAGAAATCTATATTTTTATAAATTTTTGACACTTATTAACGTTTATCCATTTTTATTCATCAGTTGTTCTTTTGCAGGTACTCTTTCCAGGCGAGCTGCAACATGAATCTGAAAAATTATCCATTCGATATCCAAAGATGTCGATTCTTGCTAGCTTTCAGTGAGTGGGAAAAAAAATTATCTATGAGTTAAATGAATGAAATTATGCATTGTATAAGAATTTAATAACGTATCCTGTCCTTTTAGGACAGATATTCCTAAGCATTATTGGTTATTCGTAGTTAAAATTTCTTTTAGCATGACTCATGTATTTCGGTTGGTATAAAAATCACTCACATTTTTGGGAATAAGAACTAGGAATCATTAAAAAGTTTTGCTGATTCATGATATTAGTTCCTCCGATTGTATGTACACTATCTACCAATAAGTGTTTGGACACCTGTGATAGAAAAGAAAAAAAATTATTCATATTCAATAGTTGGTAGAACTCCCACGAGAGGCAATTACAGCTTCAACCCTCCGGGGCATGCTTTTCACAAGTTCTTGTATGACGGGTAGTGGTATTTTCTTCCACTCGGCTTGGAGAAGACATGTAAGTTACTTCACTGATTTCGGACGGTTGATGCACCCCTTAATTCGGCGATCCAACTTGTCCCAGAAGTTCTCGATAGGTTTCAGGTCTGGGCTCTGGGCTGGCCAGTCCATTCGTTTAACCCCATTGTCACCATACCAATCCATGGTGGACCTCGCAACATGACAGCTCGCGTTGTCGTTCTCGAAGTAACATGGGTCCAACCCGTAAAACTGCCACAACGTAGGAAGCCCACTGTCATCCAAAATAGTGCAGTAGGCGTCGGCGTTGAGCTTACCATGAACTGGGACCAAGTGTCCTAGTCCATACCAGGAGAAACCCCCAGACTATTATTCTACCTCCGCCGAACTTTACTGTGGGCACAATGCACTCTGGCAGGAGGCGTTCTCCGCGCAGACGCCATACCCAGCCATCCGAACGGTAGAGAGTGAACCTTGATTCGTCGCTCCAGAGAACCCGTTTCCATTTATCTACGGTCCACTTTCGACGTGCTTTGCACCAAATTAACTGAGCAGCGCGGTTGGACTTTGTGATCAAAACTTATGGGCGGCAGCACGACTATGCAAAACCAAGCAGATGGGCTACCTTACGCATGGTATTCATTGAAACAACTCTCCTGGATATCTGATGAATCTACTGGAGTATTAAGGCTATCAGTGCCAGTAATTGCTAATAATTAATTCAGGTAACTTGTCTTCGCGTAATCGCTCATAGCCACTAACTTTGTGCTGTCGTTTCGTTTGGGGTCCTTTCTTCTTTCGCCACCTTCTTCTTCTTCTAATGTCCCGATGGTAGGTGGGTTCGAGTGTCCTCCGGCAGAGCTTTTTGTCTTCCAAATCAAAAGTTATTATTCTTCTGGCACATCCGTCTGTTCTGCTTGGAGCCCGACTGTGCGGCTTGTCTCGCGGTGTGTGTCTTGTGGGCTGTGTGTGCGGGACCTTGTGTGGGTCGTGCGTGGAGTGGTTGCCTGCTGCGGGTCTATCCGCACCATCAGGATTTACCCAGTGGGGATTCGGCCAGGTCGGGCCTGATGTGTGCTTTTTGGGAGTATTAAGGCTATCGGTTGGGTGCGGTTCTTCTGAATTTCTCTGGACAGCAGCCGTCGGTCCAGTGGCGTAGCTAGGGGGGTGCGGTGGGTGCGGTCCGCACCGGGCGGCACATATTTTTGGGCGGCATATTTTTATTTAGTATTAGTTGTAAAAATCCACTTGTTTAATTCATAAGTTTGCTATTCGATTTCTTATTTATATTTATTTATAAATATAAAAATATAAAATGTAACATATTTTATGGAATTTTTTTTATAAATTAGAGGTATATTTTTTGTCTCATAGGTAGGGAAACTGCGACCTCCGTAAGTTTCTTGTGGTCTTTATAAAAGTTGCATTTATAGGTATATCAACTTAAGCGGCCTCCTTTATTACTGTCTAATTTAAATATGGCATCCAATGGTAAAAAAGTTACCCACCTATAGTTTGTCTCAATTACAATTATTTATTTACGTTTATTAATTTATAAAAACCACCGATCGATTGACTTAGAAAGGGCGGCAAATTGGAGACCGCCCCAGGCGGCAAAAGTTCTAGCTACGCCACTGCGTCGGTCTCTATCTCCCAGTTTCGTGGGTCTGCCGACTCGGGGCACATTCCGCCAATCACCGCTCACTTCTGAATCACATAGGCCACTGTGGATTTTGGGTAATTCCGCTCGCTAGATATGTCCCATAAGGATCGGCCATTTCTGTGATACCCGACGGTTAGACCTTTCTCGAAATCAGATAACTCTGCACTTCGTGGCATCTTGCATGCGACTAAAGCCAATGTTCTTTCCTACACGATATTTAACGGCGGAGGGTGTGACGTATATCATGACCGCAGGTATCGTCATTATTGGTAGATAGTGTATATTTGTAAATTCTATATTTTACAAAATATTGAGCTAGACACGCTACCTGTTTTCGACGTTTTGCAATATTCCAAAACACTGCAAAACTTCAGTAATATTTTCTCTGTCTATCAAGCATTTTATCACAAGGCTTCAAAGAAAATGAGTATTACTATGAATATAAATCTTTACAAAATAATGATAAATAAAATAAATGGATAAATAAATAGTTAAATAAAATCTTAAAGAACGTAATTCCCAAGAAGTACCGAAGATGTTTACATTCGTCAAGATGTACAATTTTTTATGTTTTAGATGTATTAATATCATCTGCTCATAAGAAAATGTAAAAAGGATAGTCTATAACTCAAATACTACCCACGCATAACATTATGCACATCATTCTTTTTTTTCTTTTTTTAATTTAGCGGTCTTGAAATGTTCCTTTCTGACCGTTAGTATAGTTTCTTGGTGTATAAGACGAAAAACAACACGACAGGTATACAATACCGTGAAAATTATGGATATATTTACCTACAGTAAAATTTATGCTTAATATTAATTTTCTTTGGCTTTAGAAACACAGCTCAGGTCAGTGTAAGTACTATAAAACCCCTCAGTAACTTAACGTTTGCTACCCATTTAAAAGTAGTAGTTCAGTAGCTTTTCTTCCACGAATAAATTGTTCTGCCCTTTAATACGCATATTTTAGCTCTGAAATGTATTATGAAATTTAAACAGTTGTATAAAGGTAAAATTATTTTGTTTTCATATTCATATAATCCATAAGATAAGAAAAAAATTCTATAGTTGAAAAATTGTATTCAGACTAGTTAGTTGCATCAAATTATCTCAGATGGCAGCACTGTAATAATGAAATTAAGACTTTTACGTTTCTCACAATAGATGGCAGCACTACTTAAGGAACTGAAAACTTGCAAAATTCGATCGGCTTTCTACATATAAACTCGTTTTAAGTTTTATTAATTTTTCAAATATCCCATTCTCTGACTACTCTTAGTGCTTGGTATTTCCTTTCTGAAAACCTTTCTATTTATGTAAGGGACACACCTGTTAATGTAGCTAACATATAAAACAGGGATATTGATAAAAGGCGAACAACTACAGCTGAGAATGCAAAGGATTATGAATAAAATGAAATGGATCAATAACATACAAATACATTTTCATGTAGAAGATAACGATAACGTATACATATCATAAACTGAAACAGAGGAATTATCCTAAATAGTGAAGTTTTCGAGAAAATCTAATTTAAAAAAGAAGTTCGTATGATGAATATTTGCGTCAGGGTCTTTAAATTTATGTTCACATTTCCAGAGTGTTTGGTTATCATTGATTTAGTCTACTCTTTATTTTCAAAGTACCTTGAATACTCTTTTAAGCGCGTATCAAGGGCACGTTTGGTTTGACCAATATGGGACAATTTTCAACCACCGCAAGTTATGCTATAAACCTCCCGCTTACGAAATTCGGGTATTGGGCTTAAAATGACTTTTTAATCACGGCTGTATATAGACTTTTTAAATTTAAAGTTAATTTTATAATAAGGTATGTCGTACTTTCAAGTGACCATTCATTCGAAATATAATTTTCATTTCGAACATTTATTTGTGTCAAAGAATAACAGATGGTTGTAATTAAAATCAGAAGTAGAATATCCTGCTAATCTATAAAATACAGACGTTAACTTTTAATGGCCTCATTTCTAGGATTTTGAACTGGAGTACGCAGGGCCTTTTTATCGCATGGGCAAATCGGGACTTTGCCCATGGCCCCCTGATGCTACGGGGCCCCAAAACCCCCTCGTGTATGCACTTAGTACTTCTAATAGTATGTATAGCTCATGAATAGTTCTTATTTATATAAATGTTCGTAAGGTGGGGACCCCAAATAGCATCTGCCCAGGGGCCCCCAGCGTTCATAATCGGGCCCTGGGAGTACGTCAAAACCTAAGAATATACGAGCAAAGAGACAATTCCATTTGGGAATATAGTTATAGGGTAGAGAACGTAAGAAATTTTATTTCTTCTCAATAGAGGGCAGCACTACCTACATTTTATCGTGAATCTAATAAAATACATTAAACTCGAGAATCAAATTTTAAAATAGAAGTTTTAAGAATGCTCAATGAAGCTGCCATTCACTCAAGTTTTTTTCGAGCTAACTTATAAACGCCTATTTTCCTTTAGAGGGTTTAAAACAGCTTAACTTTTGATTTAGTATTTTTTTCTCCACTCATTAACATTACGTATAATAATCTTTAAACGTTTTAGACAAGATAAAGAAAACAATCTTGTTTAAAGTGGTTTAACATCATTGCTTTCTTTATTCTCTAAAAGGATCCCCAAATTTTGTGATTACAAAGAAAAATGAGTGAAAGTATCCTTAAAATTTTAGCTAACACAACTGAAAACTTTAAATATCATATGCGGAATATTTGTTTATCGTAAAAAAAATACCAATTAACACACTGCATTTAAGATTATGATAATTTTTTCATTTAAGAAACAAAACATCTTCTTTTTCCGGATGATAACAATTTAGAGTCCTAAAAAACTAACAATGCGCAATAACGTCTCAATATTCATCTCTTCTCCTCATGTCCAGTTCATTGAAGGGTTGACTTTGATCCCTCTACGCATCTAATTTTTAATGGTGCATATACATTGGTGCAGAGTTCTCTGCCTGTGCCTTGGGGAATCCAGTGATTTATGTTCACTCTGTACTCTGTACTATGCGTGGATCGCCTCCTCTGGCGGTCCATCAAAGAAAGGGTGGGGGGTCAGCGGGTCAAATGGTGTCGAGCGGGGTCGGGGGAGACACCACATCAAAGAAATGAGGAATGGGGGAATGGGGGTGGTTCTAAATACCGTGTCTAATGTTACCGTGACTAATGTGATGACAGGAGTCGGGGATCTGTAGGCAGAGAACTCTGCACCAATCTATATGCGCTATAACGGGTAGTCTGCGGACCACAGAGAACCCAAGAAGAGGTCCGCGAAGTCAGCGGTGATTAGAAAAATTGGTTTTTTCGTTTCAAGCGACAGCAAATTTGACAAAATTATAAAGCTTGAAAAAAAAATATATTCGCGTAGCTTTGAGCAATATTAAACAATATTGAGCAATACAAATTGATTTTGCAGCTAGAAAAGCAAATGCAGGCTAAAACATATCGATAATTTTTAAATTTCATAGGATTCTATGTATGCTATTATGTTTACTTTTGTTATTGTTAGTAAGTTTATTTGTAACATTTTACTCCAGTTGTTTATCACAAATAGTTTGTTTATTCTGAAAATGAAACCCATTTTTTCCTCTAAAGGGGTTAGGAGATGATCCCAGGTGATTTTTTTTCTTGACAAATGGTCCCTGATCAATGACAGGTAAAGAATCACTGCTCTACAGAGGCTGTTCACACATTTTTTAGACGATGTATATTGTATTCACAAAACTAAATTTCATAAAATTCTTGTGTTTTAAATGTTCTATTTGACATCCCTTATTCTGAACTATCTTTCGACACCGCAATTTCCAGGATAATAATGCCTTTTGAAGTGTCAGAAGAGGTATTCTATCCCATTCCTCCTGAACAGCTTTCCAGAGTCCTGTAAGGGTTTTGGGACGACGTTTGGATAGTGCAGATTTTAAAAGTCCGAAAGCACAAAAATCCATAGGTGATACATCGGGAGATTTAGTAGGGATATCAGTGAAGGGTATGGCCTTGATACCAGTGTTTTGTTCCATTTATTTTAGGAAATTTACAGTGGATTTTGATGTGTGACTGTTAGCTTTGTCCTGATGGAGTCTCACAGATTGATGGCACCGTGGGTAAAGCGATGGTATTTCATTCAGAAAAATTGGCGATAAAATATGTTCCTGATAGTATTTGGAGTTAATCTTGACATTTTTTTCCACTCTCTTTATTTTTAACTTGCCATTATAAGAAAAACCAGCAACAGTCATGAATGCCTTAGAAAAACTTTCTTTCCATTCTTTGAACCATGTACTTAAATTTTTTTCTCCCCTTTTATGATAATAAATGGCTCATTTTTTGTTGCAATCATTTAAATAAACCCATGATTCATCTATTGTGACAATTGTTTTCCATTTTTCTTTGGATAAGTGTTCCTCATATAAAATTCTGCAGCGTGTCCTGCGTTTTGTTGCAGTCATTTAAATACACCCGTCTATTGTGACAATTGTTTTTCATTTTCCATTTTAAGCCGCAGACGATAATTTTGACTTTTAAAAACATAGTACAATTGCAATTATTTCTTTTGCAGCAAACGATTTTTTATTACCGCTTACCAAAATCGTCTAAAAAATGTGCGAACAGCCTCTGTACGCACACTTCTAAATCCAAGAATAGAAATTATGCATGGGAGCACTTCAGTTTTACTGACCATCTTAAAGTACATGCAGGAAAAAGACCTTGAACGGAGCTTTGTAGACCTTTTAAGAGGTCATCTTGACTGTGGAACGTCAGGCTGTCCGTTTGTATTCTGAAACAGATCAGGGTACGACAGTAAGATTTAATTTAACCCTTCAGCGGGCACACCAATTTTTGGAACACCAGCAGGCGCGCGTGGCACTAAATGCAACGTTTCTTTCAACTCTGATTATTCCTTCTGTAATAAACTATTTTTTTTGTTATTGAAAATAATAATTCTAAGTTTTATGACAATATATAAAATGTTGATAATAATAAGATATATTTATAATTAAAGGCCAAAGAATGCAGATACAATCGACTTATTTCAAAACTGTCCGGTTTATTGGATCTAAGGACAACTTGCGAATTGATTCCTAAAATGTCCAAAAACCTAAAAAAACAATGAGATTGTCCATCTTCTTGATATGCGGGATACCGTGTAATAACTGCACATTTCATCGACTACATCAATACCTGCTTATGTCGTATTGTAATCCAGTATAATCGCTGGTTTACCACGATTAAATCACGACTAACAATGAATGGAAAGGAATACGAGGGTCAGAAAATCAGACCTTCATTAGAAAGGGTGTAGCTATAAATAAAAACTGCTTAGAACATTCAAAACTTACATGTAAAAACAAACCATTCAAAATTACAAAAATGTTGCACTTTGTACACGGGCGCGCCCGCTGAAGCGTTAAGGGTCCACAGCCATTCTTGTATGTAAGATCCCGTAAATGATATATTCTGAAGACTCTAAGTGGTTTTAATGGTTCCTTTGTCATTTACTAACCTGTGAATATTGTCAGGTACCTTACACACATAGTGGTGCTGTGCCCATTCCTAATTGAGAAGAGCCTTTACAGATGCAACCAATTTAAGAAAAGATCGACAGCGGTCGTTAAACAAGTCGTTAACGGACAGTTCAAAGGAAAGTAATTACAGCCACCACCGGGGGACCAGATGCTACGACACACTGGCTGGCTAGACGCGGCGGGAGTTTTCCCACGCCGAGGCGGAGGCTTTTAGAATGATCTAGAGTATTATGAAAGAGGGGTATATAAAGGGAAGAAAGAAGGAGGAGAGATAACTATCTTTAGAAGAGGAGTTCCGAGGTCTTGTCGATTTTATATTGCTACAGGAGATAAAGTCGACAAGACCTAGGAACTCCTCTTCTAAAGACCAAATTACATCTGGATAGATAACTATGGGACGTGCTTCCCGTCTCTATGCTGGACTTTAGATTGAACTAAGTTATGTCTCTCTCTGGTTTTCAATGGATTGATGGTTGATAATGATTGATTGATAACGGAAATGTTGTATCATAGATTTTGTAAATCTGTATGAATAAACAAGATATGTGTATACATGTAAGGAAAGAATAGTTTATGGAAACCATACACGAGCTACTTATAGCTTAACCACGAGGTCCCGACATATCTTACAGCGTTTTGGGTTTTCTTCAGAGTTTGAGCATGGAGACTCTGAACAGGTATTTTAATAGACTTTCTTTAAATGCAACATAAATTTGTATGATGCACAATGCCATAAAACTTACACAGAGACATAAGAAAGCCATTAATAAATGGGTTCATAAATGGTTGGATTGTAATGTTTTAATAGGAGAGAATATATTTCGTAACTTGAGCACACATTATGTATATTCTACTGGATAGTATTATTTCCCAAAATTATAATATCCATAGCTGTTTTCATTTGCTCATTCCAATAAAATTACCTATGGGATCCAGTGTATACATACTTTGAAACATTATATACTATCCACAAGTATCGTCTTAGTAGTAGTTAGTAGCATCGTTTTAGTCGTTAAGTATTCCATATTTTAGTATCCGTTTCTCTTTTCAGTGTCCTCCTCTGACAGCACTGCGAAGTTGAAGTGGACGGGGGAACCAGATAGTCCTTACAAAGATCTCTTCCCGTCTATCAACATGGTCCGGGATTCTGAGCCGTTGAAGTTCTACCTTAAAGAACCTACATTTGACTCTATGACGGAGGATTTTACAACAGGTATCTATTAAGCAGACACAGAACGATTGCTCTTGTTGAGAGATGGGAATGGATATTTTACTCACAAGTTACTTTTGCAACCAACTGGATTGAAATACTCACAACAACTTAGAATCTAAAGAGAAGCAAGTGATAGAGCTGTGATCCCGTTTAAGAGCTAAAATACAGTACTTTAGGAGTTTTGCTGATTCCATTTTATTTGAATTTTGTTCTCCCTTTGTCGTGGAAACGAAAATCCTCCAAGCGTTGAGAGGGGAAGTACCGTTTTATCAACTGAGGTGACAATTTTATTTCTTATCAACAATTGACATAATTTGTTCTAAGAACGTAGGCCATTAAGCGTATTGAATAAAGTGTCCATTGAATAATTTTTTTCGTCACACAAAAATAATAACCTGACACTTTTTGCCAATTGTTAAATTACTTATTTAGCATTTAAAATAACACCTAAAAAACTTTTTAACATTTTAATATTTATTTTACCCATTTATGCTTAAAATTTCAAAAAGGTGACCAAAAAACTTTCCTTTTTTGCATTTACGCGTTTTCTAAGGATTTTTTCCTTCATATGTATGGGCACATGCAGATTTGGTTTTCCCTACATGACAGAAACTTTGTTCCGAGGACATTTTGCCCATTCACCCCACAATATTGTTGACTACTTTAGATAGGAGCAGCACTACATAGGCCAACCAACATTTACTCCCTATGAAGGTCAGAACAGCAACGGTCACGCCTTAGACTGGGTTCGAACCCTGATGTGGAAGCTCGTGACGCTATTCCCTTAATGATGTGGACGGCATATAAAAAATACTTGAAAATTTGAAATTGAGACTAAAATTCAGAATTAAAACCATGCTTAGCATTTTATATCTGCCGATCCAGTAATCCTATAGGCAAAATTTTTAACTTTTGTACTTAGGATTTATAAAAATTTTAAATCATTTGAATGTCAAGAAAAAAATAAAAGATTTCCACAGTAATTTTTGCTTCAAGAAAAATATTTTCGTAGCTGTCAATCTAAATCGAAAATCGACTGTTTAATAAAAATAAAACAAGGGAATGTCGTACGAAATTTTACAGCGATACCTTGCAATGGATTTTAGATTAATATTCTTAAAAAATCCAACTCATGTTTCATGGGAAAGCTTTTATTCCGAATTGAATAGAGTTCAAGTACATACAGCTGTACAACAGATAAGCTCTCAGAGTGCAGCATAAAAATGGCGTATGTGATGTTCTAATTGTTTAAAATTAGGACATAAATCTAGCAGGTTAAGGTAGTTTATTAGACACGATACAAACAAGGTACTACAAACAGGACATCTAAGATACAACTACCGGGGAGAGAGTGTTGCCAAATATACAAAACTAAATAATGTGAAATACAATTTCAACTCTAATCATAGTGGAAATACGTGGTTTGGGTTAATCTTTTTGTGATTTGCTGCAAATATTTCTATACAATTGTAAATATTCTTTGTTTCACTTTAATTTATGTTTATTTTGTATTAAACATTGTTTATTTACTGTCATTGAGCGTTAGACCTAAATAGGTGAACTTTTGATGAGCTCGGCGACAAATTTTCAAAACATTTGGCGGCTTTTTGGTATCTGGAGAGCCAATCATATTTCACCCAGGTGGTGCGGTTATCGCGTTCTGGAGTTTTCCACTTCTAGAACATTAGAGAATGTCTCTAAGGCAGTGGTTCCCAACACGTAGCTGCGGACCCCTAAACCAGAAATTGAACCTTGTGCAGACCGCCCCCTCCGCCTTGAGGGGGAACCTTCCGGGGGGTATGGGAGGTATAGAATATCCCTCAGGCAAAAGGGATACAGGATTGAAGTACTCACATTCTAACATATCATATTCTAATAATAAAATAATTTATTTTAAACTTTTAAGAAATTTTAATTCAACACCTGATAGTCATCGGATATATTCGACCCATCTAGTTCAGCGAACATTGCTTTCAAAATCCCCATTTATATGGCAACTTTTTTATAAGTGGTGCCGGACCACTCCCGAGGCTCTCGCGGACCACCTTTGGTCTACGGACCACCGACTGAGAACCACCGCTCTAGAGGTATAGAGAGGCCCGTTGCACACACGGCGTTATTATCTCTAGCGGAAATTTTCCATCGGACGTCGTTCCAACAGTACACCACAGAAGTCAATTGGAGCTTGCACACTGGGCGGAAAATGAAATTTTTCGTCGACGGTAGCTTGAGCAGCTGTCGAGTGCCACTGTGCGCTGGCGGATTTGTTGACGCAAGATTGAACTAGTTATCCATGTGACCCTATGCACGCTTACACACACAGCGCATTCTACCGTCGTAGGGTCATTTGCGAGAGGGGTGTTTGGGGGTTTGCTGGAGGAGGCGCGCTGGTTTTCTTGGAATCGTAAAGGGGATTCGAAAAGGAGGGCTCCTCCGATCCCAGCTGAGGGGAGGGGGGCGTAGGTGCGACCCCTCTGGTTTTCTTGGACACGTGCAGGATTCGAAAAGGAGGGGTGGGCCTTTTCCCCGGCGACAGAGTATTCCGCCGTGTGTGTAAGCTCTACTTTTAGAACGACGTCCGATGGAAAATTTCCGCTATTGATAAAAACGCCGTGTGTGCAACGGGCCCTAAGTATGTTGGGCTCCTCTCAAAAATAGTCATTCGTTAATTTCTTAATAAGAGCTCAGCTGCTCTGTGTGAAATGTGAAGCCTCTTATTGTATCTGCGTGTACCTGGGAAGTCTATTAGTTGAACTTCTCTGTAGTCCTAAGAGACTGTTTGTAATATTTGTGATCTGTTTAGGGCATTAAAGAAAATAAAGTTGTGTCACTGTTATCTGGAATCCCCATTCACAATTATCGACGATCGAAAAACGCTCCAGTATGTTACAAGAGCTCTATGGTACGTTTAAAACGAAGAAAATCAAAATGTCTTCTCTTATACATTCTCCTTCACTGTATGACTCTCAC
>OU015492.1:206332992-206482992 GCA_907164885.2 Dolomedes plantarius
TCTTCCAGTCCCAGCGATTATATTGCTTTGTTATGTTCCCGCATCTATCGTTTTTCCGCATTTATCGTTCATTTCAGTCGGTCCCTTGAAAAACGATAGATCGAGATTCCACTGTATATATATATATATATATATATATATATATATATATATATATATATATATATATGCATATTTTAGGTATGTATATTCATTCCTAAATTTTGCGATGCTTTTTTAATGAAATAAAAGCAGACTAAACTCAGGTAAAATTCTAAAAAGTCTGCTAGCTGCTAGCTTAATTCTGAGCGCACCTAAGAACATAAATTTCACCCACTTTAATTATGCAACCATTCGGGAACATAATTTCGTTTTGTTTTTTAAGTTCCGTATTTTTCTTAAAATACTGCGACAAATGAAATCGTCAAATATGTATTTAATCTAAAATCTCCTATAGAACTTTTCCCATCGGATATTACGAAGTGAACTTATATTAAAGCATGTATTATTCTGCAAGAGTCATTTCCTAAGCGATTGAACACGTATTTTATAAATCATAAAACTGTTTTGTCGTATAAAATAATGAACTCTGCAGATCCAACTCTTTTTTTTTTCACACAGGCCGATCAGTACAAATCCCAGATGCCTACTGTCAACTACATCAAAGCCATGGACATCTGGTTTTTCGTGTGCGTACTAATGGTTTTTACCACGTTACTCGAATTTGCCATTGCTTACAACCTCCATTGCCGAAAGTGTCCTCAATGTTTGGATAAGCTTAACTCAGAAAATACGGTAAACATTTTTCCTCTTATGTATACATTTCATTTACATGTAGAACCAATGCCTTATGAAAACTGAGAAATTAGTTATCTAGTGAAAATTCTTAATCTGTTAATTTTTTCGAATGTAATAGAGAAAAATTTCAGATGCAAATACACCAAAGATTACAAAATCATTTAATTTAATTGGAATAAATAATCTACTGCACTTGATACCAGATAAATGTCATTGAATATACAGTAACCACCGCTTATAGTGATCAGTGGTTAAAAGAATCAACCGTTTATAAGAATCAATATCGCAAAAACAAAAACAAATGTATTATTTCCATGTTAAAATTTTCGCTTTAAAGAATCAATCCACCGGTTTTAAGAATCAGTTTACACTCTTCGCTTTCCTTTAATTTTTCAAAAAAAGCCACTTAAACCCTCAAAAGGCACGAAGTTTTTTTTTAAGAAAGATTGATAAGATGGGATGAAATATAGTCATAAAATCCATCCCTTTCTTTGTTAGACATAACATAATAGTTTCCCCTTAAACGCTTTAGCACAACTCTGTCCTATTAGCTTGACCCGGGAGCATCTTACCCGTCCGGGTTCGATTTCACTTTTCTCCACTGACACACAAAAATAGGGACTCTTTTTTCCTACCTCCCACATCCTGGTTGCGGTTTCCTGGATCCTGTAACACATAAATCTTCGGCGAAGTGTCCACTATCACTAAGGCAAACGTGACATTAGTAGATTCAGCACATTATCAAACCGTGAAACATAAGCTAGAAGGTGAATCTTCGTCTGAGACTATTGGTATTGAAAGAGGTATAAACAGCCTCCTGAAAACTTCATTACGTCAAACTACCATAGAAAACTTTTTCTTGCTCCCTTCCTGAAGTTGAAATGTTAAAACTGTTAAGCAGGTATGTTGTAACAAATATTGGATTTTTTCTTCTCTTACTATAATCATGTGTATCTACTTACAGGTCTAAAAATTAAGTTGTATTTTTAAAATTATAAAAAATAATTTTAATAAAAGATAATTAACGTAAATTAAAGAGTATTTTTATGGTAAATTATCTAATATATGTATATATAGATGTGTGTGTGTGTGCCTGTCCAAAAACCTAAATTTCGGCTATAAGAATCAACCGCTTATAAGAATCAAAAACAGTAATAACAAACGTGATTCTTATAAGCGGAAATCACTGTATTTCTTTGTATTGTCTTCCATAAATTCATTTCTAAAGAAATATTTTACCTAAAATCATAAAAAATAATTTAAAACTTTATTTAACTGTCTAACCTAAAACTTTTCTAAAAAAATATTTCAGGTAGTCTCTTCTAACGAAACTACCGCGGGGGTTATTAACGTAGAATTACTTATCATTGCTTACCTTTTTTTTCCATTTTTTTTTTGACGCATTTTGGAACTATTTACAGCTATATAACTGAACTAGTAGTTCCTTTTGAATGAACAATTATGAACACATAATAAAAGTGTTAAAGATTTAAGAAAATTTATCCAAAATCTTTTAGAATAATTGCTTTTTGTTGTTAACAGCTTTCACATATGCTATTAGCCAAGTGAAGTAAAAAGATACAAAACAAACAATTCGTAAGAAGTTAAAAAATTCCTTTATTTTAAATTAGGATACATATACTTTGAATAAATATAAATAAGGAGAACAAAATCTGAATCTATCATAACGCAGACAGAAGTTAAGTAAACAGTGATAGAACATAAATTATTTTTCATAAATATCTGCACTGAAAGCTTTGATACTTAAAACTTCTTTCCTTTGCAGGCATCTTCAAGCAATATTTTTGTGCATTCCTAGAAAAAGATAAAATAATCAATATGAAGTCATGTTAAACTTAAAATGAACATTTTTTTTTCCTGAGATTTCAAAGCTTTGGATATTCTATTTTAAATTCATAGTGAGCTTTATCTGTTTCCTTAAAATATGTTTTATAGCAAAACAAAAAGAAATCAACCTTAATTATTACAATCTTTTATCTGATGTTAGAACGATATTAACCTTTTCCTTACGGGGTGGGATAGCATGTATCCCAAGAATACGAGCCTAAGAATGAATATATATATATATATATATATATATATATATATATATATATATATACACATATATATAAGCACATACATCTATATACATATATATATACATACATACATACATATATAGTATATGTATATATATATATATATATATATATATATATATATATATATATATATACACATATATATATGCACATACATATATATACATATATATATACATACATACATACATATATAGTATATGTATATATATATATATATATATATATATATATATATATATATATATATATATATATATATATATATATATATATACATACATACATGCATACACATGCATACATACATACATACATACATACATATATATATATATATATATGTATATATATATATATACATATATATATATATATATATATGTATATATATGTGTATATATATACATATAAATAAATAAATAAATATATATATATATATACCTCCTTAATGGCCGTTCGTACAAAGGGGTATGGAATTTCACTTTCTAAAGACGGAATCGGAAAATGGGTCCCGTAAGCTAAAGGTTAAAAACTACAGCATGAAAATATTTAATGGGACAAAGGTATATCAAACCATGACGAAGGGTTCGAAAATAATATTTTATTCGAAATACAGCATTTTGGGCTTTATAAAAGAGGCAGTTTATTGTTTTCATTTTCTAACAATTGAGCATTTTAACAAAAATACACGTATGTGCAGCCATACGTGAGAAACATATGTAAATTGCATTGATACTGCTTCATTGATGCAATTTCAGCAATATTCAGCGGGGATAATACCAGTTTGTGAAATTTCTTAGTAGTTACCACTTGTTTGAGAAAAAAAAATTAGTACTATCCGAATACTGCTGTTCAATTATTTTTATTTTTTCAATTTTCTGGATTCATCATATAGTTGAGTTTAGATCTGGGATCTTTCCTCGAGTCGGTAATCGACTTAAGTATGGATATAAAATTAAGGTATCCAAAAAACTGTTTTACTGTAATGAAATTAAAGATACATTTTCAATCAAATCACAAGAAGATATCTATATATATAAAACAGTTCCGTAACTGACTCACTGACATACAACGCACAGACCAAACCGCTGGACCTAAAGGGCCGAAATTTTGCATGGCGATTCTTCTTATGGTGTAGGGGTGCACAAAGAAAGATTTTTGAAAAATTCTTCTTAGATTTTTTTAAATAAAATTTTTAAGCTGTTTTTGTAACTTTTTTTTTAAGTTTGCATTTAAAATAATAATTTGAGGGTTATAAAATTTATATCACGAGAAAGATGATAAAAATTCCTTTAAAATGAAATATTTTTCGAACCTTTACCTCGATTTTTTGATTTTTGGTGAATTTTTAAAGATTCATTTTTAGAATTTAATTTATTAAATGCTGATCACGTGATTTTTTTCTGGTATTTTAAATAAATTTATCGTCACGTGCATAACAACTAAATAGACAAAAAAAAATATTTTTTTTCTTTCTAATGCAGCAGACGATTGGATATTATCCAAAAAAAAATAAATATCCCTTACGATTTTTTATAAATATATATATATACATATATATATATATATATATATAGTTTTTTTACATCAATTGTATACATTGATCGTCGCATTTATTATAAATATATATATTTATTTATTTATTGGCATAAATTGCATACATTGACCGTTGTATTTAATTTGAATGTACTCCGTAGCGAAGCGCGGGTTTTCAGCTAGTTAAGATATAAAAATCAAACTGGTCGGGAAATCCTATTTAACTGTATGAACGAACTATGTTAAATGCTAGTATACAACCCTCATTTACAAATTTATATTGTTAGGTACGTATTAAATAAAGAGTGAATGGAAATTTTTTTCATACCTCGAAGTTGAGCATGACTTTCTTTTCTGGGAAAGTGAGCTAGAACGTACAAAGCAAAACATAAATGAATAAATTAGCAATAGAAATATTCATTCATCATTAAAAGTAACTGTTCAAATATGACGTGACGATATAAAAGCATACGAAACTTAAGAGACCAAATGGGAACATTTATGATCCCTTTGATATAATCGAAAATTCATGGTGCATGGAAAAGGCTAACAAGCAAAAAAACTTACCTTTTCAACCTTCTCAGCAACGCAATCGAAAATCTGAAAGAATAGAAAAAAATTACATTAAAATAATAAAATATTGCTGATATTTACAAGAATAAAAATTAAATATGTCATTTGTTATTTTTACAGTATTAATTTTTGTAGTTCATTTTTTTTTTTGTCAAACTGTATTAGTGTGACTGTTAACAATATTGAACATTAATATTTTAACAGTATTTGAACATTTAGTAGACACAGGCCTTCTGATCTCCCTTTAATTCTAAAAGTGATATATAAATTAAATTTTATTTTTAGGTTCCTTTGTCTGTAAGACATGGATATAAACAACAAAAATATAAGATTGTGTTTATCACTGATTTTGAGTTTATTTACTCGTACATTTCATTTTCATTGAAACAGTTACTCAAAAACACATTATTTAAATCTGTCTTAATGGGTTACCACAATTCATTTTATCTAGTCCCAATGATCCTACTGCTTTGTTATGTTTCCGCATCTATCGTTTTCCCGCATTTATCGTTCATTTCAGTCGGTCCCTTGAAAAACGATAGATCGAGATTCCACTGTATATATATATATATATATATATATATATATATATATATATATATATATATATATATATATATATATATATATTATATATATATATATTATATATATACACATTATATATATATATATATATATATATATGTATATATATATATGTATATATATATATATGTATATATATATATATGTATATATATATATGTATATATATATATATGTATATATATATATATATATATATATATATATATATATGTATATATATATATATGTATATATATATATATATATATATATACATGTATATATATATATATGTATATATATATGCATATATATATATATATATATATATATATATATATATATATATATATATATATATATATATATATATATATATATATATATATATATATATATATATATATATATATATATATATATTATCAAAATATTTTCTAAATTCAACTACAGAACTTTAACTGCATTTTGAGTTCAATATTTAAATGTAATCAAATTATGAAATTTTAGACGCTTTATTTAATTTAAAAAATGAAAACTTTTGTTTATAAAGAGTCCATGCTTCTAGAAATGATATTTTCACTGTTATAGATAACGTGTTTCTATATTAGTGAAATATTCATAGGATTAGACTATAAGGAAAAACTATAACAGAAGACAGGTTATTATTTTTTTTACACACAACAACATGCCTTTGTCATTTACGAATTAATCATGTATAACTATTTTGAAACCTTTACCTTTTCTGGTACTTCAGGTGTTTCAAAAATGACTGAGTATGGAGTACATCTCTTAATTCCTTCAGGGACAATCTCCTTTTTACATTCTTCAAGAGCAAATTTAACCTGGAAATGAACAAATAGAAGAGAATTAAACACAAAAAAAAACATTTTGAATGCATTGAAATAACTAAATCTTGACTAATTATAATTTTAAAGCAAACAATGATTCAACCAATTCTAAAAATTCAACCAAAAGAGACGTCAGAAATGTTGGTTCTTTCTTCCGAAATGTTTATTATTTAAATATGGTAAAAGAAAAAAAAAGGTTTTTAAAACAATTTTACCCGAAGCATTTTTTTCTGCTGTTTAGTGATGAACATTTATGGAGATGTCATATTCTGCAATCAGGCATATCCAGGCCCTGATTTTCCATTAGGCCCAGTAGGCCCGGGCCTAGGGGCCCCCGAATGGTGAGGGGCCCCCCAAAATTTTTATTTTAAAAGAAAAAATTCCCAATTCAATTTTTTTTATTTTACTTTTCAATAGCAATCATTTTTATATCCTTACAAATTTGATTGATAGGTTAGTCATATGTATAGTTATATGTATAGTTCATCATATGTATGTTATAGCATATATAAGGGATTAATAAGATTTTCTGGTTGCATCATATTGGTATTTTAATGATGAAGTTAATATGTTGCATTGCTTTTTGTTATTTGATAATGTTCTAGGCTTCTAGTCTTCAAATAGCCAAATTTTGGTAAAATGGTACTTTCACAATGATTCATGATTATTTTTTTGTGTGTCAATTTTGGAAATTTTACGCCCACATCAGTGTTAGGGGGGGCCCCCATCCCGAGTTGTGCCTATAGTCAAGAATTTTCTAAATCGGGCCCTGGGCATATCTTGTAAAGGAAAACCTAACTCAGAAGTGTTACTTATAATGAAATTCTGATAATTGCGAGATAAAAAGGGATTAATGCAAGGAGGCATTTAGTAGTTATTTTTTTGGTTGAGTTTTGGCCTTATTTTTAACTATGTGACCAGAATTTCCATTATAAAGAAATTTCTTACCCTTGGTGTCATGAGTTTCTCGCAAGCAGCAAATTTGGAGCACAAGATGGGACTTTTACCTGAAAGAAAAAAATCGTATTTTTAAATTTATTTATTTTCATGTACTCAATAAAATAAATTTACTAACTATATTGTGTTGCGTAATAATACAAACGTATTTTCCTTCAATATCAATGTTTAAAATGAACACAGAGATTCGTAAACATGTTATAGTTCAATTCTCGAGTAACAGATGGCGACACTATATAAAAACTATAAAAAGTCCATTCATTCTATTAAGTTTTATATTACCACATGATTCTTCGTGAGAAATTTCTAACTTCCACAACTGTACTTTATATGTTTCAATAACGCGAAGTTTATATCTGAAGTCTGTTTAGGAAAAGTGTTGTCTAATTTTCGGTGAAAAACTAAAGTTATTGCATTCAATTTGTACACATACGAATTGTACACATTGAACTCAACGAATACGTCACACGGCAACAAATAAATTACAAATTGACTGCTCCAGAGTATCTTAATTCATAGGGAGAATTAAATTAAATAAACTGAATAATATCTATAAAAAATCTTTTATAGATATTATTCTTTTATAGATATTATCGTTTATAGATTTATTTTAAATTTTCTTGAAAATCTTTGTTGTGCAAAAATCCTCAAAAAAATACGAGAATAAAATATAAAATAAAGATAATGAATGTTAGTTTTAATCGCCTTAAGAATGTGTGAATCATTTTCTACGCATCTCACAGTTATTTCTAAAAATACTGCAAATCTGTTACTACTTTCTAATAAAATTTTATATAATCGTACTACAGAAGGGGTCGCAATATTACAAATTAAAGAATTTAATCCGTATGATCAGGGCCTGACTAAGGCAGGGGCATACGGAGCAGTTGCCCCGGGCCCCCACATCAGAGGGGGCCCCCAAATCGAATAGAAAGTTTAGTATTAAGTATTAAGTTCTTCATTACTGAAGTAGTGAAGCACAGGGGGGCCCCAAAGAAGTTTTTGCCCCGGGCCCCAATTAGGCTAAGTCGGGCCCTGCGTATGATACATGTAACAGTTTTTAAAATCTCAAAAAAAACATAAGATTTTAGGTACTCACTTTTGGCAACACAAAGAACGACATCAAGGAGTTCCTTCTTTTCCATAGTAACCAAGTACTCTGCAGGATTGCAAATCGCATTCACCTGGAGCACTACGATGGCAAGTACTGCGAAGTATCCGAAAGACTGCATGGTTTACAGGTGTTGGAAGTTTTAGAACCGACTCAGTGAATCTCTCTAGACTTGTGTTGCTTTAGAACCGGAGCTGCGGGACTTTTATACAGCTCGTCAACACTGGAGATGACAATTAAAGGAATGTGATTTCACTTAACACTTTCCCAGGAAATATACTCTTTATCGGATAATCGCATTAAAAGACAGTGTTTCATGTATCGTTGACGTCGTGGTGAAATACACGCAATGAAGCGAAACGTGTTACAAGATTTGAAAAGCCTTTTCGCTGCTTTCAAGTATATCATCTGAAGGTCGTTCAATATTTAGAGATTTTGCCAGTATCATATTATAGGTTGTAAGTACAATAACCATGAATTTTTTTTTAAGTAACATGAGATTAGTTTCTTGACCCTCAGTCTCGAAAGAGTCAAAAAAGTTTTCGGAAAAGATAAAGCATTATACAACTTATAACTTAAATAATTATGGAATAAAGTTTAACTATCGGTGAAATCAGAGAAAAACTATCGGTGAAATCAGAGAAACCGACACATTGGTCGTAAGTCGAGTTTCAAATAATTTTTTTTTCTGCACATGTGCATCAGGGTTGCCAAATAAAAACACCCAAAATACGGGACAGGTTTTGATAACTATACTACTGGGGAGTTTTGAATTCCTCCCATGGAAAGGGTGTCCGAGTGTACTCCCCCCGAAATTTTTCAAATTTTAACCTTTCAAATAGCCATTTTCAATGCATTTTTCGTTCAGTTTTGCAACTTACAAAGAGTTTAGGTTAAGTAAACAATAATGTAATTGCATAGAAAAATTGTAAATCAAAAACAATTTAAAGTTGGTTTAGGCGTATAGTACAAAACTGATTTTTATTTTATTAGTTTACTAGCTGAAAACCCGCACTTCGCTACGGAGTACATTGAAATTAAATACAACGGTCAATGTATGCAATTAATGCCAAAATATATATATATATATATATATTTATAATAAATGCAACGATCAATGTATACAATTGGTGTAAAAAAAAAAATAAATATATATATATATATATATATATATATATATATATATATATATATTTATAAAACCACAGTATACAGTTTGAGGAACATAATATATTTATTGTATTTTAATATTTTTTTGGATAATGTCCAATCGTCTGCCGCATTAGCAAGAAAAAAAAATATTTTTTTTTGTCTATTTAGCTGTTATCACGTGACGATAAATTTATTTAAAGTACGAGAAAAAGAAATCACGTGATGAGCATTTAATAAATTAAATTCTAAAAATTAATGTTTAAAAATTCACCAAAAATCAGAAAATAGAGGTAAAGATTCGAAAAAGATCTCATTTTAAAGGAATCTTTATGATCTTTCTCGTGATATAAATTTTACAACCCTTAAATTATTATTTTAAATGCAAACTGAAAAAAAGTTACGAAAGCAGCTTAAAAATTTAATTTTAAAAAATCAAAGAAGAATTTTTCAAAAATCTCTCTTAGTGCACCCCTACACCATAAGAAGAATCGCTATGCAAAATTTCAGCCCTTTAGGTCCAGCGGTTTGGTCTGTGCGTTGTATGTCAGTCAGTGAGTCAGTTACGGAACTGTTTTATATATAGAGACTACAACTAAGTGCCCTTATAAAGTGTTACGGACGTGTATGTAAAAATTGAAATTTTACTATTGTACAATGTACATAATATAATGTGCGCAGGAAATCTTTGGGGCGACTTTTGAGTCATAAAAATGTTTTCGAATGAACCTGTTCCCACAGTCCATTGAATTGTATGATATATTGTGCTTTACTGTGTTGAATACAGTAGCTAACTCTACTAGAGCGATTTTGTCACTTTCAGAGGAAACTTTAGTGGTGAAAAACTTTGACAGATTGCTGCAAGATGAAAAGTTTTTTTTTGTTTGTTGTTGTTGTTTGTTTTCCTTGTATCAACACGATCACACACTAATCTGCATTCGTATTTAGCACTAGACTGAGTCTGATGTCGTTGTGACGTTCGGATCCCGGCACATACAGACAATCTTCTCGTCAAGGGCGTGTTCACATAGGAGCAGGCCCTCATTTTCCATTAGGCCCAATAGGCCCGGGCCTAGGGGCCCACGAATGTTGAGGACCCCCCCCCCCAAATTTTTATTTTAAAAGAAAAAATTCCAAATTCAATTTTTTTTTAATTTTACCTTTTTTAATAGCAATTTTTTTATATATCCTTACAAATTTGATTGATAGATTCGTTATATGTATAGTTATATGTATAGTTCATCATATGTATGTGTATATAAGAGTACGTGTATATAAGATATGTATGTGTATATAAGAGTACGTGTATATAAGATATGTATGTGTATATAAGATAAGTATGTGTATAAGTATGTGTATAAGTATGTGTAAGTATGTGTAAGATAGTAATAAGTATGTGTAAGATAAGTATGTGTATATAAGATAAGATGTGTATATAAGATGTATGTGTATATAAGATACACTATATACACATACATCATATGTATGTGTATATAGTGTATATAAGAGATTAATAAGGTTTTCTGGTCGCATTGTATTGGTGTTTGAATGATGAAGTTAATATGTTGTATTGCGTTTTGTTATTTGATAATGTTCTAGGTTTCTACGCTTCAAATAGCCAATTCTTGGTAAAGTAGTACTTTCACAATGATTCATGATTATTTTTTTGTGTGTGTCCATTTTGGAAATGTTACGCCCACATCGGTGTTAGGGGGCCCCCACCCCGAGTTGCGCCTATAGTACAGAATTTTCTAAATCGGGCCCTGCATAGGAGTCGGTAGCGGAAGCGTTAAAGTATTGAAATACATTTAACCAATGACAAACTTCCAAACGATTAGAAGCGAAATTTTTAACGCCTGTGATTGGTTTATTTCCGTCTCACCGCCATCTTTCCTTTTGCGCTTACGGACCGGATGTGAACAGCCCCTTGTATGAGGCCAACTCGTATACAATAAATTTATCATTTCGGCGAAAAACGGGACGTTTGCCGTCCCGTATCAAAGTTCCCCGGGACGCGGGACAAAATCTACAAATAAGGGACTGTCCCTTAAAATCCGGGACGTTTGGCAACCCTGATGTGCATACATATATTTTACTTTCATACATACATAAGTACAGGTAGCCCTCCTACAGCACGGCATCTTACAACACGGTTTCGCTCTAACACGATACGATAAATTGCGGGAACCGTCGTATAACACGTTCACCTGAAACACGGTTTCGCTCTAACACGAAAAAAAATTTTCGAAAACCTTTGTACAACACTGTACTTTTACAGCACTAGATAACGTGATTTTACGTTTAAAAAATAAAATACCTTAAAATAATGACGGGAAGGAATAATGAACTCTAGCAGCTTTACATGAATATTTTTAAACAAATTATAATTTATTCATTTATAACTCTATTCCGGTGTCATATCGGAAAGGGTCATTGTACCATAAATTAAACGTGTCCGACTCCGAATCCTTTACGGAACACTGTACATTTATTAACAAGTCACAATCACAGCATAATTACAGTATTCTTACAATAATTTATCACGGCTTTTCATTTATGCCGCCCAGATTTTCCCACTCGACTACGTCGAGCCATCACATGGTTCGAAGAGCCTCGCAAATCGGCTCTCCCACGCGACAACAAGTTACTTTCGTTTTAACACGTGACATACACATACAATATTTCCCTCCCGTAAGGAGAGTAAAACCAAACTTCCCCGTTTATAGGGACAAACAGTTACAGACGGAGTTTTGAGTCGTAACACCCATGCACAGTTTACAAATGTGACGTAATATCCCACGTGCACGAACGCTGCGTCGTTCGAATTCTTGATGATGACGTCGGCAGATGCACTTTTGATTTTGTTTAGATTAATGTACATTTTGATCTCTTTATCAGAAGCTTTGATTTGATCCGCTCGTGCCGGAGTAATGTAAATAATTTGTAAAAATATACATTAAACTTGTAGTTAGAATATACCGCGTGGCAGTTCTTTCGATTCGTCTACCCTTCCGCTGAAAGAAGCCGAAAATTCAAAAGGGAGCTGCGAAATTGTCTATCTCCTTACCGTGAAATCTACAATGACCTTGTAAGAACCAGCAAACAAACCAAAATTACAGATTTTTCTAAAGATGATAGAAGGTGCAAAATATCTAAATAAAGAAAAAGGTTCTGAAAGTGAAGGTGATATCGTTCAACCGAAAAAACGTTCTCGTTTGATTGTACTGAGCAGTGACAAGGAAGAAATTCATTAAATTAAGGTCGCATTAAATGAAAATAATATTTTTTGTTTCTTTTCGTTTTGTGTTATACATATTATATTTTTAATAAAAATTAAGTTGCTTGTATGGAATTTTTTTTAAAAATGCATGTTTTTAACAAGTTTTCGGAACGTAAACCCCCTTTTTGTACTGGCTCTGGGTCTCATATAACACGGTTTCATACAACACGGCACTTTCTAGGAACCTATCTACCGTGTTATAGGAGGGTTACCTGTATTATATAACACTGCCCTTCTGACACCAACATTGTGATCAGTGAAAGTTGTCTGCATCGTTCAAAACGTGTAACTAAAATTTCAAACACAATTTGAATCAAAATTTAATCGAGTGCCACAAATTATTAAAAATTGTGTGGCTCGCCGAATTAGGCAGAAAAAAAAATTTCTTGGTAGTCTCTTCTAACGAAACTATCGCGGGTCATTAATGTAGGATTACTTATCGTTGCTTACCTATTTTTTACAATAAAATTCCTACATACGAAGAGAAGGATGAGTGATAGCCCTATGCAGAATAGGTCGATGGCAAGAAAAATAATTTACATACAGGTATGTCAGAAAATCGGGGGCAATATTGTAAATGTCAAGTCAATAAATGAGTTTCCCAGAGTACTCGAATAGTTGGACGGAACCATATCTAAATTAAAGTGATGTGTCGGAAATCGAATGCCTTTTCGTTGCGTTTTCCGTCTATATTAAAATCACCCCTCATGATGATCAGCACACTGGCTTCAATATGAAATTCTTCATCTATAAGTAAACTTGATTCGGAATATTTCCTGAGCGCACTAAACAAAAATAATTTTAGATCGGCTCGATTGACTGTAGGGTTATATATAAACGGATGCCAGTATGAAACGGGATTGTCCATTTCTTGGTATATCTTACCACACAAATATCACCAGCTCCCGAGTCTTCTGTTTTTCTTCGATGGTGGTAGATCGCTACATCTAAGGGAAGAAAAATTGTGCAATTCGAAATTAACAATTCGCACGAAGCGGAGATCTTAATATTTAAAATGGTACCTCATTTATCGATTTTGGTTTAGTATGATGGGAGAAAAAGGGATAAAGCAAAAGAAAAACACCTTTTAGAAATAATATCCTGCTACTCTTGATTAATAACTCGCTTCGACGGCTTTAATGTCTGAAATTTTTCTTTACCGCGGACAGTTATGGAGACACGTAATCCTACATTTAAAAGCCAACTGGTAAGTGCATCGTGCCAGGTAGTTGCAGTAGCTTCGACAACAAAATAAATATAATATTAATATCTATATTAATAAAGGAACAGCGGAGGATGTCGAGATCACGTGAGCGTAACGCAATGGCCGACAATCGGTGTATTTTTTGTCTCATGAAAGTACATAAATGTTACATATTTGGAAAGAGCTTTGAAAAATGATAATTTTTTTCTGCGTACACTTATTCTGTTAATTCAATAGTTTTAGAGAGATTTTAATTCTAAAATCACTCACTGCTGAGAAATCAAATCATCTGGTGCAGTGGTGCTGCCATCTGTCGGCAGTGACGGGAATGAAAATTGAATGGAATTTATTCACTTGAATTTAATACATTTGTAGGCCTTTTTTTTTCTTTTGTGGGGCCCGAAGTACATAAATATGTTACACAGATGGCTTGAGCGTAGCTAGGCGAAGCCCGGCTAGTTAGATAATAATTGATAATAATTTTTAACTATGATAGCAAGAACGTAACTATAAGTACGCCAAATATTCGCTTTTTAGTTTGATTCAATACCTGCACAGGGGCGACTCCAGTCCCGAGTTTTTTTTTTTTTTTTTGGTGGTGGGGGGGGGGGGACAACGTCAGCTCTTGGGGTTATATATATATATATATATATATAAGAAATAAACATCGTCTCATTTTAAATTTAAACTCATTTAATATTAGGTCAACGATTATATAATTTTAGGCTATGAAAGAAAAATACGCCGGGCGTTTTTGGAAGGGGCAATTGCCCCTACTGCCCCCCCCCCCCTTGGAGCCACCAATGTACCTGCATAGATTGTACTATAAGGTATGGAAATAAAATGCTTTTTGTTGAGTTTAAGAAAGCTTTACCAGAGTGTCACAGGGCGTTGACGTGGACAGATTCACCAGCTATGAATAGCGCCGAGAGAGAGCGTTGACCTTGATCAAATGTCTTGGTAAACAATTCTGTGTAATTTTGTTATAAAACATACTTTTTTATCGTAATAAACGGTAATTCCGCTTGGTTAAGGATTTTGTTTTGCTTATTACCCATATTACCCGGATTATCCGGATTGTCTATGGTCCCAGTTAGTCCGGATAGACGAGGTTTTACTGTACTTACAAATAAAAATTAAAATTCCTTTTAGCTAATGATTAAGTTTCAAAAATAAAACTGCACGTAGTTATTCAATTTACGTAACATATTTTATTTTCTTATAGGATGACGACAACAGTGACAAAAGGGAAAAAGATCCATCCTTTATAAACAGGCCCAAAGTCAACCCTTGGATGGAGGAAAACAAGAAGAAAATCAAATTTGTCTTATCAACAGTTAAACAGTCTGATAAGACTGACAGCACGGAAAACAGCACTTGTAAAAAATGTCAATCGTACAAAGATTTAGGCTACAGGATAGATCTAGCTAGTCGAAAGGCTTTTCCCGGATTCTTTTTGATATTTGCAATAATATACTGGGTGTATTATTTAAGGCTATATCACTATTACTCTTGAGCCCTTTTTCAGTATGTTTAACTGCTATATAAGAAATTAAAATGTTATTTTTAGTGAAAAAGCTCAAATATTATAAAATAAATATATATTTGAAGGAAACTACGTGCCAAATACTGCATTAAAAAAACCTCCTAAAAAAACTAAAGGAACAAACGATTTTTAGAATCAAGAGGAATCACTGTTATCTGCTAGCTCTCAAGAAATTAATGAATACGTGATCCATTTGTTTGAGGGTGTGTTATTCCCTGATAGATATACTCTCGGGCAAAACAAAGTATTCAGATTGCGGCAACACACGAGCGTACTCCATGGTCACCCGCAAACGGCAACGGGACATTAACGGCAACCGCCGGCGAAGCTGACCAATGGGAAGCAAGCAGTGGCGTAGCAAAGGGGGGCAAGGGGGTCTATCATGCCCCGGGCGCCACTCGCAGAGGGGCGCCAATGTAAGATCCATATATTATATTACTATATGTTTTCGAGGTGGATGCCAATATAAGGTCTATATATTATATTACTATATGTTTTTCAGGGGAGGGCCCCAATATAAGGTCTATATATTATATTATTATATGTTTTTCGGGGAGGGCGCCAATATAAGGTATATATATTACTATATTATTTTGTGGAGGGCGCCAATCTAAGGTCTATATATTATATTACTATATGTTTTTAGGGGAGGGCACCAACATAAGGTCTATATATTATGTTACTATATGCTTTTCAGGGGGGAGTGCCAATATAAGGTCTATATATTATGTTATTATATGTTTATCGAGGGCGCCAATATAGGGTCTATATATTATATTACTATATGTTTTTCAGGGGGGGGGCGCCACAAAGGTATCGTGCCCCGGGCGCCAGTTATGCTCGCTACGCCACTAGAAGCAAGCTCGCGCTCAGCACACAATCCAACAGACTTTTACATAGGCACTCTCTTACTAGCTCTCATCTGTGTTGGTGAATTGTACATACGTCATACGTCTCAGTTCGATACGAGCAATTTAGCTCGCGGTTATGAATTAATTCGAGCGTGTCTCACTTCAGCCTTTTGTAGGTTTATTCCTCGAAATATAAATCGATGTGGCCATCGAAGTAGTAACTCCGGCCAATCCACCGAAAGATACTGTTAGTAGAGTAATACATAACCTCGAATTATGATTCCTTTGGACAACATGCGAAAAAAAGTATTATTAAGTTTCTGTTGCAAGATCCCGAAAAAGATTTTCTTGATCTCAGTTGCTATGAACAATATAAAAAAAATTATAAAAGTAATATTGAGCTTCAGTTTCTTTGAACGAGAAAAATTAGGTGGTACTTCCTTTCTATAGCAGTCTTGGCGAGAAAAGGGTATTGGCAAAAGTTTCCATCAAAGCGGGAAAGCAGTTACCGATATACGCAAGCTATTCATTTAGCATCTACACTATACAATTTATTTAATGCATACATACAGAAGTAATTTAGAATAAATTTGTATTTGTTAATTAACTTAATACAATTTTGTAAGCAATTTATTTAAAACAAGCCACATATGTAACGGCCCCGAAGTAGCCTAGCGGCAGCGCTTCTGCGTTTGGTACTAAGGGTGCTCGTATCTAATCCCCACAATCGCCATTAAATACCTTTGTGTCTAAGCCGGATATTGGCCCATTAAATCAATAGACACCGGAAAGTCTTTCTATGAGGTCAAAGAGAATGGAAGATGTTGCGATCCTCCCCAATGTCACCCCTGGGGATGCTCGGTCAAAATTGAGGTGGTACCTGACTAAGTCTAACTCCGACCCTTGTGGTGTCATTATAAACCAGAGACGCACCCCTTAGTCCGCAAGCCTATATAGACTTGGTCTGAAATACTTCGGGCCACGGGCATAAGCAACAACAACATATATAACAAATGGTTACAGTTTAGTAACCGTTCGTTTCTCGCCAAGGCAGAGACCATGAAGCTAAAGAACGAGGAGCAGCTCAGTGTTAAAAATGTGTAACACATTTGGTCGCCGCCACTAGGTGGTGCTCCGGTCGAACGCAGGGATTTGACACAAAAACTATAATATGGATTTTTCGTATTTTTCAACAGAAAACATGTTCTTTTTTTAGTGCGTATTTAATATGAATTCATTTATTCAACTTAACATATTATATATATATATATATATATAAATTTGTTAAACGATTTTAAAAACCGCTCGACTATACAACGCAATGAAAAATTCGCCCTTTGGTAACATGTCGCGCCATCTGCCGGTGAGGTCCATTTTTTTGAGGAATTCCCCATCCAAGTGCCACCCCATCTTAACTTGAAATAAATTAAAACGTTAATAGAAGTTCAGTTAAAATCAGAAAATTGTACAAAACTTATAAGAAAGTTGGTTTTTTCTCGCTTTTTCAAACTGTGAAACTGAAGATTCCGATTATGCCTTTAGCCTTCACATAGTTTTTAACAATGATATGATGCATAACAAACATTCGATGCTATATTTTTTTTCTTCTTTTATTTATATTCTATTTATTTTTCTCATTGTATAACTTCTGAATACTACTCAAACATCAATTCTATGTATTATTATTCCACTTAAAAAAATCATAATATTTCATATTTTAAAGACCGTCCGGCAGTCAATGTTCCGAGGAAGGCCCTAACTGAATTCAATTCGTGCCCCCTGAAAAGTTAGAAGCACGCTACGCCTATGTTTGCTACCATACTTCCAATTAAGTTCTTATTTAGCCGCACTCCTGAAGTTGGTTCCATGCTCTGTGTCTGTATTTGTGTTTCACATTTTGTTCATTCTCAGAACATGTTCTTAAATTAGGTGGATTTCTCTTCGAGTTTCTTAATTTATTTTTTTAATTTTAATTACCTCAGTGTTTAGCCACAGATATACTACTTGTAATATCTTTTAAGAAACACACTATTTTGTTTCATTTACCTGTGTAGTGGCCACTTAAGATGATATGTTATCAAATGAAACATGTTTTTAATTTTCCCTCATTTACAGTGTTAAGTCTAACAGCTGATAAATATATACCGGGTGAGCCAAAAGTTACACTTTGAAAATTCATAAAGAAGGAAGAAATTATGATAAAGAAGTGCGGTTTGCAAGATAGGGCTCACAAGAAAGTCGGATTTTTTAGCAACAAAATAAAACTTAGTTAAAAAAGTCACCGGTAGAAGGCGCTGACGACCAGAAACACAATGAACAGGACAGCAGTAAGTTCCATTAATTTATTGTTTCTATAACAGTAGTTCAACATGACCTCCAGAACATTGTACGACACAACTAACGTGAATACAACTTGCCCAACAACGCTCGATCGTGTAATGATAACATTCTAAAAGCGAATGGGAAATCCTCGTGTATCACGGTCTTTTATTGCAAGATTGATTTGCATAATTCTGCTAAATCTCTCGCATGCCAGCGCCTTCTACAGGGGACTTTTTTAGCTAATTTTTTTTTCGTTGGTGCTAAAAAAAATCCGACTTCCTTGTGAGCTCTTTCTTGCAAACTGCACTTCTTTATCTTAATTTCTTTATGAATTTTTAAAGTTTTTACGAACTTTTGTTTCGCTCTATATATAATCTTTTAAAAAGCGTTGGCTGAATCTGTGAAACGCAACTGTCCAAACACACTTCTGCCCAAGATAATTGGCTCCAGGATATGAAGAAGGTTATTAGCTTATATTCAGATAAATTGGCAGCTGGAAGGGCAGGTAAATTGCGGCATGCTTGCAGATCTGGTAGCAAAATTGTCTCATTGTTTTTTATTGAAAGAAGGTATTACATCAAAATGGGAATTACGAAGTTCAAAAATTTAAAATTTAGAGAACTAGGGGCTTCGCCCCTAGGCTCGCTACGCTCGCGCCCCTGTTAGGGTCAAGGTCAAGGTATATTGAGTTTGTTGAAATGCGATGGTCTTACGGCTTTAAATCCAGTAGCAAGATATGTACATCAGAAAATATGTGCTCAGCAGTAAAATAAAAATTAAGCCCTCTGCAGATAAGTAAAATAAAAAATATAATAAGAATTAAAAGAATAAAATTCAAATATTTAGTAAAAAGGAGCGTCCACCGGGATCGAACCGGGGACTATCGCATACGAGCAGCGCTCTCAACCACAGCGCCAATCATGGGAAAGCAAATTGATGGAATAAGTTGCTAATAGCGAGATACATAGGGGGTGATTCTCGGGCAATGCAACAGCTTCTATCTATTTACTGTTGAAGGGGAATCACTGTTTCAGCTTTAAAATTCAATTAAAATTCGAAAATTTAAGATATAGACTTGAAATGAGGTTTATATGATTAAGAAAGCTTTCGGCTTCCAGATGATATAAATGATTTCTTTGTAAGATAAAAACTCGAGAAGTGGGTTTAATATTTTGATGAAAATATTAGTCTGTTTTAAATTATTTTTAAACAAATGAGGTCTTGTTTGAAGGAGAAATGTCTGTAGTCTTAGATTGTAAAAAGATCAAAATTCTACGATTAATTTGTGGCGAGTTATCGTAATCTGAACATGAAAAAGTCAATATTTTCTCACAAAACATAAAATTAAAAAAAAAAAACTTAAAGTCCGACGAAGATGAGACATGTCTTACTATCTTCCCCGCATTTTTCTGCATTTATTGGTATCGGTCTCGACCCCATACCCCCAGCGGTTTCGGAGGAGATAGGGCCTGTTCACATAGGAGTCCGTTGCGTTGTGTTAAGGAAAAGATGACGTTGAGACGAAAATAAACCAATCATGCCTCCAAACGATTAGTAATGAAATTTTTAACGCCTATGATTGGTTTATTTTCGTCTCAACGTCATCTTTTCCTTAACGCAACACAACGGACTCCTATGTGAACAGGCCCATAGCGTGACAAGTTTTTGACAGCGGCGGCGGCGGCGCCAGTTACTGTTTTTTAGAATAGAGAGAAAATAATTAATCCAAATGAGAATGTGACAAGCCTTTTTTTAATTCTTATCATCTGCCGTATGCCATTTTTTAGGATTACAGTCGAACCCCGTTATAGCGAACCCGGTATAAAACGAACTCATGGATATAACGAACAAAATTTTTGGTCCCGCCGTTTTACTACTGTACGTAATTTAATTAGTATTGTGTCAATTTAATGCAATCGATTTTAGTCGATTTAATTCATTAATGATCATTTTTAATAGATTTCATCATATTTTTAATACATCATTATGGAATACACATTGCAACTAATGAGTTATACATTTTGTGAACTCTAGTATTTTTCTTAACGGTTCGGATATAGCGAACCACCGGAGAAAGCGAACAAAACCTTTGGTCCTTGAAGTTCGTTATTACAGGGTTCGACTGAATACAAAACAATAATTGCATTATTAAATATCCTTGAAAATTCAAATAAAATGGTAAGGTATCCAGGTTAAGAAAAATATGGCCTTTAAATTCTCGTAATTCCCAAGCATACAAATTTTTGAAACTGTAGTATCTCTTGGCAACATTCTAAAAGCAATTCATAGTAAAAGAATTAATTTCATGTAACATGCATGTGATGCATTTGAGCTATGACCTCACCCATTCATTTTATAACGTTTTTCTGTTTCATGTACCTTATTAAATTATATGTATAGTGGTGTCACTTTGCTTTTATTTCCCTTTAATGTCGTTTACTCAAAATTATGTGTGGAAATTGGTCCAGAGAATAAATACAACAGAACTTAAGTTTCAAAGAAAGAATTTATAAAACTTCTGTACAATTAATTACAAAAATAAATTACATTTTATATACATGGTTTCTTACATTTACATGACTCAAAATATGGCAACACACAGCATTTTTGGCACCCATTTAGTCTAGTAACAGGCACAGAAATAGACAAAATTTAAGTTGTAAAGACAACACTAAAAAAATTGAATGGTAAAGAAATACAAAAAAGCTATTACAAAATTACATTTGTAAAATTTAGGCTTTATATAAAGATTTTGTAAGAACCATTTTCCAGCTTTTTAAAACAGCATGCCAAACTTATTATGACAAAACTAGAAAAATAAAAATTCAAATTTTTGCTCTAGAAAAACATGATTTTTAATAAATGCTTTTTAATAAATGCTTTTTAATAAATGCTTTTTAATAAATGCTCAGGTAAAAAAAAAAGATATCATTAAATGCATATCGTTATTTAAGACTTTTATGCCACAATCAAGTATAGTTGAGAATAGTATAAAATTATTTAAAATTATTTAACATTTAAAAAATGAGAGAAAAAAGATCTATAAAAGTCTGTAATGCAAAGAAGTTTACATCACATATGTCTTAAAACACGACATATCTGAATTAGAGTATATTAAAGGGATGATTAGAAAATGACAATAAGTAAAATATTGAATTTAGCAAACAGTATATCCATGCGACAATTCTGAGTATTAAATTTCATTATATTTCTTTCACTTAAAAAAATTTCTTTCCATCTCAATCAAGACAAAATTAATGCTCAAATTATAACTACAGAATTTAAAAAATTGAAAGAAGTGCATATAACAACTTAAAATAACAAATTTGAGAGCTTTAAAGTTTAGTAATTTTCATAAAATATTAAAAGTAAAAAAAAAAAAATTCATAAAATATTAAAAAGTAAATTACTGAGTATAAAAATCAGTTGTCTCAAGGGGCAATGACCAGAAACATAGCATTTATTTAAATTAATAATCTTCATAATTTTTTTCACTCTCTAATTGCTAAAGTATCAGAGAGATAATAGTATATTAAAAAATTTGTGGTATATAAAACAGCTGAATATGGTTTTAGAAACTAAACATATAAAAATCAATACACAAGTAAGCAATTTAATGCAGCTCTAGTCGAAACAGATAATTATGAAAGTTTTTTTATAAATATTAATTATTTCTAGAGCAATAAAAAGTGTTACAAATTTTTACACACATTTTCCCATTCAAATTACACAATTTTCTTCATTACAGCAGAACCTGTGTACAGGAAGATGTCATGAAAAATAAATACACATGCAAGTAATAGATTTCGATCTTTGAAAACACTGTCATAATTTCTTTCATACTTTTACTACATATTTATATAAGAAGTTCAAATCACTTGAACTATTTGGTACTAATGTTTCAACTATTATAATTTTTTAAATACAGAGATAACGAAAAATTAATTAATAAATAACACTCCATGCATCTTACCATACTCTCATGAAACATATAATGATATTTATGTTAAAATACATTTTAATAGCAAAACATTTTTAAGATGACACATTGCTATGTCAAAACTGTCATTTTTCATGTTTAATACAGAGTTTGACATATAAAAAATTTTAAACTTAAAAAATTTTCATCTATAAATTTTGTTTAAGAAATATTGCCTTTCACTTTTTCAAAATTGCAAAAAATAGTCTTATAACAAATTCTTAGTTTGACATGCTAATTATGAGTACAAAAGGAAATGTCTTATAATATCATAAAGCATATAAGTTTGTTAAAAAAGTGTTTATAAAGACATTGTATAAATCTTGATAGTATAATGAAATGTATAAAATGTACTTTTCCAGCAAGATTTTGGAAGCAGAGAGTCACTTATTGCAGAGGACATCTAGCATGAGATTGCTACTGAATAACGCTAAAACACTGTTTGATAGCTTTCTTCAGAAATGTTGAAAGTCCAGGAAAAGGAGACTGTTTAGCGTACAATATAGCGGATAAATATTCTGAGTTGAAGTAGAATTATATTTCTATGCGGAGCTAAATGGGAGCTTCTTTTTTAGCTAGCTTTCAGATCTAATATATAACATCAGCAATTATGTACAGGACTTAGAAGTGATGAAGAATGGGGTATATCTGAAAAGAAAAAAATCATGAAAATTCACGGTATACATATTATCAAATAATAGCTGAATACCCGTACTTTGCTACGGGGTACATTAAAATTAAATACAACGGTCAATGTAAGCAATTAATTCCAAGAAAAAAAATATATATAATTATAGTAAATACAATGGTCAATGTATGCAATTAATGTAATATATATATATATATATTTATGAAAATATCGTAAGGGATATTTTTATAAACTAAATAATGTAGAAGAAGAAAATATTCAAATTAAATACAATGGTCAATGTATCCACTTAATTTGTATGTTTAATATCCATAAAACATACTAATTTGAAGTAAATTCTTTAAAAACTTCCATCTCAATTAGTCTAGCGGTTAAATTTTATCTTTTACCTTATTTTAATTTTTTTTGTCAATTTATTTCGTTGTTATGCACGTGACGCAAAATTAATTTAAAGTATCACAAAAAGAAAAGAAATCACGTGATCAACATTTAATAAATTAAATTCTAAAATTTAATCTTTAAAAATTCACCGAAAATCAGAAAATGGAGGTAAAGATTCAAAAAAGATGTCATTTTAAAGGAATTTGTATGATCTTTCTTGTGATATAAATTTTATAACCCTCAGATTATTATTTTAAATGCAAACTTAAAAAAAGTTACAAAACAGCTTAAAAATTTAATTTAAAAAAATCTAAGAAGAATTTTTCAAAAATCTTTCTTAGTGCAACCCTACACAATAAGAAGAATCGCCATGCAAAATTTCAGCCCTTTATGTCCGGTGGTTTGGTCTGTGCGTTATCTGTCAGTCAGTCAGTTACGGTACTATTTTAGTATATATAGATAATGCAAACAAACAGAATTTAACAAGCATAGTGCCTGCAGAGCTCTTCATGCTTTACTCAAAACTTCAGAGCATTTATGTTGAATGCATGCTGAGAATCTGATACCATAATTTCATAGAATTATAAATAAAATTAACAAATATTTATGATTTTCCAATGCTAGGACCTTTTTATTTTATATATTAAAGTTTGGTATCGGTTTATCAATCAGTAACAGCACTCACAATGAAATAAATATTTTATCTAACAAATATTTGAACATCTACTCTTGTCACTGACTAGAAAAGAACTAATCTTTAGAAGAAATATACAGTAAAAATAAAAACTTCTTAAATCATTACTGTTTTACTTGTAATACATAAGAAAATAATCTGTCACCCATACAGTTTCAATTTTTGAAAAACAATATTACTAGATGATCAGTCTTTGGCATACAGAACAAACACAATGTATTCACTATACAGTCAATTTCAGTTAATTGGACCACCTGTTAATCTGTCTGTCTAACTGTCTAACTGTAAATAATCTGTCACCCATACAGTTTCAATTTTTGAAAAACAATATTACTAGAAGATCAGTCTTTCGCATACAGAACAAACACAATGTATTCACTAAACAGCCAATTTCAGTTAATTGGACCACCTGTTAATCGGGCCAAATCCCATCTTGTAAGCCCAACATGCTACCACAAAGCTACCCCAGGTCCTAATTATTAAACTATATTATTAAATTAAGAATTCAACAATAGGATAGATTGAAAGTGTAAGACATAAACCAGTGTATTATGTATTAAAACAAGAGAACTGTGCCTACCTAATTTGGACGGCTGTGTAGGTGATGCCACTGGTCTAAACAAATGAAAGCCAGCATTCTGGGCAGCCTTAGCTACTACATTGGCAAAGTCTGAATCAGTGTAAACTGATCCATCTGAAGAACTAGCAACACTAGAACGAGCACTAGAGGTACTGCTTCTGTCGGTGACACTGGTCCATGAAGGAGCTGGACCTTAAAGTCACAAAAAATCTATTGTAAATATCACTATAATTAATATATAATCATAAATATATTTCACAGGATGAACAAAGCGGATAGAATTCATAAATTTAAATTTTACTAAAGATGTTTATCAATACAATATTCATTAAATACCCAAGAAAACCTTTATATCACATATTAATAATAAGTAGACACATGAATTATACTTTACTAGCTGAAAACCTGCACTTCGCTACAGAGTACATTCAAATTAAATACAACGGTCAATGTATGCAATTAATGCCAAAAAAAGTAAATATATATATTTATAATAAATATGACGATCAATGTATACAGTTGATGTGTGTATATATATATATATATATATATATATATATATATATATATATATATATATTATATATATATATATATATATATATATATATAATATATATATATATATATTATATATATATATATATATATAATATATATATATATATATATATATATATATATATATATATATATATATATATATATATATATATATATATATATAAAAATCGTAAGGGATATTGATTTTTTGGATAATATCCAATCGTCTGCTGCATTAGAAAGAAATTTTTTTTTTTTGTCTATTTAGTTGTTATGCACGTGACGATAAATTTATTTAAAGTACCAGAAAAAGAAATCATGTGATCAGCATTTAATAAATTAAATTCTAAAAATTAATCTTTAAAAATTCACCAAAAATCTGAAAATCGAGGTAAAGATTCGAAAAAGATTTCATTTTAAAGGAATTTTTATGATCTTTCTTGTGATATAAATTTTAAACCCTCAAATTATTATTGTACATGCAAACTTAAAAAAAGTTACTAAACAGCTTAAAAATTTAATTTTAAAAAATCTAAGAAGAATTTTTCAAAAATCTTTCTTAGTGCACCCCTACACCATAAGAAGAATCACCATGCAAAATTTCAGCTCTTTAGGTCCAGTGGTTTGGTCTGTGCGTTGTATATCAATGAGTCAGTTAGTCAGTTACGGAACTGTTTTATATATATAGATTATCAAATTTTTTGTTTTTTGTTTTTTCATTGCTAGTTTCCTTAATATATATTCAAATGAGCAAAAGCATTGACAAAATTGTTCAATCTTTCCAGGAACATATACATTCCAATAACAGGCATTCATTGCTGCAATCAATAAATCTGTTGTAAGATTCATAATTCATATATAAACCAAATATGAATTTTTCAAAGCCCAAGTCTTAAAAAAATGCAATTTTAGTGCATAAATATAGCACAGATAATATATTCTTTCTATAAAATCATTATATATTTCTACTACTTACAATTTTTTCTTATATAATTTACTAGATGATCCAATTAAAACATGAAGTATGCAATGTCATGTGATAAATATATTACATAAAGATATGTACATATGCATAGGGTATATCTTTTAACTTCTATGTAACTGCATCAATAAAACTCATCCAGAAATGAGGTTATAACAAATCTCTGTCACATGGAACTCCAAACAAGAATCACCAGATCTTCAAATTGACGCTCTAACCCAGGGGTTCCTAACTTTTTTCCTACATCTACCCCTTTTAAGAGAATGATTTTCTTCATCGACCCCCTTACATTTTTCTCTATGATATACAGCACACAACATAATTAAAACACTAATAAAACACTAATAATACACACATAAAATACTGTAATTCTGAATGAAAAAAAATTAGAAAAAGTGGTTCATTAGGTTTATGTTTTATTATTTTTATACTATTTTAATTTTTAATTTCACAAGTATAAACAAGATTTCAGAAACACAAATTATAATTGTGAAAACATCGCCAAGAGAAAAAATGAAACTGCTTCTGATTGGTTGCATCAGGGGGACCCATGGGATGTTTCAGGCCCAGTGGATATAAATAAAGTTAAGGCCCATTTTACACACATATATATATATATAAATATATATATATATTCATTCTTGGGAGACATGCTATCCCATCCCGTAAGGAAAAGGTTAAAGTTGTTGGCAGATTGGGAGAACTATGGTCCTTTATTACAACGCAGACTAATCCAGCCTCTCTGTTAGAAAAGTGTAATTCTACTCTCAATAGTTAAATTTTAGTGCTGAATAAAGACGTAAGTTTGATATCAGCTAATATAATAGCATAATTTAGAAAGTTTATTGTGTTTTTATAAGTAAAAAGCTGCTTAAATCAATTCCTGTGAGAATAAAAAATTTGGACTTGGTCAAATGTGTTTAGAGAGAGAATTATTCTTAACTACAAAACAAAATAAATCTTACAGTGACCAGGAGCATATTCGCCATCCTCTGGAACACTAGATACAGGTGAATTCCTTTCTTGAATATTTTGCATCACATTGTCATATCTCACTTTTTCATGAGTGTCAGCTTCAGGCTGAAGCTGATGGTACAGAACACCTGCAAAGGAAAATGAGATCCCAAATAAGTAATTATTAATATTATAACTATGGTTATTATAAAACTCTAAATAGCATTGTTCACAACAGAATCTGCAGAAAAGTAGTTCATTCTCTCACACAATTCACTAATACTAAATGAAACTTTGAAAAAAAAAAGATGATTTATTCAGAAAACATATTAGGTTAGTCCTCAGTTAATTCTTAGTTAACCTTCTTAATATTGGTATAGAAGAAATGCAGAAACTCAATAGTTTTAACAATGTTACAGACTGCTAAAAATAAATTATTCTTTCATTTAACAAATTATTCTGCCTCTTAAAATTAAATGATTTATTCACAAAACTAACTAGGTTAGTCCTCAGTTAATTCTGAGTTAACCTTTGTTAATATTGGTATAGAAGAAATACAAAAACACAATAGTTTTAACAATGTTAAAGACTGCTAAAAATAAATTATTCTTTCATTTAACTAGAAATTCTTCTCTTTTATTGATATGTACCCATTTGACTTTAATTTTATTTTATCGAGACAAAAGGCACCTGCAGCAATAAAAACTTACATGGGGGACTTTACCTTTCACGACATTTAAAATTCTCTTAATCTGATACATTATGTCAATACAGTTTTCATAATGTTAATGGTTTAGCCAGGTAATTTACAGGGTAAACTGCAGAATATTTATATTTTCCCTGAAGTGTAGTGCTTGGTAATAATTGACATCATTTGAAATCACACAATTGCATTTATAATTACACAACATTCATAACACTATAATATAAGCAATAGTTTGCAGTAATGACAGCAGCCATTTCCTAAATAACATTATTCATTGTTCTCTGTTTAAATACCTTACCATAAGAATGACACAGTTGGCTGTCATTTCAAAGAATATAAATACAGTATTAATGATAATTTTTAATAGATTTTATCATTTTTAATACATCATTATTGAATACACATTGCAACTAATGAGTTATACATTTTGTGAAATCTAGCATTTTTCTTAACGGTTCGGATATAGCGAACAAAACCTTTGGTCCCTTAAAGTTCGTTATAACAGGGTTGACTGTACATAAAAAATTCTAAAAATCTATCTCCTTGACTAATATGATAATTGAATTGACTTACTAGGATTACTCTGCATTGAGTTCATTTTACATCTGTCTGTACACATTTTTTTGCTTCCACCATAAGGATCGCTTGCAAGGGAGAGCAATGAAGACTGTATACCCCTATCCACACCAGGACTAGAACCATAGGACTGAGATACAGGAACATGACTGTTTGCTATAGGATATCTGGCTCCTGTGGAGTTAGGAGGGGAAGGAGCTCGATGGTTTTCTTCTTGAGCTCGTGTCAAGCTGTGAGACCAAGGAGCTGTGGGAGTGTGACGAGCTAATGCAGTTGACTGCAGACTACGGCTAACCTGAGGTGAATGGCTTAAATTAGAAGCATTATCATGGGATATCTGAAAGAAAAATATTAATTCATGCACACCTTTCAGAAATTCAACTTCATTTTATTTCAGATTTAATTTGTACAAAAAAATTATTTATCTATTGTTCTTTCATATTTTATTTGCACCTCATATTTTAGGTAAAATTACCCAACACAGGAGGCTACAACAATAAGCAACAATATTCATTTCTTCAGTTAGGAAACAGTAGCCCTTCATTTCAAGAACAGAAACATTGTTAGCAAATAAAAAATGATCATTCAAACAAAAATCCCATTCATTAAACTAACATTACAGAAAATATATATATATATATATATACACAACTCAAGTTATGTTTATTATTAGAAATCTACAGCTTATCCAGCGAAGGAGTCCCGGATTTCAAAATTAAAAATCTCAAAAGCAAAGATCTGTAGAAGAATGCAACAAACGGTATGTTTATCGTGAAAGCTGTAAGAATTTTATATACTAATTTTCAAAATTGTTACAAAAGCTGCTAACAGATGGCACTCTAGAACTCGTATCAGCATGCATAAATAAACTCACAGTCTTTGCGATCACTACATCACAATCTTTTCAATCTTTTCTCTACATCACAATCTTTTCCACCATTCGCTGTACGGAGGTGGTGGAAACAAAGAGTAAAATTTGCCATCACACCCTGTAGTGTCTCAACAAAAATCAATTCAGCTGCCACACAGATCGCTGACTGAAGCTTGTCCATTGTGGTGGGATGGTTCCTGTAGACAGTATCTTTTAGTGTGCCCCACAAAAAAATAGTCACAAGGACTCAGGTCTGGCGAATATGGAGGCCAATCCATGCTTGCACTAGTAAAATTTGGCTAACAGCGCCATCTGTTAGCAGCTTTTGTAACTATTTCGAAAATTAGTGTATAAAATTGTTTCAGCTTTTACGATAAACATGCCATTTGTTGCATTCTTCTACAGATCTTTGATTTTGAGATTTTTAGCTTTGAAATCAGGGACTCATTCGCAGCACACGCTGTATCATCAAAGTATCATAGTTGCATGCTAATTTGATATGTGACCAACCAATTTTCCAATGGTAAAAAATTTGATGGCAATTTGGTCTTTCTTTTAAGGAATTTGAGATAAAAAAAACTTCTCTTGTATCTTTGTATATACAAAAATATTCTAACATTGATTTATCAGGCAGAATTTATCCTTAATTAAACAGTTATGCTATCATAGTGCTGCTTTGCATTATGCACCATGAGGAAAATGATCCACAGAGAATAATTTGGCTATTCAAACTACAGTGAGAAAAATATAGAATCTGCCACAGAAAATCCTAAAAAGATAGAATTCTTTATCAAAAGAGCAAAAGGTAGTGTACTGGGGATTGAATTGGAACTTCAAAATGATAATAAATGTAAAAAAGTTATGAATAACAAGATAGAAATAAATTTAGAGAGCATGAAGATATAGTTCATTCAAAAGAAAAAGTTATTTACTTGAGGATGCACGTTTCTCATTGCATATGGATTTCTAAGGTTAGATGCTGAATGAGTTGGGGAACCTCTTTCACTTGGTGGATGATCAGGGGGAGGAGGGATGAATTCCATCCAGTTTAGGACACTTCCTTTTTGACCAGATCGCAAACGTTTCCTTCGGATGGGCAGTCCATATTCATCTGGGAAATAAAAAAATATAATTTTAAAAAGGGTTAGAAAATGCAATCAATATTGAAACAATTGATAACAGTAACAATTATGTTGCTTTTAAAAATTAATAAGTAATATTAATATGTTTTAAAATGAACTTATTTTTTTTTATATATTATATCGCTCTTTTCATTTTTTATTTTTTTCAATAGATAAATTAAGAGTTTAAAATAATATTTAGTTAAGACTTTAGACACTAGATGGCAGCACTAAACTTCCATACCAACAGGTAACTTGGAAACAACAGGAACGAATAATAAAATATGCTTTTGGTGATAATAACTATTCAATTACTTTCAATAATGCTTCACATTAATTTGACATAAATAATAATTTCTTTGATCATAAAATCTGTGTTAGGTCACGTTTTCGAAAACTTTTAAATCCAATATTAAAAGTTAGTAACTGACTGTAATTCTGAAAATACTTTCAGCAATCTTCGTGTCTTAAAAAAAGAATAAATTTTAAAATAAAAAGTTCTGATTACTTCATTTGGAAGTTGAATAATATTCTTTTTTCTTTGTGAAAATGACAGCCTACTTGATATAATTCTGGATAAGGGAAAGGTGTTTTGAAGCATTTGGAAATAGATAACTGTTCTGTGTAGGAATTTAATTCTTTATTCAATTATTCCCACATTAGAAGACTAACTGGTTTGTTTTGTTACATTCTGTAACAGCTAAAAACATTGTGCTCCATAGATGTATATCTAGAATCGCGGAGGGAAAATCAAAGTACAATTTATTTTTATTTTCTAAAATTTTTAGAGACCAAACTTAACACATTAAACAATATTACAAAAGTTGAGATTTTGTTTGTTATTTACTTTCATTATATTTCTGAAATTCCGATTTTGTTAAGAAATAAGCTTTAAATGAAGTAAAAGTCTTAGCATTTAGATGAGTCCTCACATTACTTGTGCCTAATAAATATTTTTTTTTATTTTTTTATAAAGAAGTAATAAAAAAGGTGTGTTTGACCATATATTTAAATATTCTCAAAGACCTTAAAAATTTATTTTTTTCATATGAGGCGGGGCTTATTAGAATTCTATAAAAAATTAGTTTTTCCTATTTTTCTTTTTCTTTTTGGATACCAAAATTAATTTTTCAAACACTTTAAAATATTATTATTCTACTATACAAAAAACCTAATCAGTCAGCATTATTCAGTAATTTTTCCCAAAAATTCAAGAGTCAATTGGACATAGAGCTTAGGTCAGTTATTACATTCATGCAAAATTTTCCCTATACTAATTTTTACAGTTTAGGGACATACAAATGAATAAAACATACCTGTAGTATAGCTGCCTGAATCACTTGATGGACTTATCACATTTCTGGCATCTAAAAGCTGCTCAGTAACACAATCTAAAAATATTATACATTAATTGTTATGATAACAATACATACTTTAATGCAATAAATAAGATTAAATAATAATGAATTGTGAGTTTATACAATTAATCTTTAAAATTTATTATTTATTAATAGAATATTGAATAATCAATAATTTGAAGCACTGTTGACAAAAATACCAATATTCCAGTACAAGATCATATGAGGTTATCAAAGTTTTGGGTCACTTTTATATAAATTAAAATTGTCCTAAGGTTCAAAAATAAATTACCTTCTATTAAGCGAGCTTCCATATCATACATTTTATCAGATTTTTTGCTAACTTCAGATCCACTGCTTTTACCCTCATGAATCTAGAATTATAAATTTAATAAAAAATTAGTTATACATGAAAACAATGAATTAAAAGAATATTTTTTAGCAAACATTTTAAAGTGTATTCTTTTTCAGTGGTGGAGAATTTAAAATGTGTTTTATATCATAACAGGTATCTAATATCAAACATAGTATGACATAAAATGAGTTTTACAACATATTTTTCTAAAACTATGGATTATATAAGGGCTCAATTCTTAAAACGGTAGATGTTAAATAAATTTCAAAGTAGAATTAATTTCCCTATTTTCTATTATTTTACAAATATGTAACTCCAATATATAACAGTAATTTCCATGTATTCTTATGATACATGTGATGTAATAAAAAGAATTAATATAATAATTTTTAAAATATTTTTAAAAAATCACATAATAAGTATATCATAATTTTAAACAGCAAAAGACATGGTTTAAAGGGAAAAATGTAAACATATAGCTCAGTGGTTCCCAACCCATAGAAGTCTGCGCACCACTAAGCCAGAAATTGAACCATGTGCGGACCACCACCCATCAACTTAAGGGGGGAACCTTCCAGGAGTTATGGGGGTATAGAATATCCCTCAGGCAAAACAGATACAGGGTTAATGTACTCGCATTCTAAAGTATCATATTCTAACAAGAAAATAATAAGGATGTTAAACTTTTAAAAAATTTTAATTCAACACCTGACAGTCATCGGATATATTCGGCCTATTTAGTTCAGCAAACATTGCTTTCAAAATTCCCATTTATTTGGAAACTTTTTTAAATGTGGTGCTGGACAACTCTCAAGGCTCTCACAGACCACCTGTGGTCCGTGGACCACCAGTAGAGAACCACTGATATAGCTCAATTAATACTCTGGTAAAAAAGTTCTTTAAACATGCTTTAACACATAAAGCTTTAAAAAGGAAATTATGCAACACATACTGATCCACTATGGTGCCTTGCTGATGGATTGATCAAAGTAGTTGTGGCATAAGGTGCAGGAACAGATGGCAATTCTTTTTTGTAAAATGTGGTCATATTATGAGTATCCACTTCTGCATAATCTGAAGCTCCACCGCTGCTTAAAAAAGGGGAATACAGGCTGTAAATAATAATTGAAATAGGCTACAACACATGCATCACAAACATGGAAAGTACATATAAGCAAAGACAGAAAATGCAGTTTTGAAAGAAGAAACATGAAAAGTTTGTGACAAATGCAAAACAGGGAAGAAAAGTCTGCTACATAGTTAATACCACTGAATATTAAAGAAAACTATTAAAAAATATATTTTACACAAAAGCAAGTATTATCATACATCTTGTAAGGAAGTAATAAATTTTAAAGACATGTTTTTACTTTAAAAACCCCAAACAAAATATGCAAGTTAATAAAACAATACATATAAACTAAAAAAATTCAAATTTAAAACTTGTTTTTCATTTAATTTAGAACATTTCATCTTGATTTCAGGTAAATGATCTTTAAATTTTCTAAAAAAATTTTTTTTAATATAACAGTAATATAGCAATTAGTTTTACACATTAAAAAAATTTTTCTAATTAACAGCTCATAAACTTGGGTTTTATTCAAATTAAAAATATAAGGATCAAAGAAAATTCCATAGAACAAAACAATCTGTAATGTTAAAATTTGTTCTTTGAAAAATTGTAAAGAAAATGTTTTCTTTTATACTAGGTCAACACATATTTATATTTGTCTTCCTGTAACATCTGATACTTAAATCAATTTTTCAACTCAAATGTACACACCATAATATAAAACAATTCTAAACATATAATTATTTTACTTCAATATTAGTGGTTTGTTATCACTCATTTATCCTTATGAAGAAAAATTATCTTGTAATGATAGATACATTGGAAGTTATTTATCAAGCAAAATTTTACTAGCAGAGTGATTGATACACTCATAGTAAAATTAGGGTCCAGTTAATTATATATAATAAACGTGACCATATATAAATATAAAAAGCAGACCCTAAGTTTTTATAATGCTAGTATAAAATCCTAAGATGTTATCAAAGGAAAGAGTAGAAATTTGAAATTTATACAAGAGAATGCAGATTGAATTTTAAATTGATATACTTTTTCCTTTGCTGAAAAATTTCCTTAGTTTAAAAAAATAAATAAAGAAATAATAAAAAAAGAAAGCAAAATTCTATGTAATTTCAATTTGTTAACAAGATTAAAACTAAACTCATGGTGCCAAACTAAACTCATGGTATGGACCAATGTCAGTGGTGCCCATCTCCGCTTTCTTGACTGTGGGCTTGGGGTGCCATACAGCATATGTCTCAGTCAGGTGGTCAACCTGACGCGGGACCCCCAGAGTTAGTTCCCAAGCATACTTGATTCTCATTTTATCGACCCACTCAAGGGGAGAAAGGCTGAGTCAACCTTTCCCAGTCGCAGGACCGAACCCTAGACCTGTGGTGTGGCAGCTTGAAGCTATTAACCACTATGCCACTGAGTATCATTAACAAGATTAATATGTAAAAAATTATTGAGCTAATTATATATAACTAGTAGGAATATTTTCAAAGTAACATATTAAATATAATTAAACTGTAAAATTTTTATAAGAGTATAAACATTTTTTTCTTGGTATTTGACACAGAATTGACCTTGGGGTTTGGGGTGCCATACAGCATATGTCTCAGTCAGGTGGTCAAGCGGAGATGGGTACTGCCGGCCCTGGTCCACATTGGACTGTAGCGCCGTGAGTTTAGTTTTTTTTAGTTTATTTGACACAGAATTAGCTTAAGTTAGCCACTTTATATTCTACCTTTATCATGATGCCATAAGTCCAAAGCAAAATGCCCATCATTATTACCCAGTATGCAATGTTTTCAAAATACTTTTTTCCTTCATAATTAAAAGATATAAGTGAAATTTATTAGTAATGTTATAGAAAGTGAAATTGAAAGTACTGGTATCTCCAGTAGCTGCAGCTCTTTACATACCTTATATAGCTACGATCAACTCCCGGGTTTGTATTATTTAGAAGTTTGCCATCAGGCAGGCAATTTTTTCCAGCAGGTGTTGGATGCCATGCATGATTAATCCAGAGAGTTTCACGAGCACTCACCCCAACTCTGCAGAAGGTTAACAGGAAACAGATGTTAGAGAAGGGTTAGAAAAGTTGCCACCACCAATCATGCTATACAGTATTAAGTTAATGAAGATTTTACACTTTGATATAAATAAATAAATCTTCATACAAGGTGCGCCCATAAAGTAACTGGACATTTTTTTTTATAAAAAAGAAAAATATTACTCACCTTCAAATAAATTTATCTCCTTCAAAATAATCGTCAAAGGAGTCTATACAATTATTCCAATGTTTCTTTGAGTCATCAAAACACTGTTTATAGGCATTGGAACTAACTGTTCACAAAATACGCATAACATTTGATTTAATATCCAAGACGTTTTCAAATCTCTGTCCTTTCATGACCATCTTAAGCTTCGGACAAAGGAAAAAATCAGCTGGTGATAAGTAACAACTCAGCAACTTTCAGACATACTTGGGATAAGCAAAGGAAGCTGTAGATTAATTTTAATTGAAAATCTGAAACTGAAAAAAGTTTGTGCTTGATTTATGCCTCGGATTTTGACAGATCATCAAAAAGAAGACAGAAAGGCTTGCTGTGAAGATTTGCTGACTACTGTGCAACAGGACAACAATTTATTAAAGTATATTATAGCGGGAGATGAGACCTGGTGTCTACAATACAATCCAGAAACAAAAAGACAAAGTGCACAGTGGAAAGGACAGTCTTCTCCCATACAAAAAAAAAGTATGGATGTCAAAATCCATAAAATCCATCAAAGTCAAGGTGATGATGATGTCAAGGATGTCAAAATCCATCAAAGACTAAGGTGATGATGATTGTATTTTTTGATTACAAAGGACTTATTCACCATGAATTTATTCCTGAAAATCAAACAATTAAAATCAGTATTTTTACAAGGAGGTGCTTTTTCCATTAAGAAACAGGATAAGGCAAGTTAGGAAGGAATTGTTTGATTCTGGGCAATGGTTTCTTTTACACAAGAATGCTAGGCCCCGTACAGCAATTTGTGTACAACATCTTGCTACGAATTCAATTACAGTGATAAATCACTCCCCATATTCTCCCGACTTATTGCCAGCTGATTTTTTCCTTTTTCCGAAGCTTAAGATGGCCATGAAAGTACAGAGATTTCAAAATGTCTTCGATATTAAATCAAATGCTACACATATTTTGAGAACAGTTAGTTTCAAATATGTGTAAACAGTGTTTCGATGACTTGAAGAAATGTTGGAAAAATTATACAGACTCCTTTGATGATTATTTTAAAGGAGATATTTGATGGTGAGTAATATTTTTCTTATTTATAAAAAAAATTGTGCAGTTACTTTATGGTGCACCTTGTATCCTCATAAAAAAAGTGTAGACACATTAAATGATTTGTGAAAATTAAAAGTCTAAAATATTTAAAACCCCAAAATATTAAAAGTTTAGGTCAGCTTACTCATATTTTAAAATTCTTTCTATTTTTAAATGATAATGATAAAAATTATTATTCTGAAATAAATTTTGTATGTTATTGATTTAAACATACAATCATTCAGAAATAAGTCATTTTCAAACATGTGTGTAGAAACCTTTTATGAAATTACAGCATTTTGATTTAAATCATTCAAAGTACGGAACTGAAAATAAACATACCGAACATCTTCTGGTTTATGCACAGGACCTGCAAAAATAAACATATTAGCATTAATAAAATGTAAAACAAAATGTATCAAATATAAAGCAATAATATTTATGTTTTCACAACTGTCAAAAGATAATTTCAAAAAATATCTATATGAATAAGATGGTAATTTGACAGACTTTTCTGATATATATGTATATATATATATATATATATATATATATACATATATATACGGTGCCCGGTATGAAGGGCTTAAGTCAAAATCAGTAATTTAATTATACTAAGTTAATGGCTTTTATACCAATCACAGAAATATAATTTTGACTTGAGTGTTTTGTACAGAGAAATGTACTTTTGTATACAAAATTGAGAGACTTAAAAGCTTTTATACAAGTCAAAAGATTTTTTTTTATGAATACTAACAAATATCTAAAAAACACTTCTTTAGACTTAAGACCTTTGTACCTGGCAACATAGATATATAATAAATAAATAAATAATTCTCAAAACAGTTAACTCGTTTCCAACATTTATTGCTGTATATCCAATTACCCACTGCCTATAGGGATCTACCGTAAATTAAGGAGATCTTTAAATAGCAATGCACCATAAATATAAACTGAGAAATTAATCTTTTATATGATAATTTTAGGTTAAATACGGAGTTTAAATATACCATATAGTTATATTTACTTTTAGCATATTTCATACCTCAAAAAACTATTTTTCACAGGTATGTAAAGAATTTTTAACAGGAAAAATTATATTTTCATTTAACTCACCTTCACAAGCTATAAAAATCCCCCCTAGTTTTGTATTTTAATCTGTTTCCTTAAATAATTTTATTACTTCTAATTATATGACCCTTCCAAAAATTCTACATATATAATTTACAAACCTGATAAATGAGCTTGCAATCCTTTCTTAAGAGCTGCTCTTCTTCGAATGAATAAAATTATGAAAAACACAGTTAATAGTATAAAAATTATGCCTCCAATAAGTCCAATAAACCATGGTTGACGAACTATATCTGTAATGTTGGAAACTACTGATGTTTTATCACCATAAGTAGTTACAGCCCCATATTCTGAAAGGTAAAAAATAATGCAATGAAGAGAAGTTATCTTTATTGAATGTTAAACTTACTTTAAATAATCAATTGGAAATTTAAATAAAGTGATAATGAACAATTTTAATTTATATTTGATTATCAAAATTTAGCAATTAATATGTAAAACACTTATTGCATTCAAGTTTACTAATTTAAATCTTGTTAAGGCACAGGTTTACAGTCAAAAGTTTGGCAAAAAAACTGACTAGTAATGTGAAGAAAAATTCTCTCATTTGTCAAGTAAGTAATTAACCTTTAGCTTACGAGGCCCATTTTTCCGATTTCCTCTTTAGAACAGGAAATTTCATACCCCCTTTGTAAGAACGGCCATTAAGGGGGTTATATATATATATATATATATATATATATATATATATATATATATATATATATATATATATATATATATATATATATATATATATATATATATATATGTGTGTGTGTGTATGTATATATATATGTATGTATATATATATATATATGTATGCATGTATATATATATATATATATACATATACACATATATGTATGTATGTATGTATGTATATATATATACAGTTAAATCCGGTTAATTGGACCACGGTTAATCAGACCAGATGCTTATTCGGACCAAAATGATCGCGTCCCAATGTGGTCAAATTAACGAAATTAAATGTATATGAATGTATGTATGTATAAATATATATATATATATTCATTCTTAGGCCCATATTCTTGGGATACATGCTATCCCACCCTGTAAGGAAAAGATTAAACAATATTTGATATACAAGTTTTAACATAATATTGTGTAACATGCTCCAATAATGCTGCATCAATTTTTAAAATATATTTTTGTAGAATATTAAATTTTAATGTGTATTGAAGGTCAACCATATTTTAATAAAAAAACTATACCTATTTTGGGATGAATGGATGGAGAGAAAGGTCCAATTCCAGATGCAGTTAAGGCAGCAGCTTTGATGTTATATATTGATCCATCAGTCAAATTGGTCAAAGTTATGGAGGTTGTAGTGGCATTTGTGGTAATCTGAGAGTGGAGATTGGAAGAATCATCCAATACTCGGATCTGAAGAAAATAAATAAAATACATCAAAATAATTTTACTAAAAATTTGTAAAATTTTTACAATCTGAAATATATATATATATATATATATATATATATATATATATATATATATATATATATATATATATATATTGGTATCAATAATCTGTTAACAATGAATTACAAACATGTTTTTTTTTATAATTAATCATTTAAAATATATGTGAATCCTTAAATAATTAAGAAGGGAGCATTGTTAAAATAAGGCTTAAACTTTCGTGATTTCCTTTTATGGGGGATATATTTAAAAGAAGATTTCTGTTGAGATTAATTTTTACTATATAAATATAATTAAGAGTGGTAGATATAGAATAAACTATACTATAAATTATAAAATTTTTGAAAAAATAAGTTGATAATATCACAAATGTTTGAATCTGTGACACATTACACATTAAAATTTTAATATATTTAAGTCTGAGTAAAGGACTTAAATAAACTTACTGCATAACCCTGTAAAAGACCATTGCGATGCTGAGGAGGTGGAGGTGACCATGTTATTGTTGCACTATTTGGACCAAGGACTATGAGCTGTAAATTATCAGGAGGGGCAGTTGGTACTGAAATTTGAAAAAAAAAAATTACTTATAAATACTGAAATGGAAATACCTGGTAAATAACCATCTTGCTTTAAAAATTATAAAATAATCTTTAGTTACATTATAGCACAGTATTAAAATTTGTCTTGAAATATAGCTAGCAATTAATATTTTGAATACTTCCAAAAACAGATTCAGTAATCATTCAAAAATAAATTTATAATATTTTTGCTGCCGATCAAATTAGAAAACAAATTTATTAGGGAAACTTTTTTAAGTAGCAACATTAAGATTCATCATGCATAATCCTTCATACATCAAATTGCATCTTACAATGTCTGGAAGTTTTTAGATACATTTTAAGGAAATTTCAGCATAAACAATACTTTTTGTTGCTGTATTACTCAACAAATAAGCTTTACAAAAGGTAATAATCAATGAAAGTTTATTGATTCATTTAAATCAATACAAGTCTTCTATTTCTGTTTGGTAACATTATATAGGTGAGCTCTCATGCTATAGAAAATTATTTACGTTAGAGATACATAATCTTAGGTTTAGCCAAAATTTAGATTTTAATTTTTCACTTGGGACTCTCTCTTTCATAGCTGCAGAAAGAGAAAAAAAGGAATTCTATTTATGATGATAATTTTTGCAGTATGATTGTAATACTTTTTTTCAATTTCTCTGACCATTACTAAAAAACTTAACTCATATTAAGTTGACAAAATTTTCAAATTAAACTCTTAGTGCTAAGAGATGAATAGTTGTATGGGAATAAACTGAATTTTCAACATGCTATTAATATAATCTCATTATATATTTTGTTTATGTATAGCTCAGTGTATAAGAGATAAAGGTAAAAAACAAAGACAGCCTAGAATAAAAAATAATAACATTGTAATTCAAATCTCTAAATGATTAAACTTCAAAACTTTTTCAGCGATAGATTAATTTTTATAAAACTTTACAGACACAATTAAGACCTCTCAAATTTTTCTTACACTAATATGAACATCGATAAAGGGGAAAATTTATATATTTTAGATAATTTATAATATAGGTCGCTACTATAGTAAAACAAAACTAATTAATTTCACACTCTCTCATCTTAAATAAACATACATCTGTTTTACATTAAAAGTGTGAAATTAAAGTTTGGTAAAGAGATAAAACAAACACTGCAAATGAAAAAAAAAAAATAACAGGTTTATACAAATGTATAATTCAAATGTCTATTAAAGGATTAAACTTCAAAACTTTTTCAGTGATAGATTAATTTTTACAAAACTTTACAAACACAATTAAGACCCCATCAAATTTTTCATACACTAATATGAACATCAGTAAAGGAGAAAATTTATATATTTTAGATAATTTATAATACAGGTTGCTAAAATAGTAAGACAAAAATAATTAATTTCACTCTCTCTCGTCTTAAACAAACATACATCTATTTTACATTAAAAGTGTGAAATTAAAGTTTGGTAAAGAGATAAAACAAGCACTGCAAATGAAAAAAAGATAATGAATTTATACAAATGTATTCCTGTAGTTCAAATACATTTTTACAAATTTATTCATATACTAACCATCCTCCTGGGTCTGGGCTGTTTTAGAATTGCTAGGAGGGCCTTCAACACTTTTATAAAAGGGCACCAAGAAGAATTCATATTTTGTGTATTTCTTCAAGTCGGAGAGAACATATGATGAAGAAGCACCATTCAGTACAGTCACCATATTGTATGTCTGTGAACCACTACTCAAATCACGGAACCTGATATAAAACCCTTCAATATATCCAGTTGCACCTTGGACCTGAAAAGAACAAATATATCATTTAAGAAAATGAAGCATTAATTTTTAAATAAGTAAAAATTTCTGCAAGCCAGGCATAAAGTTTTACAAGCATAAAGTTTATGTAAAATGAAACTTTTTGTAGTAAATATTCATTTTCAAAATTCACTTAAATAAGAAAAATTAAATTTTGTTTACAGAAAGTTATAGAGAAGTCAGTTGGTTCCTTAAAGAATTATTTTTCCCTTTCCCCCCCCCCCTTGAAAAAAAACTACTTTAATCAGCAACTAGTGCATCAAAAATAGACTTGTAATGTGTATAGAAATAAATAACATTTTATTTTTTTTATAAATTTTTTTGGTACAGATGTAGTATACGCAACGAACGCCAAGGGGCGATTTTTCGCCAAATCTGATGGTTGTTTGGCGGTTTTTATATTCTGGTAGGGAGGATTTTAAGATCGGATGGTATTTTTTAAAATTATTTTGCGATAAGCTTTATTTTACTGACCGCTACAGCCAGCGGAAGCTTTTTTTTACTGTACAACAGCCAGCTGTATGTAGCGAAGCCAGCGGCTGGGGATTTTCTGTAATGTTTTTGGACGGATGCGTAACGGAGCGTAGCGGAGTGAGGGTAAGGTATCTGAGCGTAGGGTATCTGAGTGAAGCGAAGATCCCGTGTGCGCCTACGAGTTTCATAAAGCCAGCAGTAAGTTTGTTTTCCAATTTATTGTTTACATTTCGCAGTTTAATCCTAACAGGTCTCCGCACGGGATTTTGGCGCCAAATTGGCGATGGCCCGTTGCGTATACTACATCTGTTCCATTTAGTTTTATAAAAATGACATGAAAAAATTACTATAAAAGTGAAGAAGTAAAGAAAAAGTAGTTTTATACACCTATTTTATAACTTCACCTGAAAATTTCTCCTAAAAAATATTGTCATTAAAGCAAAGAATGAAAATTGAATTAAATTATATACCCTCCACATCATTTTCACTGAAGTTGAAGTTATAGGAACAACATCTTGCAAAAAAACTACAGCATCACTCAGAACGTTTCGAGCTTCATCCAGATTATAAGATGGAACTCCAGAAGTAAATCCTGCAAAAGAATATGAAATGTAAACAACGTAACATGCATAAATTAAATTAGTAAATAATGTCTAATAATAACTCTACAAAGAGTTTATGAATTTGAATATATTAATATCAGTATCGTAAATTTTAACGAATTTATTCATTACATGCAATGCACTTATGAAGAATAGTTATGCTATAATTAGGGATACGTAATTTTCATATTTACGAAATAGATGCGAATAAATGCGAAATTTATCGATATGAGCGAATAAATGCGAAAACTATTGTTTTACTTCTTTTCGGTGAAAACTCGGTGATAAACGGCTTTTTGAGCGAAATTAGGTAATAATAGTAATAATTTATTAACATAATTGCTTATCTAAGACCATCAACGGTCTTTAACTGAGAGATCTCACTCTCTAAATTTGCTTATTACTTATTGCTAAAGACCATGAAGCTACAGACATGAAGCTTTAGCTTCATGCTAAAGACTTAAGGAAGAGAATGTGGAGACTTCTACAATGTTAGCTTTTAACTAAGAATTTTGATACTTACCTAACCAAGTAAGTAAAATTGTGATTTTTTTTTTAAATAAATGCGACATTTAAAAATTTGTACGTACAGTCGAACCCCGTTATAGCGAACCCGGTATATAACGAACTCACGGATATAACGAACGAAAATTCAGGTCCCGTCGTTTTCTTGTACGTAATTTAATTAGTATTGTGTCAGTTTAATGTAATCGATTTTAGTCGGTTTAATTCATTAATGATCATTTTAAATAGATTTTATCATTTTTTTTCATACATAATTATTGAATACGCATTGCAACTAATGAGCTATACATTTTGTGAACTCTAGCATTTTTCTTAACGGTTCGGATATAGCGAACCAATGGATAAAGCGAACAAAACCTTTGGTCCCTTGAAGTTCGTTATAACGAGGTTCGACTGTATGTATTTTTTTTTTTTTTTTTTTTTTTGCAAATAAATGCGAAATTTTATATATTGTAAATTTTTTAAATTTTTTTTTGGCGAAATTTCGTTATTTTTTATGCGAAATTTACGTACCCCTATAACGTATAAATATTTTCATTTACAGTATGATAGTTGTAGATAATTTTCTCAAGAAGAATTTAAAAAATAATAAAAATTCAAGAAAATCGTAACGTGATTACCTAGTGTGTGAACCACATCGGACATTTCACTTGGAATACTAAGCCCATGAGAATTTTCCGCTCTCACTAAAAACATGTACCTGGTATCTGGTCTTAAATTATGCACTGTATGAGTTTCATTTGGTACTCTATGAGCAGCAACAACCCAACCACTTTGAAGGTCACTGCTGTAGTATTCCACTAAAAGAGAAAAGAAAGAAAATTAAATCAAGTATAATGTTTTCCTGCTTTACAATTTTAAAAAAAAAGCTAAAAGAAACAGTGGCGTAGCGAGCATAATTGGCGCTCGGGTCACGACACCATTTTGGCGCCCCCCATGGTCTTGGAGACCAAATGGTCCAATGGTCTTAGGGACCATTTGGCGCCCCTCTGCGAGAGGCGCCCGAGGCATGATAGACCCCCTTGTCCCCCTCTCGCTACGCCACTGAAAAGAAATCCACTTAAATTTAGCAGACTAAGATCCAACAGAGCATACCACACATGTCTATCAATTAAACTTCTTATAACTTTAGTTATATTTTATTTTGAAAGTATTGTCAACATAAAGCTTAAAAGCTCATTAATACACATAATTATCAAAAATATTCATCGTTAACAAATGTTATTAAACAGCTTTCAATACCCAGGCCCGCCGTCAGGGTGGGGCAGGGGGGACAAAATCCCCGGGGCCCGGGCTTCCAGGGGGGCCCGGTTAAAATAAGAGTTGACTAAAGAAATGTATACAATGTTCAAATATTGAGTGGCGAGGGGGCCCGCTGTATTATTTTGCCCCGGGCCCTGACTCAGTTGATGGCGGCCCTGTCAATACCTAGCGTTTCCCAGGCAGTGGCGTAGCGAGAGGGGGGCAAGAGGGTCTATCATGCCCCGGGCGCCACTCGCAGAGGGGCGCAGTGGCGTCAAATGGTCCCCAAGACCATGGGGGGCGCCAAAAAAGTATCGTGCCCGGGCGCCAGTTATGCTCACTACGCCACTATTCCCAGGTTCACATATGTTGGCCATTAGCATTTGTGACAATGTAAAACCCCAACAATTAAATATTGAGATAAATTTATCGTGTTGTATGATTATAAAATTGTCGTGTTTCTCTTTATTGAGCTACATTAATTTGAGGGATATGGAATTTAAAAAATTAGTTTCTCACATCGCCAGAAAATTGCATTTGATAGAAAGGCTTCAAGGTCATGTGACCCGGACTCAATTCCCTGTCCAAGCAGATGGTAATTATAAAGAAGATGCAATTATTATCGATACAAGGATGATTTGTTCTAATGCTTTGCAAATACAGTGGAATCTCGATCGATCGTTTTCGGATCCATCGTTTTTCCGAATGTGACGTTCATTTTATCCAGTCCCAACGATCATATTGCTTTGTTATGTTTCCGCATCTATCGTTTTCCCGCATTTATCGTTCATTTCAATCGGTCCCTTGAGAAACGATAGATCGAGATTCCACTGTACATAATTTTCACCTCTGTGTAAAAAAGGCGGGAGTTTACCACGCCCTGGAACATGCAAAATACAGCTGAACTTTAGATACCAGGTCTTCAGGCATCAAGAAGCAGAAATGTGCAGTCGGACGACTAGATAATAATGCTAAGGAAAGAACTAGATGGATAATGACGTTTCACGACAAAATGTCGAGGGAAGGAGGGGTGGGGTAGCGATTGAGTTTTACAGCAGTCTATATTATACGCAGAATCCTAGCGATTAACTATTCAAAATTTGGTCCAGATCGAGAAACGGGCTTAGAGTCGAATAGAAAACATGCATACAGACAGACAGAATATCAATTTCATATAAATTTATTTATTCTAAAACAATGTTATTCATTACAAAAGGCGAAGCCCTTACGCAAATGGTGCCGTAATAAAAGATTTACAGTATCAGGTATATTCATATTATGCACTCTTAGATTATAGGCTCAAGTACATGTATAAATTTAAGAAACTTTTTAAGGAGTTGTACTCAGGCATAATTAGAAATTATAACATTAGCATTTAAGTGTAAATACCTGTATATCCAATTAACGGGGAAGAGCCTATTTCAGGGTTTTTTATCCATGTCAATGAGACGGATGTTTCCGTCAAATTTGAAGCAACTGGCTTAGATGGTGGACCAGGAAATGTGACAGCATTTGGCATTCTGTGAAATATTGCGTTTGGATTCCTGGGAGCTAAAAAACAAATATACATTCCATAAAAATGTAATAAATATGTTTTAAATTAATACAAAGCGATAGGGTTAATTAAATCCATGCACAGAGAATAATTTAAAACAGATTAACAGATTTTTTGCGCATAAGACAATAATGGCTTTTAACAAACCGGTTTCTTACTTATCCCGGTCCTGGACTTCTAATTTCTGGAGCATTAGAATTTGCAGAAATGAGGATATCAAACAGTAACGCGCGACTAACTGATACCGATATAGCTTATATATCAGTCAATACAGCTGTTATTCATTGCCAAGGAATTTAAAATATTCATGGAGCATTACTTAGTAAAATGTATCACTGGAACTTGGATATTTGTTATTTTAATGCTTAACAACAAACAGTTTTTGGAACGAAGTTCTTTTACGCGGCTTACAGTAGAGTGAACTGGTAGGAATCGTCACGTAACGAAAAAGCGTTATGCCTCCTTCATAAGAGTTTTCTCTCAAGGACTCTGTGGCTGAATGGTTATCGTATCGGACTGCGGAGCATCGGACTGCAAAGGTCCCCGGTTCAAATCCCAACAAGAGCTCTACCGGCAATTTTAAAACCCCACACTGTATCAAATTTGATACATAAGTTATTTTTTTTAATTTATTGTAATTAACAATACATTGGTATTTCTATAATGATGTCTATTGTACATGTACCAAACACTAGGGCATATTGGTCACCTGTCATAGGCAATGTTGTAATAAAAGAATGTATGTCATTAAAACGCTTTGAAAAGATAAGAGAATTTCTACATTTTAATGACAACAGTAAACAACCACCACATGATGACCCTCAGCATAATCGTTTATATAAACTTCGACCAGTTGTAAATGTTTTTCTTGAAAGATTTTATACCGTCCTTATGGAATCGCGTCTTTCTGTTTAAACTTATTTATTGTTTGTTATTGTTTTAATTCACACGGGATTTATATTGTGTCATTAATTTATTTTTGTTGGTGATTAAATAATAAAATTAATCCGATTAAAAATTATGCTAGGTAACATCTAAATCAAAATAATTAATTTATATATTAAAATTTTTAATTTTAATAAAATAGAGAGAGAGAGAGAGAGAGAGAGAGGCAGTTGGTTGAATAAAAGAGGGCTGCACTTTTTGGCGTGACAAAAATACACTAATATAATCAATAGAAATCTACATATTAAATCACGTTTAGAGTTGAAAAAATAACGTAAGGAACTTCGTTCCTGACGGGGATCCCCCGACCGCACAATTTTATTATTATTTTTTATTATTATTTTATTATTTTACTTTTATTTTTTTATTATTTTCCCTTCTACTGCGAATATATATAAATATTTTTGCGTACAAGCCCGGGAACAAGTAACGTATACTTAACTTTCGAAACCTAAACCATCAAGTGGCCAGCGGTAAAAATTCGCAATAATCAGGCAGTAATGATGAGAAAACAAATTAAAGGCAACGTAAGGATTTAATATTGAGACGAACAAAAAAGTCAAGCAGAGAAGGAAACGTAACACGATTTACAGGAACCAATATTTTCAGAAGATGCCAGAGAGAAAAAGGGTCAATTTTTTTTGTCGCGGAATTTAAAACTGATAGAAAATAATAAATAAACAGACGGAATATCGACTTTATACAAACAGATATACAATTACAGCTAAGTACATACTTTAAACGTACTTATAGACAAATATGATGTCAGACTCTCGTCTCCCATTCTTAAGTGGAATTGATGGAGGTGAGTAATAGCGTCTTCAATAAGCACCAAAATAAACGCAAACAGGTGTCGAAAGATATACAACTTTGGAAACCCTCGACAATAGTGAGGTAGTCAGGTCATTTAGAATGATTAGGGAAACACAGCACTTCCAAGTTAGTAGCCGTGGACAATGAAATTCACGATAGGTGGTCTGCGTAGCGCGGATGGAAAAGGCCGGTTGTTGTTCGAGAAAGAGAGAGAAGAATGCATAAATACAGACGCCGGTAACGAACGAGAATAATAGACTTACTTGGACTGTTGAAGGGTCGACACGCGTACAGAGAGAGAGGGTCTCGTACGGACTTGGAATAATGAGCCCGGCTCTCACGAGTATATTAACGTTCGTCGGAACGAAACTTTGTAAATGATTTATTTAACCAAGATTTTAATGTGTCAATAAACCAGATGTAAATAAGAGTTGGTTCTACAGTTATAATTACTTCTACAAGATAATGATTTGTCGGATCTCGACCTTAAAGGTTAACATATGTGTTTATGAAAATATTTCAGTTAATACAGAGGATATAATATAAACTTACATTCAACTGTCAAAGATGCACTCCACGAAGTTTCACCACTTTCACTTGCAGCCGAACAAGTGTAAACACCAGAGTCTTCTCTCTGCAGACCTAATAAACATACATACAATTATACTATGCAGTCCTCTGTTTCCAGAACAGCGACATAAAAATCTTTCATTATGGTTTTTTTTAAAGTGCAACTAATTGATAAATATGACTTGATAACGATCATGCATGACAAATATACCTCAACTCTGCAGTAGCGATAAATTCTTAGGAATTATTTTAATAGTTAACTTTTAAAGAGTCTTTATTTTACCTCTTTAATAAAATCAAAAAATTAACAACTTTAAAAGAGAAGCAAAGTACGATAGATATCGGTAATTATCAATGCGAATTAATGCTTCCAGTAATAATATTATTAATAAAATACCATGACTTACCATCAATTTGCAAAGTTCCGGAATCTAGGATAACAAATCTTGGATTTCTAGTATTGATTGGAGTTGAATTAACAAACCATCGAATCTTGGGAGGCGGGTCACCTGACGCTTCACAAGGTAGTAATGCCACAGTATTTGAAGGCAATGTTTGGTTCGCCGGTCCCAGTTTAATTACTGGAGCTGGTAAATCCCCAACAGCTGCATGAGTAAACAACGTGATGAAAATCAGAAGAACCAGAAGCCATAAAATTTAACTGATTTATTCGGTTAATGCAAACTATTGATAACACATTCAAGTAACATAAGTCTTCAAATGTGACATATTTATAATTTCGCAAACCATTACTGAAGAAATTTATTTTCATGTTACGAGAAAACATTTTTTAATCACTAAGAAACCTTTTAAATTTGTTACATTATGCCATATCCTAAGGATAAAATTTAGTTGTAAAAAAAAAAAAAAAATTACTAAATTACTAATTCCTAAAATATAAAGACTACAAACACAATATTTACTATATGAATAATAGTTAATTAATTTAGAACCAAATAACGGAATGTTTCCTAGCATATAACATTTATAAAATCTAACTATATAATTACCATGTTTTTATTAACTTGCTTTCTTGTTTGTTTGTGTGTGTGTTTGCCCCTTACAAATCTTGCAATCGATTTTTAACTAACTTTCCGACTAGCTAGACATTTGAAACTTTTAGAATAGCTCAGAACACGATGATAATGCATTTTTTAAATTCTTTTAGCCCTCTTTAAGCAGAATTAAATTAATTTTAAGTTATTTTCAGTTAATTTTGTTTTGTAGACTGGTGCAGCCATCTATCGGTCGGGACAGGAACGAAAAGTTAAACGCAAGTTAACTTCCAATTAACTTCATTTTCTTTCAAGTTGATGGGATAATTCATCAAAAAAATTTTTAAAAAAGTATTTATTAATACATAGATATGTCAAGTTTATATGATTCAACAGAAAATTTAAAAACATGGTATATAAAAAGTTCTTTTTATCTTGTAATTATTATATTATTATAATTTAAATTCTCTTCTTCTCTTGCAGATTATATATATATATATATATATATATATATAATTAAGAATTTACAGAATAATTATAAAATACACTTAACTAAGTGTTGGGGTTAATATTGTTATGCACAGGCATTAAAATACAGACTGAAATCAAAGTAATAAAAATTTATACCAGTGACTTCCAAGTATGCTTTTGCCATAGATGATCCAATACCAGATAAAACTGAACAAATGTAATATCCACCATCTTCTTTTCTGACACCAGAAATTACTAGTGTACCATCTCTACTTACAGAAAATCTTCCGTATGATCTCTCGGGAAACATTAAGTCCTATGAAGCATAGATTTCAATTAATAAATGCCTCACAAATGGCAGAATTAAGTATCACTTCGTTAAAATTGTATTTAAAAATCAGTCACATAAGTACAATCAGTTAAAGAGATGGAAAAAAAACCCTGCATTATTTTGAATATGTCAACAAACGTCGTTGCTTCAACTGAAAAGCAAAGAAAGTGCTTGAAATATCATTTATGTATCTCCATCAGAAATGGAAGTGTAAGAATACATTCCATTTAAATCTCATCGTCAAGGTTGGAATATAAACTCATTTTTATATTCTTCCAAATGACTCATACACTAATATTTCGTTGCAAAATTGTTTTGCACACCAATTTCCTTCTATTTCATTTAATGACATAAACAGCGAATATTTTCAAAACTAATTTTTGATGGTTAATAAGTATCTAAACATTTAAAATCGAATCTAAATACATTGTTATTTCTGTATTTTGGCATAAGACATTTATATAATTTTATTATTTTTTTTAAAAGGTTGTGATTTGAATACAAATACATAAATAGATAAATAAAACAAAATAAAATAAATTTTAAAAACTAACAAAATAATTAATCTGTAAAAAACGGTTTAACCGTCTTGACTTAAAATTTAGAATCAAAAGATAAGCAAAGCCCCTTTGCTTATCTTTTGATTAATTATTTGAACATATACGATAAGATCAATACCAAAGCCGCGAAAAGTTTTAAATAAAGTTTTAAAATTTATTTTTCAAACAAAATGACAGAAATAACATTTGAAAAGCATGAAAAAACTCTTAATTCATAATTAAATATAATTTAGATAGATAACAATTCTTTTTCTTTTTCTTTATTATTATCATAGCTTCAGCATCTATTATGTATTTTTTTTTTAAAGGATTCAACAACTAAATTGAGAATTAATTTGTATCCTAAATTAATGCTAACAAAAGATTCTTATAAAGTGTCTTCCATCATTTATTCCAATTACAATAATTAAAGGATCTTTTTTCCATGAAATTGCAGCTACCTGATTTCCTTCTTTTGTCCAAAATATCGATGGTGGGGGGTTACCAGTCGCACTGCATTCCATTTTTGCTACGCCGTTCAAACTTATCCTTTGATCCTTTGGAATCGCTAGGAAGTTGGGACGAGCTGAAATATGACAAATATGTAAGAATTTTCCACAGTGAATAAAAGCGCTGTTTTGCTTTGAAATATAAACCTTTTTCAGTGGCGTAGCTAAGGGCGTGCGGTGGGTGCGGTCCGCACCGGGCGGCACATATTTTGGGGCGTCATATTTTTTATTTAGTATTAGTTGTAAAAAATTTAGTATTAGTTGTAAATTAGTTGTAAAAGAAATGGAATTATTTATTTTTATTTATAAATATAAAAATATAAAATAAAACATATTTTATGGAATTTTTTTTATAAATTAGGTATATGTTTTGTCTCATAGGTGGAGAAACTGCGACCTCCGTAAGTTTCTTGTGGTCTTTATAAAAGTTGCATTTATAGGTATATCAACTTAAGCGGCCTCCTTTATTACTGCCTAATTTAAATATGGCATCCAATGGTAAAAAAGTTCCCCACCTATAGTTTGTCTCAATTACAATGATTTGCTTATGTTTATTAATTTATAAAAACCACCAATTGATTGACTTAGAAAGGGCGACAAAAGTTCTAGCTACGCCACTGACCTTTTTATTCATATTTGTCTGATAGTTAACCCCCCCCCCCCGCCCCCCCCAAAAAAAAAAAAAAAAAAAAAAAAGTTTTGACAGACTTACTAGCCGAATAAAATTTTCAATGCAGTCTGTTGTCGATGGAGAATCAATCTACTGCACGGCTTTTGCAGTGATAGCTCGGTTATATGTTTTTCACATTTTCATTTAACTAACCTCTTTATTTAAACGTTTTTGTGATTCGTGGCTTTGTATTATTTTGATCTATTAAACAGGCATGAAATGAAATAATTTATTCGCAATAATCATAATAGTTATAATAAAAATAATGATGATAAGAAACTTTTACTTTCTTCATAATGTGTCACATATCATTACGTTATATTTTGTAACGCTGCATTTGATAAAATGTTTTGACAAATCATTTAAAGGAACACATGGAAATAACAAGCAAAATTCATTTTGATAAATCAAATAACGTTAGTCAAATTGTGACACTTATAAAATTCCATTAGATATAAATAATTATATTAATTATATTATATAATAATTATATTAATATTATTCTCTACGCTGGGAAAAGTAAAAATAGTGTTACTAGGATTATGTCAGCTACATTTTGTATCAAACGAAGAGAAGTCAAAACATCGATTTACGACCAACAAATAGTTTTATAACAGCATAACTTTAACATTCCAGTTACAAATAATTAAAATATTGCAAGTTTGCAAGAATGCGCTATCATCAACGTTCATTCGCTTTTGCAACAGCTTGGTGTTGTTATGTCTTTACACATGCACCAAAATATACTTTGAAGAGGATTAGCCAAATGAATGTGCGATGTCATGAGAAAATTATTCGGAATCATTGCCGTATTTAATATTTGTTTAAGAGATCTGAAAATGAAGTCATAGCGTACCGACAGTTTGAAAGCTTTTTGATTCCTTAACATAACAATAGTTTTTTTTTTTTTTTTTCATTTTGAATTTTTCTAACCTTAAGTCCTATTGACTGGAAGTGTGTCATGCACAAGTGTGAGAAAATGCTCAACAATTGAACAGAAAATGCAATTTCATACCACTACATTGTGATTGCGGTTTATTTTACATTACTACGAGATAATCTCAGTTTTACACTCGTTGAATAATGGACCATATTTTTGTTAAATCTCAGCTTCGTGGTTCGTGAAATTCAGGTTTGAAATGTAATCTGCAATGGCTTACACAATTGAATTGTATGGATGTTGGGAAAGTTATTTAGATAGCATAAATATCGTAAACTAGAAGGTAACCCGTCATTTTGACGTCATAATACTAATAATGACGTCATAATGGGAAAAGTATATGAAAGTTAAAAAATATCCCGAATTATCTAACAATATTGCATTTAATCCAACCTTGTAAAAGCAAACCCTTTCATTATTTTTTATTTATTTAGTTTTTCATGCGATGGGAGTTTTAGACTGCCATCCAACCCGTCATTTTGACGTCATAGTACTAATAATGACGTCATAATGGAAAAAGTATATGAAAGTTAAAAAATATCCCGAATTATCTAACAATATTGCATTTAATCCACATCTTGTAAAAGCAAACCCTTTCATTATGCTTTATTTATTTAGTTTTTCATGCGATTGGAGAAGTAGACTGCCATCCAGTTTTTTACAGCTCACTACGCGATATGAATACTTGAGCTACTTGATTCATTCACATTCAAGTTTGTTTACTTTCAGAATTCATCGCAAAAGTAAACAGATTTTTAAAAACTGTTAAATATACAGCTAAAAGCATCCAATTTTTTTTTAGTTCTGAATGTTTTATAGAAAAATAGGCTGAACAAACGTGATTTGATGGAGAAGATATTAGTTTTTAGGTAAGAAAAAATTCTGATCCACATCTGAAATCGAAATTAGGCCTAACCGGCCGTTTGTTTACTGAGGGCTTCAATTGAAAGATGAGTACAGCCCGGAAGTGTTATACAGAGACAACGGCTATTATATATATATAATTATAGTATAACCAATCTATTATTTCAGGATTAAAAACCGTATCAGTTAGTGTTGCAATGAAAATGGAAGATTCCCGCATCTATACACATGGGAATATACTTTACTACACTCCTCAAAGAAAACTATTAGATAAGAAATTTTCGATCAAAAATTCTAGTACTGGTGAAGACAAAACGAGTTTCCGGTAATTCAGGACTCTTTAATTATTTATTACGAATATGACAATTCTCCTTTTTCTCGTTCTAACAAACATCATAAAAAAATTATAAATACAACTGAGTTGAGGTCTACAATATCGTCTATTCCTTATATTCTTCTATGGTGTACAAAGAAAAAGCCTAGCATCCAGTATCTTAAGGGCATTTCTACAATGAATAAATACTGGCAATTTCTGATTAACACTCCTAAAATGTTGTATAAAAGCTTTATGTTATAAAGAAGGAGACGAACGAATCTCTGTAAAAAGAAATATGGGCAACAGAGGGTAGAAAACGAATAAATGCCTTTCAATTCTTCACGTGCGATAAAAGTCTATACAATAATAGTAGTGCTATTCAATGAAGAATTGAATCGAAAACACGGGTATCTTGAAAAAAAAAAAAAACCTCAAGAACATCGCATTTCGAAAAAAATTGTTACATTTTTTTAAGGTAGATGATTTTGTAAGAATTTTCATTGGTAAATATTTAATAACCATCAGCATCGCTATTCTTTGATAGAAAATCAATGTGTTTAAAAAGTAAACCAGGAATCCAGTCAAGTATGCCATGACATGTATTTCAAACAATGAATGTCATATACTAGCAACTGAATATAATATGAGGTAAATAAAAAGAAGAAAAATAAGAAGATATGAAGGAGAAAAATTTAATTGCATATGGATTACGGTTTGCAACAGAAAAAAAAATAATTGAATAGAAATAAGTTTAAATTGCTTACAGTGCACCGTGAGTGTAACTTCCGATGATATCATTCCAACAGAATTTTCAGCTTCGCAAACGTATGTACCCTCATCTGTAACTTTGACACTTTTCACCAGCAGGCTGCTGTCATCGGCAACATTAGCTCTGTAAAGGTAACAGAGCACTGATGAAGCGACATTTCTGGTGGAAAGCTTTCTCAAAAGAAAACACAGTGAAATTACGGAATACACAAAGAAAATGTAACATATGTTCCCAAACTCGCGAGAACCCAAGAGCCATCTAAAGACCCCCTTTAAATCTGGAAACTAAAACTGGACTTTAAGAATACAACTTAGAGGCAGTGGCGTAGCAAAGGGGGGGGGCAAGGGGGTCTATCTTGCCCCGGGCGCCACTCGCAGAGGGGCGCCAATGTAAGATCTATATATTATATTACTATATGTTTTCGAGGAAGATGCCAATATAAGGTCTATATATTATATTACTATATGTTTTTCAGGGGAGGGCACCAATATAAGGTCTATATATTATATTACTATATGTTTTTCAGGGAGGGCGCCAATATAAGGTCTATATATTATATTACTATATTTTTTTTGGGGGGGGGGCGCCAATATAAGGTCTATATATTATATTAATATATGTTTTTCGGGGAGGGCACCAACATAAGGTCTATATATTATGTTACTATATGCTTTTCGGGGGGGTGCCAATATAAGGTCTATATATTATGTTATTATATGTTTATCAGGGGGCGCCAATATATGGTCTATATATTATATTACTATATGATTTTCGGGGGGGGGGCGCCACAAAGGTATCGTGCCCCGGGCGCCAGTTATGCTCGCTACGCCACTGCTTAGAGGCTCTTGGAATCCGGAATTTCAGAAGATATGACTGGTTTCAAAATATACGCTAACATATTTTAATAACATACTTAGTACCTTGCTAAAAGTTGCTAGAGTTGTAATCGAACTAACGACCTTTGAACTTCGAAGCAATGTTATAGCCACTAGATCATAAAGGCACAACAAGATTTCTTTTTCCTTCATAACAACTCTTACATTCCCAACTTTTTATGGAGACCAAAGCACAAGATGCTAGTTTTCATTCCAACGGTATAGGGCAGGGGTGGCCAACCGGTCGATCTTCGACATGATTTTAGTCGATCACGAGCCATAATTTCATAAATATATGGACTATGCAGGGCCCGACTTTGACCCAATGGGGCCCTGGGCAAAGCAGACTTTGGGGGCCCCCTCCAAGGACAGATCCAGAGGGAGGCCATGTGCCCTCCCCCCTCCAGGAGTAGATTTCCACATGAACATGTGGGACACTCACCAAGGCCCCCCCCCCCCCCATAAATTCAGACCGCAAATTCAAAAAATTTTCGACCAACAAGTCAAACATTTGAAAAATAATAATAATAATAATAATGTGTTAATTAATTTACTTTTAATGTTAATTAATAAATTCAGGAAATTTTCTTTTGAAATTAATATAGTGGATGCACTGTGCCCCACCCAGGATTTTTTTTCTGTATCCGCAACTGCCCACCTTTACTGAATTAACCTAAAACCAAATTTTCAAAAATATGTACAACTTAATACTAAATTAGGGGGCCCCATAAATTTGGGGGCCCTGGGCAAGTGCCCCACTTGCCCATGCGGAAATCTGGGCCTGGGACTATGTTAGTGATAAGCGGCTCATTTTCCATTTAAAAAATGAGAACTAGTCGATCGCCGAATAAAAAATTATAGAAAAGTCGATCGCCAACTAAAAAAGGTTGGCCAGCCCTGGTATAGGGTGTATTGGCCGGCCACACACACACACACACACACACACACACATATATATATATATATATATACATATATATATATATATATATATATATATATATATATTTAAATTTAATTAATTATTCATTTATTCATCGACGTTGAATATTTTTTTTCTGGATAAATAGTTTTGAGATTTATTTTCTGGCGGTTCACCAACGTTCTTTCTATGGTAGAGGTCACTGTAACAACCGCCTGCTAGAAACAGGAACCTGGACTTCGAAATCAGCGTCCTAACCACTAGACCATCCACAACACGTACAGGAATTTCACTTTCTCAATAATATTTCTAACAAAGTTCTATGCGTAAATTTTATTTATTTAATCGGGAAATAATCTGATTATTTGATTACTTAAGGATTCATAAAAAATTCAATTGTTAAGGCTTTTCTACCTGTAACAACTTGGTTACGACGCTGTCAACTTCAGTACAAGAGGAATGTATGTCTGTACAGGGTTTCGGAAGTTAAAATTTTGAAGTTATATCGGTACAGACTTACAGAATATTTATCTAGCATGTCATATAAATACGGATCAGAGCCTTAAAAAGTAAATTTATCCGAGCCATCACTTTAAATAAATAAATAAATAAATAAATAAATAAATATATATATATATATATATATATATATATATATATATATATATATATATATATATATATATATATATATATATATATATATATATATATATATATATTTCAATTAGTCTTGAGATACGAATGTTGGACACACCTTGCCTATAAACTCAGAATTAAGACTTTAAAGCCACAATAATCTTGGAGTCACAAAATATTTTCTAGAATTTAAAAATTACCAGTATATAGTTTTTAAATAAAACAAAACAAAACTTTCAAAAGCGAAAAGGTCATACACCTGACTAGTTAAAGAAGTTAACCACTGACAAAATCTCACCGGGGAGAGATTTGTCATGTCTTTGGTCTTTTTATTGTGTTTCAAAATAGGTGTAACGTGTTATGAGACTTCACAAGAGGAACGCAAAACGAGTGTTGTTATTCGAATCACATGACAAACCAAACTTTACCTTCCAACAGGCATTTTTCCATCTTTTTTCCGCCACGTCACTGTAGGTCGAGGATCTCCAACAACTTTACAAGGAAACACAACATCTGTATTCGCTAGCACGGTGATGTGCTCAGGCTCTTTCACGAAGAACGGTTTTACTAAAAGAGAAAGAGAAAAATTTATTTACCTTAACACTTTGGTTCGGGAACACGCCTTCGGCCGAGAGGGAAGATATAAAAATTCACAACTTAATGTTCACGGTTTCGTGCCTTTGAGTTCATTAAATTACCCACTAGACAATGTAAAAGCATTGAATGGAAAGGAAGTTGAGTGTAATTGTCATTAAACCATCCATCATGTTTCATGAGTTGAAGTGATACAACAAAAAGTTTACATTTAATCTTACATTATCAGGAGACAACGCGTAGAGCATAAAAAAGGCAATTGAAACGTTTCTTTTCTCTTGGAATTGAAACAATCGATCCTTGCAAACTTCTGCATTAATAAAAGGGTTATATTCAACAACGCTTTACCATCGCCGCAGACCCATGAAATAATTTAACCTTTAATAAGATGTTAAACAAGGACCTATACTGTTTTGTATGGTTGAACACTCTCAAAAATCAGACTTTTATTTCTTGAGATCTTTTTTCTTTTATAATAGTTTTCATGATTTATTTCTGATTGTTTTGCCTACGATCAACTGGAAAAGACATAGCATAATTGTACATTGTTAGTACATCTGAATATTAGATTTACAAGTTTTGAACTTCCAGTATGCAAATTACTCGAATTATCAGTACGTAAATTAGTCGTGTATTTCCAAAAAAAAAAAAAAAAAAGAGCTGAATAAGATACATGTTGTCTAAGAGGTTAAATAAAATGCAAACCACAAAAATTACATAAAATACAAACTGTCCGAGATAATATCACTATGGCTTCCAAAGAGAAATTACAAATCTTACATCCTTAAAATACAAATCGTTCGAAAGAGTGTCAGATAAGGCTCGCGTAAGGTTAAAATTACCTGAGAGAATGCCAACTTGGTTCAGAAATAAAGGTTTGTAACCAACTTAGGTAAATCCCTCGCTTTAACTCTGAAGGAAAGATATCTATTAAATATTATCATTGAACTGGGTAGTCATAAGTCAAGAATTATAGTGCTTCGTCCAGTGGTAAAATGTTGCAAGGAATCAACAATGCGATTAACGGATGGCTTCTGATCCTTCAAACGAAGAAAATACCGATACACTTTATATAAGGAAGTTATTTTAATAGTGACTACTGAACTATCAGAAATAGACAGTCAGAAACTAGAAAGGAGCTACATTGTCACACTGTCTGTGAAACATGGACAACTTCACAATCTATCATATGTCCTATTAATGGAAAAATACAAACATACAACTTGATGGAACAGGCGAGAACCGAGATAAACGGGTCACATATGCCAAGATTTTCTGCCTACCAGGAAGTCATAAACCTATTGCAAAAGTAAGGCTCCAACCTACTCACCAATGTACGCTGGTGATGCTTATCAATATGTGGACACAGACAACTCTCATTTACGTTGAAATAAAAAAGGAAATTATTCAGAGATCTATCATTGTATAGTATTTACTTTCATAGCTCCTACTGAACTATCAGAAATAGAAAATCAAAAACTATAAAAGAGCTACATTGTCACACTGTCTGTGAAACATGGAAAGACAGCTTCACAATCTATCATATGCTCTATTAATGGAAAAATACAAACATACAACTTGATGGAACAGACCCGAAATATACGGGTCACATATGCCAAGATTTTCTGCCTACCAGGAAGTCATAAACCTATTGCAAAAGTAAGGCTCCAACCTACTCACCAATGTACGCTGGTGCTGCTTATATCAATATGTGGACACAGAAAACTCTCATTTACGTTGAAATAAAAAAGGAAATTATTCAAAGATCTATCATTGTATAGTATTTACTTTCATAGCTCCTACTGAACTATCAGAAATAGAAAATCAAAAACTGTAAAAGAGCTACATTGTCACACTGTCTGTGAAACATGGAAAGACAGCTTCACAATCTATCATATGCTCTATTAATGGAAAAATACAAACATACAACTTGATGGAACAGACCCGAAATATACGGGTCACATATGCCAAGATTTTCTGCCTACCAGGAAGTCATAAACCTATTGGAAAAGTAAGGCTCCAACCTACTCACCAATGTACGCTGGTGCTGCTTATCGGTATGTGGACACAGATAACTCTCATTTAGGTTGAAAAGGAGATTATTCAGAGATCTATCATTGTATCGTATTTACTTTCATAGCTACTACTGAACTATCAGAAATTGAAAATCAGAAACTAGAAAGGAGCTACATTGTCACACTGTCTGTGAAACATGGAAAGACAGCTTCACAATCTATCATATGCTCTATTAATGGAAAAATGCAAACATACAACTTGATGGAACAGACCCGAAATATACGGGTCACATATGCCAAGATTTTCTGCCTACCAGGAAGTCATAAACCCATTGCAAAAGTAAGGCTCCAACCTACTCACCAATGTACGCTGGTGCTGCTTATCGGTATGTGGACACAGATAACTCTCATTTAGGTTGAAATAAAAAGGAGATTATTCAGAGATCTATCATTGCATCGTATTTACTTTTATAGCTACCCAAGCAGAATAAACATATTTTTAACCTGAGGTAATATGTAATACATAATACTACTTACCATGCACTGTCATATGTACAGGCAAAGACTCCCGGGTTCCAGCCATATTTTCAGCAACGCAAGTATATCGTCCTTCGTCGCTTTGTCTCACTTCTGAAATCACCAGGTTTCCAGGATTTGCGATACGGATGCGACCTTTGCTTGTGTTGATTAATTCGCCATCTTTCCGCCAGCGGACTGTCGGTTCGGGATGTCCTTTCGGGGGCGTGCATTCTAGAGTCGCACTCTCGCCGACTGAGGCTTGGACAAATTTGGGAACTACGCGAAAGTCTTCTCGAAGAACTGAAAGATTTAAAAAAAAAAAAAATTCCAATAAATTGACTTGTTAATTAACATATTTCACGTTATAATCAAATGAACTCTAATTAATATAACTATAAATGACACCGATTATGGAAAATTAGGCGTAATGCTTTTCAGAATGTGGTATTGGAGGCGTAGTCTAACGTCTGAATCTTAGTGCGTCCACACTGTAAAAATGAAGTGCTGTTTTGGGTATATGACAAAAATGGAAGCATAACTGGAATGATAATAAAATTTGTGAAAGATATGAAAAGGGAATACCCAAAAGAGATAAACTGCTACCCAGAAACAATTATACCCTCAACGAAGTAGTTTTTTTTTTTTTATCTAAAGCAGTTTTTCATGTTTTCAGTGCATTCTTATTGTAAGTTTTGCCATAATAAACGTTACCTTTCTAAATATGTGTAAGAATACCTTTTTTTCAGAAAATGAGATTCCTGAAAATAGATCAATACTCTGCCGTTGTTTTAAAAATAAATTAAAAAAAAAAAAAACTCAACAAGCCCAGGTATTCTATGTTTTCCTATATATATACATACATAGGAAAACTTAGAATGTTTGAAACGCAAAAGTCGCTGGTATTCGGTATTATTGATGCGACATCGATAACAAAACATCGATGTTCTGAAACATCGATATTCAATATTCAATAAAAACTAATAAAACTAATAAAACTAATATACTAATAAAACATCGCCCGAAAACCATCGATGTTTTTAAACATCGATGTATTAGAACATCCATTTTTTAAAACTGGTTTAGTAATCTCTAACATTAATGTTACTTCGGTTAGTCGTGGGGGGGGGGGGGGGGTGATTTAATTTTACTCTCTGATTGGGCTGACACAAATGACAAAATCTTGTGCCTTGGGCTACATTGATGACTCAAAATTCTCGTTGTAAATATCGCCATGTTTTGCCTTCAAATGTCCAGATAAATTCATGGTATTGCCAGAAGTTTTGAGGGACTTCAGGCAAATATTGCATTTCGCCAATTTGTCAGAGGTTTTACAAAAATATTTCCAAACGGTACTTTTGGAAGGCATCCTACTAATAATATTAACATCAACTTATATAAAACCAGAACAAAACAAAAACTTAAATGCCTGCTCTCGTGTATATACTATTTGTAAAATAAAACCCTGTGGAAGGTTCTGGAGTGTCAGTAACATTCCAAGCGCTCTGATTGGTTCATTGGTTGTTGATTGCCATTAGTCTGTTTGCTAAGGAATCGTTCTCCCTTTTGTATTCGACCTTTTCAGAACTCAGACTTACATTTACTGAGTGTGAAAATTATGCTACGTGGTAAATTTTTTTTATTTATGGTACTTTCTCATTAAAAAAAGAAAACATCGAGACAACGTAAAACATCGAGCACAAAACATCGATGTTAAAAAAACATCGGCTTCAATAAATCGATGTTTAAAACATCGATGTTTTAATCAAAACATCGATGTTTTGAAAACATCGACATCGATGTCGCATCCCTATTCGGTATCAGAGTCTACGGGTTCGAGTCGCGAGTACGGTACGGATATTTGTAGTCACGCTGTGGGTGTGGATACTTGTAGCAGTTCAGAATTAGCTTTGAAATGTAGGTCCCATAATAGCGGTCGTGTATCGCCGTGGTCAAACAATAAAGCAGTATGAAGCATTGACAGATATCAACTACGTAAAAAGTCCTCTACGCAACAGATACCCCTTTCCTCCTGTGAACGCTAATTCTTGTAGCAGTCTTAAATGTGCCAGAAGTCTTAAATGTGTCCTATTGTTAATCCTCTAACGGTACAGTGCGGGTCGGATCCAACCCAAGGGTGTCTTCCCCCTCCCGTACTCTCCCCTCTCATCGCAAGAGATCGAGTTGACAAGGAACCCTACCAGATAGACCTACTAGACCTCCCTACTTGATATAGGAATAAGTAAATACGAGTGTCTATGTTGAAAACCATTATTCATGATCAATAGTCATTTTTTAAATTTTTTTTAGTTTTTATTTAGATTTTGAAGGCCAAACCTGTCAGTATATATTATTTTTTAACATTTTTGTGCTCGGAAAGTTGGTTCCACTATCTTCTAAAACTAGGTAGACTAAATTACATATCAGACCTAATATATACAACATTCTATGTAAAAGCCAAAGACATTTTCTTTGTTTAGCAAAATTACAATTCGTTGTTCATTTCTTTCCTCAAAATGGGTTTTATATCATGTAAAATATTAGCAATAAATGTTATTATAGAACAAAAATGCTTATTGTGTACTTATTTCTACCAAAAACCTCACCAAAAAAAAGTACCATCTATTTCGTCTCAAACCACCGTACCGTTAGAGGGTTAAATATGTGTCCTGAAATATTTTTTTCCATTTAATTCTTTAATAGTATATTTAGAAATTCAAAAAAATTACGGCGAATGATTAGAGCAAAGAGTTTTACTATGCTAGGAAAAAAAATCCAAATGGATGTTGTTTATCTAAATTTAGTATACTTTAAGCATTAAACAGCTTTTGTTTTAGGTCCCAGATTGAGAAAAAAAGGGCATTAACTGGGCAAGAAAGATACATTTCCTAACCAATTAAGCGGATGCTCTGCCCAAAACGAGGTGATGTCGGCACAAAATGCATCATTAGATTCTTTTAAACGCCACTTACGAGTCAAGATGGAAAACTGCACTTAGTTTTATCGGGCCCGGAAATTTCCTTTCGGAAGAATAAAATTAACTTATAAAAAATTCTTGGGATCTAAAATCTTACCCCGAAGATAAGTCGGGAAATAAATAAAGAATCGTGCATTAAGATTTCGTCAACTCCAGCTAAGTCACAGATAATGCGATTAATGACGCTGAAACTAGCGATAAGGGACATAAAGTGTCAGGGAATAATGAAAAACAGCAGGTGTTTAGCAAACTGGCGACCGGACCTAATTTGTAAATCAATGGGAAAAAATAAATTAAACCATGAGATAACACAGTCTAGAATTATATGAGCAAATGAAGTGACCTGTTGTAATGTATTCCAAACCTTGGTATACACAACACAAACAAACGCATACATACATATAGAGTTTACCTTTCTGTTTCAAATTTTTTATATTTTTCTACTTAAATAGGTACTGTGAACAGCTCCTTACTATGCTATTAAACTACAATCTTCATTTCTTTTGATAGTTAAGAAAATATTTCCTTTCCTGTTATATACATAATAATAATAATAATAATAATAATAATAACCTAAAAAAAGGTATAAAATAGCAATCTGTACAACATGATAACTTTTAGCCCTGAGTGTGTGATGACGAGACTGTTTACTGAAATACTATAATCGGTGTACATTCATAAGCTGAAGCACTTCCGATATCTGAAATGGAATGATTTCCAAATCCGTGACACATGACATTTAATACTGAACAGCTTTTAGCTTATTGACTCGTCAGAAAAGATTAAACTAGGATGAAACCAACGGGAATAACGGATGGGAATTTGTTGGGTCGAAAAGATATATATATATATATATATATATATATATATATATATATATATATATATATATATATATCTGATCTGTGTGTGTGTGTGGGTGTGGGTGTCTGTTTGTACGCGCAAGCGCTAAAGACCTGTTCACATAGGAGTCCGGTAGCAGAAGCGTAAAAGGAAGGATGGCGTTGAGACGGAAATAAACCAATCACAGGCGTTAAAAGTTTCGTTGCTAATCGTTTGTAGATTTGTCATTGGTAAAATATATTTCAATACTTTAACGCTTCCGCTACTGGACTCCTATGTGAACAGGCCCTAAGACTTACTTTTATTTATTTTTATTTATTTTTATTTTTAATTTCTTTTAATTCTGGAATTATTCCTATTATTAAGAGCTAACTTCGAGTATAGAAAAAATTTAAAATCACTCATAAATTTTCTAAATTCCTATAACGCGATTTACGCAGTCAACACCAGATTAAAAACTAAAACAATACCCCATAAAGATAATATTGGCAATTTTCAAAAGAAAATGGATTATTATAGAGAATCAAGAGATGAAAATATATACTTTAATCAGTGCTTTTATCAGTAGAAAGCCAAGAAAATTTAGTGTTTGAGCGAACATATAAACGTAACTATACTTATAATAATTACAAGATAAAAAGAACTTTTTATATACCATGTTTTTAAATTTTCTGTTGAATCATATAAACTTGACAATTCTATGTATTAATAAATACTTTAAAAAAATTTTTTTGATGAATTATCCCATCAACTTGAAAGAAAATGAAGTTAATTGGATATAACCTTTCGTTCCCGTTCCGGCCAATAGATGGCTGCACCAGTCTACAAAACAAAATTTACTGAAAATAACTGAAAATTAATTAAATTCTGCTTAAAAATGGCTAAAAGTATTTAAAAAAATGCAATGGCTAAAAGTATTTAAAAAAATGCATGCAAAAGTTAGTTAAAAATCGATTGCAAGATTTGTACTGGACAAACACACACACACACACACACACAAACAAGAAGGCAAGTTAATAAAAACATGGTAAAAATCCGTATTCAGATATAAATTGTAAATTTATTTTAATATGTAACTACTTTCTAGTTTACCTCATATATAATTTTAGTCTAATATATAACTACTTTCTAGTTTACCTCATATATAATTTTAGTCTAATATGTAACTATTTTCTAGCTTACCTATAATTTTATTTTACATATAATTTTTACTTTTCGTGTAATAAATAGTAGTAATGTTCATCCATTCAAAATACTCCAACCACAGAATTTTTTTTACCACATAGAATCTACACCGTTAACAAACAAACAAACAAACAAAAAATAAATAAAAATATTTATGATAATTATCTACTCATTTAATTACTGACCGTGCATGCTTCACTACGAACCTGTTTGATCATTGGTACATTAAGTATTTTACTGGCATGGTTGTAACATGATTCATTAACACGCAGCTTCCGATCGGCTTCCAGGAACGCCCCCGTTGCACAATACCCGGGCATCGTGTTACCGAATTTAATCCAGGCCTTCTTCGCTCTTATCGCACCATTTTGCAGATGACACAACATGTGTAGAACCCAAATGTCACAGACGGCTTATTCTCCATAATTCACGCCCGGTATCTTACAACTAGAAATAACCCGGGGTATCATTAAATGACACGGCCTAACAGCTGCTCGCCCCCAGTCATTTTCAGAGGGGGCTCCATTAGTTACGCAGCCTATCTAGATGGAGGGGCTCAAACTTGGGTACGACGCCTCTATGTTTTCTCCAATGCGACTACATGCTTTAATGTTCATAAATGCAATTCTTTAAAATCTCGATTAACCGGGCAAATAGAAATAATTAATGTACAATGGACAGGCATACGTAATTTTCGTATTCGGGCAAACACACAAACAAGAAAGCGAACAACAAAATTAACTGAAAATGAATTCAATCCTGCTTAAAGATGGCTAAAAGTATTACAAGAATGCATTGTCGTCGTGTTCTGAGCTATTCTAAAAGTTTCAAATGTCTAGCTAGTCGGGAAGTTAGTTAAAAATCGATTACAAGACTTGTACTGGACAAACACACAAACAAGAAAGCGAGTTAATAAAAACATGGTAATAAAAATACATGTGATCCAGGGTAATTTGTTAATTCAGTTTTGTTGATGCAAATATTCTCCTATGGTAAGATTTTGTTTTTAGGGAATGCAAAGGAAAAGTTACGCTCTAAATCTAAAAGCATTAAATAACGATACTCTCTAACAAAAAGCAGGACCTATCAGGGCCGCTCAGAGAGGGGGGCAACTGGGGCACTTTGCCCCAGGCCCCTGCCAAAAAATTAAAAAAAATAATTTATCAGATTATCTCCAAAAGAAAATTCTGAAACTTGTACCGTACTTCAAAATTCAAAATAATCTCCCGAAAAAAGGGCCCCCCAAAAAATATATTTAAAAAGTTATTCGATTAATAAGATTTCTCTTACTCCATAATAGTCTTCTGTAAAATACGCGATTAGTTTTAATGAAAAATATAACTGTTTAGTCCTAACTACTATAAAATTACATTATCTCTAATAAATTGAAGACAGTACTAACTACTAAAATAGATATTAAAAAAGCTTCATGGATGGAAGACGTCCTATTTATTGGAGAATATAACAAGAGAGCAGTGCAATGAAATATAATAATTATGTTGATCATCCATGTAATAAAATTTTAAGTACAAGTAACTTAATTTGAATGCGTGTTTTCGTCTCTTTCCGCTTTTTATTTTTCTTGGGGCCCCCAACAGAAGTTTGTCCCAGGCCCCGTAAAGTCTCTGGGCAGCCCTGAGACCTACTATTAACAGGGCCGCCCAGAGGGGGGGGGGGGGCAACTGGGGCACTTTGGCCCAGGCCCCCAACTGTCGGAGGGGCCCTAAAAATTTTTTAAATTTTTATTTATTAGATTTCCTCCGAAAAAAAATTCTGAAACTTGTACCGTACTTCAAAATTCAAAATAATCTCCTGAAAAAAGGGACCCCCCCCCCCCCCAAAAAAAAAAAAAAAAAAATAAAAAAAAATAAAACAAAAAAAAAAAAAAATCAAAAAAAAAAATTTTTAAAAAAAAAAAATTATTCGATTAATCAGATTTCTTGGGGCCCCCAACAGAAGTTTGCCCCAGGCCCCGTAAAGTCTCTGGGCAGCCCTGGGACCTACTATTAAACACTATATAAAAGCACGTGCTAACACATATTTTCTTCTCCCTTTTTCTACGTATCAAAGTATGTCTTATCAGCATGCGATTCACATTATATATACCCAAAGCTAAATTTAACGATTAGAAACAATTCCTCGTATCTTCAGGCGACAAGCTGTTTCGGAGCGCAGCTGGTCTTCCACATTTTTCAGGAGAGGTTCGGGGGCTTGGCACCAGGGACAAAAATATATCCCCATGTGTATGCTCGGGTGTTTGTATATGTAATACGCAGCAGCGTGTGTTGAAACGGGCCCCGAGATTGAGACGCCCCCGGTCGGGGTAGGGGACGTGGGCATGAATCCGCATTCCGCCAACAACAGATTTAGTGGGCTTTAGAGGACTGTATCAACAGAGTCCTTGGTTATCATGAGTTATTTGGAGATAAGGAGTACGGAGCTATAGGGGTTATCACGTAGTACAGAGTAGATGCTTTTTTGGGGACATATCTTTTTTTTTTTTACTCTTCTGTCTAGCTAGCATGCGAAGGGACTCGAGGGAATAACCACGTCTTGAACGAAAAGATAAATGAGCTGAAACAATGATACCCTGTGTCGAGGGACAGAGATGTGAAGAGAGAGTTACAAGACAAAGGACAGTTATTCAGAAAGGAACATTAGATTTGCGAAATAGTAACGTTAACAAATGTATTGCGTTTGGAGTCGAAAACAGCTCCAAGAGAACGCTTTAAACATTGACAGTGTGGGGGAGATTTTAGTAAATGTCCAGAGGAAAGTCAAATTTAGAGATGAAGTCAAGCCCGGACTTAGAGACCCAGGGCCCCTAGGCACTTGACATTTGGGCCCCCCCACCATCTCGAAGCTATTTTGGAAATTTAGCAAATTAAATGCACTAGTACAGGACATATAATTTATAGAGTTTTAGCTCACTTCTACCCAGACTTGGGTGTATATAATTTGAAGTGGCACTCTAAATGAATTTGATGCAAACACAGTTTATACATGAAACAATGTTTATTGAATTCGTTGCACATATAGAATTTGCTTTTACAGCAATAAGCATACGTACTACTTGTACGGAATATATATATTAGCATTCAATAAAAATACACTTTGACTTACTCACAAACCAGCAGAGAGTCAAACCAGCAGTTCTGCCACGTAAACTTTGGGCCCCCTAAGCACTAGCGCCGGCTAACACCTGGAGCTGCTTACTCGTAGCTCCCCTAACTCGCTTATCTATCAACCTTAACAACAACCTTCCTTCAACCTCTGTATTAATCAAGCTGCTTGGTATTTATACCAAGCGCGTATGCCGAAATTAGCATATCTCAAGCAGCTTCTTTAATTCATTCACTCAAAAGTTCGATTCTTGTGAATCGAATCTTATGTATACCTTACAAATTTTTAATCGACTTTAATGACTTTAATAAACATCAGAATAATACAGTCTATGTTACTTCTTGCATCGACATATAGAATGGACTGCCTGTGGCCTGGCAATGCTAAGCGTGGATACTGCAGGCCAGAGAGAGGGGAAACGAAGAGGCCTAATTTTAGCTTTATTGCGCGCAGGGCTGTAAGTTATATTATGAGCGCCCTGTTTTGGCAAAATGTAGTAAAAATATTTATTATAATATTATTTTCGATAAAGCTTTTTGATAAGGCAAGCCAGGCTTTTGAGCTAATGTAAAGCCACCGGGGCCCCTAGGCCGGGGCTTTGTAGGCCTAGGCAGAAATCCGGCACTGGATGAAGTTCTGAAACTAAACTATAAAAATTACCAAAAACCCCAGTTTCAAACTTAATACAGAACAGTTGATCTCATATTATGTCTCTCAATTTTGAAAAATTCCAATACCATATTGATTCAAAAGTCTTAAGAGATGACTTTACTAAGAAGAGGCTATTCAGTTTTAAAGTATCACGAGGATTCTGTAAACTTTATAATAGGCAGTTTATAAAGGGACTAAAATGACATAGAAATAAAAACCCACTGAAGTTTATTATTGACTATTTTCTGAGTATTAAAAAATACAGATGTCCTCGCTACGTTTCTTTGTTTTAGAACAGTGGTTCTTAACCGGGGGTGCGGGCAGCCCTGGGGGTGTGAGAGAAGGTTCTAAATTTTTAGTGAAAATTACCAATTGAGTGAATCATTTGATGGATACTTTTCCACTGGAAATATAAGCAAAATTAATAGATGGATCTATTTTTGTTTGACCTCAATTCAGTGGACGACAACGTTTTATCAAAAGACGATCTTATCGCAATACGAGCTAATGCATGCATTGAAATGGAATTTGAAAAACTGGACTTAGAACAGTTCTGGTGTCAGAATTGGTAGAAAGCAGCACTAGAAATACTTTTACTATTTGCCACCACTTACCTTTGTAAAATGAGTTTTAATCACTTTTGCAAATTAAAACAAAAGCCAGAAATCGCTTAAATGAATCTGATGACTTATGTGTAGCTCTTTCAAAAAACACAAAAAAAAAAAAAAAAAAAAAAAAAAAAAAACTCGTTTTAAAAGGATAATTAAGAACAAACAACGACAACGTAGCCATTAAAAATATAGATATTGTTTTACATGTAATAATATAGTATGTATTGTAAATGTATTAATTTTGTATGCAATAAATGTCTTTTCCTAAATAACAAGTAATATATAAAAAAAAAATTTAAAGTCAATTCCTACTTAGGTCAACAAAGAAAAATTTGAGTGTGAACTAATAGTAGGAATTGAAAAAAAGGATTGCCTGCCAGAACCTTGCCTACTGTGCGAGATTAGGAGGGGGGGGGGGGAAAGAGAGAGAAAAGATTTGCCAGGTCGGGGATTCGATCTCGCAACCTACAAGACGGGAGAAGCCCGCGATACCGCAGTGCGACCGTTTACACAGTAACAAGAGGGAAATTACTATTCAAGAGCAAGAGACGTTCTAGGTCTAAAACTAAAATTGATTAATTAAATTTAATTAATGAATTAATATTTGAAAAAACTGTATTAACATCAAGTGTCATCCACTAAAAGTTTAAAAAAATGTATTTGAACTTGAGTGGATGAATAAAAAGTACTTTTATCAACGATTGAAAATTTAAACAAGATATATATAGAGAGAGTGTGAACTAATAGTAGGAATTGAAAAAATATAAACATTTTTCAAGGGGGGGGGGAGTGCTAGAGCTTTTTTTCAGATTCAAGGGGGTGTTGACTATGAAAGGTTAAGAACCCCTATATTAGAAGAAACAAACTTGATTTTAATCTTAATCACATTTCCCCTAGCGAAATCAGAGATGCTTCAAAAACACTATCTTAGTTATATGCTTTGCTGTTTTTCCTTAATAACACACACACAAATGAGGCGGTGAAAGGCAAAGTGGTGTAAGTCACATTTTCAACTTTTTGTGTTTGAGGGAAAAAATGTAATCTCCATGTTCAATTTATAGTAGAACTGCAAATAATTATTATTTGCAATATTATAATGATTATTATGAATTATAATTTTTTAAATTTATAGTGGAATTTTTTGTAGTTTTTGCAGTAAAACACTCTGGACTTACACCACTTGACTCACTGACTTAACCACTTTGCCTTTCACCTCCTCAAATATAATCTATATTTGGAGCCCAAAATTTTCGGCTTTCCTCTCTTAAAATTCCTATTGTACACCTCATAATCTCCATCAATTTTATTCCCTTTAATAAATATTCTTGTTATATCTCACAGCAGTTAGGAGTGGGAGAGGATATAATGACAATAGTGGAAAAATAAGGCATTCCAGAAGTCCACTGTCTCAAAGTAAATGATGGAAAATATTATAAATTGCAAAGACTAAGTGAGAATAGCATCTAAGAGAAACTAACTTTTCATAAAAGAACAAAAATTTACAATTTCTCTTGAAGAAAGAACAAGAGAATTATGAGCCCTTTACACCTTGATTTGTAAACCCAGTTTCCAAATTATGTAATATGTACTCATATTTCCCCCCTGAAATATTATTCCAAAATTTTTCTACTGAAACAAAGACGGGAAATATCTAGAAGTTCTTTTCTTTTTCCAGTTTCTCTATCAGAAAGCCTCCTTTGCACAAGTTTATTTTCTTTCGCATTTTTTTTCGGCCTGACGAATTTTTTTAAGAAGTTGATATTATATCAGGAGTCAAATACTCCTATACCGCGCTATACGGCCGCTCTTTATATGGCATTTCGCTATAACGGCCATTTTTAATTATGGCACTTTTTCGATTTACGGCCCACAATGTTTCGTTATACGGCCACAACAGATGATGGCAGTATATTAACTCTTAGTGATTTTTCATGTTAATGTTTGTCATCACATTAAAACAGCCTTTAAACATTTTATTTTATGTTTTTTATTATATGCATACATGTGTGCATATGATTTCTTTTGTTTTTGTTTATATGTTTATTTTTTTAAATTTCTGTTTATTATTATTACATTGTTTTGTACTTTTATTTTTATGTAAGCATTTTTATAGGAAATAAAAAGAATAAAATGCTTTATGAACTAAAAACTATATTATTTATAAAAAAATTGGAACAGATCGAATTAAATTTGTATGGGTTTGTATACAAATAAATGATTCGTTATACGGCTTTTTGCTTTACGGCCAACTTTTCCGAAACGTATTTAGGCCGTAAAGCGAGGTATGGGTGTACAGTATTATATCAACGTGTCCTAAGCACCGGTAGCTCCAGCCCAGAGTTTTTTGGGGGGTGAACGTCAAAAGGGCAATGTTTTTTTTTTTTTTTTTTTTTTTTTTTGGGGGGGGGGGCAATATATATATATATATATATATATATATATATATATAAAATAAACATTTTTGGGAAGGGCAATTTCCCCTATTGCCCCCCCCCCCCGCTCTTAGAGCCGCCAATGGTCCTAAAAATATTTATAATACTCACTTTGACGTATTAAAAAAAATAATCTTGACCTTTTTAAAATTATCCTTAATTCTTTTTTCTTTATTTTTTTAAAAATCTGTAATTAGTAATTACACTGAAATACCCCCTATAAAAGAGAGGTTTACAGTGACTGTTTTCGGCTAGATTGTTAATGTTTAAAATTTTACATCTTCCGCGTTTAAAGTAAGGGAAATAATTTAAAGATAAATAAAAAATGAAATTTCCAGAATTGTTTTCTCTACGTTCATTATGTACAACTCATAATTTATTATCTAGAATCACGCAATTAGCTGCATCCCATTACCTTCCGAGCTAGAACAAGGCACTAACGCCCTGAATTATTTCATTATCCAGTTGATTTTGAACGTAGCTTCGACAGAAATAATCACTTACAGATTTCTTGGAATCGCACCTAATAAATCTAGTCCTACACACGACAGCATATAAACGGGCTACACTCGCAGAATTATGTCCGTGTCACATACAAATCCCAGATACGCAAGTCTTATCTTGCTAATTACACGGTCGACGCTTTTGAAGTAACATCCAATTAGGCTCGGCGGCTAATGCATACCAATTGACTACTTGTATCTGCCTTAATTAACAGCTTCCCGATAGTTATCTGAATGTTGTTACTTCGAACACCCCCACCCAGCACAGGGATGGTCCTCATTATCCACTCCCCCCCCCCTCTTCCCCCCACTAAACGTTCGATCTTGAACGTTTACGTCCCACAGCTGACGCTAGGGTTGTCGTAAACATGCGAAATCGGTCTCACGAAACGGTCGCCAAAATATATGAACTGGCTGTTTTTGCTGTAGACCACATCGTGCGAGCTGGCAACTTTCTTGGAAAGGAATACCGATGACTGGGGAAAAACATATTGCACATAGATCATGTCAGTACACAAATGTTACTTATAAATTATCGCGGCGTTACCAACACGATAGTTTTATGCCCAACGGAAAAAAAAAGAAAGAATTTTCTGCATCTTTCGGGCATAATTATTACAGATAATTATTACAAATTTTGTTAATACTATATGAAACAAGAGTTTTTTTTTACCGAAGTTTTGGCATCAGCATTTTTTTAGCCACTTTAGTATTAATTACATAAAATCGTTTAACGAGAAATGACGAATGAACATAATTATTACAGATAATTATTACAAATTTTGTTAATACTATATGAAACAAGAGTTTTTTTTACCGAAGTTTTGGCATCAGCATTTTTTTAGCCACTTTAGTATTAATTACATAAAATCGTTTAACGAGAAATGACGAATGAGCATAATTATTACAGATAATTATTAAAAATTTTGTTAATACTATATGAAACAAGAATTTTTTTACCGAAGTGTTGGCATCAGCATTTTTTTAGCCACTTTAGTATTAATTACATAAAAACGTTTAACGAGAAATGACGAATGAACATAATTATTACAGATAATTATTACAAATTTTGTTAATACTATATGAAACAAGAATTTTTTTACCGAAGTTTTGGCATCAGCATTTTTTTAGCCACTTTAGTATTAATTACATAAAAACGTTTAACGAGAAATGACGAATGAACATAATTATTACAGATAATTATTACAAATTTTGTTAATACTATATGAAACAAGAATTTTTTTACCGAAGTTTTGGCATCAGCATTTTATTAGCCACTTTAGTATTAATTACATAAAAACGTTTAACGAGAAATGACGAATGAAAAATTATTTACTATTACTATGATAGTTATGCTTTTACAGTATATTTTTTCTGTTTTTCAGTTTGAGATAAAATTTCTGAATCTGCTTGAATCTGAACATTATACAATACTCAAATAACCACCTTATTTTCTATTTTTAAGGGCAAACAATGTATTTTTAAAGTACAAATAAAACTTACGTATTTTTAACGTACAGTTAAAACTTATTTACTATTACTATGGTATGGTGCCCCTACAATAAAAAGGGCAGTAAAATTGCGGCGTACATAGGCGAATGTTTAATTACAAGTGCCTCCGCATTGGAAAAAAAAAAACTATTACTATGATAGTTATGCTTTTACAGTATATTTTTCCTGTTTTTCAGTTTGAGATAAAATTTCTGAATCTATTTAAATCTGAACATTACACAATACTCAAATAACCACCTTATTTTCTATTTTTAAGGGCAAACAGTGTATTTTTAACGTACAGTTAAAACTTTATTTAATTAATAGAATCATGTTTGTTAATCAATGCTAAAATATAACTTTAATAAAACCTCAACGATTAGATATTTAAAGATAAATATTTAGGTATCATAGTCACTAGATCCAAAAAGAAATTTTAAAACTATTTTTTTTTACAAACGACCATCCATTCAGTATACTGAAATTTCTGAGCCTTTAAGGCTCTAATTAATTTTAATAGAAATTGTACGGATGCTTTCAAAACCTTTTGAAAAGGTAAAATTTAGCCTGCCTATTTATTCCCTTTTTTAAAATTTTTTAGTTATTTATTTATTTTTCATGGTGATGGTGGGGGAGCAAGGCTTCCTTCTAACATAAATTTTGTTTTAAAATTCCGATTAAAAAGTTATATAACTTACAGGCTATTTATACATTTCTCGTATCGAATTAATATCTTTTCACTTGAAAATGTAGCAATAAGGCTGAGCCAATCCAAATTTAATCCCAAAGTAAACTTTCGAGACTTTGAACATGTATTATGTTCAATTTAATTATAAAATAATGAATTGCACAAGTAAAATATTATTGCCTATCATAACCTGTATTACGAGTCTGTTGCTGCGTATTTCAGCAAAAAAAATTTTAAAGGGAAACAATTTAGTCCAATCTTTAACCAAACTAAGCCATTCTGAGGATTAATTAGAGAATCTCGGAACAGCAAATATTCTGGGGAAAAATTAATCATTTCCTCACCTATGTCCTCTTGATGAGATCGAATTTAACTAATACTATTTTCTGAATTATATGATAGTTCTTTGAATAAAATTTCACATTCTTAAAGAAGAATCACTAAAAAAATGTGAATTAGTATGTTAAGATATATATACAGTCGAACCTCCATATATCGAAGTAGCAAATTGCCGGAAAAAAATTCGATATATAGAATTGAGCTTAGTTTTATCATAATTCTCCTTAAAAAATTGAAGCTAATTTTCGGATACGAAACTCCATTTCTAATTTATATGCGAATCCCATTAAATGAAAGTTAATAACTAAAAAATGAATTAATATGAAAGATTTATTGAGTACTACATACCTTTAAAAAAACAACAATCCAGACAGTGGTTACAATGATCACATTTACATTCTTTTTTAAAAAAAACTACGAATATCTTGCTGAACAGCCAGTTTTGCGGAAAGTTCAAAGAAATGTTCGTATTTATTCAGTCCACTAAAAACTTAATCAGGGACATTTTCAACGAATTGAAGTTCACGACATATTGTTTCAAACGCCAAAAATTGGTAGATTTTAGTCTAAAGTGGAATAAAATTTCCCAATTTGTGTTGAAAATAATTTCGATATATAGAGATTTTTTCGATATATAGAAACAATTTTTCTATGTAATGAACATGGAGATTTGCTAAGAGTTCGATATATAGAAAATTTCGATATGTGGAAGTTCGATATATGGAGGTTCGACTGTATATATAATGGCTGAGAGTTATGCAAGGGTAAGATATGTCAAGATCGACCTAAAAAAATTGCTGATGTTTAGTAAATTTAAAAAAGTGATAAATGATTGTTAAAAAAAGATTTATACGAACGTGTTAAAACTCAGTAGATTGAAAAATTATTTTTAAAATGAAGTTGGGAGAAAACTGAGAACAATAGATGAAAGCGATATTCATCGCTGGCTAATTAAAAATTCGCCAAACTAGTGCTAACTAGCCATACACGTTTCCATCTCATTGTATCCAGAAATTCCTCATCACATGGAAGTACCCGCTACTCTCACTCTCTCTCCACGTGTTTTTCTGTTCGAGATGTTTGTCACGTGACTTACAATAGCCGTGGTAAGGGGGCGGGGGAGAGGAAGGGAGGGAGAGAAACTTCCCCCAGAACGTCGGGGGTTCCCGCTTCTTCGACACAAACAACGCCATCGTTTAATCGCAGATGACGCCCAAAGAGCAGCAGATGGGCAGAGCAGAGAAGAAATAGAGAAAAAAGGGGCGTCTACGGAGAGTTGACGCCCCCCCCCCATCCCCCTCTCAGCGTTTCTCCCTTTCTTCCTGCTGCGCTGAGGTGCAAAACGAAGCATTCGAAAAATGCTTCATCTTCCAGAACGTCGGGTCTATTGTTGTGGGTGCTACATGCAAGAGAAAGAAATGATCTGGATGAGGAGGAACGCACTGTGGCTAGGAAACATCTCGTTGGCCATGTAGCAGCATTTCGGGCCGCATGAAGTGAATTCTTGGAAGGCCCGGGCATGCACATAATCCGGGCGTTTCGTAATTGGCGTCGTTGTGTCGTTAGTATTCTTCATTAAGTAGGCAGCGTGATCTAACTTCTAATCCTTAATACCAATTCATATACCAGAATATTATTTTATTTTTGTCCTCATCGGTATAACATCCGTGCATTCGGCCTGAGGGAGGCTGGTGTAAATGGGCAACGCAGTTGTGTTGCCGTGCAACAGTCTGCACATAGCGCAGTTCAGTCTTTGGATGTATGATAATTAAGGGAACAAGGGACCTTCAATCTCGTTCTTCTTTAACTTTCAATATTTTACTCTATACACCACATGAGTATAATTGATATTCTTTTCTACTACACTGAAAATACTTGGGATTCACAAATAAGTATTCTGTGGAGGAATTAGACCTGTTTATCAAAATATTCTTCAAAAATGCTAGACTTTTTCAAAAGGCTCCATGCGTATTCATTTTCTTCTGATATCTTCCAAATTTTTCAAAATCGTTAATTGAAGTGTTTGTCACAAAACCATGCATAATTCTTTGAAATCACTAATATTTTTCAGATTTATAGACCATAAAATAAAGTAAAAACATAAAAAAATAACAGACAGAAAAGAAAAAAAAAATATTCAAGACTTTAGATTTCTACTTAAAAGAATTAAATGCACATTTCTATTTATATACTTATAGTAAACTGATAATAAAAAATTTAAAGACTTTAATTAATATAGAATGCGCACAGAGCATTTTGAATAACGTTAGCATTTTTGAAAAATTTTGAAAAACAGTCATTATTCTGCAAAAAATTACTTATTTTGAATTCTAAGGGTTTTCAATGCAGTAAAAAAGAAAATTATTCTCATTTTGTATATAAAGTTAAAAATTGAAATTTAAGAAATTTGAGTTTGAAGGTCCCTTGTCCCCTTAAGAATGACCGGAGGGAAGGGGGTGGGCTCAGAGGGTATTATTTGAGACCAGTTTCTTTTTTTCCTTGACGACATTTCCAAGTGCACATTGTTTCTGAAACGCCGTCATATTATAGATGTCATTCTCGTAGCAGAAGGTTTCATAAACTAAGTAAAATAAAATAACAGAAAATGTAGTAAAAAGAGGTCATAGACATAGACATAGACATGGTACATTAACGAGGCACCAGAGAGCAGGGTTCCATATCCATATCCTCAGTATGGATAATTTTTTGTGGCTATATTTTCGTTCTCAGGATTAAAAGAAAAGTGTTGACTTGAAAGTTAAATAATATTAATAATAATAATCATAAATAAATAGTAATAAATAAATAAGTAAATAATAGTAATAAATAAATAATAGTAATAAATAAATAAGTAAATAAATATAAATTTGACAGCTATTTAATGTGGCAGATATAAAAAAAAAAAAAACGAAAAGAAAAAAAGAAACGGTGGCAGACGATAAATCGAAAATCAGTAAGATAGTCTTGAGGTCGATCAACAAAAAATGACAGTTCAGAACCAGAAGCGGCGGCAATTGTAATTTAGAATTTAGAAGAGGTTGGAGGGAAAGTTATCCTAAATACAAATGTAATAAAAGACAGTGTGGTAATAAAAAAATGGTGCTGGCGTATTAAAAAACAGAAAATAAAGGGAATGTAGAATAAAATTCCAGCAAAAAAAAATCCCGCCATTTACTTCGACTTTTATCCCCGTTAAGGAATTAAGCCCATAGCCCATATTCCTCACTACCTACGTCACTGGCTGTATACTACGTACTACACACCACTGTAGACGTAAAGTGTGGCACAACAGACACACAATACATAAAAATCAAAAATACAGTTATATAAACTACATTACGATTCAGTACAACATGGTACTCTTTAAATTTGATAAAGTGTATTTACGCAGTACGCTGATCAGCTTAAAAAATATTATATTATTATTAATAGCAAACATGGTAATGCTTAAATTGTCTGAAGAAAGTGGACTGTATTTTTTTAATTCGCTCTTATCAATGCTACTCGTATTCATAAGAAATGAAATGTTATTAGTTTTAAATCTGATTCTTCAACATTCTTTTAACTAATAATATTACTTGTGATCAAGCAAGAATTGGTTTCTAATCTTCTTAAAATAAAAACCAGAAACTTATTCATTCTTATAGCGCTTAAACCTTCTTTTTAAAAAAGAAATTGGTCCAATATTCCTTCTTTTGGACATTAATGAAGGATCACTTCTCATAATGTTAACCTCTCTTAAACTCTGTTAGTCATTCAACAGTCAACTATGTTTTTCTATAATGCAGTTATTTATTAAAGGCCTGTGCTAATGTCTTTAGCTAATTATTGCGCTCGAGAACACAAGTCGCAGAAAATAATTTTGGCTATTCATTGTATGCCATGATGTCAGTTTATGAGAAAACAACATTTATATCCAGTCCTTTCGGTTCTATTCTTGAAATGATTCACACGCAGTTTTTAATTTTCCACTCATTACTAGTTATTTATTGCACTGCAATATATAAAGGTCAAACAAATTAAAATAATGCGCCAAGCTATTTAAATCAGCCTTAATGGGTTAGGGCATTTAAAAACGAAATAAATCTAGAGTTTTACTGCTTAAAAAAATATATACGTACGGGAAATTTAACATGAATCTTCCACGCTCACATCTTATTAACGGGGGACAAAATACACTTTGAGTAAAGCAAGCGTTAAATTAAGTAAATTTTCATTTGAGAGAGTTTCACTCTTTAAGTTTATTTTCCCTAATTTAACATTCAAGGACACTTACTGCAGCTCTGTTTCACTTTTTTGTACGTTCATAAATAAGAGTAATTGCCCTAAAATTTTTGTTTTGTCGACGAGTGTTTTTTTTAAAATTAAGATTAATGCGTTAAAATTTGGAAACTTCACAATAATTCTTTTTAAATACCACATTGTTGAGCAAATTATCATTTTATAATGTAAAGTTATTTATATAACAGGTATAATGAATATGTTAACATATATATATATATATATATATATATATATATATATATATATATATGCATGCACACACATACATACAAATAAATTAATACAAATATACTTACACACATATATATGTATATATGTGTGTTGTCCTTGCTAAATAAATGCCTAACTCGCTTGGAAATTAGTAGAGGTACAAATATATAATCCATATTCATGAAACAAACATTTGTTTCAAAGTTTTGACAAACACTATGAAAGGAATAATTAGATGTGACAGAACTAGATTAGATGTGAAAACAGAAATGCCATAGAGTCTGTCTAGTCCAGTATATCATAGAGGACGTTCTGTCACATTCACAAACTATCTTAAGTAGATTTTAGACATTCTTGGAATTTATATATACACTGCTGGCCACCCAAATTGCAACACCGAGAAAGACAGGAGATATCACAACAAAATTTATTTTGTAGATAACATGTTGACCAAGTATCAAATGATTAAATTTATAGACTTCTGTGAAGTGTTGTTCCTGCCAAAATCAGTAGCCAGAGTAGCCGCCATTGTTGGAGATCACCGCTGTCACACGCCTCGGCATTGATTCAAAGAGACTTTGGATGAGTTCTTGAGGTACAGCAGACCAAGCAGCTTCCACATGTTGCCAAAGTTGATCTGCTGTGGCAGCTGGGGATGGAATCTGGGTCAATCGTAGAGCAACCATGGATCACATGTTTTCTATCGGCGAAAGATCCGGAGAGCGAGGCGGCCAGGGAAGCAATTCAATCTGGCGATTGACGAAGAACCGTTGAACAATGCGTGCCACGTGTGGTCGCTCATTATCCTGTTGAAATATGGCTGTGGGCAAGCCCTGAAGGTAAGGAAGGACAACTGGCTCCAACACCTCGGAGATGTAGCGCTGGCTGTTTAAAGTACCGGCAATGCGTACTAGAGGTGTGCGAGAGTGATATCCAATACCGCCCCATACCATAATACCCGGTGCAGGACCAGTGTGGCGGTGCATAACGCATCTGTTCAGCATCCTCTCTTCACGGTGTCTCCAGACTCCAATGCGACCATCGTGGTGTTGCAGACAGAAGCGTGACTCGTCAGTAAAGACAATTTCATTCCATTCTGCCGTCCACATCCTTCTGTCATCGCACCATTGGCGGCAGAGACGTCTGTGGTTCTGCGTCAAGGGTAGACAAAGCAATTGACGTCTTGCGGACAGACCACTCTGCTGTAAACAGCGTCGAATGGTACGCGCAGACACTGGATGATGCGTTACAGACTGCATGTGCTGTGCTATGGTTCGTGATGTGACTGAACGATCCGTCACTGCCATGCGCACAATTTGCCTGTCATCACGTGAAGTGGTACGCTCAGGTGGATGCGATCGAACACGCCGGTCCGTCGTACCCCCCTGCATCCAACGATCACATATCCGCATTACAGTTGTTTGGTTTCGTCCAACACGACTACCGATTTCCCTGAAAGGTAATCCACAATCTCGGTATGCCACTATCCTTCCTCTGTCGAACTCGGATACTTCATCAAAAGATGATCGCTGTTTTCGACGAGGCATAATTGATCGTTTTTTGAAAAAACCACAAGAAAAACACAATTGCCGAACTTGAAATCGTCGAAATCTCCAAGCCTTAAATAGCGTTTTGAAGTGGCGCCACGGGCGCGCGTGATGTGCGTCTGCGCTGAAATTCAAATCATTTGCATATCTCACCTCCGCTAATGCATGTTGTAAATTTCATGTTATTTGCATGTTTCCTTCAGGGTGTTGCATTTACAGTGGCCAGCAGTGTAGATACACACGCACACACACACACACATACATACATATATATATATATATATATATATATATATATATATAATCTGTGGCTTGGTACAAGTAGTGCCTAAGTCAGTTTTTACCAAGATGACTTTGTTTGCTCTTTAAAAATTTTTTTTTCCAGTGTAAGAAATACCCAAATCTGTCCGATGCTTTAAAAGTGTTTTCCAAACAATTGTACAAACTTGGATACTTCTTACATTGAAAATAATATTTTTTAAACAGACATAAGCAAACAAAGTCATCTTGAAAAAAAACTGACTTAGGCACTCCTTGTGTGTGTGTGTATATATATATATATATATATATATATATATATATATATATATATATATATATATATATATATATATAATATATGTATATATATATATATATATATATATATATATATATATATATACATACATATACATACATACATATACATACATACATACATACATACATACATACATACACACACACACACACATTTCTTATTTTAAAGGAGAAAATATCCTGCAACGATCAATTATGCAATAATATCACTATTATGTAATAATAGTTAGGACATAATGAATACGAGTAATCATTATGTCCTAATGATAATAACGTGTTTAAATTTGGAATTAATGTTGAAGTGAATAACTTTTAAAGAAAAATAATATGTTTGAAAGCGCTCGCACATGAGTCTAGAAAACTCATTCATTTAAAACCACCCACGCAACTTAACAGGTCCGTGACCAAAATCTAAAGAAACCTAAAAATTTCTACTAATGTGAAGTATAACGGCAAACAACCGTCATGTTTGTAGAGCTCTCCAGGAAAACGGTGCAAACAAGTTCCTACACACACGAACGGGGCACTTCTTACGAAAGTTAAGTGGACAGTGGAGACTAGACAGTTTCACAGATTAGAACACATCATTAGTCAGTTTCTCAGTAGCAGAAGATAAAAAATATAATTCTATTATAAGACAAATTTACGCAAGAAAGATCATTTTTCGGAAACTAGTGATTTGCTAAAATTTCACACACGTAATCTATATATATAAAACAGTTCCGTAACTGACTCATTCATTCACTGACTGACTGACTGACTGACAACGCACAGACCAAACCGCTGGACCTAAAGGGCTGAAATTTTGCATGGCGATTCTTCTAATAGTGTAGGGGTGCACTAAGAAAGATTTTTCAAAAATTCTTCTTAGATTTTTTTAAATTAAATTTTTAAGCTGTTTTTTAAACTTTTTTTACGTTTGCATTTAAAATAATACATTGAGGGTTATAAAATTTATATCACGAGAAAGATCATAACAATTCCTTTAAAATGACATCTTTATCGAATCTTTACCTCCATTTTCTGATTTTTGGTGAATTTTTAAAGATTCATTTTTAGAACTTAATTTATTAAATGCCGATCACGTGATTTCTTTTTCTGGTACTTTAAATAAAATTATCGTCACGTGCGTAACAACTAAATAGACAAAAAAAAATTTTTCTTGCTAATGCGGCAGACGATTGGACATTATTTTGTCTTTAAAAATATCCCTTACGATTTATTTATAAATATATATTTTTTTCTACATCAATTGTATACATTGATCGTCATATTTACTATATATATATATACATATATATATATATTTTTTTGGCATCAATTGCATACACTGACCGTTGTATTTAATTTGAATGTACTCCGTAGCGAAGCGCGGGTTTTCAGCTAGTGCGCATATAAATTTGCCCGGTTTAAATAAATCAGGCATAATGTTTATTAAACGAAATAATTAACTGCGCCAAATTAATTAGTTTAAACACAGTAATATACTCTAAAGCTTCGATGATCTTTAATGAACGAAACTTGAAAATCTACGTCTTAGATATAATGAAGGCTTGATTACTGTATTGATTGGGACATTCGTGACTTATCTTACTGGGATTTTTGGCTGGATAGTCTTGGATACAGAACGCCGAATCACGTACTGGAACGCAGAATACACTAGGAAATGTATCAGTTTTATTCATGAAGGATAGAAAAATTGTAACTGAGTAAAGAGGCCTACTTTATGAGATTAGTCCGTATCAATTTTATTTAAACTAAATGTTGTAACTTGAAAACTACTAGCTTTGAATAATTGTATTATCTTAGACTAGCTGAAAACTCGCACTTCGCTACGAAGTACAATCAAATTGAATACAACGGTCAATGTATGCAATTAATGCTAAATAAATAAATATATATATATATATATATATATATTTATTTATAATAAATACAACGATCAATGTATGCAATTGATGTAAAATAAAAACAAAAATATATATTTATAAAATAATCATAAGGGATATTTTTATAGACAAAATAATGTAGAAGAAAATATTCAAATTAAATCTAATAGAACATACTAAAGAATATAGTACAGTTAATGTAGTACAGTTTGAGGAACTTATCTTTTACTGTATTTTAATACTTTTTTTAATAATGTCCAATCGTCTGCCGCATTAGAAAGGAAAAATTTTTTTTTTCTCTATTTCGTTGTCATGCACGTGACGATAAAATTATTTAAAGTACCAGAAAAAGAAATCACGTGATCAGCATTTAATAAATTAAATTCTAAAAATTAATCTTTAAAAAAATCACCAAAAATCAGAAAATGGAGATAAATATTCGAAAAAGATTTCATTTTAAAGGAATTTTTACGATCTTTCTCGAGATATAAATTTTATAACCCTCAAATTATTATTTTAAATGCAAACTTTAAAAAAATTACTAAAATAGTTTAAAAATTTAATTTAAAAAAAATCTAAGAAGAATTTTTCAAAAATCTTTCTTAGTGCACCCCTACACTATAAGAAGAACCGCCATGCAAAATTTCAGCCCTTTAGGTCCAGTGGTTTGGTCTGTGCGTTGTATGTCACTCAGTCAATTAGTCAGTCAGTGAGTCAAGTCAGTTACGGAACTGTTTTATATAAATAGATTATTAAAATTCTTAATATTAACCCTTCGAGCGGAACATGTTTATTTACCCGCTTAGTAGGTACATCTGCCTGTGAGGCAGATATATATGGAATATCTCTTTCCCAGGTATTCCTAACTAGAAATTCAGAGGGTATTTGGGGTTTATTACATTTCATGGTAGCCACAATCGTCAAACCATTTCTCCTTAATTCTTGACCAGCTTCTATTGAACAGAATCAATCATCGCTGGTTATATTATGGTTCTTTTTCTAGAGAAATTTGAGAAAATCGGTCAAACTCAGCATTCGTTGCAAAACACGTAATATGATACAGGGTTTGGCCAAAGTCGTTCCCAGAACCTTCAAAAACTCAAATCTTGGAGGAGCCTTACTGTTCATTTTATACAAAATGTATAAAGAATATCTGCCTGACACTCAGATATTCAAACATACTTTAGTGGGAATATCTGTCTAATAGCCAGACAATGTTCTAGGAAAATGGCATGTACCTGAACCATAGAAGGCCTGGCGTTGCAAATCGCCTTTCCTAACTGAAGACAAGATGTGGACTGAAGCATACGTAGACTCACAGTACCCAAGGTTGAAGGGTGGGGGGGGGGGGTGCCCTAGCGTTGAATAATGAAACCTTAGCTGTCTGAGATACAGATATTCTGGCTGAAGGGTTAAAGTACTTGAAAGGCTGTGCATTAATTTTGGAATTAAAATTTATTTAACAGAAAATAGAGCAAAATACAGCAGCCGTACAAGTCTGTAAATTTCAACTCAGTATAAAGAAGTACTGTTCTCACTAATAGAAGAAAATGCATGTATTCAAAAGATCTTCTCTTTAACCCTTAGCTTACGGGGCCCATTTTTTCCGATTCCCTCATTATTAGAACGGAAAATTTCATATCCTCTTTGTAAATGCCCTTAAGGGGGTTATATATATATATATATATATATATATATATATATATATATATATATATATATATATATATATATATATATAATATATATATATATATATGTATATATATATGTATGTATATTTATATATATGTATATTTATATATATGTATATATATATATATATATATATATATATATATATATATGTATATTTATATTTATATATATGTATATATATATATATATATATGTATATTTATATTTATATATATGTATATATATATATATATATATATGTATATGTATATATATATATATATATATATATATATATATATATATATATATATATATATATATATATATATATATATATATATATAATCTTGGGCCCGTATTCTTGGGATACATGCTATCCCAACCCGTAAGGAAAAGGTTAAATGGACTGTCGGTGTGCCTGTTGTCGCCACTGAGTTCGCAAAGAGTACTATTAAATTTCCTTCATTAAAAATAATCCATTAATTTCCCTGTTTTATATACTCACTAGCATATAATATTTATTCATTTTTAATATTCATACGAAATAAAAATTCTCTGAACTTTTTATTATCTCCTATAAGTATGTATTAATCTTTAGACATTAATTTATGGAAGCGAAAAGAACACACTAACAAAAGTAGCAAAGCTATTTCCGGTCGCGGTAGCCTTAAATATTTTACTGGGGGAATAAAACAGTCAAAATGTTGGACTATACAAAAGATGTGGCTAAGTTACGGTCCTTTGTCCCACAAAGATTTTATTATCATTACCTATCCATTCATTCGAAGTCAGAAGATTGTAACTGAGGCTGAACAATCAAGAGTTTTGATATCTATTATTGAGATGCTATGAGAGACCATGAAAATAGACCAGACATTTTTAAGTCCCGTTTTTGCACCAAATAATAAAAGCTTTGGTTTGAATAAAAAATACTTATCATTATTCTCACTATCCTCTTAACATCTGGAAAGTTTAAGCTCAGGATTAAAGTCAAAACATGTAAAAGTTTTATGTCATTCAGCTTTTACTCTTTACTTTTTCAGCTTTACTTTTATTCAGTTCCAGTAAAGTCTGGAACTTCAAAATATATAAAATGCTCACTTCTTTGTGAAAATTCTATAAATGATTCAATAGTTACAATTAATTTTATATTATTAATTTTACTTCGTTAACACACATAACTTTTTGCTTTTATACTTTTCTTTAAAACACTTATTTTTGAAATATGAGAGTTACGGTAGGAGAGCAATTTGGGAATCTCGTTTCTTAGTTTTTCTGCAATACAATTATCAACGTTAATATTGCTCTATACAAAAATTAATGCTTCTCTAATTGTTAATTATTTAGAATTTTTCAGGAATATTCTGCATTCTATATCATTTGTCCTTCTGTATGCTATGAAGATGTAAGGTATACATAAGATTCGATTTACAAGAATCGAACTTTTGAGTGAATGAATTAAAGAAGCTGCTTGAGATATGCTAATTTCGGCATACAAGCTTGGTATAAATACCATGCAGCTTGATTAAGTAAAAGGTTGAAAAAGGTTGAAAAAGGTTGTTAAGGTTGATAGATAAGCGAGTTAAGGGAGCTACGAGAAAAGCAGCTCCAGGTGTTAGCCGGCGCTAGTGCTTAGGGAGCCCAAAGTTTACGTGGCAGAACTGCTGGTTTGACTCTCTGCTGGTTTGTGAGTACTGAAATGTGTATTTTTATTGAATGTTAATATATATATATTCCGTACAAGTAGTACGTATGCTTATTGCTGTAAAAGCAAATTCTATATGTGCAACGAATTCAATAAACATTGTTTCATGTATAAACTGTGTTTGTATCAAATTCATTTAGAGTGCCACTTCAAATTATATACACCCAAGTCTGGGTAGAAGTGAGCTATACTCTACAGATAATAACCCAAAGGTGTAGCATTTTGAAAGTTTCGTTATTTAGTTTTGTCACAATCAGCAATGGTCCCTGTAAACTTAATTTTATTGAGAAGTAAATACACTTAACGAATGATTCCTCATGCTTTATACCACTATCATTGTCATCCTGAATATATGAGGGTTATGAAATTTTTCTAATTACTGCAGTAATTTTGAACCTAATACCATACTAGTGAAATGAAAAGCTACGCAATTTGTTTTATGCATATAAAATAAATAAAAAATACTGTAAGTGGTAAGTAAAGGTACTGACAAGTTTTCTAAAAGTTTTAGTAATTACGAAAATAAATAGGCCTTTCATTCTTAATGAATATAACGATTTTATTTCATCATATATTTGTAAATTACTGTGAATAATTGTTGTGTTGCAGTAAATAATTTCATGAGAAAACACCTTTACAGACGTAATGTAAATTTCTCTTGCTTATACAACATGCCAGTAAGTAAAATCTACGACAAACATTTCCAAGCAAACCTTACCATCGACGAGAAGCATAAATAAATTAATTATTCTCTGAGAAATGTATCTTTGACTGTTTAAATGCATAATAAGGTAAATATATTATAATTTGTTTCAAAAGTGTTCATTCAGGTTGTCGCTGACTGATATACAATGACGAAAATAAACCGATTCATAATCCATAACAAACATAAAATTTTCATAAACACAAAAAATCGGTCAGATTTTTCAACTATATACTCAGAATAAGTTTTGATTTGAGTCAAAAGCAATATAATACGAGTAAAATACCATAACAATCGTTTTCCTCAAAATTTCTCATTTAGTTGATCATTTGTAAGGTATACATAAGATTCGATTCACAAGAATCGAACTTTTGAGTGAATGAATTAAAGAAGCTGCTTGAGATATGCTAATTTCGGCATACGCGCTTGGTATAAATACCATGCAGCTTGATTAAAGAAAGATTGATAAAGAGGTGTTGTTAAAGTTGATAGATAAGCGAGGGGGAGCTACGAGGTAAGCAGTTCCAGGTGTTAACCGGCGCTTGTGCTTAGCAGGCCCAAAGTTTACGTGGCAGTACTGCTGGCTTGACACTCTGCTGGTTTGTGAGCATTTGCAAAAAGTATTTTTATTGGATGCTAATATATATATATTCCGTACAAGTAGTACGTATGCTTATTGCTGTAAAAGCAAATTCTATATGTGCAACGAATTCAATAAACATTGTTTCATGTATAAACTGTTCATGTATAAACTGTCATGTATAAACTGTATAAACTTTGTATCAAATTCATTTAGAGTGCCACTTCAAATTATATACACCCAAGTCTGGGTAGAAGTGAGCTATTCTCTATACATTTCCATATGCAAAATCTACAACAGACCTATCCGATTCTTCTCCAATTATTCTTTTAAATTAAGAATATGTGCGACATAAAAATGGTTTGAATTATATTCAATTTTTCTGATTATTGTTCTAAATACCAAGTTTATATAATTTTATATATATAAATTGTATATATTTTGTATATATAAATACCAGGTTTATATAATATTGTTCTAAACACCAAGTTTATATATATATATATATATATATATATATATATATATATATATATATATATATATATATATATATTAAAGTTTCCTATATTTGTCTTATCCTTGAGGCATAAACCAAATACGAAACCTGAATTCAAAAGTCACTCTAATGTTGTTCCACCGACAGTCATTAATATGCACAACTTAAAAATTATGGATCTCCAGTAACGCTTTACGAAGAAAAAAAAAATAAAGAAAATCCTCCTCAGAAAAGAAACGAATGGGAAATGAACTAGAAGTTCTGAAAACGGTGGAAATAAAACTACCCGTGGCAACACTTGAAGAAGCTCTCAGGGACGATTCTGGACCGAGATATGAAGCCCTTCCACAAACAGAAGCATGTTTATGGAGCTCTTGAGATTCGATTATTCTAGAAATATTCAGCAGTCACACATCGAGGTGGGATAAGTAACACGTTTGCAGCGCATGCTGTACAAATAAATGGAAAGCGAAGAGATGAACACTCCACGAGGCTTGAGTACACAGGAAGATTGCTTGGATACTTCTCTATGCATATAAGTTACACTGACGGTTTTCTGACTCTGGTAGTGAGGCTAACAAGCTGTAAGACCCATATATGCAAGATGAAAAAAAAAATAGTGAGAAATGTAGTGAAAAAAACTCTGGGATTAGAAAAAAACTTAAAATACAGGGTGTCCGGGCTATAAGTATCCGAAAGTTATGACTTATTTTTACGGAACTACCCACTAGAATTTTAAAAAAATGTTTAAATAGAACGAACATCTCACCAAGTTTTAATATCAATCTAAATAGCGCATATAGATTGGTGCAGAGTTCTCTGCCTGCAGACCCCCGACTCTTGTCATCACATTAGTCACGGTAACATTAGACACGGTATTTAGAACCACCCCCATTCCCGCCCCCAAGGTTTCTTTGATCTGGTGTCTCCCCCGACCCCGCTCGACACCATTTGACCCGCTGACCCCCCACCCTTTCTTTGATGGACCGCCAGAGGAGGCGATCCACGCATAGTACAGAGTACATAGTGAACATAAATCACTGGATTCCCCAAGGCACAGGCAGAGAACTCTGCACCAATGTATATGCACCAATAGATTTCGATCATAGTATCATAGATTTCGATGTGTGCACCTTTTGTAGCACGACTACGTCTATATGGTATTTCAGTTCTCTCCAGGTGTTTCGTAGCATATCAGCAGTTATTAGACTTTTTTGCTTGTGGATTCATTAAATCGTTATGTATAAACAAAAAATTGAAACTGTGGATGAGTTGAAGAAGCGTATCATTCAAGCAATTCGTGCAATAACTCCCGATATGCTACGAAACACTTGAGAGAACTGGATAGACAGAACAAACGTCTAAATGGAGAGAACTGGATTACCATTTCGACGTTTGTCGTGCTACAAAAAGGTGCACATATCGAAATCTATGATACTATGATCGAAATCCATGATTAATATTAAAACTTAGTGAGATGTTCTTTCTGTTTAAATAATTTTAAAAAAATTCTAATGGGTAGTTCCGTAAAATAAGCCATAACTTTTGGATACTTTTGGCCCAGACACCCTGTATTTCCAGTGATAATTGAATATGAATCCCTATTTGCGAAAATTTCAAAATGAATTCAGATTGCTCCCTTTACAGCACAGCGGATGAGTACCAATGCAAAGCCTAGGCAGGTCAAAATGATCTTCCCTGAAGCCATTTTCTCAAATTTTAGAAATAATTTCAGAATTCAATTCTGATAGAACTTTTATCAAATAATTTGCAAAATACCACTCAACTATTTATCAAGTATCAATTAGACGTTTGTTGCTACACGTTTTTAGATAAAATACTTCTTTCAGGTACAATGATTGAAATGATAAAAGCAACCCAAGCTGAAATGAATCTAGTAAAGACTCAAACATTAATATCAGGAATTTGAAGGATAACGCAGCGAAGAAAAACATGTAGTTTACAGAAGAAAAATATTAGTTTTCCACAGATAATTTGCTTAAAGTTACAGCCAATTCTGCTATAAAAACTGAATGAATAAGACAGTTTCATCAATTCTGACTGCTCAACGGGGATTTCAAACCGTCGATCAAAGTACAAAATTCCTCGTTGGGTTACAAAATTAAGCGTATAAACACAAATAATAAATGATCAGTTTCAGACCTATTGTTATTACCAACAAATACGGGAGAAAAAAACAGAAATTCCCTTTTAAACTTTTGTATAGCATTCTTCATATCCCTTTTTTTTTTCTCAAAAGAAGAAATATACGCGTGATATAAATAACAGCTTTTATTCAACAAACTGCACCAACCAAGTAATGCATTGTTTTAGAAATAAGCCGCGGCGGCTAGAAAAGGCTTACTGATGCAACTCATCTCATTTAGATATCCGTTTATTTTATTCAGAACGAAACGTGAGTGTTAAAAGTTCACGGCTTGATCTTTGAATCCGAACATTATTTTATGAAAAACAAAGAGAAGCAATATTATTCTCCGTGCGTTAAGAGTTAAGGTGATCTAAAGAAGGTTGAGTTTTTGCATATTTTAATACGTTGCCCACTGAAGAGTGTACTCTTGATTGGGGTCATTGCTTTATTTCAGTTTCATAAATGGGCTCAATGAAATCTATGAGGCACTGGGGAGTTATCGAATGTAATGTTATACAGTAGAACCCCGTTAGAGCGAAACCAGTATATAACGAACGAAAATTTTGGTCGAGCCGTTTTCCTATTGCACGTAATTTAATTAGTATTATGACAGTTTAATGTAATCGATTTTAGTCGATTTAATTCATTAATGATCATTTTTAATATATTTTAACATTTCTTCACTACATCGTTATTGAATACACGTTGCAACTAATGAGTTGCACATTTTGTGAACTCTAGCATTTTTCTTAACGGTTCGGATATAGCGAACAAAACTTTTGGTCCCTTGAAGTTCGTTATAACGGGGTTCGACTGTATATGTATAATATTTCATTTTGCCATTGATCATTCAGAGTTTATGTAAAGGAAAGGAGTAGTTATCAGGAAAATACCTACATATCGATTTACAAACGCTACGATCGATTTACCTTGTATTAAAAATCTGTGCGATCCACTAAAACTTTACAATTTGCAAGTTCTTCCATTATAGGCTGACCTTAAAATTTTAAATATAAATTTTTAAGGAAAAGCAGATTAATATTTTCTCTACTCGCTATATATTGAATCATTTGTTTCAGTTTAACTTCCATATAAAATGTTTTGATTTCATCCTAGTTTCGAGTCAAAGGTTTTTTTATATTGAAAATGAGTACTCACTTTCAACATTTTAATCTTTTCTTTTTATTTTTAAAAAACTCAACCTACATGCTTATAATTAGCTATTTTACTGATGCGGATTATAGTTCTGATGACATTGTTTTCCTTAATTGGAAGTTACTTGTAACCAATCAAAAACGACACCAAAAACTTTTGTTCATCTAAGCCAGGGATTCCCAACCTTTTTACTACATCGACCTCTTTTAAAAGAATTGCTTTCTTAATCGACACCCTCACATTTTTCTCTACAATATACAGCATACAACATAATTACTTTACTATTAGCTTTATACACTTGGCCATAAAAACGGTTCTAATTGTAGTATCGACTTCATTTTTTTTAAAAAGATTCCTTATATTCCATTCTTTAAAATTAAAACATAATAAAAAATTGGTTTTTTGAAGGTTTTAAAGTGATTTTTCCCCTTAAGGTCCAGTGGATTTCCCCAGTTCTGCCTAGTGTTAGTTCACAAATAAAAGCCGACGGCGGCATTTGACACATATACAAAAGCGTCATGCAGTGTTGCCAACTTGGGGGTTTTCCCCCTAAATTTGGGGGTAAGTTAGATAAAAAGGGGTGTTTTTAGGGGCCACATTTTTTTAGGGGTATTTTGTGGGGGAAACATTTTTTAATATTTTGTACAATCGAGACACGTTTTTTTTTATTAGATTATAAGTTCCATACATATGTCAATTGTAAATAAACCTCCATTTCATTATGTGTGTATTTTCTATTTATTTCAATTTTTCTCTCAAACAGGATGCCTATTTGGAACCAGAATTTCTTTTAGGAAGGTCTAGGGGGATCTCAAGTTGGTGTTAGGGGGGAACAGGGGGATTTTGAGATGGCGCTAGAGGGAGGCGCTTCGTAGAGGTTGGCAACACTGGCGTCTTGGCATTCAACTTTAGATGCATGTATCACTCCGCCCTATGCAAATCTGTATTTATACATATTAAAACGGATATTATTATCTAATAATTACATTCCTAAAGAAATTGAATTAAATTTTAACACAGAAAAATTTATCATTGACCCCCAATAGACCCCTGGAATATTATAGACCCTTTTTAAACTTCCATCGACCCCCAAGGGGTCCACCTGAACGCCATTGGGAATCCCTGATCTAAGCAAAAGTTATAATAAAGAGAAATATATAAAGAGAGATAAAAATATCAATAAGAAAGATACAATACTTTTCAACAAGACCTTCTTTAACACCTTTTTAAAAGATACTGTACAAGTCTAAAGCACTCGAATCTTCGATCAAGATTAGATTTGCAAGTTAGATCTAAATTCGGCGCCTAACAAGACATGTCAAGACAAAAGCTTACGCAAACTCTACCTTTTAATCAGAAATAGGAAGAAGAAAAAAAAAAAAAGATTTTAAGTCCCATGCCTCCAACTTAGTTTCCAAACTTCAGTATCTGATGGGTTCAAGATGGGAAGCTTAACCTTCAGAGACGTTGACAGCTCGCTGGAGTCCTCACGCGTCGATGGCCGTTAAATGGCTTTAGTCCTCATCAGGATGCAGCGCTTGGACGACATTAGGTCGGTTCCGGGAGAGCTGATTTTGCTTCTGATTATTCAGATTGTCTTGACGTGATTGCGCTAAGAGGCACCAAAACAAATGAACATGGCCGTCTAAACAGAAGATGTTCATCATTAATCACCATCCGTCTCTGGGGAGAAGGAAGGGTTAAGCATACATTTATGATTATGCACGTACGCAAATACGTGCGTGCATATGCATGCGCATGGTGTTTATTTTACCAAAGGGTTGTAGAAGTTGAGAAATGCATCGTTTTCAGCTTTCTAAGATGTTGTTAAAATGCACTAATGCGCCCTTCAAACATATCTATTTATCTACCCATCTGCACGCACGTGTGAATGTGAGGAAGAGTAAAGGTCTCTAGATAACAATGGGTCAGGAGAGTGATACAGATGCATTTATCACACCTTAAAACATCTCTCTATTCTAAACAAGTAATATGAAAACAAAATTTTTTAAAGTCAATTCCTACTTAGGTCAACAAAGAAAAATTTGAGTGTGAACTAATAGTAGGAATTGAAAAAAGGATTGCCTGCTAGAACCTTGCTTATTGTGCGAGATTAGGAGGGGGGGAAAAGAGAGAGAAAAAGATTGTCAGTTGGGGATTCGATCCCGCAACCTACAGGACGGGAGGAGCCCGCGCTACCGCAGTGCTACCGTTTACAGAATAAGAAGAGGGAAATTACTATTCAAGAGCAAAAGACGCTCTAGGTCTAAAACTAAAATCGATTAATTAAATTTAATTAATGAATTAAAATTTGAAAAAACTGTATTAACATCAAGTGTCATCCACTGCAAGTTTAAAAAAATGTATTTGAACTTGAGTGGATGAATAAAAAGTATTTTATTAACGATTGAAAATTTGAACAAGATATTTATATAGGGAGAGTGTGAACTAATAGTAGGAATTGAAAAAAAGTAACTCCCGCTGCCGCTGTCAAAAGCTTGTCACGCTATCTCCTCCGAAACCGCTGGGGGTATGAGGTCGAGAGCGATACCAATGGGTGCAGAAAAATGGGGGGACCAAAGTAAGACATGTCTCATCTTCGTCGGACTTTAAACTTTTTTTTATGTTTTGTGGGAAAATATTGACTTTTTCATCTTTAGATTACGATAACTCGCCAAAAAATGATCGTAGAATTTTGATCTTTTTTATAATCTAAGACTACAGACATTTCTCTTTCAAACTAGACCTCATTTGTTTAAAAATATTTTAAAACAGAATAATATTTTCATCAAAAAATGAAACACAGTTTTTCAAGAAATATCGTCCCCTATGTGGATGTAATATCGATGCTCCTCGAGTTTTTATCTTACAAATAAAATATTTACATCATCTGGAAACTGAAAGCTTTCTTACTCATATAAACCTCATTTGAAGTCTATATCTTAAATTTTTGATTTTTAATTGAATTTTAAAGCTGATAATTCAACAGTGATGAAACGTCCTTCGCATTAAGGGTGACAACAGTAAATGGATGGAAGCTGTTACATTTCCCGAGAATCACCCCTATGTATCTCGCTATTAGCCATAAGAGAGGAGCGAGCTTAGCGAGCCTAGGGGAGAAGCCCCTAGTTAATTAAAAAAAATCTTCAACTCATCTTTAAATTTGGAAAAGGGGGCAACTTATAGATTGTCCTGTGCGCTCGTTACGCCCGCTAGAGCCACTGTGGTAAGCACATTAAAACTTTTATTTAAATAACACTCCAGCACTATATAATATTTCAGACTTACTTCTGTCTATGAACGTTTCCGGTCGAAGTTCAAACGGGGAGTGGTTACTTTAATAAATATATTTAATTCCATGCGTTACCACACGAATATTTCAGTAAATCTGGCAATATTTTTTGCCTGAGAGTGACCGGTTAGAATCCATAAAAAAAAAAGGATATCTTCACTGAAACTCATGAATTAAACCATTCGACCGCATGTAACATCAGGGTTAGGAAGCACGACTAAATCTGAAATTCCCTAATGGTACATATACATTGGTACAGAGTTCTCTGCCTGCAGATCCCCGACTCCTGTCATCACATTAGTCACGGTAACATTAGACACGGTATTTAGAACCACCCCCATTCCAATGAACACGTGTCTTCCAGATATTCCCCCATTTAGAACCCCCCCCCATTCAAGCCCCCAAGGTCCCTCGTGTTTCTTGATCTAGTGTCCCCCGCCCCCCACTGTCACCATTTGACCCCCGGGACCTTGGGTTCTCCTTTGATGCTATGTATCGGACCGCCAGAGGAGGAGATCCACGCATATACAGAGTACAGAGAGAACATAAATCACTGGCAGATGCAGAGAACTCTGTACCAATCTGTATGCGCTATAAGAGTTGGTTGGTTGGATGTTTTGGAACAAGGAGGCAAAACTGAAGTTCAGAAAGGGATTAACTCGACAAAACTAAATCGATAGCAATATAAAATTACCTCAAGGTGTGAACAAAATCGAAAATAAGCTTGTTGACTTCCAACCTATACTCCACTGCCAACATTGCAGGATCTTCAACGACGCATTGCTGATTCTTGTACCACCGTAATACCTGCCATGTTGCACAATGTGCAGAGAGAAATCCAGTCCAGAGTGCAAATGTATATAGTGGCTAATGGAGAGCATTTCCAGCAACATACATAAATGATCCTGAAGATAGGGAAGTGTTTAAGTTTCTTTCTTCCACTCTTTATGACATGACAATTTTCGAAATCGTGACCAAACAAATATTCATTTTCTACATTCTGTTTTAAGCATTAATGTGCGCAAGATGCCTTGTCTTACTAAATCGATGATGCTGAATAACATTGTAATTGACTTTTTTTCTCGTATCTCGTACCGTTTTTGAGATAAAAACGCTCCTTCCAAAATTTACCGATAGATGGCGTTATAAGTTGTCTCATCAAGTAGCGCATAGCCTTTTTACTATATCTAGACACCAACTTTATGGCCTAAGCTGTCGCCGTCTAAAAGTTAAGGGGGGTGTAGCGGTAATATATAGGTGGGAACCCTGTATGTAATTGTTCCAAAATCTGAAAAAATTCTAAAATCCGCAATAAATATGGTTTATAGCATATTGATTAAAGGATGTTTAACCCTAATAACCAAAAATTATAATTTTATTCCATTGATAAAATTCTTATGCTGCAGTCTCCATTCTATGCTGTCAATATTAGTTTCAATTCTGTTCTCTTAACCTTTTGCTTAAGGAGCCCATTTTTCCGATTCCCTCTTTAGAACGGGAAATTTCATACCCCCTTTGTAACAACGGCTATTAAGGAGGTTATATATATATACAGTGGAATCTCGATGTATCGTTTTTCAAGGGACCGATTGAAATGAACGATAAATGCGGGAAAACGATAGATGCGGAAACATAACAAAGCAATATGATCATTGGGACTGGATAAAATGAACGACACATACGGAAAAACGATGGATCCGAAAACGATCGATCGAGATTCCACTGTATATATATATATATATATATATATATATATATATATATATATATATATATATATATATATATATCTTCAAGGGACCAGAGATTTTGTTCGCTATATCCGAACCGTTAAGAAAAATGCTAGAGTTCACAAAATGTAAAACCTATTAGTTGCAATGTGTATTCAATAATTATGTATGTAATAAAAAATGATAAAATCTATTAAAACTGATCACTAATGAATTAAATCGACTAAAATCGATTACATTAAACTGACACAATACTAATTAAATTACGTTCAATAGAAAAACGGCGGGACCAAAATTTTCGTTCGTTATATCCGTGAGTTCGTTATAACGGGGTTCGAAAGTATATATTTATATATATACACACACACATTCTTGGGCCCGTATTCTTGGGACACATGCTATCCCACCCGCAAGGATGGGAAGGTTAATGCTGCACTCCCCTTTTATCATAAATTTCAATCTTTCGTCCATTCTCAGTTTCTAAAAGGATATAAAAAATGAATTACCCCGCAACTACCGCAATTTAATTATTACCACATCGAAAGTAAAACTTTCATCGGCGTCCTTGATGCAGCGCAATCAGTCTAGACATCCTCAACCAGGGAGACAGAATGAATAAAAAAAAATAAATATATGAATACGCATAATTTCGTCACACCAAAAAATCCGCATCCCCTTTTTCATTGCCCAAAGTACTCGACGCGCTCGCTGAAGATGGAGAGCTTGACCTTCGCCGCTGTCGACAGTTAGCGTATGTTAGCATCCCAGTTCGGGGCATTGGCATGCGCTGTGATGAGAGACATATTCAATGCGTGGCTGTTATCGTCTCATTCTGATGCATCAAAGGGGAACATTCGAATAAATTTCGGAAATAAAGTGTTCCCGAGTTCTGTGGACGGACACGAAGTGCTTTGTTCCAGGAGGAGAAATGTTGAATAATTCAGGCGTGAAATTCATTATTCTGTGGTATATATCATTCGCGTTATTTATTTACGAGAGAGGAAAAAAAAGTAGAATGATTGTTAATATGTATGATGCATGTTTTAAGTTTCTTACAGCTTCTCTGCATAACTACGTTGTCTACGGCAGTGAATAGCTGTAAATGTCGAGGTTCTGCTTGAATGATAAACTAAATTAATTAAAACAGAAAAGGAATTGATTAATTGCGGCAAATTCTTAAAGATTAAAGAGCGACAGAGTTATGCTCAGGCCCTGATTTTCCATTAGGCCCAGTAGGCCCGGGAGTAGGGGCCCCAAAATTTTTTTTATTTTTCATAAAGAAAAATTCCTAGTTAATTTTTTTTATTTCACCTTTTTTGATAGCAATTTTTCTATATGAGGCGGTGAAAGGCAAAGTGGTGTAAGTTAGTAAGTAAAGAGTGGTGCCAAGTGGTGTAAGCCAAGTGGTGTAAGTAAAGAGTTTTACAGTAAAAACTACAAAGAATTCCACAATAAATTGAACAAATTATAATTCATAATAATTATTATACTATTGCAAATAATAATTATTTACAATTTGCAAATAATAATTATTTACAATACTTACACCACTTTGCCTTTCACCGCTTCATATATCCTTTCAAATTTGATTGATTGGTTCATCATATGTATAGTTATATGTATAGTTCATCATATGTATGTTATAGTGTATATAAGGGATTAATAAGTTTTTCTGGTTGCATTGGTGTCTTAATGATGAAGTTAATATGTTGTATTTCTTTTTGTTATGTGATAATGTTCTAGGCTTCTATGCGTCAAATAGCCAATTCTTGGTATGGAAAGTGGTACTTTCACAATGATTCATGATTAGCATTTTTTTGGGGTGTCAATTTTGGAAATGTTACGCCACATCAGTGTTAGGGGGGCCCCCCATCCCGAGTTATGCCTATAGTCAAGAATTTTCTAAATCGGGGCCTGGTTATGCTATCTTTAGAAGTAGGCAAAAGAGTTTGTGCCTCCACTTGCCTAGTTTGTAGAAATTCTCTCTCACGGTTAATGGTTGATTCTACAGTTGGTAGCGTAGTGAGGATAAACAATCAATTCTACGAACATATTATACGCAGCGCATGAAGGACAGTTAAAAAAAGAATAAAAAAGAAATTGCATGTATTAAAGCATACTAAAAAAAAAAAAGTTTAAAATATGCTAATTATGCACATGAATGACATTTAAAGCTTTTATTTATTACTAGCTGAATCCCCGTGCTTCGCTACGGAGTACATTGAAATTAAATACAACGGTCAATGTATGCAATTAATGCCAAAAAAATATATTTATAAAAAAATCGTAACGGATATTTTTATAGAAAAAATAAAGTAGAAGAAAATATTCAATTTAAATACAACGGTCAATTTTTGCAATTAATTTGTATGTTTAATATCCATAAAGCATACTTATTTGAATTAAATTATTAAAAAACTTCCACCTCAATTAGTCTAGTGGTCAAATTTTATCTTTTACCGTATTTTAATTTTTTTTTGTCAATTTATTTCGTTGTTATGCACGTGACGCAAAATTATTTTAAAGTATTACAAAAAGAAGATAAAACACGAGTTCAGCATTTAATAAGTTAAATTCTAAAAATTAATCTTTAAAAATTCACCAAAAATCAGAAAAGGGAGGTAAAGATTTGAAAAAGATTTCATTTTAAAGGAATTTTTATGATCTTTCTCGTGATATAAATTTTATAACCCTCAAATTATTATTTTAAATGTAAACTTTAAAGAATGTTACAAAAACAGATTTAATTTTAAAAAATCTAAGAATTTTCCAAAAAAATTTCTTAGTGCACCCCTACACTATAAGAAGAATCGCCATGAGAAATTTCAGCCCTTTAGGTCCAGTGGTTTGGTCTGTGCGTTATCTGCCAGTCAGTCAGTTAGTCACGGAACTGTTTTATATATATAGATTATTATTATTATTTTCTAAACTAGGTCTGGGGTAAAGAAAACTGCTCTTTTCTTAAATTTAAATTTCTCAGTTTAGAAATCACAGACCATAAACTAGCAATGGATGAAATTTTATCGAATTCTTAAATTTATTCAGTTTTTCTCATTTGAATATTAATATAATATAAATTCATTGTGACTCACAATGCAGAAATTGGTCGCCATTACATATTTATCCCTTTTTTTGTTTTGTTTTCTGTTCTGCTAAATTCAATAAAAAAAATCCATTTTATCAAGATTTAAGACATAAATTTCTTAGTTTCTTATGACTGAAACTATTCATAAATGTAAGAGGCAAAAATTTTGACAGTCTGGATAAAAAAAAAGTTTTGAATCTCTTGGTCCTTTTCCAGTAATTTAAAATGAGACAAAAAATGCTATATATAAAAATGATCTTAAATTATTTATGTTATTTTGCATCAAACTGTAAAAGTTCTATTTATCATAAGCCTTAAAACCTAAACTAACGTTTCTGCGAAATAAAAAAACTGAAAGAAAAATAATTTTTGGAGAAAAGTTTTCTCTTGGATGAAATATATTTTTTTCGTTCAATTGAATTTTGAAGCAAAAATTTCTACGCCTTGCCTCTCCCATTGCACTTTTTAAAATTAAACTATAGCATGCATCACAATAATCGTTAAATCAAATAACGTAGAGTTTCTAATATTATCTTTTTTAATTCAAAATATTTAGGGCTGACGTCTGTTCTTAAAAATATATATTTTTTAAATATTTAGTTGAAATAATTTGCATATAAAGGTTAACACACTTGGACTCAAAAAATGGTTCATTTTTGAACCTATGATTAAAAAAGGAAAATTCCCAATTGCTTACCATGGAGATGAAAATCTGGGAGGTCAACGGATGAGTTTCTAACTAAAGTTATGTCCGACAAGACCATAAAAGCACGTGAAAAATTAGACCTTCGTGTAAATATAATAATTGAATCGGCAGTTTGAAGAAGGGAACAAGCGCCAAAAAATTTAAATTCGTTTTTTCTTTTGCTCCATACTGTTATTTACATATAGACGCTCCTTGTAAGCTGTAAAAGGCACTGGAATAGCGGGTCAATGTAATGGTGCATATACATTGGTGCAGAGTTCTCTGCATGTGCCTTGGGGAATCCAGTGATTTATGTTCACTCTGACTCTGTATATGCGTGGATCGCCTCCTGTGGCGGTCCGGATACATAGCATCAAAGAAGCTATGTATCCGGGGGGTCAGCGGGTCAAATGGTGTCGAGCGGGGTCGGGGGAGACACCAGATCAAAGAAACTCGAGGGACCTTGGGGGTGGGAATGGGGGTGGTTCTAAATGCCGTGTCTAATGTTACCGTGACTAATGTGATGACAGGAGTCGGGGGTCTGCAGGCAGAGAACTCTGCACCAATGTATATGCACCATAAAGAATCTTATACAGTTGGCTCTCTGTTTAACGACTTTCAAGGCACCGCGAAAAATCATCCTTAAGTACTGATCGCCCTTAAACAGAATTTGTGAAAAAGTAACATTTCCCATAACGTCGGAGGGGCCGGGACTGGGAAATATCGTCTTTAAATAGAGATCGTCGTTAACTAGAGCGTCGTTAAACAGAGAGCCAACTGTATAAAAGTTTAGTGAAGAAAAAATAATAAATAAGACAGTTTTTTTAAAGTTTTTTTTTAAATTTCCCACAAAAACAGTTTTTTGGATTCGTTCCCTTCTTCAAACTGCCGATTCAATTGTAATAGTTCCCAAATAGAATGAATTTTTCAGAAAACTTTAAAAAAAATTTTGGGCCTATTAGCCGAGGAGTATGACTCTGGAGAAGTGACAATCTGGTTGTGGTTTATTTTATAGATCAGTGAAATCCGAGTTCGGAAATTGAGTTAGAAACAGGATAGCCCCAAGAAAAGATAACAGCACTTCTGAAACAGGCCATGTTTCACGGGGTATTATAACGTGATGATTCACTCGTTCAAAAACCTCTTAACTCTCCTGTTGAAAGCAAGAATTAAAAAACAATTTACGGTGAGGAATCATTCTTCCGGGGGAAAGAGGAGACCCTTCGGCAGCAGTAATACTAAACATATGCCCGGTTTTGCGTGACACATATTCAACAGAAAATCTTCTGGTTTAAGCTCATGTTTGTAGGGATTACGCACTAATTCATACATATATGTACATGTAATTACGGTTATTCAAGTACGCATTATCATATTGTCTTATGAGAATCTAAACTGCGCAGTAATATTCCCTTCATTGCAGATTTTCTTTATGTATCTGTAATTATACGCCCTGAGTTCAAAATAATAATAAAAATAAACAGACTGTTGATAAGTAAAATACAGGGTGTTTCAAAAAGAATCACCTCAATATTATGAAAAATATTGAACAAAGAAACTTAAAATTAATCTTATATTACATAGCTAATCATAATTTTTTTTTTTTTTACAAACCAAATTAAAGGTGCTCAATATGCCCATCTTTGGATGCACGACATATTTCTATACGGTAGGCAAATTCGTCCTAAACTTTTGCGAGCATGTCTGTGTACACTGCTTTCACGGTACTTATGCGTACACAGACAACACGTGTCTTAGAATTGTTTATTCCATCGCCTAATGCTCTAAGAGGTAGGAACTTCAATCTGCCAGGGTTTTGTCGACGAAAAACACCCTGCACTGTTGTTGCGGCCTCACACTTCGCAAAGCGTAGAACACAAAATGATTTCTGTTGTGCAGTCGCCATCTTTACAAACACTGATGTGGCGGGCGAAGGAAGAGCGTTAGCGCTACTTGTCGGCAACTGCATGAAACTCCAGATTTCCCTCTTTCTGCCTGTACATTATTCGATCAAAATGGATTAAAACATGAATTGTTATGATTTTTTAAAATTGGATGATTCTTTTTGAAACACCCTGTACATTTTATCAAAATTGCATATTAATTTATAGTAAGTTTTAAATCACCTCTTCACTATATTATTCAAATCAGAACGCTTTACGAAACCTTATCGTATCAATACAGTATTTATAATTTCTTTCATGCATCATACAGTGACGTAGCAAGCATAACTGGCGTCCGGGGCAAGATACCTTTGTGACCCCCCCCCCCGAAAAACATATAGCAATATAATATATAGACCTTATATTGGCGCCCCCCCCAATAGACATATAATAACATAATATATAGACCTTATATTGGCGACCCCCCCCCCCCTGAAAAACTCATAGTAATATAATATATAGACCTTATATTGGCACTTCCCCCCCCCCCGAAAAACATATAGTAATATAATATATAGACCTTATATTGGCGGCCCTCTGCGAGTCGCGCCCGGGGCAAGATAGACCCCCTTGCCCCCTCCCCCTCGCTACGCCACTGGAATCATATACTCTTAAGTACAACTCAAATATCCTTCATAGGGTAGCCAATTCCGAGCGGCTACTAAAACCGAGTAATTTACCATACCAGTAACATCCGAATATACTCAGTAACATACCATTACATATTGCGTATGTAATGGTAGAGAGCCAAACGATTACATACTCAGTAACATACCCCCATATAGCATATCATCACCACCAAATTTATCGTGCCCAGACGCACGTTAAGGGGCAAGAGTGATTTTAACGATTAAGTTCGGAACCATATCAAAAAGAGAGATTATAAGTACCTCATTCTTGGACTCACCTCATTTAATTCTATGTTTATATAATGAGGTTAGGGGTTATCGGTATTTATAGTAGCCAAGAGCTAATTAAACGTCTTTAAACACGCGCGCGCGTTCAGTCATTACAGAATATGGAACTAACGCGATATAGTACACTGAAACATTCTTTGAATCTATTAAGCATCTAATCAATCATAATAAACTAGAAACGGTGCGTGGGGAGGCCAAATTAGTCCTCCCTTCTCCCTCCCCGCACCACATCCCCCCACTTCTAGATTTAAGAAACGCCTATCCAGAACGATTAAGGACATAAAAGAACCGCTCACGCCGCGAATTAATGCGACAGAAGAAAGTTCCGCTTCTAAGTTATGGAACAGCGGACGATGAGAAAACAAGAAAAAAGCGTTTAGAGCACAAAATAGGGGTCACTAGGGTTAGATGCGTGGGAGTAACCCGGTCAACAGTCCCGAGTTAAAGGTGACAGGTAAATAAGGAAACGGGATGTGCCGGGACTGGGTAAAAGTTGGAAATGATAAGGGAGGTGTTTTTTCTTCCTTTCTCGAAATTTTGCGTCCCGAGCCTCTCACTGATATGGATCATCATATGTGGTTATCACGCGCTTAAAAAGGCCTTATTTCATTTCAGCTGACCTAAAAGAGTGAGTTGAACTTTATAGTGGTATCTTTTTCTGTTATTTGTCCGAAGGTGCTATTGTTATCATTTTGAGAGACTTGCGTTTCAACTAATTTCATGTTCACCAAAATTTCCAATGAAACAAGTGATAAAGCAATGCCTTGGCTACGTTTAAGAGAACGGGGGACATTAAAATTTACTTTTTTTACTTTTCATCATAGAGATACGAAATTTTGTACATATACACATTTCACTATAAATAAATAGAATACCTTAAAAGAAATTTCCAATCTCATTATAATTTTAAGATTTTTTTAAAAATTTGAAATTTATAAACAAACTTTTAAAATGCTCCTTGCTACTTAATTTTTGAGATATTTCCTCGATTTTGCATTTTAATATCTTTAAACTGTATAACAAACAAATCTGCGCATCAATTATTTAATCCCTTGAAATAGTTAATTTTTGAGAGATTTTTTTCTGAATTCCATCCCGATTTTCATCAAAATTTTGTCTTCTGAAAAGTTATAAATCAAATTTAATTACCTTAATGAAGTCGAATTGTAAAATGCATACCCAGTTTTTTTGTAAACAGCATCAGGATTCTTCCTTATCAATTTCATGAATTTTGAAGAAAAATTAAGTAGCATGGAGCATTTAAAAAATCTAAAAACCTTGAAAAATCTGTTTTGAGGAAAATAAGATTTAAAATTTATTACTACACTTACCCATTATAAATTATTTTGTAGAAGCATTATAAATGATTTTTTACTTGAAAAAAATTATTTTGGTATTAATAATCTACAGAAATATATATATTTTTTACAATAACACAATCAGTATTACAATGACGAGATTTGCTCAAATAAAGGTACCATTCCCTTAACAGAGGAAGAAAAAGTAACGAACTTAATCCATAATACATTGAGGCGTATTTAAAATCTCGAATCTGATGGGGGTCTTTTTTTCCAATACCTACCGTCCAGGAATATGTACTCTCTGCTCATGCGCGAATGCAAAAGAGACTTTTGAAAACAGAACTGATAGAGAACTGATAGACAAAGGCCGCACAAAAACGCGCTGTATATTAGGTGTGCGGAAATTATGCTAAATTTAATGTAACTTTTAATTAGATTTTTTTTGTAGTGTGATAATCGTGTGTCAGTAATGTTATGTCATATTTTGTAGTAGAGCGTAATAAATATTTAGAAAAACAACCTGCTCTAAAATTTCTCGACCTTTAAAGAGCTTTCATGCCCGGGAATCGACCTCAGAAAAGATAGGAAGAATTTTATTTCGATTTCCTTTTATGAACTGCTTTTGGATAGAACTGACGCTCACAGTATCCAAAACCTACCTTATAACCTCTATTTAAGGGCAGAGCTAAGGACTATGTTTGGGTAACCCACTATTCATAAGCTAGGAAGAATTAGATATTGCACGGAAATGTAGGCTCGCTTTCAGCCAATTCAGTTGAATATTTCAATCTATTGGTTTTCCAGATAATTCAAGAACCAGGATTAATAATTTTCCCGTTATTCTGAGAAGTAATCCGCATAAACTCAGCAAAGAGTGTCATTGACGACGCTTTTGTTTAATTTGTCTTTTAAAAAAAAAAACTTTATACTCTATAAAAGTTTCTCTTTCATCCAACAGTTATAAAAATGAAATTTAAAATGGGTGCTGTAAGAAATGTAATTAAAAAGTCGACATTAATTACCATTCACTGTATCACTTTTTGCACTGATTTCTTGCCAGAGCTTGCAAAATTTAAACTTCATTCTTATTTTAGGTATGATTAACAGATCACGCCTTTTCATGGGACAGTTGCCCAGAACTAGGGCATCAAACCTCAACAAAGGTCGCCAAACGACAGCAAATCGGAATGAAAGCCTCAAAAATACTTAAAATTCAGTAACTCTTTGCGCGATTTGAGAGAAACTTGCTTCATGCTATTTCTCCTCATCTCGGTAGAGCAATCTTACAAATGCGGTATAGAGCGCTGTTATGAATTTCTGCCGTATGTAAGTACAAATAAACTCAACATTAGATAGATTTCAATTTATTTTCCTAGAATATTATTCGAGACTATCAAATGTTGATAGTTTTATAGCGGACAGGAAGAAAACAACAACAACGCCAGCATCGATGCCTCATTTAAGATGCAGAGAAAATTTCTGCGATTGAAAAAAATCGTCTAAAAACTTTTGTCGCAAAACATATTTTGTTAGAAATTCTGAAATTGTCTATAAAGACAATTGGGAAACTATTTCTAGAAAAATCCGCCAATTATGAATTTGCATACTATAATCATACAGCGTTAAATTATTTGATATCTCTTGATGAATCAAGGAAGTACATGTATATATATATATATATATATATATATATATATATATATATATATATATATATATATATATATATATATATATATATAAACCATTAGAAATATATTAATATATTCCTTCAAAAATACTTAATTGAAAGTTTATGAGACATTCAAATATTTTTAAATATTATACAATAATAACTATGGAACTTTTAACTATACTATAATAAGTATGGATATATTATACTATAATAACTATGACCCCAACATACCCCTGGGTAGTATGTTGAGGTCAGCAGTCAGAATAAACAGGTTTTAATGCGTAGATGTTTTAGTTAAAAAAATTTCTTCATTAGTAAGTTTCGTTTGAATTTCCGTTCATTTTTTGAATGATAATTATGAAACATTCAATTATATCTTAGAATGTCCTGTATTAGATTTATTATAAAAAAATATCCTTCCTCAAAACTGTACGGCAAGCAAACTTTATTATGACACTATATAAACGACTTTTATATGAACTGTCACATCAAATTCAAGCCATAAACCAAAACATAATTCTTTTTTTTTTTACAAAGAATCTTTAAGAAAGATAAGCTTTGTTCAAAGAATGTGAAAAAAAAAATCTGCAAACCTTTAACCCACATTTTCTTTATTCTCTCTCTTTTTTTCTGCTCTCATAATATTTTTTCACTTGTGTTTACAAGTTAATGGCATGTTCTTAAGTAGTCACAATTAATCTTCTTTTTTGCTGGTAATAATGTCGACAGTTATATAGTAATAGAGTTTAAATTTTTTTAGTAATATAATTGCAAAAACAAAAACAAAAAAAACATAGTTTATCCGTGTAAGGAAATTAACTAAAAGCAATTCTTGATGAAAGTTCATTGTTTTTTTTTCCTGTAATTCGAAAAAACATATCATTTAAAATGTCGCCCTCGTCTGTTATGCAAAAATAATTCTTCCCTTAACACGTGAGCTCTCTTAGTAACAACTTGTAAGTGGATATGAAGTCTGATAAGCACTTTTAAAACCAAATTGAAAAAATAAAATAGGAAAAAAAAAAAGAAAAACCGCAAAGCTGCGGTTTCAGAGTATCACGGTTTTAAGGTAGAGTCCCCCCCCCCCCCTCCCCTGTAGAATATGGTGTAATCAGTTTCAAGAAAAGGCTTCTTTAAGACACAAGCCACAAGATGATTTTTTAATTTTTTACTTTTAATTATAATGTCATATTCTTTTAATTATACTCCAAACAATCACGCATGCCAATCATGAAAATCTTAACGATTTGACAGTTCATAGAGTATGTTTCTGATTTTATTTACACAAGTTGTCTTTGTTGAACAAAATCAAGGTCCACACTAGTTTCCTTAATACAAACACACGACTTCAGCTTTATTGAAATAATAATAAAAAGACCTTCACAGTTTCTACACATAAAATTAAGTAGCAGGTGTGACTGTTCTAAAATATTAAGGAAAATTCAGATATTCAAAAACCTAAGCTATAAAAGCAAACTTAGAAAAATATTACTAACGTAAGTTGCTTTTTCACATTATCGGAAGAGTGCCTTGTTTTTAATCATTTTAGAAGTCAATGTTAATCACTAAAATCATAAAATCATAATTTTTCGTTAAATGTATCATCACAGGAGATATTTTATACTTGATTTTTCTGATGTAATTTTTCTGGGAAGCAATTACATCAGTAATGACTACATCAGTAATTACATCAGTAATGTTGGTCATAACACAACATAAATATGTCTTAATACAGAGTTTTAGGGGTACAATCTGATCCTTAACCCTTCAGCGGTCGCACCCGTGTACAAAGTACAACATTTTCGTAATTTTGAATGGTTTGTTTTTACATGTAAGGTTTGAATATTCTAAGCAGTTTCTGTTTATAGCTACACCCTTCCGAATGCAGGTCTGATTTTCTGACCCTTGTATTCCTTTCCATTCATTTTTAGTCGTGATTTAACCGTGGTAGACCAACATTTATACTGGACTAGCGGCCCGTCCCGACTTTGTCCGGGTTGAACAAAATATTATACCAATAAATTTCCAGTTGATAGCCAATAAATTGTAAATCTTGTTTTACCTTAATAATACCTTAAATTAATATTACGTTAGTTAATAATTGAAGTTAATTTTTTAAAAGAAAAAGGCGTGCCGGAGAACGGCTAGATTCGAACCGCTAACGTCAGAACAGAAGCCCACCGCGATAGCACCACGCTAAGAATCGTTAATATCTTCGGCACAAAAAGCGGTAGAGGACAGTAGCGGTAACAATGGAGATTGTTAGGATTAAGCCCTTAACTTTATTTCTACTGATCAGACATACATAATATATAGCCTATGTCCATCTGGAATAATGTACCTTTCAAACAGTGAAGGAATTTTTCAAATAGGTGCAGTGATTCTGGAGATTACCCTCCACGTACAAAATCGCTCTCTCTTTATATATAAGTATAGATTACAATACGACAAAAGCAGGAATTGATGTACTCGATCAAATGTGCAGCTATTACACGGTATCCTGCATATCACGAAGATGGACAATCTCGTTGTTTTTTTTTTTTTTTTTTAGTTTTTGGACATAATAGGAATCCATTCGCAAGTTGTCCTTAGATCCAATAAACCAGACAGTTTTGAAATAAGGCGATTCTATCTGCAATCTTTGGTTTTTAATTATAAATATATCTCAAAATTATAAACATTTTATAACTTGTCATAAAACGCAGGATTATTATTTTCAATTTGAAAAAAAAAACCAAAAAAAAAACCAGTTTATTACAAAAGGAATAATCAAGGTTCAAAGAGATGTTGCACTTTGTGCCTCGCGCGCCTGCTGGTGTTCCAAAAATTGGCGAGCCCGCTGGAGGGTTAATACAAACAAACGACTTCAGCTTTATTGAAATAATAATAAAAAAGATCTTCACAGTTTCTACACATAAAATAATCTAGCAGGTTGGAGACTATGCTAAAATATGAAGGAAAATTCAGATATTCAAAAACCTAAGCTATAAAAGCAAACTTAGAAAAATATTACTACCATAAGTTGCTTTTTCACATGCATTATCGAAAGAGTGCTTCGTTTTTGTAATCATTTTAGAAGACAATGTTAAAATCATGAAGTCAATGTTAAAATCATTAAAATCATGAAATCGTAATTTTTCGTTAAATATATCATTACAGGAGATATTTTATACTTGACTTTTCTGATATAATTTTTCTGGGAAGCAATAACATCAGTAATGACTAGGTCATAAGACAACATAAACATGTCTTAATACAGAATTTTAGGGGGACAATTGATTTTTAATTATATAATTAAAAAAATAAGTATTCAGTAAAAAATCTAATAAAAGCAAAACATTTTGGAAAATTATTTATAAATTTTACAGATTTCATAATTACTAGGTATGACAGGAGATAATGGTAAATCATAGATATTAAAAAATTTAAGTAACTTCTATAGATTCCAATGAATAAATTTTCCCATCATATTTACCGTTTAATATCTAACGCGGCAAATACAGTAACCACCGCTTATAGTGATCACTGGTTATAAGAATCAACCGTTTATAAGAATCAATATCGCGAAAACAAAAACAAATGTATTATTTCCATGTTCAAATTTTCGCTTTAAAGAATCAATCTACCGGTTTTAAGAATCAGTTTACACTCTTCGCTTTCCTCACATTTTTCAAAAAAAGCCACTTAAATCCTCAAAAGGCACGAAGTTCTTTCATTTTTTTTAAAGAAAGATTGATAAGATGGGATGGAATATAGTCGTAAAATTCATTCCTTTCTTTGTTAGACATAACATAATAGTTTCCCCTTAAACGCTTTAGCACAACACTATCCTATTAGCTTGACCCAGGCGCATCTTTACCCGTCCAGGTCCGATTTCACTTTTATCCACTGACAAACAAAAATAGGGACTCTTTTTTTCCCACCTCCCACATCCTGGTTGAGACTTCCTGGACCCTGAAACACATAAATCTTCTGCGAAGTGTCCACTATCACTTAGGCAAACGTGACATTAGTAGATTCAGCACGTTATCAAACCGTGAAACGTAGGCTAGAAGGTGAATCTCCGTCTGAGACTATAAGTATTGAAAGAGGTATAAACAGCCTCCTGTAAACTTCATTACGTCAAACTACCACAGAAAACTTTTTCTTGCTCCCTTCCTGTAGTTGAAATGTTAAAACTGTTATGTAGGTATGTTGTAACAAATATTGGATTTTTTTCTTCTCTTACTATAATCATGTGTATCTACTTATAGGTCTAGAAATTAAGTTGTATTTTAAAAATTGTAAAAAATAATTTTAATAAAAGATAATTAACGTAAATTAAAGAGTATTTTATGGTAAATTATCTAATATATGTATATATAGGTGTGTGTGTGCCTGCCCAAAAACCTAAATTTCGGCTATAAGAATCAACCGCTTATAAGAATCAAAAACAGTAATAACAAACGTGAAACCTGTAAATCTTATAAGCGGAAATCACTGTATATTCATACGCCATTTATTATTAATAACCTGCAACTTCTTTCCTACGTTTAAAAACTTCATCATTATGAGGTGAAAAGCCTCTAGTGGTAAGATAAGCTAAATGGGAGTGGATTAAAGTGATTTGGCGCAACCTTTCCAGGAAAATTACGTGGAAAATTTGCGTCTAAAAAACAAAAGCAAATTTAAAAGCATTTAAAAATCTCATCGCATGTTGCGAATTAGTATATTCCGTTCCGTGTTAAACACTGGGCGCGTGCCCCGACAGCAGACACGCGGTCATAGAGGGCCTGCCTGCCTAAATATCCTGGAATGGGAGTGAAACCAGAAGAGAGTCTTGGCATCTGTCGGCGTTTTTCACACCGCGCCTGACACGCGGCTCTGCATGACCTCTTCCATTGAATGAGAGGCGGCACTACCCAAGGCCAGCCAAGAGTAGAGAGTAAATAATGGAGCGTCCCGAAGCAAAACCGTAATTATTACAACAGAACTACAGTGAATGACGGAAGAAAGTTGTTTGGATGTTATTATATCCTAGTTAGTAAAAATACGATACCCAAATTAGTACTGATATTTTGAATCACTACCACATTTTAATTATTTTTCCTTTCACATGACAAGCTAACTCGTAACGACTCGTTGATATTTCTAGGAATAATGAGATGTTTCTGATGCTATTCAAGGTGTGTAAAGCACCTGACAACAGCGTCTCATTAATGTTTCGTGTTCTTCACCTGATAACATCGTGTCATTAATATTATATGTTTTTAATATACAACACAGTGACAGGCATAAATTAAAATTTTCTCTAGTAACAGAGACGAAAAATTAATATGCATTAATACTTGTAGTGAAATTTATTATACACACACACAAAGAGAGAGGGGAGGGAGAAGGGTATCATCCATAGGCGTAGCGTCGGGGGGGGGGGGGGGGGGGGGGGGGTTAAGTTGGGGGGCGGGCACGCCCCCCCCCCAACTTAACTTTAAATAGATTAAAGCATTTATAGAAGTTCAGTTAAAATCGAAAAATTGTAGAAAACTTTTAAGAAAGTTGGTTTTTTTTTCGCTTTTTTAAACTGGGAAACTGAAGATTCCGATAATGTCTTTAGCCTTAACGTAGTTTTTAACAATGATATGATCCATAACGAAAATTAGATGCTATATGTTTTTCTCATTGTATTAATATTTATTTTTCTCAATGTATAACTTTTGAATACTACTCAACATCAATTCTATTGTTATTCCATTTCAAAAAAATCATAATATTTTATATTTTAAGGACCGCCAGGCAGTCAACGCGCGGAGGAGGGCCCTGACTGAATTCGATTCGTAGCAGCCCCCCCCCCCAAAAAAAAAAAAAAAAAAAAAATTAGAAGCACGCTACTCTTGTTGCTGCGTGGATCGCCTCCTCTTTCGGTCCTGCTACAGAGCATCAAAGAACCCGGGGGTCAAATGGTGTCAATAGGGGCGGGGGACACTAGATCAAGAAACACGAGGGACCTTGGGGGCTTACCGTGACTAATGTGACTAATGTTACCGTGACTAATGTGATGACAGGAGTCGGGGGCAGCATGCGGGGGCATGACAGGAGTCGGGGGAGTCTGCATGCAGAGAACTCTGAACGAATGCATATGCACCATGTGGTATCATCCACTTCTCTCCCGTACATTGCCGTTTCCTGTAATTCTTCACCACAACAATCTTGCCAAGATGACCACAGTGCCCTACACCAACCTAACAATTAGTCTAACTTTCGTCGACCCACCTAAACGCGCTGTAATCACCACACCACTATATTTTCTAACCTTCCTCTATTTTCACTGTCTATCTGATTCTGGTAAAGAAAAAGATACGTACACTACATCCAATACCTCAACTTCATATTGATATATTACATTATCGTTCCTGTTTTTGCTCTTGCATTATTTTCAATCTTTAAAATTTTTCCATATAAAATTTGACAATTGTATCTTCCTTTCACACGCTTACGGTTTTCATTTACAGGGTTTTATTCAAATAACATTCCATTCAATTTTAGACTTCGATCAAAACTTTTATCCTTAAAAATTGAAAGCTGCTTCTTCATTTAATAATATCTTGGCTGATGAAAGGTATGAAGTATTAGATAGCAAAGGAGGACTTCCAGATTTTTCCAGTCCGCATTGTTGGGAAGTTTTTTTCCTTTTATCCCAAAAAAAGGAAAGCGTTCTGAAAAAAAAATTCTCGTTTGGCTATAACGTATATCCTGAAAATTTGTTCGTTTTACCTCATAACAAGTAATATAAAAACAAAATTTTTTAAAGTCAATTCCTACTTAGGTCAACAAAGAAAAATTTGAGTGTGAACTAATAGTAGGAATTGAAAAAAAGGATTGCCTGCCAGAACCTTGCCTACTGTGCGAGATTAGGAGGGGAGGGGGGAAGAGAGAGAAAAAGTTTGTCAGGTTAGGGATTCGATCCCGCAACCTACAGGACGGGAGGAGTCCGCGCTACCGCAGTGCTACCGTTTACACAGTAAGAAAAGGGAAATTTATATTCAAGAGCAAGAGGCGCTCTAGGTCTGAAACTAAAATCGATTAATTAAATTTAATTAATGAATTAATATTTGAAAAAACTGTATTAACATCAAGTGTCATCCATTACAAGTTTAAAAAAATGTATTTGAACTTAAGTGGATGAATAAAAAGTATTTTATTAACGATTGAAAATTTGAAAAAGGTATATATAGAGAGAGTGTGAACTAATTGTAGGAATTGAAAAATTTCAAGAGGAACGTAAAAGTAGGGTACGACAACTCTATCAATTGGAAAGCGACTCTTTTGACAGTAACTCGCAATCTCTCGCTAGGCATTACTAAAGATATTTGAGAACCGGAGACTACAATAGCAAGTTATGCAAAATACATCTTTTGTGTAGAGTAGAAATTAAGCGAGAAAAAAACCCCGGGGATATCAAAGGAGATTATCAAATTCTTCCATGCCAACACCAAAGACATCTACCGGTTACGGACAAAAGTTGAGCGGGCTGAACTCCTTTCCTCACTCTAAAACATGAACAAACAACAAGAAAAAGAATAATTGCAGGGCTATTAATAAAAATTAAATAACAATAGTAATTGGCTTGTATTTTTTTACCCTTCGTACGCAGACGCTGTTATTAAAACCTTAAAAAAGAAAAGAAATCAAAAATCAGCCGCTGTCGGTACGCTGAAAACTGCCTTCTGGAAGCCTCGCAACAGCTCCCTTCTTAAAGAGGGTAGGGAAAAACAAAATAATAAAAGAAACAATTGAAGATTTATAGCTCCGTAATAGAGACTTTTCCAGAAAGGCAACAGAGGGGGGAGAGGGAAAAATGAGTTCTGAAAAATGGAAAGGAAAAGAAATGCGATACATCTTCTTGTTTATGGGTCCGTAAGAAATGTATCAGCTTCTGGAGAGGTCTTAGATCAAAACTATCAAGCGTCTTTCATGTTCAAAGAGTGAATGGGTACCATTGTTTTCCAAGTCCATCGAATCCACTTGGTTCTAGTATATTTCATTCAGAAACTATCTTTTCGAAAAGAAATGAAAAGAAAAAAAATACGGACTCAAGGAAATATCGCAGGCTTAAGTTAATTCGTGAGATAGGCGGAGTAAATTAACACATCACTATGAAGACAATAAGTCATTTAACCCATATATATTAAGGAAGAAACGCTTAAAAAAATAGTGTTGAGGATAAATTCAGGCTTTACTTCATTTAACTGATAAAAAATAAATCTGAAAGACTAAAGTGACCACATTCAGAAATTAAACATTAAGGTCCCCTTAAGGTCCAGTGGATTTCCCCAGTTCTGCCTAGTGTTGATACACAAATAAAAGCCGACGGCGGCATTTGACACATATACAAAAGCGTCATGGCATTCAACTTTAGATGCGTGTATCACTCCGCCCTATGCAAATCTGTATTTATACATATTAAAACGGATTATTATCTAATAATTTCATTCCTAAAGAAATTGAATTTTGCATCAGGTAGTTTTAATTATTTTTCATGATAAGGCAATGACGCAAACAGCGTGTTTTTGCAAAGTGCAGGACGGATTTAAGGTAATAAACTTTTTTTTTGCAACTTGAAAATAATAATTCTGCGTTTTATGAAAAGATATAAAATGTTGATAATATTGCGATATATTTTTAATTAAAGGCCAAAGAATCCAGTTACAATCGCTCTATTTCAAAACTACCTGGTTTGTTGGATCCTAGAACAACTTGCGAATTGATTCCTATTATGTCCAAAAACCTAATAAACAATATGATTGACCATCTTCGTGATATGCGGGATACCGTGTAATAGCTGCACATTTGATAAATTCCATCAACAAATGTACCAGATTACTTGATGGAGGAGGGGTGGCAAAAATTTTAGAGTTTAATTATCGATGTTTCCATTTGGGTGGTTAATTCTACCAACCCCCTTCTCCAATGGTTGGGTTTCTTGACAGCGTAAAGTTAACCCGTGTACAAAGTGCAACATTTTCGTAATTTTGAATGGTTTGTTTTTACATGTAAGGTTTGAATGTTCTAAGCAGTTTCTATTTATAGATACATCCTTCCTAATGCAGGTCTGATTTTCTGACCCTTGCATTCCTCTCCATTGATTTTTAGTCGTGATTTAACCGTGGTAAACGAGTGATTATACTGGATTACAATACGGCAAAAGCAGGAGTTGATGTAATTTATCAAATGTGCAGCTTTTACACGGTATCCTGCATATCACGAAGATGGACAATCACATTGTTTTTTAGGTTTTTGGACATAATAAGAATCAATTCGCAAGTTGTCCTATGATCCAATAAACCGGGCAGTTTTGAAATAGGGCGATTGTATCTGGGTTCTTTGGCCTTTAATTATAAATATATCGCAATATTATCAACATTTTATATCTTTTCATAAAACGCAGAATTATTATTATCAAGTTGAGAAAAAAAATGTTTATTAAAAAAGGAATAATCAAGGTTGAAAGAGATGTTGCACTTTGTGTCACGCGCGCCTGCTGGTGTTCCAAAAAATGGAGCGCCCGTTGAAGGATTAAAATAGTTTTCTCTTATAAGATTTAGTTAGCTCGTCTTCGGTAATTTTAGCACTTTTCCGATTGCATCTTAATTTTCCACAAACAAAATAACTGAAAACAAAAATTCTTTGGGTGATACTTTGCAGCGAAATTCTCATCACACAGTTTAAAAAAAAAATAAATGACGTGACGAAAGATATTTCCAGCGCCATATCGCGCAAAGGAAATAAATACATCCCATTTAACAAAAAATCATAAAATCGAACAAAATGAAATTTTTACATTTTGTTACTTTTGATCCATCCTTTTCCAGAAAAACATTAACCTTATATCATTCCGTAATTGAACAACCGATAAATAACGAAAAAAAAAAAATCAGCAGTGAAACTGGATACATAATTTATGGTTCATGAGCAATGCTGTAACCTCTAGTGGTATTAAATCAAAACTGTGAAGCATCTATCGCGAAGCATGTGTGAAAGAGAAGGATTATTAGTCGTTCCTAGCATCAAGTTGTTTTTTTTTTTTGAATTTTGGGATCATTTGCTCGATGCGGAACGTTCGGTTCGTAGAATCGTTTTACGCGCCGATGCATATTTAATGAACGGAAGTACTGTACTTTGCTTTTACATTTTTCATGCTTTAAAAAATTCAAGCGTATTGAAAGAGTTAAAGAAGCTTACAATTTCGATTTCCTATCCTGAAAGAATGCCATCTGTATCAGTAAAAAAATGCCGCTCGTCTTTTACTTCAGCCATTCTTTGTGTACTGATTAAATTTTTTCTTCAGTTCATAGTATGTGTGTGTCAGTTTTAGAAAAAAAAATTATTTAAATTTAAACATAATCGATTAACAACATTATAATATTATTAGTGTTAAGGTTTGTAAGGTTTACATAAGATTCGATTCACAATAATCGAACATTTAGGTGAATAAAGTTAAAGAAACCGCTTAAGATATGCTAATTGCGGCATACGTGGTTGGTATAAATACCAAGCAGCTAGATTAAAGAAACGGTGTGAGAGGGAGCTACGAAGTGAGAGGAAGCGGAAGGAAGTGAAAGGAGTTTGCGAGCAGCCGCTCGAGGCGTTTTAGTTAGGTTGATGCTAACCTACGCGAGTTCATGTTAGACGAAAGTTATTTAGCGTTCTGTGGCCTAAAGTTTAAGTAGTAGCATTGCTGGTCGACTTTCCGATGAATTTGTGAGTATCTCAAGTTGTATTTTCATTGCACGAATAGTTATACAAGTGAAAATATTGAATTGCATTTCCCTTGCATGAATGCTATATATACCTCGCACTAGTAGTATGCATTACTTACGTTGAAAAGAAAATATATATGTGCAGATACACTTGAATAAACATTGTTGTTATGTAAGAACTGTGTTTGAATGAAATTATTTAGAGTGCCACTTCAAGATATACATACCCAAAGTTAGGGTAGAAGTGCAGATTCTCTATAGGTTTCATAAATAATGTATGGGTATTCAAAACTCGATAAAAAAAAATTCAAAGCTTCAAAATATACTGCGGAAGTGATTAAATACTCAGAAACTAAATACATATTTCCTGGTATTCGAAAAAATTAATGTTTTGAAACTACGCATCACTCATACACAGAGCATAATGTCAAAACACACTTTTAAATATAATATCTGTGTTCGCTGTGCAAAGGGCATTAAGTCCAAAATGGGCTAAATTGAGTTATCAAGCCAGACATGTTTGAAAAATCAAGGGCTATTGCAGAGTAAAGAAAGCTAAGTCGAATTCCACTCCTAAACATTTTTATTCATCAGGGAAAATTTGAGATATGTGAAGCAAAACACAAACCTGCTAGTTTTAAAGGGGTTATGTCCCAATCAAATACTTAATACTCTTTAGTTAACAAAAATAGAGTTAGAAAAAATTACTTTAAAAAAATTAAAAATTAAACTTTAAAAAACTAACTTTACAAAAGCCGTTTTTATCTCAATTCCGATTTTCTCAAAACTACGATTTTGGACTTGACACTCTTTACACTGCAAACACAGATGTTACAAGGATATTTTTGAAAGTAGTTTTTCTTATTTTTATTTTTAATTTTGGGGGTGAGTGGGGAGGAGGTTGTGTTAAACCTGATATATTTTACCTTCATTAAGTGAACTGGCATGAATACATCAAGCACGAGGTGCACTCCCGCTGGTGTCTAAGGGTCTAAAGTATCTTTTACGCTCGAATATTTATTATTTTCTTCGGAGGACGATTGCATTTCCAAAATCTAAGATAAAAAAGTGACCTATATGGAGGAGTTACTTCCATGAGTAGACTTTTGTATCCATTTTTTCTATCTCTTAAATATATGATGTAGGAAAGAGTCTGTTTGGCTACCAAGTCGCCATAAAGAGAAGAGAAAAAGGACATAAATAGCTTAGTCGGAAAAAGAAATCCACAAAACAGCTGACCAGAAAAACACTAATAAGTTTTGCCATACACACATATCGTTAAGAGAAATAGCATTTTCAACAGGCATCGGAAAAAATATGAAATTTTAACTCATTTTTAAATCTCTTCTTCTTATGACACATTTAAGAACAACTATTTATTGATTATTTTTTTATTGGTGTTCTTCAAACAGAAGGTAATGAGGATACACATAATTTACGTGATTGATCAAACTGATTACGCCTCACTGTTGTGTGTGAAAAGGGTCTTTACAACTTTTTTTTATATCTGTGGTGTAACGATACGATTCAGACATTTGGATGGATTCGTTTCAATTATGAACAGACTTGGCAGAAAACACGCCAAAGATATAATGTAAGAAACGATGTAATGTAGATGTAGCTTTAATCAAAATAAGTAAACGAAAGAGATGGAAGTCATAGTCTCTAAGAGCCTCTCGCCTTTTATCAATATCTATTTGTGGTGTTTGAGGAACTGTGCAACGTCCCGCATTGGACAATATGGGAAATTGGACAATACGGAAATCTGCCCATAACTACACCAAGTCACAAAGACAACGGTTAAGACTTACCGGTTAAGACACACCTAAAATACCAATTCGAAATACTTAAATGTCCCTCGAGACAGTCTGACCATTAAGGATAAGAAAAGCTGCGATTGCCCTTCGACGAGATTTTGGTTTTTAAGGGCCATGAGTCTAGGAACAAAATTTTTTTGTGGAAAAAAAAGACATCTATCTACTGATAAACGTCCTTAAAACATGTGATCTGAAAGGTTGCTGAAATGAATTCTTTAATACTCTAATGATTCAAAATACAGTCGATCCCGGTTAATCGGACCACATAGGGACGCGATCATTTTGGTCCTAATGTTTGATCTGATGGGTCCTAATGGCTGGTCTGATTACACGAACATGCCCTATGTTACAAGACGGGATTCGGTCCGAATAAGTGGCTGGTCCAGTTAACCGGATTCGACTGTATAAATGCAGCGTGCGACTAGAGGACAGGAACAGTACTTACCAGCCACTTCCAGTGTAGCATTGCGACTTCTAGCTTTTCCAATTTCGTTAGTGGCAACGCACCAATAGGTCCCAGTGTCTTGTTCCCGCTTAGTATGCAGTACATGTAAGAAGAACAAGGATCCACTTGGAAGAACCATTCTGTTCGCGGAATCTCGGACACGGTTACCCTCGTGAAACCATTCAATTGTAGGCTCTGGTCTTCCCTCGGCTTTGCAGTTTAAAGTCGCTGGCTCTTGTTTGCGAACAAGAACGTCGGACGGATGTTCTGTGATTCGAGGAAGACGTGACTGAGCTATATAAAAAGAAACTGCGTTTTAGTAATACAGCATAATGTATGCCTATGATTACAAATAAATGTACACATCAATTACACTTGAACTAAATTACACACATCAAATTCAGGGCCGCCCAGAGGGGGGGGGAAGGGCAACTGGGGCACTTTGCCCCAGGACCTCCAACTGCCGGAGGGGCCCCAAAATATTTTTTTTTAAATTATTAGATTTCCTCCGAAAGATAATTCTGAAACTTGTACCGCATTTCAAAATTCAAAATAATCTCCTGAAAAAAGCCCCCCCCCCCCCCCCCCAAAAAAAAAAAAAAAAAAAAATTAAAAAAAAAAATTCGATTAATCAGATTTCTTGAGGCCCCTAACAGAAGTTTGCCCCAGGCCCCGTAAAGTCTCTGGGCGGCCCTGATCAAATTAAACATGAGAGGTAGTAACTATCTTTGATCTGTCTTCCACGCATAAAGAAAAACGTAAAAATATCAAAATTTTATAACTCACGGCTGGATATTATCTGTCATCATTTAAACTTGTAGTTCTTTTATCTGTTATTACTGCTTCAACTATATTTCTGTGACGTTATGACAGATGTTGATATGTCCGAAAAATTCAATTTTATGTTTTAAGTTAATATGTCACACTTAAAAATGGTTCTTTAATATGGCAAAAGCTGATAGTGGAATTATGAAATAATACTAAGTTATTCGTACCGGCAAACACTGTTATAGATAAAAGAGGTAATACTTGATCCCTAATTGAAAATTTTCATTGAAGGCCAGTCATATACTTGAGGTTGGATATGAGTATTAACTAAAGTATACTTGGATTGAAAAACTTAGTTGAGCAATTTTATATTTCACAACAAAAGTTACTTTTTGAATTTGCCGAAAACATGAAGAAAAGACTTATCAACATCTGCCATAATGCCACACATTTCAGTCATTAAATATTTCAGTTATTGCTTTGGCAACTTATATGCAACTTATATCTCTGAAGTTGCTATTTCCGTTTATATTGCAGTTATCACTATTTCAAATACTATTCCAGTTGTCGTTCTATGAAATAATATTGTAGCTACCACTATTTGAAATATTATTTCAGACATTACATTTAATTTGGGACTTACATTTAATTTGGGACATGCTAGTTGCATGTATGCATATTTATAAGTATAATATATTTATCTTATGAAGTCCCCCCCCCCCCAAAAAAAATAAATAAATAAATAAAAAATTATTTTATTTGCCACGGTTGCAGCTGGGGTGGAAATCAACAGTTTAAGGGCATCAAAGTTAAAGTATAAAATTTCACAGCCAATTAAAAAGTCCCATAATCTATTATTTTATACACTTTCCTGCATTAATATAACGTCCAATTTGGGTTTTTGCTACCATAATGGTAAGCTGCCATAATGATAAACATGCTATCATAAGCTGCATGATGAGCTACCATGCTACCATGCATGATAAGCTGTATTTGTTCCCAGTATTTGACCCTGAAACTGGTTTAAACTTAGTCTTCCTTTATTACCATCATCACCAAAATAAAGCCTCTTTGAAAGAGGTCTAACAAGTGGTTTTGCTCTATTAGAGGACTTTAGATTTTAGTGTAGACACAAATTCAAAAAATTTGGCTCGTGAAGAACTTAGATCTCAAAAATCGAAATTTGAAAAATGAGAAAATATTTATTATGTTTTGAGACTCAGCTTCTCATTGTTTGCACTCGTCGTGCTGTACTCCATTCACACAAATATACATAATGATGTCGACATAATCGTGAATATGCATAGAATACATCACCATTAACAGGTCCGAGGACATATAACCAGTTTAAAAAATCTCCAGAAATGCCCCCGTCCTTCTGCATTCTTATTTATAATCCACATATAATGAGTTCCATTCATGAAAAAAAAAAAGAGAGGAAAAAGGAATGCAGATACTCCAGGCAATCTCCGTTGCGTGTGCGCCTGTTCCACGTCATAATTAGACAACCGCAAAATCCCTCTCCATCCCGAATTTGCTATTAGGCTTGGGTGTTAGGTGTCGCCTCTCGAGCCATAAGGAGACTTCAGAAACAAGGGAAATATCTCTTCGAATCCGCTAATCTGTTTCGATACAATCAGACTAAACTAACAGGTTTTAATGGCCCGTTTTAAAGTCAATTTAAGGCTTGTCTTTGAGAGCGTGAAATCATTTGGCAATTGCTGCTAGGTGAATAAAATAAAAAAAGGGAGCTAATTGATATAGGAGTGTCCTTTTAAATGCGATATCTGAGCTGCCCACCTAACTTACATGTAATAGCCTGTACCGGAAACTTCTGTGATGGGATATCAGTATTGTGTGCGCAGAGATAACAATTGAGGACATTTTAAAACAACGTCTAAGCAGCCGCGTACTGCCAAATACTTTAATCTCGCCTTTGAAATAGACAAAATGTTTTTTAAAAAAAGGAAAATAGCTTAATACAGTGGGCCCAAGAACCGATTTTGCAACCTTCTACTTTCAGTCCATATTTCATGACCTTTATTAACCACTAGCCCTCTCCCGAGGATTGCGTATGAACTCTAAACATGCAATGAAACAAATTTAAAATTCATTTACCCTTTGACTCTCCTTTCTAATATTTTGTTGATTACATGAATATGAAATTCATCAGGGTGATGAAAATATTTCTGTGGCGTTATGGCAGATGTTGATATGTCCGAAAACTTGTTTTAAGTTGATATGTCAAACTTAAGTCTTGTTTTAAGTTGATGTTTTAAGTTGATATGTCAAACTTAAAATTGATTCTTTAAGGTGGCAAAAGCTGATATGTGGAATTATGAAATAATACTAAGTTATTCGTGTCGGAAAATGCTGTTATGTAAAAAAGAGTTTTTCTCATCCCTCCGCCAAAATTTTAGTCCCTAACTGAAAATTTTCATTGAAGATCACCCATATGCTTGAGGTTGAATATGAGTTTTAACTAGAAAATGTTTGGATTGAAAAACTTAATTGGGCTCTTTTATATTTCATAACAAAAGTTACTTTTTTAATTTGCCGAAAACATGAAAAAATGGTATATCAGCATCTGCCATAACGCCACAGATTTAGTTTATCAAAATCCCTTGGTTTCCTTCTAACTGAGAGATAATTGTTAGTTATATAATTTATAAGATATCTTATTATGACCAACGTTGTTAATTTAAATATCTATAACTATATTTTAGCTCTGTTAAGGGGTCTGTCTACGAGGGTTTTGTAAAGGTTGTAATCATTAGAAGACATTTCCTTAGTAAGTCCAGTGACGCTATTCAATAGATATCATCAAATAACATTAAATATTTAATGCTTCCGACATTTTTTAAGTTATTGTTATCCACAGAAAGAACTAACTTTCGGATCTTCTACAACATCTTTCTTCTGTTCTTAAAACAAACAAACAAACAAACAAACGAACGAAAAAACACATTTCATATCCGAGTTTCTTCAAGGCCAACTCTCTATAACCGAGGAGAATGCATAAGTAAGTAAAGAAATGCATAGTTCAAGAGTTCAAATACAGAAAGAATCGAATGCTTATAAAAATCGCGGCAATTATGCAAATGAAATAGAAATAGAGATATCATATTTAAAGCGTGAAATTTTACCTCGCCCAAAGATTGTAACGGCATAATATTATTAATTAGTCCTATTAAATAATGACATTTCACGTAATTTATGATACTTCTTAAACCATGCTGATAGCTAATATATTGATATTTTACGAGTATACGAAGGCATTATTGTTTACTTTTTTCTAAGGGATGAATCTCATAACGAGTTGAAAAATATATAATCTGTCTCAATTCATATTTAAGGATTCATAGATACAAAACCGGGCATAACTGAACATAAATTAATACTAAGAGTCTCATCGATTTTTTTCATTACTTTCAAATTATAAAACAATTAAATGAGGGATTTTAAAAGATCCACAAAACCTATGATCTAATTTATTGGAAGCCAAGCAATTTATTCCTCAATCATAAACTATTTTAATAATACTAAGTTATTATAGAATAAACTATTCACTAATATTTTTAAACTAAATGTTTTAACTAAAAGAAAATATGAAACATTTGTAAAAAACTTAAACTAGCCTTAATTTTGCACCTTAGTTAAAGTAAAATACAATGCTCAAAAAACAAAACAAAAAAAAAATTAAACACTAACTAAATTTTAATAGTTATACAGTCTATTTGGCTTTTTCATTTGTTTTACAAGCTAGTACTAAATAATTTTCAATATTTTCCAATTGAACTAAATTGAACAAAATTATCTCATAAAATTATTATATTTAAACTAACTGTCTTGATTTTGCTCCATAAATCATACATACTTCTTTTTTTTTCATTGGTATCAGTTTTTTTTAGGTACCAGTGAGATTTGGTAGACTAAATTAGTATCAGTTTTTTTTAGGTACGAGTGAGATTTTAATGAAATTCAGCTTTTGCACCGTACAGCTCAGAGTACTACGTACTTTGCTTATGCCATCCTTGGAAACCCATAATAAGGACGAAAAGTAGATTTCAGACGGCTGGAGATGCCTATCTTTGAATTAAGTGTCGTTTTGCTTTTACGCGAACTTTTATGGGCATTCGTTTTCTACTTCTTTATCTGTAAGTGAACCAGTGGAATTTGTCTTCGCCATAAACAGTATCGTGTGGCGCTGAAGGTCGCTTCACATTTGCCGTCTTTTATTGCATTTTTTGAATTATTTCCAGGCATTTTGTTTGTGTTTTCTTAAAGTATATCTGATGTGCCATAGTTCGTATACATCAAAGATAAAACTTTCTGAGGGATAGACAATTTTATTTATTGATTTTATGGTGAAAAGGACTATACGAAGAAGCAGAATTAGTTTCTTCCATTTGTGCACGTTGGAACAGCTCCTTAACGTAGGTAGGTTTTCAACTCTCTTCATTATTATTTGTTTAAAGTGTGTTAAAGCCGCAGAATTTTATGAATAAGACATGTTAAATATCCCTTAACATGAAAAAAATCTAGAATCCGAGACTTTTTAAGCATTCGTATAACGTAAAATGTGGAAAATTCTAATATTGGCTTCATCTATTACTTTTGTATTAATGTACATCAAATTTCTTTTTTGTTAAGCATTTAAGAGAGAATTAATGTAAGAAAAATTTCTTATCAGTAGCATGTAAATATAGTCAAGAGTGATTGGAATGCCAAATATTAACAAACAGTCAACAAGTGCGGCTGAGGTTTTGAAACCTCATATCAATGATTTTAGTGCTCATAAACTTAGTTTTGCAAAAAATTAATAGAAATACTGTGTAATTCCGGCATTGTGTACAAGGTGTATACGGGCTATAAATGGATTCTTTGTCAACAAATACTTCCATAAGCAGAAATACTTTCATCCCCATATCGAATGAGCCTACTTCTATTAAATGTACAGTATGTTTTATCTTTCTGTTTATTTTTTAGCTCCTTTCAACAGCTTTATAATTTTTTGTCTTTTTTATTCTTCTAATCCAGCTAAACTCAACTTTTTTTTACTGTCGGTCCGCAAGCGCATGTTTGCTAGGTTACGCGGGCCGCAACATAGTGCACTATACAGTGGCGTAGCAAAGGGGGGGGGGGGGGCAAGGGGGTATATCATGCCCCGGGCGCCACTCGCAGAGGGGCGCCAATGTAAAATCTATATATTATATTACTATATGTTTTCGAGGGAGATGCCAATATAAGGTCTATATATTATATTACTATATGTTTTTCAGGGGAGGGCACCAATATAAGGTCTATATATTATATTACTATATGTTTTTCGGGGACGGCGCCAATATAAGGTCTATATATTATATTACTATATTTTTTTGGGGGGGGGGCGCCAATATAAGGTCTATATATTATATTACTATATGTTTTTCGGGGAGGGCACCAACATAAGGTCTATATATTATGTTACTATATGCTTTTCGGGGGGAGTGCCAATATAAGGTCTATATATTATGTTATTATATGTTTATCAGGGGGCGCCAATATATGGTCTACATATTATATTACTATATGTTTTTCGGGGGGGGCGCCACAAAGGTATCGTGCCCCGGGCGCCAGTTATGCTCGCTACGCCACTGACACTATACCTCATAATATAATAATGTAAAAAATAAAACTCAAATCCTAAAGCTGTGTTTGCTGTGTAAAGGTTGTTAAGTCCAAAATGGGCTAAAATGAGTCATCAAACCAGGCATGTTTGAAAAATCAAGGGCTGCTGCAGGGTACAGAAAGCTAAGTCCAATTCTACTCCTAAATATTTTTATTCATCAGTGAATTTAGGGATACGTGAAGCAAAGCACAAACACGTTAGTTTTGAGAAAAACGGGATTGAAAACTACGTTTTTGGACTTGACACCCTTTATAGAGGAAACACAGAAATGTTTTCAAAAGTTTATTTAAAAATGAGTGGGATCTTTTATGTTGAGGCATACTTTTGACTACTTTCGACAAATCAGGTTTATATTTGCTACTTGCTACTCTCAAATACGTCATCAATGTAAGAATTAGTAAGTCAATTTTTATATACGTTCTTCGCATATTAAATTTTGGAATTGCATGATTCACAAAGATAATTTGATGCGACCAAAGATACGTTGATGCGAGCAGCAGGTGGCACGTTTTTGTACAGTTTTGTATTTTTCAGGTACTCAGTTCCAAAATTATGTTTAGATAAGCACCTGCTTGATAATGAGAGTGAGTACCTCGGGCCGCAGTTTGAGTACCCTTGTTCTAATCCGAAAAAGTCAATCTAGATCTCTTATATCCAGTCTTCTACAGTGATAGATTTTCTGTCTCTGCGGCGCAATTTTTGATCTCCTTATTATGTGTAAAAGACCGTGGTTTTTTATTACTGTTATTTTATCTACTATTATTTAAAGTTTCCTATGCTATTTTAATCGGATTTTTCGTGTTTTACATTTGAATAATACATTGAAAGCAACAGAAAGAAGACTAAGGGCCTGTTCACATAGGAGTCCGTTGCGTTGCGTTAAGGAAAAGATGACGTTGAGACGAAAATAAACCAATCATAGGCGTTAAAAATTTCATTGCTAAACGTTTGGGGGCATATGATTGGTTTATTTTCGTCTCAACGTCATCTTTTCCTTAACGCAACGCAACGGACTCCTATGTGAACAGGCCCAAAGGAGAGAGAGAAACAAGATTGGAATATTGTGATAAATTAGTACAGTAAAACGTCGTTTATCCGGATCAGATTTGTAGATATTATTTTTATTTAATGTTCGCTTTAAATAATAATTTTTAATTATGATAGTAAGAACGTAACTACAAGTATGCCAAATATTCGCTTTTTAGTTTGATTCAATCTACAGTTCCTGCATAGATTGTACAATAAATTATGGTAATAAAATGCTTTTTATTGAGTTTAAAAAAGCCTTATTATACTTACCATTTCTTTGTTAAGAATTGATGTGAAAAGTTATTATTATATTTTTAACGCCTTGTAAACAATACTATGTAATTTTGTTACAAAACATAGTTTTTTTTATCGTAATAAACGGTAAGTCTGCTTAGTAAAGGATTTTGTTTTGCTTATTACCCATATTACCTGGATTACAGGGCCTTTTTATCGAATGGGCAAATCGGGACTTTGCCCAGGGCCTCCTGGTGCTAGGGGGCCCCAAAACCCCCTTGGTGTATGCACCTAGTACTTCTAATAGTATGTATAGCTCATGGATAGTTCTTATTTTTATAAATGTTCATAAGGGGGGCCCCCAAATAGCATCTGCCCAGGGGCCCCCAGCGTTCATAATCGGGCCCTGCTGGATTATCCGGATTGCCTATGGTCCCAGTTAGTCCGGATAAACGAGGTTTTACTGTTTTATGCAATTGGCTAGCCGAGTAAATGTGAGATTATTTGAGCAGATGAACTATAATTAGGGATACGTAATTTTCGTGTTTACGAAATAGATGCGAATAAATGCGAAATCTGCCGATATGAGCGAATAAATGCGAAATCTGCCGATATGAGCGAATAAATGCGAAAATTATTTTTTTACTACTTTTCGGCCATAACTCGGTGATAAACGGCTTTTAAAGCGAAATTAGGTAATAATAGTAATAATTTATTAACATAATTGCTTATCTAAGACCATCCATGGTCTTTAACTGAGAGAGATCTCACTCTCGAAATTTGCTTATTACTTATTGCTAAAGACTTATGGAAGATAATGTGGAGACTACAACAATGTTAGCTTTTAAGTAAGAATTTTGATACTTACCTAACCAAGTAAGTAAAATTGTGATTTTTTAAATAAATGCGAAATTTTTGAATTTATACACACACACAAATATATATATATATACATACAGAATATATATATATACAGTCGAAGTAGCAAAATGCTGGAAAAAAATTCGATATATAGAATTTTCGATATATAGAATTGATCTTAGTTTTATCATAATTCTCCTAAAACATTAAAATTAAAGCTAATTTTCGTATACGAAACTCCATTTCCAATTTATATGCGAATCACATTAAATGAAAGTTAATAACTAAAAAATATTTAAAGAAAGATTTTGTGAAAGATTTATTGAGTACTATATACCTTTAAAAAAAACAATAATCCAGTTAATGGTTACAGTGATCACAGTTACATTCTTTAAAAAACTACGAATATCTTGCTGAACAGCCAGTTTTGCGGAAAGTTCATCAAAGAAATGCTCGTATGTATTCTGTCCATTAAAAACTTCATCAGGGACGTTTTCCGCGAATTGAAGTCCACGAAGTATTGTTTCAAACGCCAAAACTCGGGAGATTTTATTCTAAAGTGGAATGAAATCTCCCAATATGTCGTGAAAAAAATTTCGATATAGAGAGATTTTTTCGATATATAGAAACAGTTTTTCTATGTAATGAACATGGGAGATTTGCTAAGAGTTCGATGTATAGAAAATTTCGATATAGGGAAGTTCGATATATGGAGGTTCGACTGTATATATATATATATATATATATATATATATATATATATATATATATGTATGTATGTATGTATATATATTAATATATTTGCGAATAAATGCGAAATTTTATATATTGTAATTTTTTTTTGCGAAATTTGGATATTTTTTATGCGAAATTTGTGTACCCCTAACTATAATTTAAATCAAATGGTCTAGTTAATGCACACACGAGATCAGAAGCACGCCATGCCGCTCTTCAACGCCTGGGCCATAATTCACACCCCGTTTTACTACACCAATTAACTTTTTTTCACCCAGTTATGCATATTAGTGAGGAATTTCGTGGCTACGGGTTGAATCGGTTGCCTAATTACAACGCATATCGTATTGCAGAACGCTCCATAAAGCATGCGCTCGACTGTCTGGCGTGATAATGGCGTCTTAGTAGGGCCACTATATTTTTTTCCCATACATTTCTCATCAAGCTATGAATGGAAAAAATACCCATGAATGGGGGTTATTATTCCAATATATAAATAGTATGCGAGCGGTGGAAAAAAAGGCGGAGAAATTTCACCTGGCAGAATGCCACACGCGATTATAATGAGAGGATCTATAAATATAGAGCATAAAAGGTTTGTGTTTGTACAAGGCAAGGAGCGAAGGAAGTGGGGATGATGCCTAGCAGCCGGAAGCGTCGGAAAAGAATACAGAGGGGGGAAAATTGTGAATGTCATAACTGGAAATATGGAATGAAATTATACGGTTATTCCGAACTTAGCAAAAATAACAGCAGATTAAGGCGACGTGACGGTCCTCTTTGATAAGGTACACTTCGCGACAAATAAACACAGAGGTGCATTTCCGAGAAAAAAAAATATATATAAGACTCAGTTTCACAAAAATCTGTTAAAACTGGTGGAGTAGTTACGGATAACACTTTATAACCCGAGTTCATTTCATGAAAGATAATTACATTTATGCTAAGCAACAGTGTCGTTTTAGACATCAGTCGGCAGAATGCCTCTTATATCAAAACTAGCTGAAAACCCGCACTACGGAGTACTTTCAAATTAAATACAACGGTCAATGTATGCAATTAATGCCAAATATATATATATATATATATATATATATATATATATATATATATATATATATATATATATATATATATATATATATATATATATATATATATATATATAATAAATACGACGATCAATATATACAATTGATGTAGAAAAAAATATATATATTTATAAAAAAATCGTAAGGGATATTTTTATAGACAAAATAATGTCCATTCGTCTGCCGCATTAGAAGAAAATTTTTTTTTGTCTATTTAGTTGTTATGCACGTGACGATAAATTTTTTTAAAAGTACCAGAAAAAGAAATCACGTGATCAGCATTTAATAAATTAAATTCTAAATATAAATCTTTAAAAATTCACCAAAAATCAGAAAATAGAGGTAAAGATTCGAAACAGATTTCATTTTAAAGGAATTTTTAGGATCTTTCTTGCGATATAAATTTTATAACCCTCAAATTATTATTTTGAATGTAAACTTAATAAAAGCTACTAAAAAAACTAAAAAGGGGGACAGTCCATTAGACTGTCAAATTCGGGCGATGTGGGGAACGTGCATTACCGTTAACTTGCTGACAGGACTTTTATGCATATTCGTAAAAAAATACGTAGAAAATCCATTTAAAATAAATAGCATTAGTATGCTATTTATTTTAAATGCATTTTTCTACGTATTTTTTTTTTACGAATATGGAAAAAAGTCCGTTTTTATGTTGTAAACAATGGATATATGAATTTTATACTGCAAAACAATATTTAAAGAAAAACTTTAGTAGGAAGTATATTTTTTTCATCATTTGTTTGAAATGCATTATTACAATTATTAGGAGATCTGACACCATAAAAAGAATCTTTACTTTTCAGTAACAATTATATAGTAATTCGATTGCAGACGAGATTTCAGATAAAAATTATAGTTGAAAACAATAAGCTAAAAAAGATGTACAGTTATTCTTTCCATAGTCATTTATATGCATAAAACATCGTCAGAGTTCCGATGCCCCTTATAACTCATGTTTCAGGGGGACTTAATTTTTTTAATAGTCGTAATTAATTCTGGAAAAGGTCTAAAAAATCTTTTTTGTATAATAAGTTTACCAGTAAAAGGCCATGCGATTAAATATTATCTATTTATCTCTCCAAGGAAGCTTACATGTTAACTTCCGAAAGTTAAGTTAAAAGGGCAACTTTTTGTTTTAACCAACAGTATTTAAAATGCAAAACAATCACAAGGGAGTAAAAAAAAATGACAATTTACATAAATAAGGCCTAAAATCAGAAATAAATGCTGATTAATCCATAAAATCTAACATAGATTTATCAGCAAATAACATATATAAACGTAACAATGCATTTTCAGAGTCTATTAGAGAATGTAGCTCTTGTAAGCTTCAGTTTTGAAATATAAGGCATCTTAAGCTCTGAATCCACCCGTATACCGTTCCGAAATACAGGGGGTGAAGTGAAAGAAAGATTCGCAAAATTGATAATAAGCATTTAGAAACACCTTTCTGGATTTGACAGTACTTTGTGAGCATTAACTACTCCGTCATACTGCCACCCAAAGGTAGAGTTGGGCTCGCTATTTTGCGGAAGTTACATAGAATTCATACGCCTGTCAAAACGCAGAAAAAATGCAGGATGAATAATGGCATGAAAACTCACTTTTAGTAGCGTAAAATTATGTTAGCTAGAGTGAAAAAGTATTTATATCTGAAAAAAAAATAGAGACTGCTAAAAATAAAGAGGAAAGGGTCTGTTTAGATTGTTAACTTGCAATATAGAATATACTGTAATGCTATATAAGCAAGAACACGGGCTTAATAGCATAAAATAATAAAAAAAGGTTTATGTAGAACATCAATATTTGTTGAAATGCGGAAATCCAATAATTACAAGAACACCAAAGAGCTGTGAACTTGTTTAAAGGAAATCATATTATATTAATTTTGAAATAACTGCTAGATTCGCTAAATAAATATTGCTTGATGATGAATTTCTTAGACAGATAAATTCACATAAATTTCTATGTTTATAACTATCTTATATTTATTTAGATTGGAAGATTATTTTAAATTATCAAAATCTTAAAATTAATAATATTTCCAATGTATTAATTAATACCAAACTTAGATCAAGGTTGATATAACTAATCGTAGCAAATCTAATTTCAAAAGGATTCATTATGATTTTTTTAATACCCTTCAGAAAGTTTATTGCCCCCTTAAAATATATAATCTAACGGGAACAAAGAAGTTTTAGACTCATATTTAAAACTGTACCACCTTCAATGTATGAACATTTTTATTAATTATTAAATACACTGTCATTGCAAAAATTCCCATTAAGCTAATGATATGTTAGAGGGTCGAAAAACATTAAAATGTTCACTATGAATTATTTTAATATTCTTTACAGTGAATATTTTAAGGTTTTTCCTAATCCCTCAATCTTTTCATTAATTTTAACGGTATATTTCCTGTTAATGATATACATAAAATCATTAATGAGATATAATAATATGATACAGGGAAAAGATTTAGCCAAAAAAAAAATCAATGAATAAGAATAATAGGGGGTAAGATAAAATAACGTGCTTCAGACTTAGGGGTATTTAGAGCAGGTTTATATGGGGATATTATAAGAAGTTTTTCTCTAAAGGCGGGAAGAAAACCGTGACCTTTTTATCTGAAGATATTATATTTATTTAGAATGGGAGGCGTTATTTTAAATTAGTAAAATCTTAAAATTGATAATATTTCCAATGTATTAACACCAAATTTTGATCAAGGTTGATATAACTAATCGTAGCAAATTTCAAAAGGATTCAATATAATTTTTTTAAAAACCGTTCAGAAAGTTCATTGCCCCTTAAAATATATAACCTAACGGGAACAAAGAAGTTTCAGACAGTATTTACCCAGGCCGTGTAAAAATACATATTCATATTCGAAGACATTCACAATGTGATTCTTGTACAAAACAATCACTATTTTAAGCGACATACACGGCTTTCGTGTATATATTTATTTTCATCCCTCTCTAATTCTGCATTAATAACAGAAAAAGAGAACTTTGTCGCTGTATTCTATTACGGCAGTAATACCGCAATATTATAAACAGTCTCACTTTAAGATGTATCATTCTACGGGATGACGCTAAGCTTGAAGCTGACGCATAAATATGAGATACTCAAAGATAAATCGGTGGAAAAGAACTAAAGCAAGAAACATTTTTTTTAAGAGGCAAAAACGCACCGTTAGAGTTTTTGCTGAGTTTATGAAAAGGGATCTCGTCACTTAACGCTACCACGAACCATTAACGTGACATCCGGTACTTGTATTTGGAAAGGGGATACTTGAAGACGACGATTTCCCAGTTTTTAAATTTAGGAGTGCGATTTGTCTTGAGTCCTCCTCAAGCGTCAAGTCTCGGATTTTTGAAGTTCTTTTCGCGGAAATAAAACACATTTAGTTCAGACAAAATAAATTGACAGTAATGCGCTTGTGGATGTAATATCTAGACAGGAATCTTAATGAAACACCTAAAACCGCGACGAGACGTTACCTTCTGACACACTTTTCTAAACGTTTGTGAACACAGTAATCCAATAATTGGTTTATATATATGGTCCTATGATGCCTCATTTGAAGCACAAGCAAATAGACGCCAACGCCTGAGGAAATGAATAGGGGAAACTAGACAGCTACCATACATAAAAACTTTGCAGATAGTTTGCGAAGTGTAACGCTATTATTTCGTAGCTGTAACTTTTTTCATTTTTAATTTTCTAATCTTTTTTTTCTGAGCACCATGCTTTGTAAACTTTTCAAAATCTGGAGTGTGAGAAGAGGTAACCACAGGTATTCCAATTTAGAAGTGTAACGTAACGAAACGATAGACAGTTTGTGAGAAGAGTGAAAAGTGAGTTAGTTACAGGATATAATTTCTCGCTCGGTTGCCACGAGGTGTATCGTCTCAACGAAACTGTCTAAGCCGGAAGAAATCAATAATCTGCTAGACCAGTGAATTTGGCGTACAATCAAGATTCAGTTAAAGGGGTTTGAATCACAAGTAGAGACGTATGTTACGTTGAGCGATTTCTAGGTTAACGTTAGGCTATTAAAGTAGAGTGAGTTTTGATAAGGAACGTTGTGTAATTCAATTGTAGTTACTTGAGCGATTCACCCACTCATAACCGTAAGCTCAAACAGAGAGGTAATCAATCATTGGTTTGTAATTTGAGTTATAGTGTAATTTCTTATCTCGAAAACTTTGACAGCAACAAGTCACTTAACCTTATTAAAAATTTCTGTATGAAAGATAAACTTAACAATACAACAATGACTTTAATGGATATATTTATTTTTTGACGGTTAGCATCATTTCATATGCTCACTGTTAATTTCCTCCATTTGAATTTAAGCTGAATATCATTCTTCATGAAGAGGGGGTAGGCTCCCTGTAAGGAAGTTTTAGCTTAACTCTACGGGTATTTACGTAACATGACTACTTACATTGAAAATAATATTTTTCTAAAGAAGCATAAGCTAACATAAGCCACAGATATATATATATATATATATATATATATATATATATATATATATATATATATATATATATATATATATATATATATATATATATAAATTAAAAAACAGAACAAATGAATGCAATATACAACAGAGTAAAAATACATGGATGGAAAAGTAGCACTCGAAAATAGTTAAACCATTCTTACTTCTAATTAAAATATTTTTTTTTTTTAAATCTGTCTCTTTGAATCTTATTTTAGGAGTTTTAATTAAACGTTTAAACAAAACTATTTGATAGCTTATAATTGGGATATTTTGCACATTTTAACCTACATGCCTCTGGCTATTTTTAGTGATATTCTTGACACGGCTGAATATCACATAACGTTTGAGGTTGTTGTCATAATTAAATAACTATTTTTAATCCATACTCACCATTATAGGCAGTTTCACTTTATAGGCATTATACATAAAAATAGTTTTAATTCAACTTAAAAAATATAAGTAAGTAGTTTAAATAAAGTAAATAATTGATTAGTTATGTGTCGCACATAAATAAGCTAGGTTTAAGGGTATGAAATCGTCCTGACTCTCAGACCAAATAAAAACGGAATTTTCCATTACCCGTCGATAAGTGTTATTTAGGTAAACACGTCATTTTCGTCGCCTGCATATAAAGTCGCTAATATTAATATTTTACAAATTTAATGCAATACGTAAATATTTACGTAAAATATTTCTGTACATTTATATAAAACTCGACTCTTTCAGATTTTTTGTTCGTGTTTTTCTCTAGGAATTCTGATACTTTAAAATTTATTAAATTCCAATTTTGTTCAGCAAAATAAATAAATAAATAAATAAATAAATAAATAATACCCCATGTAACACAAATGTACAATTTTCTTTACTTTAAAAAAATTATAATAATAGGCTCAATGCTCTGTTTTTCTTTTAGCAAAAGGTTGGAGATAAACTTTAGATACATTTATAATGAATTGCCACCACTTATAAAAAAAAAATCGGAACATTTTAAAGAAACCTACAAAACGTTTGCATAAGCATGCTTTTCTGAATGTTACAAATCAGTCACAAATCCTAGGGGCACCTTCCAAAACTCATCTTCCCATTGAAAGGTATAATGATTTGGTGTCATGATGGTTCATTCAAAAAATAAATCACGAAAACCACTTGAAATAAAGTATTATTTTGAACCAATTTTATGTTTTTTTTTTTTTTTGGGGGGGGGGGGGATCAAAAGGTGTTCACCTTATTTAATCCTTAAATAAATTACGTTACTTTAACTATCCTATGCAGCATGATTGAGGATCTTAATATCTATACGTAAAGCCATATTGAAAAAAAATCTTCCATTACGAGGTAGAATTTTACGGCTCCAGTCTCTGCACTCACTCTCATACCATTAGTCATATTTTATACAGTACTTGACAAAGAAGAAAATAGGATTTATTTTGCGTAGGCGAGTAACCTTAAATAGGGGAGATTTATGGATAAAACGTTTGACGGAAAAAGAATAGACTATGATCTTATTTTGAGGCGTAATCACCCGACTTTTGATTCTGGCCTTCATTGATTCATCCTCCTTCATATGATACTGACACGTAAAACGTTAAAAGTGATTTTTCATAAGATATACAGAAAAGCTAGTTAGCATTCAGCGTCTCTCCCTAGAGAATAGACAGAATAAAATAGTTCAGATAAATTTGGAATTTATTCGGAATTCAATATTTCAAAAATTTTACTGATAATTTAAGATTCAAGCGTACGTTTAACTGACGAAACACTTTCTGTTGGTTAAAAGTAAGATTCGGGCTTTTCATGGAGATAAACGAAATAAATACATGTTGTGGATATGGATAAATTCTGCAAGCAGAAATCTTGAAGGACGCCTAGTGGTAAAAGCTTCAAGCTGCCACACCACAGGTCCAGGGTTCGACCTTGCGACTGGGTAAGGTCGACTCATGCCTGTCATCTCTTGAGAGGGTCGATAAAATGAGGACCAAGCATCCCTGGGAGCTAACTCTGGGGTCCCGCGTCAGGCTGACCACCTGCCCGAGACATATGCTGTATGGCACCCCAAGCCCACGGCCAAGAAAGCGGAGATGGGCACCACAGCCTTGGTCCACAATGGACTGTTGCGCCATTGGTTAGTTAGTTAGAAATCTTGAAGTGCGCTGGCAAAATTCAGCAACTTAAGAATATATTAATAAGTTTTCTAGAGACAAAAATTATATTCGTTATTTCCCAAAAATTAATGTTCCATTTTCCAGGCCAGTAAATACTTACTACAAGTAAATTGAAACACCAGTTGAAAAGTTTTTTATCAATACAATAACTCCCATTAATAAAAATGTCACTTACATTTGAAAAGTTTATTTAAAACGTAAATATGAGAAGACATTAATTACACATTTGCTTATCGTCTCAACTGCATTTACAGTACAACTTTGAGGAGAGAAAAAAAAAAAAAAACACTCACAGTAAATTCATTGGCAAGTATAAGGTTATTGATTCGTTTACAGTTCCTTACAGGATTGGATCAATCGCAGTGTTTTTTTAGGAAACAAAGCTCATAGTAGAGAGATCTGGAAGTTTCAGAATCGATAGATTGATCAGCATCGATCAATACCTTATTTTACAGTCTTTCGTTAATTTTTCGAGAAAGATAGCTCTCTTCCTGACGAATACTTATAACAAATAAAAAAGAAATCGTGATAACGTTTTAAAAATTGCAGAAGGCAAATCGTTAGCTACATGCTACTTTAGAAGAAAAAAAAAAGGATAACGGTTGGCATATATCATTAGCTGGAAGCAAATATACCATTAAGAGAGAAAGAAAACAAAAGGTAAAGATAAAGGACAGCCTATGGTTGTCTAATCTCTATTACAAGTGAGATTAGAAAGGCGAAAAAGAAAAAAAAAAAGATTCATCTCTCAGTGACAGGAGATGCTATTGGTTTTTCTTTTAAAAGCAGGTAAATCGCGTCGCGTTTTTTTTCAACAAGAAGGCTGTTACTAATGAAAATTGATTTTTTAACGCGTACAACAAACAATCAATTACTCTAATAAAAGGCAGCGATTATCAGTTTCTTGATGAACATTTGTACGTGACGATAAGTGCTTCTGTAGAATCACTGTAGCTGATAATTAGTTAATGCGCATCATCAATTCTAAGAAATCGGTAAAACTTTTTCATTGAAGGAAATCTTGCATTTAAACAATAAGAATGCGGATTCCTGAAAAAAGAATTAAGTATTGTTTACACATAACCAAGACTAAAACTCATAAAATAGCCAGATCTTTGATATTGTTTGAAACGCACAAATAATGCATGGATATAATTATTTATTAAGAATCGGGAAAAACTCGACCCGCCTTTGAATAAATTATTAAGAATCGGGATTGACCCCCCCCCCCAAAAAAAAAAAAAAATCCCCCCTCTAAATAAAAAAAAAACCACGAATGAACGCTCTTTTGAGTGGGACAATTCTTTCCGCGCCAATTTTGGTGTTCGGGAGCGAAATGTCGCCAAAATCTGGCGAAAACGGTCCTCCTTCAGTACCACACCCAGATCTTTAACTAAGTTCAGAACACATCGGCACCAAACAGCTCTTAAAACTATCTAAAAATTTTCGTATGCTCACGTGACGTGCGTTAAACTATAGTTATAGGTATTTTCGAACAATTAAGGGACTTTTCTTTTACGCCCAAGAACAGAGTAAATTAGAAGTGCATCTAGAGTCGCACCAATACTGAAAGGTTTATGAGACTTCGTACCGAATACCGACCAATAAACTTCAAAGGTAGTCTGGCTTTTCTCTAAAAGAACGTAGCCATCGCAAATGGCTCAATATCTCCAGTTTCCGTAAAGAGTTATCGGAGGAATTTATCACCAAGCAGGAAATTTACGACTCGAGTTCTCATGGACAGGCTCCATTCATCAGGCTTAGAGGAGCAGCAAGTACTTCACAAAAGATGAAGGTGTGAAAAAAAGGAAGAAAAAAGCTGGCCTCTCAATAGCGTAGTTTACACCTTTCAGATAGATAGGATGAAGTAGCCTTTATCGGAAAGGGATTTATGACTCCCTAGGTTTTTACATCAAGTATTTTGTTTCAGCGGAGATATCTCCCGAAGTTTGATACCCAGGAAACACTATTCTTCAGTAAAGGTACGAGGAAAGGACATAAGAGGAATCTCTAACGCCTTCATATCATGATGGATTTTATGATGGATAAAGTGATAGACATTCCCTAACTTGAAGATGTTCGTACTTATCTTTGTATGAGGTAACACGCAATCACGTAGTTATAAAAAAAAAAAATTCCCCTCTTTACGAAAACATAATGGGTAGCTTTTGTAACTGATTAATAGAAATATACAAACTGGTTTATGAAAAGTACGATTTGTTTTGATAAAAACACGAGATGAAGAGTCTTTTACTTTACTAAGATTACTCTCTGTATATGAGATTAATTTCAGCACACAATTGTCTAACCGCGGTTAAAAAGATCGCAAAATGCGTATTTTCAACTAAACGAGAGTGAATAGTGACAAACATGGCTAAATTATTAATTTGCATATTATTTCATTCCCAGTTATTAACATTCATAGTGATGGATGTATCAATATTTAGTTTCTTGAAAGTTAGTATTCATTCCCTGATGCAAGTATACAGTAGATTTTCGGTACATATTTACTTTGCATAATAACAAAACAAAAAAAATCTGCCTTATCATATACGCTTGTTTTTTGCCAAAATTTCATATTTAAATCTATGGTGCCTGGTATAAAGGGTTTAAATCAAAAACATAGATTTAAATATACCAAGTTATTAGCTTTTATACCATCACAGAACAATAATTTCGACTTGAGTCTTTTGTAATGTATTTTTGTATACAAAATTGATAGCCTTAAGCCTTTTATACAAGTAAAAAGATTTTTTATTTTATTTTATTTATTTTTTATTTATTTATTTATTTTATTTATTTTTTATTTATATATTTATTTATTTATTTTTTATTAATACTAACAAATATCTAAAAATTGCTTTTTTGACTTGAGCCCTTTATACACCACAGAAATATTAATATGTATTTGTATTTTATTTGGGTAAATATTAACAAAATCAAAATTACAAAATTGCATTATTTTATAGTTATAGATAGCATGATTTTATAGATTCTTATTAAAACACTGAAAAATATAAACTTCATTTGTCTATATAGAAAAAAATTAATGAAAATAGTGGACCTCGACCTCAAATAGCTTTTGTTCAATATTTGGTGAACTATTTCAGAATGTTACTCTCGTATCATTGTTGTTTGGTTTTTATGAATAATAATTTTACAAACCCAGTCAATATAGGTAAAAGCGAATGGAAACAATGTAGCCTCGTAAGACTGCTTGCCACCTTATTTAACGATATCCTATATTTTTAACATATAAATAAAAATATTAAAAATATGTAATTGTAGAAAGTTTAAAGCATGTTTTTTAATTAAATAATTCAGCATGATATAAATTTACTTCAGACTGTCCGTGACCCCTCCAATTTCCCCCCCCCCCCCTCTGTGGGTCGCGAACCATAGTTTGCGCACTACTGGTCTATGAGACCTAATCGTTGCTATTTCATCGTAACTCTTTTACATTTTATAGAAAATCGCATCATATCAATCGACCACTCGACAATTCATTTTCACTTCCCATTAATAAATGCTAACAGGCGTGCTCTCGGGACATCTAAATATAATACAGTAAAACCTCGTTTATCCGGACTAACTAGAACCATAGGCAATCCGGATAATCGATAATCCGGGTAATATGGGTAATAAGAAAAACAACATCCTTAATTAAGCAGACCGTTTATTACGATAAAAAAAACTATGTTTAATTTTGTAACAAAATTACATAGTATTGTTAACAAGACATAAAATAACTTTCCCCCTCATTTCTTAACAAAGAATTGGTAAGTCTAGTAAAGCTTTCTTAAACTCAACAAAAAGCATTTTATTACCACAATTTATTGTACAATCTATGCGAGAACTGTACATCTAATCAAACTAAAAAGCGAATATTTGGCGTACTTGTATAGAGTATGTAGCTCACTTCTACCCAGACTTGGGTGTATATAATTTGAAGTGGCACTCTAAATGAATTTGATACAAACACAGTTTATACATGAAACAATGTTTATTGAATATTCTTGCACATGTAGGCTTTACTTTTAAAAACAAGATTCATACGTACTACTTGTACAGATATATAAATACAGCTTTCAAGAACAATATATTTTTCAATACTCACGAACAGTAAGTCAACCAGCAATTCTGCCACGTAAACTTTGGGCCCCTAAGCACTAGCACCGAATAGTACTGGAGCTGCATACCCTCGTAGCTCCCTCTAGCTTATCTATCAACCTTAACAACCTTTTTTATTAATGACGCTGCATGGTATTTATACTAAGCGCGTATGCCGAAATTAGCATATCTCAAGCAGCTTCTTTAATTCATTCACTCAAAAGTTCGATTCTTGTGAATCGAATTTTGTGTATACCTTACACTTGTAGTTACGTTCTTGCTATCATAGTTTAAAATTATTGTCTAATGTTTGTTTTGAAAGCGGGGGCACTTGTCGTCAAACATTCACCTGTATTACGCCGCAGTTTGCTGTCCATTTTATTATGGGGGCACGATATAGGCGGACAGCATTACCCCCTATGAAGGGACGACACAAACGGAGGCATTTTTCGTGGCGCGACGCCGGGATTCGATCCGAGCAAACCTCAGCACCGAAAACCAACTCGCTGTACCACAGCGCTGCAACAAGCCCAATACTGTTTAATGTGAACATTAAATGAAAATAATGTCTACAAATCTGATCCGGTTGATTGGTTGTAGTTTAATGGCGCAAGGTTCAGAGAGGACATGCTGCGCCAAACACATGGTGGAAACCGGAAAAAAACACGCATATAAGTCATTTTAAAACCACAATCTATCAAAACGATGATAAAATTATAGACGTTGTAAAACCATTGATGTATAAGTAGGATAAAAGCAGTCGTGTCATAAACGTAAGAAGCAGTCAAATATGATAAAATAACAGTATTATAAAGGAATAAAACACAAATATGGTAAAAAGCAATGGTTGTAGATCATGAACGAGGAAGATAAAACTCAGTGCTGTTAATGTCAAAACCTCTAGATGGGGCTCCCCATCTAGATTACAGTCAAGTAATACAAAATGATAGGAAGGAAGGGAAAAAGCTATTAAATCAAAGGGTAAAATCCTGTACTTTTCAAGAATCGGAAAATAGCAGGACGAGGTGTTTCACCTAAAAGATCACTCAAGGTGAGTGAAGCAGAAGCAAAGTATTTAGAGTAAAATTTGCTAAGTCCTGTACAGTCAGTTAAAATATGCAGAATGGTAAGGTCACAGTTGCAGTGAAAGCAGATGAGGGCATTTTCTCCCTAATCTGATCCGGATTTTCTGGGGATCCGGATTAACGAGGGCCGGATATACGAGGTTTTACTGTAAGCATATTCTCGTGAACTCTTACTTTTTTTTTTACTTAATGGAACAAGGGACCTTCAATCTTGTTCTTCTTTAATTTTCAATATTTTACACTATATACCACATGAGTATAACTAATATTCTTTTCTACTACATGGAAGATACTTGGAATTCACAAATAAGTAGTTTGTTGAGGAATTAGACCCGTTTATCAAAAAATTCTTCAAAAATGCTACAATTTTTCAAAAGTCTCCATGCGTGTTCATTTTCTTCTGATATCTTCCAAATTTCTCAGAATTGTTAATAGAAGTGTTTGTCACAAAACTGAGCATAATTCTTTGAAATTACACATATTTTTCAAATTTATAGACCATAAAATAAAGTAAAATCATAAAAAAATAACGCAGAATAGAAAAAAAATATTTAAGACTTTAGATTCCTACAAAAAAAATTAAATGCACATTTATATTTATATACATATGGTAAACTTACGATAAAAAATTTAAAGACTTTAATTAATATAGAATATACATAGAGCATTTTGAAAAAAGTTAGCATTTTTATTTAAATTTGAAAAACAGTCATTATTTTGCAAAAAATTCCTTATTTTGAATTCTAAGGTTTTTCAAAAAAGAAAGGTTTAGTAAAAAAGAAAATTAATTATTCCCATTTTGTATATAAAGTTAAAAAATTGAAAATTTTAAAAAATTGTGTTTGAATGTCCCTTATCCCCTTAAAAAAAGCATTCTCCTTACTTCGGTGCCTTGAGTCTAGGCAAGGAGGAGTTAGACTAAGTAAGCAAAGTATTACTTAGTCTAACTCCTCCTAGAGTAAAATTTGCTAAGTCCTGTACAGTCAGTTAAAATATGCAGAATGGTAAGGTCACAGTTGCAGTGAGAGCAGATGAGGGCATTTTCTCCCTAATCTGATCCGGATTTTCTGGGGATCCGGATCAACGAGGGCCGGATATACGAGGTTTTACTGTAAGCATAGTCTCGTGAACTCTTACTTTTTTTTCTACTTAAAAAAAGCATTCTCCTTACTTCGGTGCCTTGAGTCTGGGCAAGGAGAAGTTAGACTATTGCCGCGTGCCATCGCAATGATCTGGATGTCGTAAAACCCGTAACTCTTCAGCTCACAGCTTGAAGTTTTTTCCTCCCTAGGAGTCATCCACCCACCCATACAAAACTGAGAACACTATCTCCGGTCTGAAGAGCGATAAAAAGAGTTATTTGAAGAAGTTTATCGCCTACAAAACCTTACACTCAGTACCCCAACCGTAGCAGTTCCATTTATCAGGCTTAGTGAAACTGGTACTTCACGTTAAAGTGGGTAGTGCAGCAAGAAGTCGGTGCTCAGGAGTCTAGTTTACACCTTTTTGTTATAAAAAGGCGAGACCTTTTATCGGTGAGTACCTCGAACTTCGATGTTTCTCACAGAAATGCATAGTTTCTCAAATCAGACTTTTGGTGGGACAAAAAAGCTTAAGTTGTTCGGACAGTAACAAATAACCTCGAGTAAAAGACTCAAGTAAATTGTGTATAATGCATTCAATTTGTAAAATCGATAGAAATACAAATACAAATAATAATAATAATAATAATAATAATAATAACAACACCATGCATAGGAATACGTAATTTTCGTATTTACGAAATAGATGCGAATAAATGCGAAATTTGCCGGTATGATCGAATAAATGCGAAAATTACTTTTTTACTACTTTTTGGCGAAAACTCGGTGATAAATGGCTTTTTGGGCGAAATTAGGTAATAATAGTAATAATTTTTTTAACACCATTGCTTATTTAAGACCATCCACGGTCTTTAACTGAGAGATCTCACTCTCGAAGACTTAAGGAAGAGAATGTGGAGACTACTACAATGTTAGATTTTAACTAAGAATTTTGATACTTACCTAACCGAGTAAGTACAATTGTGATTTTTTTTAATAAATGCGAAAATTTTGAATTTATATACATAAATATTTATTTTTGCGAATAAATGCGAAATTTTATAGCTTGTAAATTTTTTTTTGCGAAATTTCGGTATTTTTTTATGCGAAATTTACGTACCCCTAACCATGCATCATAATTTAGGAAATTTAGGAAAATTTAGGAAAATTAGGAAAATTTAGGAAAAAAAAAATATTTCATGTAGTCTCCTCTAACGAAACTACCGCGGGTTATTAACGTAGGATTACTTATCGTTTGCTTACCTTTTTTTTCTTAACGCGTTTTGGTACTTTTCTGTTTAACTGTTTACTGTACTTTTCTATTTAACTGGGTTTGGCGCATTTTTCTATTTAACTGGGTTTGGTATAAAACATTATATCTCCTTCAGTAATATTTTCAGTCGAACAATTCTCCCTTCTAATAAATCTTTCTTAACTAAGAATTTCAGAATCTAACTCAATCGCAAGAATTCCTTCCACAAATCATATGTATATCACAAACAGCAGTAAAAAAAAAATTGAAGCGAGACGCGAGGCTGAAACCAAAGCATTAAAAAAACAAGACAGGAGACTCTCAGTTCTTATAATTCCAGGCTTTCAGATTTTATCAAGTTAAATTACCAGTCTAAGCAAACTAAATATTAGGAAAATTGGGTAATTTATGCCAAAGCATGAATCACTTTTCTCTGGAACAATAGCGCCATTTATATTCTAACTAAAAAGTTTTGGACGGGGAAACTATACAAAACTAGATTTCGGGGATTTAAATCAAAATTAGAGCATGGGTCAAAACAAATACCGTCTGAAATCCTGACAGATAGTAAAATGAAACAAAAATGATAATGACTTGTTTTGAAGGGCTAACAACACGTAATTATATAGATGATAGGAAAAAAGAACACTCTTGATTTATTGTGAAGAAAACATAAAATGATTAATGGCTTATCTGCTATCTTAATAATTTTTTTTTTATGCTCAAGATGGGTTAGAGAGAATTAGTAAAAAGAAAATTAAAGAACAAATTCTTAAGCTTAGAAGTATAATAAATTTTATCGGAAGAAATTTATACTTTGAAAAACATAAAATAATTTTATATATCTATGGCGTCCGATATAAAAGGCTTAAGTCAAAAAAAGTGATATTTAGATACTTGTTAGTATTTATAAGAAAGAAAAAACTTTTGACTTGTATAAAAGGTCTATCAATTTTGTATACAAAAATAGATTTCTTTGTACAAAAGACTCAAGTCGAAAGTATTGTTCTGCGATTGGCATAAAAGCCAATAACTTGGTATATTTAAATCACTGTTTTTGACTAAGTCCTTTATACCGGACAATATAGATATTTTCCCCTCTTCGATGCGCTAGAAAAAACGAAATAATATTTTTTTAAAAACCGCTAGATAATTGAAATTTTTTTAAAAACTTTTTACTCCTTGTTTTTTTAACCAAAGCATCTTCAAAAATACGGAAGTGATTTAAAAAAAGAAAACTCGAAATAAGAAAGAAAGAAAAAGGAAAATTCAGACATAAAACACCGATATTTTTTTCAATGAAACACATAATAAAACGAGGAAAACTTAAATATTGTGTGCCTCTCGGAACGGGATTTGTGTTTTTTTTAACGTTTTGTAATAAAACTTTTTGAAAGATAAATAAATCAATGAGTAAAATAATTTTTCTTCCTACGAGTGTACATAAACTTCTATAAATGATTATATTTCCTTTCCTCTTGAAAATTTATTTTATATCGCAATTACTCAAGTCTGTGGGTCAGTAATGCAATGACCTAGAAGTTAGGACTTAGAAATTATAAATAAATACTTTACATTTGCGCAAGAAACTGTAAATTAGAATGAACTGGGATCAATGAGACTGAAACCATTGAATTTTAAGGATAGTTCAAAAAAGAAATTATTTTTTGCTAATTCCTGATTTGTTTAAATCTAGATTGCGTCCACTTCTGAGAAAAACTGTATAGATTTTTATAAATACTGTGTATTTTTAAAATACAGCCAAGTTTATATTTTCAAAAATTCCTTAGTGTAAAAAAGAGGCACAATCAAGTTTATTAAATTAACTTTTAGAATATTAATTAACACAATGAGATGAAAGGAAAAAATATGAAATTCTCGCTAAAATGGATTATTTTTATTTTCCAGGCAAAACTTAAAATAAAGCCTGATGTACTACATAATAAAACTAACTTTTAAGATAATTTATATAATGAAACACAATAAAACGAAAAGTGAATACAGCGGAATTCTCGTGAAATTAACAAAATCTTAGAACTGAAACCTAAATCATATGAGATGAGATTTATTTAAATTTCAAAGGTAAATTAAGTGAATCATTTTTAAAGAGAATTTCGTAATATTCCAATTTTTCTAATATTGGCTTGGGCCTAAATCAGTTTTTCCATTTAAAATATAAATCAATAGACTGAATCTGAAGAAAGATAGAGAAAATTTCTTTATATATTCATGTTTTTTCCTTAACAAAAAACGAAAAAAGGAACCCTTTAGATCTAACTATCTTTCGAATTTCAAATCATCAGAATGAAACCAGGTGAAACAGAAACTGAAATATCCGGAAATTCTCCCTAAAATTTTCTTAAAATTCTCTTTGAAACAGACTTCTTAATCAGGGGAACTGAAATTAATCGAATGAAAGAAATTATTAAGGAATTAATAGAATGATACCAACTTACATTGAAACTGGAAGATTATGAATATTCTCTAAAGCATATGTAAGGTATACATAAGATTCGATTCACAAGAATCGAACTTTTGAGTGAATGAATTAAAGAAGCTGCTTGAGATATGCTAATTTCGGCATACGCGCTTGGTATAAATATCAAGCAGCTTGATTAAGTGAAAACGGTTTTGTTAAGGTTGATAGATAAGCGAGTTAAGGAAGATACAAGGTAAGCAGCTCCAGGTGCTATCCTGCTCTAGTGCTTAGGGGGCCCAAAGTTTACGTAGCAGAACTGCTGGTTCGACTCGCTGGTTTGTGAGTATGGCAAAGTGTATTTTTATTGAATGCTAATATATATTCCGTACAAGTAGTACGTATGCTTATTGCTGTAAAAGCAAATTCTATATGTGCAACGAATTCAATAAACATTGTTTCATGTATAAACTGTGTTTGTATCAAATTCATTTAGAGTGCCACTTCAAATTATATACACCCAAGTGCGGGTAGAAGTGAGCTATTCTCTATAATACTCTAATTGACCTGAAAATAATTTGATTTTCCACCACTTTGTAATTGGAACCTGAATCTGACATTTTGAGGGGTCTATTTAAATTTCATTTAAACAGACTTCATAATATGTTATACGGTGTGTAATTAAAGTGTCCACTAGTATGGGCTGTCGGAGATTTAAGTCTTGAAAATTCTACGAATAAAATTTTAATTATTCCGTTATAAAATAATAAATATTCATGTAATAAACTTATACAGAAAGAAGCAAAAAATCCTTTCCCCTTTTTCCACTTAGAAATATCCCTTAATAAAATAAAATTATACTTTCTGCGGTTTTATCCATTTTTCTTGAAAAACGCAAATAACTTTTAATTTGTAAATAGACTGTAAATGGACCGTTTTATTAGACGTGACGTGTTTTCTGACGTGAAAGAACCCCCGATAAGAATCAAAGAGATAGATTTGAGGTTTTTTTTTTTTTTTTTCAAATCTCTCACGTCGTTCTCGTTTTTTTTTTTTTCATCTTTTGTGCATCCCACCTCATGCTCATTTCATACTGATGGCAAAAAGATAACGATGATGGAGATGTAAATGAAACCGCGCGAGTTTATTTAGATGAGACTGATAAGAGAGCATGTGAAGTAGTTTCGGAAATAGAGACCTTTAAAAGCATAAAGGGCGCTTTGTGAGCACGTTAATTTTGGACAGAAATACAACGCTTATAAAACAGGGCGTTGGTAAGCAGCTCGCAGATTTTTGACACCATGTGTACGAATTGGATAGTGTATAAATAACACGCTATACGCACGTGCATAAAAATCCGTGAAACGGGAAAAGAATTCACTCGTTCATTGAATATTAAATTATATTTTAAGTTGATATTTCAAGAGACTGCGGAACAGACTCCAAGAAATCTGACAGTCCACAAAATTCTTGAAGAAACCAAAACGCTTCTCCCAAAAATATAACCTATTTATTAATCTGTATAAACACTAAAATTGACAAAAAATTCTAACATTTCTGGCGCACAGAGTCACTGAAACATAAACCCACCTTAAGACATTTACTGCCATCTTTTTTAGGGATTTCAGTGATAGCTGACTCGAGGTAAGGCTGAACTATTTTGTGAGTAACGTATTCTTAGGATCTGTATATATATATATATATATATATATATATATATATATATATATATATATATATATATATATATATATATATATATATATATATATATATATATATATATATATACACTAGCTGAAAACCCGTACTTCGCTATGGAGTACATTCAAATTCAATACAACGGTCAATGTATGCAATTAATGCCAAAAATATAGATAAGTACATTTATAATAAATACAACGATTAGTGTATGCAATTCATGGGAAAAAAACGAAAAAATATATTTATAAAAAAATCGTAATGGATATTTTTATAGACAAAATAATATAGAAGAGAATATTCAGATTAAATCTAATAGAACATACTAAAGAATATAGTACAGTTAATATAGTACAGTTTGAGGAACATATCTTTTACTGTATTTTAATATTTTTTTGGATAATGTCCAATCGTCTGGCGCATTAGCAAGAAAAAAAAAATTGTTTTTGAATATTTCGTTGTTATGCACGTGACGATAAATTAATTTAAAGTACCAGAAAAAGAAATCAAGTGATCAGCATTTAATAAATTAAATTCTAAAAATTAATCTTTAAAAATTCCACCAAAATCAGAAAATGGAGGTAAAGATTCAAAAAAGATGTCATTTTAAAGGAATTTTTATGATCTTTCTCGTGATATAAATTTTATAACCCTCAAATTATTATTTTAAATGCAAACTTTAAAAAAAGTTACTAAATCAGCTTAAAAATGTAATTTTAAAAAAAATCTAAGAAGAATTTTTCAAAAAATTTTCTTAGTGCACCCCTACACTATAAGAAGAATCGCCATGCAAAATTTCAGCCCTTTAGGTCCAGCGGTTTGGTCTGTGCGTTGTCTGTCAGTCAATCAGTCAGTTACGGAACTGATTTATATATATAGATAACACGCGCACATATATTTATTGCTATATGAAACCCTCCTAGTCTACTAGATGAGCATAATTCATTGTTTAGTGTGTTCAGAAGACACATTTTTTAATTTAAAAAAAATCCTGTTAACGCAAGCTCATAAATGTTCATAAAATTGTGTTTTTACTCTTTCCTACCTGAAATAAAACCCTGCCCGTACCGTGTTATACGAGCACTTTCACGTCTACAAAGCCACTATGCAACCCACACTGTTTCCCCTGAGGTTCTCTCTCTGCTTACAAATATCGACGCAGAAACCGGAGCAGACAGCTTCCCTCCCCCTCGAGA
>OU015492.1:206487992-206610492 GCA_907164885.2 Dolomedes plantarius
TAGTGGGAGAAACACAATTACGACCTTAAAATCTTTTCAACAAAAAATAGAGTCATTAGATAAATAGTACACAAATTTTACAAACTATCTAAAAATATTAAACTATGATGTATCAAGAAATATCTTAAAACCTGTTCCTTCTCCTTTGAATTTTCAGTTCTTGGCAATTTTTTTGCCATGCATGGTTTTCTAAAATTTGGGGCTCCCTAGTACTCAGCATTAAATATCGTTCAGAAGTGGAATTTATTTGTTTAACGCTTAATCATAAAAAAATAGATCCATAAAAGGAATTTTACACAAATTATACAAGCTGTTTTAGAAATATCAAATCATAGTAAAACATTTCAAATCATAGTAATCATTTTAAAATCTGTTATATTCTCTTTAACTTTCAAACTCATAAGCTTTATGCTAAGCATATTTGTATAAAATTCATGTATTTCATTTCACGGTAAACTATCTTTTGACAAATTAAACGGTAAACTAACTTTTATTTAATTTTTAGTGGGAATTTTAAGATCTCGATACACGAAGACCTAAATAAAATAAAATAAGTAAAATAAAAATAATTAATTAAAATAAATACATTAAAAATAGTATTAAACAGATAACTTTGAAGTCATGTAAAAGAAAAATATCAAAGAATTTTGGGAGCAAATTAAAATCATATTAACAAAAAAAAATGTATATATAAGAAAAAAAAACCTATAGACTATTACATCATTTCTCAGATTAATCTTTTTGTGTGGAAGAGACTAACCGCCGAGACAGAAAACAAGAGGAAGGAATCATATTTAATATGAAGTTATTGGGGTTGTAACACTTTGAAATAATAAAAGAAGAAAATAACCCCAATTGTTGACTGGTAGTACGTTTCTTGAAACTCCCATTATATTTGCTAACAATACTGTAACATCATTATCATAAAACATATTTACGATACTGGCATAAATAACACCTCAACTTACGATAATGGCTCATTATAAAGACTCTCAAACAGTATCCTTTCAATTAACTGTAACCTGCAGTCATTGGAATGAAGTTCTGCCATAGGTATTGCGGCCTTCGTAATGCTGTCGTGCTTTAACATGAAGGGTAAGATTAAATCTTAATTGCAGATAAATGCAAGTATTGTATCAAATCAAGACACTGGGTTATGAAGGCCATAGGTCTCCATAAACGCTGACCTAAAATAATAAATTTCCTGTATAACTCCACCTATCCTTTTGATTTACGGCTCTGTCTTAAACGATGTCAAACCATTCAGGGAATTACAGTCACAATGAAAAAAATATTTTTTATGGGGTTTTCTGTCAAAGAAAAAGAGATTACACCCTCAACACACATGAAAGATTTTTCGAAATTTTAGCAACTTACCTTTATTTATCACTTCTAAGTTCATTATGTAAAATTTTACCATATTACGCATGATTAAGAGAGTAAACTATTTTTATTAGCAGGTTTCACTATAATAATTCTTAGTATGGAGATTCTATTATTTGAGCATTTACCGTTGAAAGTAACAAAAAGTGCACGTACTTCCCTATAAGTCCAGTATGTACTGTCCCTAGTACTGTCCCTATGAGGCCAGTATCGTAAAGTTACCAAGGGAAAACTACGCACACCCACTTTGAAGTTAAGTAAATGTAGGCCCTTATTTTCCATTAGGCCCAGTAGGCCCGGGCCTAGGGGCCCCCGAATGTTAGGGGGCCCCCAAAATTTTTATTTTAAAAGAAAAAATTCCCAATTAAATTTTTTTTAAATTTTACCTTTTCTTAAAACGATTTTTTTTTTTAAATTTCCTTTAAAATTTGATTGATTGGTTCATCATATCTACAGTTATATGTATAGTTCATCATATATATGTTATAGTGTATATAAGGGATTAATAAGTTTTTCTGGTTGCATTGTATTGGTGTTATAATGGTGAAGTTAATATGTTCTATTGCTTTTTGAATTTTATGATAATGTTCTAGGCTTCTACGCTTCAAATAGCCAATTCTTGGTAAAATGGTACTTTCACATTATTTTTATTGTGTGTCAATTTTGGAAATTTTACGCCCACATCAGTGTTAGGGGGCCCCCTTCTCAATTTGTGCCTATAGTCCAGAATTTTCTAAATCGGGCCCTGAGTAAATGGACGCATTTATCTTTAAAATGAATTCCTTAAAACAAGGGTATTATAGAAAGATATCTTTATGACTGTTCAGTTCATTTAGAGAAACATTCCAGAATGCAAAATATGATGTTCAGTCTGCTAGAGAATATTATGATGCACGGAAGTACACGCTCCTGTTTTACTAGCAAGAAGTGGACTGCTAAGAGGTGCCCCCCCCCCCCCCTACCATTTTTTTTTCATAACGACGCCTGGAGAATATTTCATAAATTTTCGAGTAATTTAATTGACATTGTTTATATTTTATATTTTATTTATGCTTGACTTAAATCTTTCCAGTTTATGCCTGAACTGTTATTCTATGTTATGCTATGGACTTATTTATACGTCTTTTGATGTCAATTCCCAAACAATTGTAATCGTTTATGAAATAGATAAATATGTAACACACATACTCATATAAGGAATGCATTCATTATATTCTATGAAAACTGGCCTATTACAACCTAGCCCCCTTTTTCCCACTTAATTTGTGCTCTCTCTCTCTCTCCTCCTGTACAAGTACGTACACACACACACACACACACACACACACACACATACATACATACATACATACATACATACATACATACATACATACATACATACATATATATATATATATATATATATATATATATATATATATATATATATATATATATATATATATATATATATATATATATATATATATATATATATACAGTGCCTACAGTAACTAGGCAGGGGTAACAGGGGCACCTGCCCAGGGCCCACTTGAAATGGATCCCAAAATGCTGTATTTGTTTTATTATTTTCCCAAACCTAATTAATTAAAGGGCCCAAATGCAAATTCTTGCCCAGGGCACAGGAATGGCTAGTTACGGCAGTGTATATATATATATATATATATATATGAGATAGGATCGAATTTAGAGATCGAGGGAATTCAGATTCTTATAAAATGTATCAAAAACTTTTAAATTAAATAAAAAAAAGTTGTGGTTCTTATTAGTTAAAAGCTTGATCACGCTGCAAATCCATTTTGGAATCCATTTGTAATTAAATTACTGAATAAAAAAACATTGATCAAATATTATTATAAACCTCTGAAAAACCCCTATGAACAATTTTTCGTTTTTATCTCTTCTCTGGACCATTTTAAATTTCATCAACACAGTAAGTATTACATCACAATGAACAAGTGAAACTAGTTTCTCATAGGAACTTTATTCAGCTATTATTCACTCTCGTGAACAGTGCTATATAATCATTCACACACACACATATGAATATACAGTAAGAGAAGGAATACAGATAACTCCCCTCCCCTCCCCCGATTTTAATGTCAGAAAATATATATTTTATATTCCCCCAACCCGAAAAAATTAAAAAATTTAGTGCCCATCATCGCTTTTCAGGAACGTTTTTGCTGGCTGATATTGGGCATAAAATGCGATGTCCCGGCAGATGGTGTCTTGGTAAGAAAAAATGAGGTCACTGCAGAAAAAAGGTTCAGCAAGAAAGGGAAAAAAATCGAGCCTCACGCCCCTCTTTCTATATCTTGTCTGCAACAGGCGATTGGAAGTGGAAAAACATGTCACAGGGCGACCTCTGACTGCCGGTATTCCTTGTCAGTGATGAATGAAATTCCAGTTGCCGTTGGAGAGATGATAACATGGAGGAGTGAGAGAGAGCAAGAGCGTCTGGATAAACCTTTTTTTTTCCCCCGAGTAGTTCAATTCATAGAGGAAGTTGAGCACACTTATTATTGCATGTAAAAGCATGGTTTTAAAGGATTAGAAAAAAACCATTAAAGTATTCAAAGTAAATATATTTGAAATTAAAACTCAACACGCGAATTTCGGAAGCAAACTCAGCTTTCATCCTCAGGGGTGATATATGGACAAAAGTTTCTTCTGCTACTGAAGAAGACTGGACTCTCTTTCGAAACTGGTGAACTCAGTTTAATTTTCAACTATTTATATGGAATATTTTTTAAACTATTTTGACTTGTTTCGGTAGTTATGGTGATATTGGGGGGGGGGGGGGGAGAGGGGACAAGTCCATGTTTCCATTATGCGTAGTAATATACGAAGGACCAAAATTTCGTAGGGGTAGGCTAATGTATACGTTCCTGATTCTTTTTACACGAGACGATTATTTCCTGATTCTTTTTACATACTAAGATTAATTTCAAAACTTCTTTATTAATTACCTTCTAAACTGAACTCATAGCGCAACAGTCTGTTGTGGACCAAGGCCGGCGGTGTCCATCTCCGCTTTCTTGACCGTGGGCTTGGGGTGCCATACAGCATATGTCTCAGTCAGGTGGCCAACCTGTCGTGGGACCCCCAGAGTTTAGTTCCCAAGCATGCTTGGTCCTCATTTTATCGACCCACTCAAGGGATGAAAGGCTGAGTCAACCTTGCCTAGTCGCAGGGTCGAACCTTGGACTGTGGTGTGGCAGCTTGAAGCTTTTAATCACTACGTCACCAGTCGTCATATATATATATATATATATATATATATATATATATATATATATATATATATATACATATATATATATATATATATATATATATATATATATATATATATATATACATACATATATATATATATATATATATATATATATATATATATATATATATATATATATATATATATATATATATATATATATATATATATATATATATATATATATAAACGCCACGGGGCTTTTAATTACCTTATAATACGATTATATTTGTGTCACAAGCAAAATCAATTTCAACTTTTTTTAAAAGTTGAAATTGGGGGGGGTGGGGGTGGGGGGGGTGGAAAAGGTATGGCATGGAATTGCCATTTTTGACTAATTTGTAGGCTCCTACGGTGGTGACCCTAATCTGCCACTCTCCCTGAGCTTTTGTTGTACATACTGAATGAACAAAACAAAAAAAAAAAAAATATGTGCCCGCATTCTAATTGTTTAGCATCCATTCTGTTCCTATCTTCACTAAAAAAAAATGAAGCTTATTTTTGATTCAACAACGAATACACATGGCTGTCGTATTCACTTTTTCCCAAACCCTGCAGGAGCAAAAGAGGAAGTGGCTGAGCGATTAGGGTATGAGCATCCTTGTCGTCACCTAAGTAGCTCACCGAAGAAATTTCCAGACGTATCTCTTTAAATGCACTGTTCCAAAAAAACTTATCATAATAATATACTTCTAGCGATTACTTGGGACGTTAGGAATCAACCGTTTCTTTATGTGTATGAATTATTCACGTTACGTGTAAAATATTGTATAAATCTGCCCTGAGATACGCCAGGGGTGTATTATGCATTCCTCAGCTGTAATTGAAAATGAGGCTAATACCGATATTGAATGCTAATTGGAATTTTTGCAATGACAGGTCGCTTCACGTCTTCAATTTTGAAAGTACAGCAGCATATTTTACCCCGAGAGCGAACTTGAGAAATACAGGAAATCAGCGTTAGAGATAAGCGAATCTCAAGACAGTAGGTTAGTGATACGACACTAAGAGACCCTTGACTGTTCTCTGTAAAGCAGTACTTGCAAATTCAGTCTTTTTATTGGCATACGATCTCAGGCTTTTCAGAATTAGAAGATGGGGGTGGAGGGTGGATGGTCTTTGTTTTAAAAAGATGTAAAACTTTTCTTGAAATATATGTTTAGGACATTCTACGAAGACGAACACTGTCCTACTGCCAACCTCCTTCGAAAACTAATGCGGTGGGACGTGCCTTTCAAGAATTTTGGATAACTCAATGGATAAGAAACTTTGATTGACGTCATAGTTAAGACAATATGGTATCTATGGGCTTGTGGTGGCCCAGTGGTACAGCGCGCTGGTTTTCGGTGCTGAGGGTGCTCAGATCGAATCCTGGCGTCGCGCCACGAAAAATGCCTCCGTTCGTGTCGTCCCTTCATAGGGGTTAATGCTGTCCGCCTATATGGTGCCCATAATAAAATGGTCAGTAAAATTGCGGCGTAGTATAGGCGAATGTCTACACGACAAGTGCCTCCGCATTGGCCCCAAAAAACAATATGGTATCTGCCCTCTTGCTACATATGATTTGGATTCATTTTGTAGCCGTCATTGCCGAAAATTAGGATTTAAAAAACAACAACAACCGTACACTTGAGGAAATAAAATTTGAGAACGTCCCTAAGTGTCTTCTCTTAGTGTATTTTGTTCAAAGAATATATTCTTTGAAGTTTTATTCTTCAAAGTAGAATTTCTCCACATTTCGCTCAAGGAAATATCACATAATCCCCATATCCTATTGATTCCACACATCGTGTTTCAATTTCTAAAACACTGAGCCTAAATTTGTTTTATTAAAAAATATATATTTACAAATTTCACTTGATGACAAAATGAGAAAAAGTTGAAAAATAACCTTCTTCTTCATCAGCAGTACAGCCTGTCACATGCCAAGGCTGTCTCCATGAGCCTCCTCTATCTGGAGCAATAGATTGCCATCGGTTGCCTCCCAGATCCCTAATATATCTCTCAACAGAATCGACCCACCTGGTGGGGGACCTTCATCTTTTTCGCTTACCCTCAATTTTTTAAAAGGCCACCAATTTAGTTGGGTTTGAGTCATTGTATCTAAAAAGGTGTCCCAGCCATCTTATGCGGCTAGCTTTTATAACTTTGACAATATCTGGTTCTTTAAATCTACTGTAAATCTCATAATTATATCATATTCTATAGACATCATTCTGCTTAACTGCTTCCAAGATCTTCTGGAGTATTTTTCTCTCAAAAATCAGATATCTTTTTCAGATTTATTTAATGGCCAGCACTCGCTGGGAAAAATAACCTTACCTTTAAAAAATGGAATTTTCTATAAATGGGACATTGAAAAGGAATCTATAGGAATTAATATCTAAATCAATATATAAGTCTGCATTTGCTTGCCCATAAGTGTCTCAATTAATAACAGAATCGACTAGCTAAATAAAAATGGAGATCAGCTTTTACTAATATGCAATCAATAAAATTGTAAAAATCATCCCTTTTTCTAATTTAAGTTAACATTTGCTCGAGGACACTGAAAGAATATTTGAAATCAAACCATAGTGCGCAGTTATATTTAAAACTCATTTTTAATCACGACTAACTTTGACATTTCCATTGGCCACTTCTGTTCGGTCGTAGAAAACAGACACGATATCTCAAAGCTGCAGAATGAATTATGATATGCTCATCATAAATTGAGTAATAATTGGATTAGGAGGAGACAGAACTTGTTTGCCCTAGTATGTGACAAGATTCTCAATTGTTCCTGAGGAGTTTCTCAATTATGCTTTCCTTTTGAGGCACCATATATCAAGTGATCCAATTAGTACAATTCACGCAGAAAAAAACTATACGAAGAAAAGCCAAGACATCTTTCAAAGATGGCTTTTGAATTTGAAATCGTAAAGAAAGGGCCTACAATCTGAGGCAGTAGTTTCTCATGCAACAGTTTTAATGAAGACATCAATCCCAAAACTTTTTTCCGACTTTTCAACACCAGCGGTAGAAGGTGAAAAAAGCGCCCAGAAAAGTTTGAAAGGAATTAATGGGAATAAATCAGACGCGTCCCGGCATGAGGCTAATCTTTGCTAATTTAAGAAAGCGGGCCGCCTGCGAACGACTCCCCGCCTGTGGTATCGCGCTCTTGTTTATGTCCTTCCGTTCAGATTTAACAAGGAACTTAATCATAACGACGTCCATAAAAACCGCAGCGGGTCAGAAAACTCGTTAAAGATGGAGGCGGAAACGACGGTATGTCTGATGCTTCTCTTTTTTTCCGATCTGATGAAGAACCACGCCAAGTGCCAAACTGTGACTTAGAAGAGGCATAATGAGGTGGATTGAAGTTTATTTTTCTTTTCCCGCTTATTATGATGTATATATTTCGGTAATTTGAAGTAACAAGGTATCAGACAGATGGTTCTTGAGAAAAAAAGAAAGCAGTCGTGATTGACTCTGACTGGTTTCACGAGGATTCTGTTTATCCACTTGAATAAAATTCGCTGATTTGGGAGTATGATGTTAACATTTCATACCTTATATAAATCAACAAACACACACACACACACACATATATATGTGTGTATACTGTATGTGTATATGTGTGTATACATATATGTGGGCGACTGTATATATGTATATATACAGGGCCGCCCAGAGACTTTACGGGGCCTGGGGCAAATCTCTGTTGGGGGCCCCAAGAAATCTGATTAATCGAATAAATTTTTTTTTATTTATTTATTCTTTTTTTTTGGGGGGGGGGGGCGCCTTCTTTCAGGAGATTATTTTGAATTTTGAAGTACGGTACAAGTTTTAGAATTTTCCTTCGGAGGAAATATATTAAATAATTTTTAAAAAATGTTTGGGGGCCCCTCCGGCAGTTGGGGGCCCTGGGGCAAAGTGCCCCAGTTGCCCCCCTCTCTGGGCGGCCGTGTATATATATATATATATATATATATATATACACAGTCGATTGTCGATTCCGGTTAATCGGACCAGCCGGTTATTAGGACCAAAATGATCGAGTCCCGATGTAGTCCGATTAACCGGAATCGAATGTGTGTGTGTATATATATATATATATATATATATATATATATATATATATATATATATATATATAGAGAGAGAGAGAGAGAGAGAGATAAACAGATAACTTCGTGATATCAAAATGTTATTCTGGAAGTAAAATCACAAGGATATAGTAATAAACCTCACAGAAGCACCGCTACAAACACGTATCTCTAGCTGCGAATACATGCGTAGTGTTTCCGTCATGTTTGTTGATTTTTAAATAAGTTAACGGGCCAAATATTTTCTGACGGCGTGAACTGAAACACTTTACTTATTGTACTTATTGTTTTGAGGGAACATTTTTCATAGATCATTTTAGCAAAGATTATAAAACTCCGTTTTAGACATTGAAATATACATTCAAAAGTTCTGTGACAAACGCACGTGAATACTACCATAATGGAATTGTAGCAACACACGCGTAAGTACGCACATTATTGCCATGTTTTTATCAACTTCCTTTCTTGTCTGTGTGTTTGTCAAGTACAAATCTTGCAATCGATTTTTAACTAACTTCCCGACTAGATACACATTTGAAACTTTTAGAATAGCTCAGAACACGATGACAATGCATTTTTTAAATACTTTTAGCCATCTTTAAGCAGAATGAAATTAATTTTCAGTTATTTTCAGTTAATTTTGTTTTGTGGACCGGTGCAGCCATCTATTCGCCGGAACGGGAACGAAAAGTTATATGCAAGTTAACTTCCAATTAACTTCATTTTCTTTCAAGTTGATGGGATAATTCATCAAAAAAATTTTAAAAAGTATTTATTAATTCATGGAATTGTCAAGTTTATATGATTCAACAGAAAATTTAAAAACATGGTATATAAAAAGTTATCTTTTTATCTTGTAATTATTAATTTTACCTACATCCCTACTTATGTGGGCAGTAATAATTTCTAAATTAAAAAACTATAAAGATCAGCCTCTAAGATACTCTTTATTTCACAGAATCACGCCACAAACAAAAGGCGTGTTATTGCGGTTTATTAACGGCGTGACGCCATAAACAATTGTGCACAAATGACAACCCGTTTAGACTTACGACGAGAATCCTACGACGAGGTCGTGGATTCAGGTAAAGTTTATCAAGATTTTTAACGGGACACGGACACTAAGGGAACATTTTTATTGGGCTCCTAGGTACCAGAACGGGTTTTTGCCAAAAGAAAATCTCCCTTTCCTCTATCCCAGGGGTCGGCAACCTTTCTAACTAGGAGGGCATATTTCAGAAATGCGGGAGTTCGGCGGGCACCACTGGGTGAAGAGGAGAAGGGGGGAGGGTGAATATATAAACATGAAAATATTAATGCGACACAAATTTTTAATACATAAATTCAAATTTTAATTTTAACAAAATAATCTTAAAATTGATAATGCAATGTTTGACATTGCAAATCTGCGGTCAACTCGTAATCTATATATATAAAACAGTTCCGTAACTGACTCATTCATTCACTGACTGACATACAACGCACAGACCAAACCGCTGGACCTAAAGGGCTGAAATTTTGCATGGCGATTCTTCTAATAGTGTAGGGGTGCACTAAGAAAGATTTTTAAAAAATTCTTCTTAGATTTTTTTAAATTAAATTTTTAAGCTGTTTTTTAAACTTTTTTTACGTTTGCATTTAAAATAATACATTGAGGGTTATAAAATTTATATCACGAGAAAGATCCTAAAAATTCCTTCAAAATGAAATTTTTTTCGAATTTTTACCTCTATTTCCTGATTTTTGGTGAATTTTTAAAGATTAATTTTTAGAATTTAATTTATTAAATGCTGATCACGTGATTTCTTTTTCTGGTACTTTCAATAAATTTATCGTCACGTGCGTAACAACTAAATAGACAAAAAAAATATTTTTTTATCTTTCTAATGCAGCAGACGATTGGATATTATAAAAAAAAATGCATATCCTTTACGATTTTTTTTATAAATATATATATATAGATAGATATATATTTTACATCAATTGTATACATTGATCATCGCATTTATTATAAATATATATATATTTATTTTTTGGCATAAATTGCATACGTTGACCATTGTATTTAATTTGAATGTACTCCGTAGCGAAGCACGGGTTTTCAGCTAGTGTGGCATATAAGCTGAATTCCCAGTCCTCAGGCATTGGTCCAAGTAAGTTGTCAGTGGGGCTTGATTTTAAGTATTTCATATTAGAAAACAAAGATTCACAAGCATAAATTCTTGGTATAAGGAAATTCTTCCAATAAGGAATCAAAATGTTTGACAAACTAATAGGTGGTAGCATTTTCATCTCAATAATTTTCTAATTTTAAATTTGAGAAATATGATAAATTATCTTTCTCAATATGGGATTTCCAGAGCGACAATTTATCTTTCGATGCATTTATCGTACTTATCATAGAAGAAATGGGAGAACGACGCTGTCGAGAGATCATGCTGCTCAGTTTTTGATTTTAACGGCTTAGCGATTTTTAATTTTTTTCTACAATTATTCATTGCAATTACGAGCGTTTAATGTTCAAATATCTAGAAAATTTTCGAAATTTGAACGGCGGGCACCCTAAAATTGTCTTGCGGGCACCTTGGTTGTGCAAGGAACCTTGCACAACCAAGCGTGCAAATGGACCCCGCGTTGCCGACCCCTGCTCTATCCTATCAAAGCTTGAAAGGATTTATGAATTTATAATATTATTGACTGGAAAACTGTGGAAGCAACGGAAGTAAAGGGGGATTTTTTTGTAAGTAAACTGAATATGCATATCCAGTGTACCCAGATGCCATGATCTCGGGTTTCACTTTTATTATTGGCTCATCAACGTGATTGACATGTCTGACAAGTACGAGTACGCTAAAGAGGAAAAAAAAACATTTATGCAAAGCCATTACCATCTTACTACGATTATGACCTTTGAAATTTTAAGAACATGGTCATAGAAGCTATTTCTCTCTTTAAAAATTATCGAAAGCTGTTTCTAATTCCCTAACTTTGGAGTTTTGATTTTCCGTATCTGATTAGACATAAATCGTAAAATCCACCATGATTCCGGAGAAACTTGCATCACTCAGAACCACCTGGGCCGTCGATCCTTGCCGTAGACGGAACGAATACTTGACAATATGATTCATATGATTGAACGCTTATCAGTCTGATGGTAGCGTGCATTCTCCAGTTCTTTCATACGCCAGATAATGATTGACGGCAACCGTTTGAAATACACAATATGGCTGGCAATCAAACAATGAAATTTTGACAAACACCTGCTATGTCAATAAACTTGAAGGTGTGACGCCTTTTTTTTTTGACTGATGCCAACCTTGGCGAAAGTTTTTCTGTACAGCTCAGGTAGGAGTAGTTACCCGCATTACTATAGCTTGAAACAAAAGGTGGTATTTGCTATTTCTTTGATTAATCAAAACGAATGTTTAACATCTCCCATCTCTTCTACCTTGGGTAAGTAATTTCTAATTACAGACTACTTCACAAGAAGCTTACAAAGATACTGACATATAGACAGGCTAATTGAGAAGTAGTGGGAAGCTATAGTTAATATCACTGACTTTTGAAGAGACAGAGGCTTATTTTATTTTTTCTTTTATTTCAATGTCTTTTTCACGTGTTTATAACTATTAAGGTATTTATTAAAGGACTGTCGAATTCATCAACTAAAACTTTTGCATGTTCCATATGGTGTTTCATGTCTGTCATATGCCTCCTTTTCGCTTTTGCAATGAAATGCCTAATAAAAAATAAATTTAATTTATCAGAGTGCCAATGACTTAGTCTATTACCATTTACGCCATACTTTTGATGTAAACTTGCTATACTTTTGATGGACATTTGCAGGTGCAGTTAAGTTTAATAAAAAATATTGCTTTTGAGTTCACACAGGCAATGATTAAATCTAAAATGAAATACAACTATAAAAAAAAATACTTTGAGGGATTTCTCGTTTTACAAACAATTTTTTCCCTAAAAGCAAAAGCAAAAGCAAAGAAAAAAAAACCTCTCTCATTCGCTTAAAAAATGTACTGTCTACTTCCAGACTGAAAATTTTAAAAAATGTGTATTTCAGATATAGGCATAATGTATATAAAAAAATTAAGGGTTTAATAAAAGTATTAAACGTTTATTTCAAGGATATAAGGTTTGAACTTAAAAAGATATTAAAATACTAGATGGACAGACCCATTTTCCTTGGACAGATAGATCCTCGTGGTACGAAGAAGGAGTTATAAAAAACATTAAGCCTATGTTGATGATAATGGTAATACTAAATTCACTGTCACTGTTTATTAAAGTCATTTGAAACATTAAAAAAAAGGCTTTTTTAAAAAAAATTTCTATAAATATCTTAAAATTCATTGAGAAAGCTGGTCTTTCGATCAAATGAAAGACAAAAGGATATATTAAGCAATAAATACATATCAGTCTCTCTCAGTTATTTAAACACAGTATATACATTTGTATGTTATATGCTTCAAATATTTTGAATCTATGTATACAAAAAGGATTTTACAACAAATTTCATAAACTACAACAAAAAAAATTTATGTCCCCGAGAAAATTTTAGATCTTTCTTATAATTTTAATAAGAAATTTTTTTCCTTTAAAAAATTGTCATTTCAGCTACAAATGTTACTAGCAAATTTGGCAAAATATTTTCTTGTAGAGGAGTAATGTGTCGACATTAAATGTAGCATTATTTCTTACTAAACAAAATGAGAAAAAAAGGGTCTATAAAAAAGTAAGGTTGTCTCCAAATTGCCTTTGATATCACTATATACAAGTTGAAAGCATTGCAAATAAACAGTTTACTTTTCTATAAATACTTCACTAATTACAGTACTCCTCCACATACACCTGGCAGGAAACTTTAAAATTTCTACAGGATTCCTCAAGAATTCTGTCACGTCTATGTGGAGGGGCACTGTAATTAATAAAGTATTTATAGAAAAGTAAAAACGGATTATTTGCAATGCTTTCTACATGGATATATTGATCTCATGGCGCTTTCACACACATGCAGACATACACCCCCCGACTCCTCTTGACACATTTGGGGGTCGATTAGTCACGCTCCTCCCCCCAAGCGATGTGTGAAGGGACACTAGACTGTCTTCCAGACATTCCCCCATTTAGAACCCCTACCCCCTCAAGGTCACTCGTGTCTCTTTGATGATCTGCGGAAAACCGCTCGATCGTGGGATCGTTGCAGAGCGCTCTGCCCCATAAATCACTATTTTCCCCCCAGAATTCTGTGCAGTGCAGATGTGTGTGGACGCAGTATCAAAAGCAGTTTGGAGACAGAAAATGAATGACGATTTCGACTCAACACATCTCTCCGGTGACAAAAGAACGAAAGCAAGCACACACCCTATTTATACCGGTTTCCCCAGTAAAGACTAACACTTCAAAAATTAAAAACAGAAAATTAAAGGCCCTTTTTTTTTTAGTAGTAAAAAAACAAAACATCATTACACACTCACACCTTAAAAACAATGAATAACGATTCTTACTGCACAGCACGACGATTTAGGAAGATGATAAAAAAAAAAAAAAAAAAAAATGTTAAGACCTTCTTTCTAGGCGTTTAAACATTCCGGGGCAGGCTTCAAGGTTAATTTCTCGCAATTTGCCAGTCTAATGACTTACGCCAGTCGATGGTACATAATGCATCGGGGGAGGTCCTTAGAAGTGACAGAAAGAAGCCAAATGACAGTGCAGAGCGTGTAAGTCACCTCCTGACAGAAATACCGGTTTCCATTAACCACAGGCTTGACCCCGACATTGTACGAGTTTCCTCCCGGTTTTCTGCGATTTTTTTTCTTCTTCTTCCACGATTAAAGAGTGAACTTACACTCCTTGCAGTCACGGAAATTCGGTTCGAATAACAGTTTCAGTAGTGGTGAGGGATTGAAAAATTTAGAGTGATGTTTATAATCAATAGATGGCACAATCAGGTCTCCTTTGATTCGCAAAATGTTTCGAGGCCACGTTTAATGAGAGAAGGCACGTTTAATGTACTTGCTATTCTTGAAATTCGTGAGGTTGAGCGGGATAATTAACTCATTGAAAGCGCTAGAAAATGATTCGAGTGATGAAGTGCTTGAAGGTTATTTTTAAATGCTAAATTGGGGAACTAAACTGGTAAAATTTCATTGAAGCAGTTCCATCTTGCCAATGAAAGAGTTTGTAAGCAGTTTTGAGTTATAGTAATGACAAAATGAGATATTCAGGATGATTCAGTCTGCGAAATGTTGCCACTTACGATAGGAGACCAAGGTTCAATACTCGGTCCTGTCACATTATAATTATGGATGTGCATATGACAGGCGTTCACAGTGAAAAACAAGTAATATATAAAAAAAAAAATTTTTAAAGTCAATTCCTACTTAGGTCAACAAAAAAAAATTTGAGTGTGAACTAATAGTAGGAATTGATAAAAAGGATTGCCTGTCAGAACCTTGCCTACTGTGCGAGATTAGGAAGGGGGGAAATAGAGAGAAAAAGTTTGTCAGGTTGGGGATTCGATCTCGCAACCTACAGGACGGGAGAAGCCCGCGATACCGCAGTGCTACCGTTTACACAGTAACAAGAGGGAAATTACTATTCAAAGAGCAAGAGATGCTCTAGGTCTAAAACTAAAATTGATTAATTAAATTTAATTAATTAATTAATATTTGAAAAAATTGTATTAACATCAAGTGTCATCCACTACAAGTTTAAAAAAATGTATTTGAACTTGAGTGGATGAATAAAAAGTACTTTTATTAACGATTGAAAATTTGAACAAGATATATATAGTCTAAAACTAAAATTGATTAATTAAATTTAATTAATGAATTAATATTTGAAAAAACTGTATTAACATCAAGTGTCATCCACTACAAGTTTAAAAAAATGTATTTGAACTTGAGTGGATGAATAAAAAGTACTTTTATTAACGATTGAAAATTTGAACAAGATATATATAGAGAGAGTGTGAACTAATAGTAGGAATTGAAAAAAATCAGCATCGTTGAATAAACAAACATAAATAAATATTTACAGACCACTATCCTTTACTGGTGGAATCAGAAAACGTTAGGCACGGTAAAAACAAATGAAAATGAGATTTTCCGGCATTGCCGGGTTGGTTCTCTTCAGTGGTGTAGCGAGGGGGGGGGGGGGTCTATCATGCCCGGGGCGTCATTCGCAGAGGGGAGCCAAACAGTCTATCTTTTTAAACTAATTCTATATATTATATTACTATATGTTTTAAAAGGTATCGTGCCCCGGGCGCCAGTTATGCTCGCTACGTCACTGGTTCTCTTAGAAAAATGTCATCTTTCGCAGACCTGGGTTCGATTGGTAAACGACCGTTGTGTTCGGTGGAATAAGTTTTGCTTCCTGGGGTGAAACGAAATGCTTGTCGTTTTTAATAAAATAGAAATAGAAAACTCGTCAGACAAGGTTAAAAAAGTTTGCAAGAAACCACATTCACAATTTATTTTCACTTTTGTATAATATTTCACAGACGAGAGTAAGCTCAAAAACTGAAAGCTTCAGAATACGAAAATTTCAAGAAACGAACATTTCTTTGAGTAACAAATACACAAAGTATTGAATCTAATTTAAAGAAATGCAATCTGTAAAAATAATTTTTTTTTTTTAAATAAAGCCCGGAAAGATAAATTTGTTAAATCTTTACTTTGGAGAAAAACAGTGTCATTTATTGCTATAAACCCATGAATCTGGAAATTATTTTCTGTTGAGAAATAGGAAAATGTATCTTCTTAAAATCCACAATCAGAAAAGGAATTTTTTCTTTTTGCCACAAATATTTTTAGTTGTGTATTTTAAGACACCAAGTGTTCCCATTATACGTATTTACAAGTTTCATGAGCGTAAAATTTATTACTGCTTTCAGTAAAATTGTATTTAACTTTACAACAAAATTTATAACTCACAACAGTATCGTAGTTGTAATTTCCTTTTTTTTTTTTTTTTTTTTTGCATTTCTTAAAGTTGCCAATAAAACTTTTGAAGTGTCAGAAATATTTGCGAATACGATTTTTTAATCAAAAGGATACTTTTGTTAATTTAAATAACAGTAAATGGTGGATATAACATGCGATATAATTAACTTGCTTTCCAATACCTTTCACAACAAAGTAAACTTCGTTGAGATAAAGTGAAAAAGAAAAAAATCATGTGCTACCAAACCATAATTTACAATTTAAAAATTTACGACCTAAATATGTATATTAATATGTTTCTGCTTTGGTTGTGGAGGGTCAGTTATTTTATTAATATAATTTTATATCTTAGTGGACTGTATAAGAATCCATTAACAAAAATATTTAATGTTCTTGTTTAAGTGCAACTAATCAATCTTCTTACTTCTTTTAATAAAGGTAATACTGGAATGGCTTACCTTTAACATCATCTGAATAATATTTGAATAATAAGTCAACACTAGAAAATTTAGTTCCATCCATGTATCCTTAAAATGCATTTAATAATTGACTTCATTTTAACGCATAACTGTTGAATTCATGACACACTGAATAATCCTTTGGAATTAGGTTTTACAAAATAGATAATTGACTGCAAAATGTCAACAGTTTGAACAATAATCTGCACAGAATCTTTAACAAAAAAAAAAAAAAAAAAAAGAAAAACGGAATCGCATCCAACATAGTGATTTTTGAATTCTTACATGACATTGCTTAGAATAGAATAGACACCACAACAGATTAAACATTTCTTAGCCATTTTCTTGCCATTACTCAGAATCGAATGTGTAACAACAGAAGAATAAAAAACATTTTTGCTTGAAGTAAAAAAAAATAATTACATAGTGATGCCATGTATTGACCAGAAACACAATTAGAATACAAATTACAAACAATATGATGAATAAAATGAAATAACTATTATAATGAATTATTTAAAAATAAAAATGAAAATAGTAAGTCTTTTATGAAGACTGAACAGGTTGTCTTTGTAGCCGTCCCACATCAAGCACTTGAAATATCACGAGTATCTCTTGAAATAAGATTTTGCTCGCCAAATGGTACTTCCGTGAATTCAAACGTGCCAGGAATTATAGGGATATAATGTGCGATATCATAAAACTTTTTGCCAAGATGGTGCATCTAAGTAGTGGCGAAAAGAAAACATAAAAGTGCTACTGACTTCCCGATTTGGGTATTTATGGATGCTCCGGCACATTCTCGACACTTTTGAAAACATTGAAATCGCAGTAAAATCTCGGTAATGTATCCCGGCCTATCGTCTGACAGTGGTAATAAGGCTGTTATCTGGCGCTGTAAAAAACGTTTCCTAAATTGGCGCGTTAACAGACGGAATACTGCGGTCGTTCATCTTGACGTGTTCCAACTTACAGAAACTTTTTTTTTTCAGTTTCCACGGGGAAAAAAAAAAGATAATAATGAGCAATAAACAATGAAAAAATGATCGTTGATATACATGTAGTCCACCGACAAATGCTTTTCCTCTGGGACTTGCAGAGCACGGAGGAGAAGAAAAAAAAAAAGATGAATAACGACCCCATAAAGTGACCAACAAATGTTTTTGATAGGGGGAAAAAATGTTCTCAACGGAACTTTCGCGGTGGAAAAAGAAGAGATAAAAATATATTCCGGAGATGATATGGCGACAGAAATAATATACGTTGTGTTGACAAATTAAAAGAAGGGTCTCGGCAACGACAAGAAGTGGAGAGAAAAATCTGAAAATCAAGACTTGATTTACGTGCAGCCATAAAAAGTCAGGGCTCGAGTAATTTCCTTTAAGGATATATTTATGCCGCCTGCAATTTTTTTTTTCTTCTTTCTTCTTGTTTTGCGGCCGGGCGGAATTTATCGCTTCTAGGAAATTCCGGGGGTTGGCAGAGAAATACAGGGTAATGGTGACAAATAAATAAGAATTGATTAGCAACTGAAATTCTCTCTGTCGCCGGGTGGTAAAGGATCGTTCAAAGCGAGGGATCGTGGGCATATGACGTGGTGAATCGATATCGATTCATTCGTGGAAGAACGAGATTGGTGTTAGCGATCGCAAATCGACATCAGAGACAATAGCAATGTTTAGCAAGCTTTGCGCTCGATTTTCTTCATCTGATCATCTGTTATGGTTCTTTCATTGTTGTTTGCGGGTAGCTAACAAACAGATCAAGAAAATAATTTAAATGCCCGATGAATACAATATGGAAGCACGGACATAGATTTTGGTGAAAATGCGTGGAAGTGTACCAAGTACAAGCGAAAATTCATTTTAATCAACAGTAGATTTACATATCATGTATGATAATGACTGTTCTTAATTTAGTCTTAAGATACCCGTTGCGTCAGTTAATAATAAATTTTTTCACTTCTCAATATGCAATCGTTGTTTGACATTTACATTATATGAAATTTACATTATATTACATTATATCACATTTACTTTATACAATTTAATGCCCGATGACAACAGTATGAAAGCATATACATAGATTTTGGTGAAAATGCATGGAAGTGCACCAAGTACAAACGAAAAATCATTTTAATCAACAGTAGATTTGCATATCATGTAGGATAACAACTGTTCTTAATTTAGTGTTAAGATCCTGGTTGCCTCAGTTAATAATACAATTTTTTCCTTAGCAATATGAATTTGTTGTTTGACATTTACATTATACAACAAAATTTTCGTGTCCAAGAAGATAGTGGCTCATACAGAAGTTTACAGGTCCAACGAGATGGAGCCCATTGTTGACTCTCACCGACCCAACAAATTAAGAAAATTTCTTTGACTTATCAATATCGATGATGTGAAAATTTAAATTTTACGTTACAACAAAAGTATCACTTAAAATTTTTCACTTAGCAACATGCATTTGTTGTTTGATATTTACATTATATAACTAAATTTTCGTATCCAAGAAGATAGTGGCTCATACAGAAGTTTACAGGTCCAACGAGATGGAGCCCATTGTTGACTCTCGCCGACCCAACAAATTAAGGACAATTTCTTTGAATTTGATCAACATCGATGATGTGAAAATTTAATTTTACTTTACAACAAAAGTATCACTTAAAATTTTTCACTTAGCAACATGCATTTGTTGTTTGATATTTACATTATATAACTAAATTTTCGTATCCAAGAAGATAGTGGCTCATACAGAAGTTTACAGGTCCAACGAGATGGAGCCCATTGTTGACTCTCGCCGACCCAACAAATTAAGGCAATTTCTTTGGCTTTTATCAACATCGATGATGTGAAAATTTAAATTTTACGTTACAACAAAAGTATCACTTAAAATTTTTCACTTAGCAACATGCATTTGTTGTTTGATATTTACATTATACCACGAAATTTTCGTATCCAAGAAGGTAGTGGCTTATACAGAAGTTTACAGGCCCAACGAGATGGAGGGGAACCCATTGTTGACTCTCGCCGACCCAACAAATTAAGACAATTTCTTTGACTTTTATCAACATCGATGATGTGAAAATTGTAATTTTACGTTACAACAAAAGTATCACTTAAAATAGAGGCAAAAAAATGTTATTAAGAGTGTGATATGAGTGTAAATATCTCATATACTAAGCCACCAGTTTCGTCTAAATTAAGGCCAAAAAATTTCTAAAATAATGTTACGAAACATTCGCGAAAAAAAAAAAAAAAAAAAAAGAAGGGGGGGGGGGGATTTTGATGCCGCAATTGTAAGCTATTGTGAGTATTCTTTATATATAAAGACAACGTAATGACATGAGTTATCTTTACAAACGTAGTTTGAATTTAAATAGCACAGATGTACACAAAAATGTTGAATTTTTTTTTTTTTTTCAGAAGAGATGTTAAAGTGAGGTTTTGAGGTAAAAGTACCCTTTGTGATCAAAATTAGTTTTTTTTCTTCCGAATAACTCTTCATACAGAGTTATCAGAAATCACCAGAACATTCTTGGCATCATATTTCGATATAGCAAAACATGCTAGGAATGAAAATAATGAATAATACACTCCATCCTGACATTTTTTCTATGCATATAAAACATTACATGTGCCAATAAAAGCTCGTTTATTTAGACAGGTACGACATTTTAATGTAAAACTAGAATTAATCACATGAAGGGTCATGTGTAATCTAACATTTCTGTCCTCTTAGAATCCTGCACCTTTTATGAGTCATCATTACCCACATCGTTTTAAACAATATAAACAAAATGCTTGACATCAGATGAAAGATTAATTTATAAAATTATATACAAACACGTACTTTAATATAAAATAATATACAGTATAATTTTAGTTTTTCTGTATTCAACGAAACTGTATTTATTAATATTATTACTTGATAAGAGTACAGTGAAAATTTATAGTCATCGGCTTATCTACTTTCTAAGGAAGCTTACAAATCAATCTATATTTTACACTATAATTTACTTACATTGAAAGAACCCCCCCCCCCCCCCAACTGCATATTGCATATATACTTAATCAAAATGTATGTGCGAGTGTAGGTATATTTATTTTTCTTTTTACAGATTTAATTTTCATAAACAATGAGGAAAATGAAATAAAACACTCCATCCTAACATTTCTTCTATGCATATAAAACATTACATGTGCCAATAAAAGCTCGTTTATTTAGACAGGTACGACATTTTAATGTAAAACTAGAATTAATCACATAAAGGGTCATGTGTAATCTAACATTTCTGTCCTCTTAGAATCCTGCACCTTTTATGAATCATCATTAACCACATCGTTTTAAACAATATAAACAAAATGCTTGACATCAGATGAAAGATTAATTTATAAAATTATATACAAACACGTACTTTAATATAAAATAATATACAGCATAATTTTAGTTTTTCTGTATTCAACGAAACTGTATTTATTAATATTATTAGTTGATAAGAGTACAGTGAAAATTAATAGTCATCGGCTTATCTACTTTCTAAGGAAGCTTACAAATCAATCTATATTTTACACTATAATTTACTTACATTGAAAGAACCCCCCCCCCCCAACTGCATATTGCATATATACTTAATCAAAATGTATGTGCGAGTGTAGGTATATTTATTTTTCTTTTTACAGATTTAATTTTCATAAACAATGAGGAAAATGAAATAAAACACTCCACCCTTGCTTTTGATCCTCCACAGGTGTACGATGATTTATTGTCCCAACGATTTCGACAAAAAGAAGAAAAAAGAGAGAGAGAGAGAGAAAACAAAACAAAAATAAAAAATTAAATCGGGGATCGGCTTTCTCTCTGATTACGGGATGCTGGTGTTCCCAAGGAAGACAAGCAACAAGTTGCTCAAGGTCGACTATGTAATGGCATCTCCAGTGATCGAAGTTAAGGCAAGCGTGAAGTAAAAAAAGGAGTGTCGAATTTTTTCGGGGAAAACAAGCAAGGCAGGGCATCGTGCTGCACTTATATGCAGATTAAGTTTAGGTAAAAAAAAGAGAGATTTCGGCCGTTTAGATAGATCACTCTGAGGCAAGAAGACCATCGCATGTTTGACACAGTAGAGCAAGCACGAAATATGCAGGTGCATATTCATGCCAAAGTTGATTCACTTACATGCTGTATATTCCGATGAGCGGATTACAACTAATGAAAATCCCTGTTGACGACCATCATAAAGGTTACTTTAGGCCAAATGAATGGGGTCTAAGAACTGTGGAATAGAGCACCTGCAAACTGACTCTACGAATCATCATGTCCCCCAGCTGTGACCCCAGTACTTTCTTACGAATGTATTAATTCGTAAGTGGGGCTCTAGAACTGACCCAAATCAGTGGCGTAGCAAAGGGGGGACAAGGGGGTCTATCATGCCCCGGGCGTCACTCGCAGAGGGGCGCCAATGTAAGATCTATATATTATATTACTATATTTTTTAGGGGAGGGCACCAACATAAGGTCTATATATTATGTTACTATATGCTTTTCGGGGGGGGGGGTGCCAATATAAGGTCTATATATTATGTTATTATGTGTTTATCGGGGGCGCCAATATAGGGCCTATATATTATATTACTATATGTTTTTCAGGGGGGGGGGGCGCCAGTTATGCTCGCTACGCCACTGCCCCCAAATAAGCAATTATCCCTCACTATTTGCCAGAGTATGGCAAAAGTATACAATAGTGAGAGATAGAAAAGTTAAAAAGTCCAATGTTCTGGCTAAAATTGGTTTTCTGATGATGACTGTTACCCCCCCCCCCCTCACCGAAATAAATGGGGTTTTTTATTTTATTTTTACATGCAGTAATTTATAACTGATCAAAGTACTTTAATTATGAAAATTATTTAAATTATTTTATTTTTATAAAGCTTTTCAATATTGTGAGACTCTCACATAGTGTGAAACAGTCTCAATCCTAATTTAGAAAAATCCAGTACAAATGTGGCGGGCTTAAGTATGATCGACAGGATCATTAACACCTCAATGGAACTTTTAAAATGACCATTGCTAAGTGAGACATAATTTAGAATAGTTAAACAAAAGACCATTAGCGCAGGAAGGGAGACGAGGTAAGAATGGGAGAGCCTAGCTGACGCGGCCTACAAAAGACTGTGAATACTTAACCGCAGAAATAGGCTCTGCCGACAAAGGATGAAAGAGGTGACTCTCGGGAGGCGTGAAGAATACTACATGTGATGCTGTAGAACGTACAAGAATTTTCCAAGAAGAAAAAAATGAACGAGACAGCACGATGCGGGGAGCATTATAGACTGGACTTTGATGAGGTATTGACGTACTGAGAGAGCGCGGGAAATATAGGAGACTTCAGGTCTCTATTGAACTGTATTTATGAATCCAGCTCCCCCGAATCGATGTTACGAGAGTTCTACGGAACAACTTACTGTATATTATGATTACTGTATATAGCTTATATTAAACTAGATGTAAATACGAGCCATTTATCCGGTTCTACATTAATACTACGAGTCACTTATACATCGGGTCACCACGATCCGGTTTACAAATATCATTTTACTCAGAAGTAAAGCGAGGGCAACGAAAACCAGAATCCTAAAACTCGAATCCCAGCCACAATTTCTAAATGAATTGAAGCGAAGCATTTATATTAATGTTCTAGGCAAGTGCCTCTTCAGCGCTCTTCCCGAACTTTCTCATTTAATAACAGTCATATAAATTATAAGAAAAAAAAGGATAACTTATTACAAAACAAATGAAAAACTTACTTCTACAAAATGTATCATAATGCCATTCACTTACCTACAAAGAAAGAAGAAAAAAAAGTCAGTCACATATAAACATTGAAAATATATCACAAAACATTTTAACTGTGTAAATAATTTGTCTGCTACTCTAAATTCTTATCTTATAAAATATATAGCAACATTAAAGTGCATATTCCAGGATATATTTTAAAAGGCATAAAGACCCCGTAAACGAGGATGTCTTGGATTTTTATCAGATCTTAAGTAATAAGGGGTAGTCTCCTAATCGCAGGACTTTAGCTTTTTTAACTCGGATTTTTTAAAGATAGACGTAAGATTATAGCAATTATTAAAATTTTTAGCATGAAAAATATTCAAAAGATACTACAAATATTTTCAATTTTATTTGGGCTACTATCCAAAATATAATTTAGATCCAAGGGAGAGTTTTTTTTTTGGCAGAAAGCAAAAATAAAGGAAATATTATTCCTTAAATTATTTATTATTCTTTATAAAATAATTATTATTAAATTATTTATTTCCTTAAATTATTTATTATTAATTTTTTATTATTCCTTAAATTCCTAAGAATTTAAGGAATTTCAGAACATATACTAGTTAGTGTGTGTGTGTGGAGGGGGGGGGGGGGTCTCTCATCGAAGTGAATTTAGATTCAAAGAATTATATCAAGACTTTAATGTGTGTAATAAGACCAAATATATAATTTAAAAAATTGCATCAAATATTTTAAAACTTACAGCTTTGAAATTACTGAACCATTTACATTGTACATTGCAAAAAACTTTTTAACCTCAAAATTTTTTTTAAACCTCGTGTAGAATAATTCTTCATTTCACAGATGGTTTGTAACATTTCACAGATGGAGCGCTCAGCGACTGACATCATTTTTTATAAAATTTCCTAAGCTCGGAAGTTTTGAAACGCATTGTTTACCGGCTATAAAAACTAAGCGTTTCGTCTTGACCGGTTGTTGAATCAATTGTCTGTAATAACATCCACATTTCTGAAAGTTAAACATTATACTTCAAATACCACTTAAAAATCTCATCGAAGTATGTAAATTGTTGATTTTCTTGAATTGATTAATCACTTATTTGGTAAAATAATTTTAAAAAATTGTAGATAAAAGATTAAAAGTTGGTATATGATTGAATTTCTTCCAAAAAATTTATTACTACTCTTCTCAAGCATAAACGGAAACAAATATTTCACAAGTCCTTTAAGAGTGATTAAAATGATATTTCAATTTATTATAATCCAAAATGCTAGATCCAACGGCGTATTTCATACATATATAACATAAACTTTTAATTTTAATTAAAAAAAATTTTTTTTTTTTTTTTATAAAGGTTACTTACTCTTGCCAGTGAACTAGTTGTGAACGTGGTTTCAAAGTTAACAAAAACATACGGAGAAAACAGTTACAATCTGGCCCTTAATCACAGATTACACTGTAAAGAAAGTAGTCATGAATGACGTGAGAAACCATTATAATGAGAGAGCATTTTTCACTGAAATGAATAGTGTCATTATCTCCACAGTCTCATTAAAAATGTATCTCTAATGTTCGTTTTCACGCCGCGGAGGTGTTTTCTTGGGTAAGATATTACTAAGTTCTTCACCGAGATTAGTTCGATCAAACGAACCCCGTAATTAATCGGCATGATTTCGTTCGCAGGTAGGAGGTAGAATTGCATAATTGCATATTGCCGCAAGCTATTTTATAAACCGAGCACACCTAATGCATTTGATTCGGAAATCGATTACTAGTAACTGATCAATTTATCAAAATTTAGAATTTGATAACAGGTATATTTTTCTGGTAACTGATTGTCTACATCCGAATGTTTCAATAATGCATGAATACATGAACAGGTTTGATAAATTTCAGACAAAGTGGCACCGTAAAAAAAAAAACGGGATATTATAATGTAACAATGCTTATAATAAGTTTTGTTTTTTGAAGTAATAAAATGTACTTCGAATGTTTCATAGGCTGGGCTGGCCACGAAGCAATCCATAAATTTTAAAAAGAAAGTTCTACGCAATTTTCTCTCTTTCTTTCTTTCTTGAATTATTTATAACATGCTTTTTGAAGAGTGGCTAATAATGTGCTTAGCTCAGACGCTACGTCATAAGAGATTGCTACTCAGAATTTTTAAGCAGTTATCAATTCAAAATGAATATATACATTCAGTATTATTACTTAGGCTCGGTGCACACGAGCGATCCGGTGTCGTTGCGGCACCGCAGTTGCGATCAAGCAGTACATAGAGTTGAACTAACCGACTCACACGGTTCTCACACGGGACCGACTCACACGGACGACGGCGTCGTCCGTGTGAGTCGGTTAGTTCAACTCTATGTAGTGCTTGATCGCAACTATGTACTGCTTGATCACGGACGACGGCGTCGTCCGTGTGAGTCGGTTAGTTCAACTCTATGTAGTGCTTGATCGCAACTATGTACTGCTTGATCACGGACGACGGCGTCGTCCGTGTGAGTCGGTTAGTTCAACTCTATGTAGTGCTTGATGGCAACTATGTTCTGCTTGATCACGGAAGACGGCGTCGTCCGTGTGAGTCCCGTGTGAGACGGTTAGTTCAACTCTATGTACTGCTTGATCGCAACTGTGGTGCCGCAACGACACCGGATCGCTCGTGTGCACCGAGCCCTAGAGTGACTGAAAACAGTCATATTGTACACCCAAACTGTAGGAACTGTTTGGAAAACGACGGCATGCTGAGTACTCAAACCTAGGACCTCTCGTTCCTACTAGAACAGTTGCACTTACCAATTACATTACCGAAGGAAACGTTACGATCTTAATTAATGAATTACATTCTCCATCCTTTGCAAGATATTGGGAGGCCTATCATCCCTTTCACGATCGTACGTATCTTAACTGGTTTGTGGCACCATACTGGGCGGGTGTGACTCTGACTCAGGACTTCTTGTTCTTCAGAAAGGCGTTAGAAAGAAATCATTCGTTAAGTCCTGAAGTGTCACACTTTTTGCGTCCAATGTTAGAATATTTCAATGCACTGGAAATATGAATTGAAATATTCAAGCTGCAATGTAGCGTGTTCGACTTGTGAGGTGTTTTACATACTTATGTTTTGCATTTGAACACACTATACCGTCAGTCAGAGTAAATATCAATGATCACCAGCGTACCCCAAAATTTTGGCTAGGGGGGGGGGGGGACTGGGCAACAATACTTCTTTTTGGGGATTCATTCAAATCATTCAATTTTATTTTCAATTCAACATGTCCAACATTCTGTATTTTATCTGCATATTTTAGTAATGGTTTCTTCTCAATGTCAATATCATGTCACTACAATATAGAACTAAAATGCATTAAATAGCATAATTTGCTTCCTTAAAAATTGTGTATAAATTTTAATTTCTTCATCAAAAATTTTTACAATTTCTCCAAAAAAATCCGTAAACACAGCAATCTCCTCAATATTTTTTTTGGTTTGCTGCATCGTGTTTTATTTTATTTTTCAAAGTTACGATAACATTTTGTTACATTAAATCGTTACAGTTAGAAAGGTATAATTTATATATATGTTTATTTATTAAACTAGGTAAGACGCCAGTTTAAAGAAAAGATGCTACTTTTCTCAAATTATTTACTGTTTTGTTAATTTAAATGTCTAAAAAATGTCTCCTCTCTATAATTAGAAAATTTTCTGTTTGGATATCCATTCTATACCTACATAGACGGGACTTAAAAGACTGGAAACTTAAGTAGGAATGGGAGCTAAAATATTTCCATTTAAGGCCCCGCATGTTCCTTTTTCATGGACATTTGAGGCCGCGAAGGACAATTCTTCATTAATTATGTTTAAATAATTTTATAAAAGATCTGTGAACCTAGTGGTAAATAATTCTTAACACAGACCACTCCCATACAAAACAAATATTTTGAGCGAGATTTTAAACTGACAGTCTTGATTCGTAAATGTACTATATAGATTTGGACCGGGGATAAACTTACACTTCCTTAACCGCCTTCGAGGGTACTCCAATAGTAATGACGAGTACAATTAGCGTCAACCCATTTATACACCCTTACAAGTGAAAGAGGTTTGCTAAGTGAGCACTTCTTGTGTTAAAACTTGAGTTAAAATTTGACAAGAAATATATCATCGAATTTAAATAAGATATAATAAGGACAAATTTTAAAGTCCGGTTGGAACACGGTAAAATAGAAATTAGTTTGAAGCTGTCGTTAGATTTGACGGTTTAAGAAATTTAAGAAATATTTATGTTTTAGCACCTAATTAATTAATTAATTAAGGAATTAAAATTGTTGCCACTGAAATAGATTTAAAAAACAAAAAAGGGATTTGATATTAAGAATTAAAATTTTATTTAAGATACAGGTCGTCGCTTTTTGCGCGGAGGATGCTCTTATATAAACGCCGTTAAAGCTCACGTTGTGGTCGGCAGAACATCTCGAATACACCCTTAGAAGGCAAGTGTATAATATTTGGCCATTCATTCGGTAAGAAGTGCCTGCATGTATCGAGGTTCAAATCTGGGTCTTTTAGTCTGGAAGACGGCTCTTTCCGGCTAAGGTATCACTAACTGACGATATGATGGAACTGCATTTTTAAAAATCATTCCTTACAATTTCAGACAGCAAAAACAACAACAAAAAGGGAGGGGGGGAGGAGAAATGACGCAGGATATTGGTCTTACATATTTTATATTTTTTCAATTAAGCTTTTTTTTCTTTCAATGATACAGAAATTTTCTTGGTATATGTTTCCCAAACAATCTATTATAATTCGATGCAACGGTCGGGCAGCACAGTAACAACTGCCAGGATTGAACTCATGTTTCCTAATCTCGATATCAGCGCCTTCCCACTACGCAATCCCAGCGAAGTGAAGAAATGTCATTTTTTACTACCTTTCGTAGAACTTAAAGCTTCTCCTCTAAGGGAGAGAAATTTTCTTACTGAAAATATTAACATATTAATTACGCAGATATGATCAAACACTTCTGGAAGCGAACGTCTAGCCAACAACAAACAGCAGAAACTGGAAAATCTTCAGCATCTAAATTTAATTAAAATAACTGCTTGGGGCATCCTTGTTTTCTTTTCGCTTCGCCTACCTCTTAAAGCGACTTGAGGTAGAACTCCTAATATATACTTTACTTTCACCTAACGTATACTTTTTGCCATCTTACAATGTTTCCTAATTAAACAACAGATTATAAGATACTTCCGAGACCGTCAAGGACTCGATGCTTACAGTAGCCTTGATTCGTTTATGGCCTTAGTTTAGTGGCAAACGACTGAAGTCGGGGAGAAATGATTCCACTTGCCCGTGGGCGATGCATGCACGATTCGTTAGGTGCATAAATATTCAAATATTCTTGCAGCATTTTACCACTTACGTGTTCAATTTCACACCGTAAGGTGTTTTCCAGACGAAACGAAGGCAGTGGTGTCGAAAAATAACACAACACCTACCAGGGATACGGTTCCATTACCGACCCTGTTATTAGCCGGAGAGAGTTCGCTGACAAGTGGGAGGAGGCAACCAATAATCGTGGCCCCCGGACATCAAGTGAACGCCCTGTACGCTCGGTGTCAAAATCGATAATTTATAAGCCGTCGAGATAGTGATCAGGATAACGCAATATAAAAGTTTGGAAGAATCTTTTTTTCTTTTTTCTTTTGGTAGTACGTTATTTATAAAAATTTGCCCCAAGCCAAGTTTTTCCACACCCAGAAGTGCCTGAATATGTATGAGGTGCGCTGAAACCTCGTGTTACAAGGGATAGTTTCCTGTCGCGGGGAAACCCGAGGAAAGGATTCAGGACTAGGCTCCGTGCGGTAGAAGTTTACATGGGCTGTTGGTCACAACAGCTGGAGCTAAAGAGTGATCTGCGTGCTCTATCTGCAGCCATCTGCTTACATGACACATACGTGGTTCTACAAAGGATTATGACTGCTCGAAATTAAACTAATGTGTATATGGACACGTAGATGTATATCGATAGGGAATCGTGATCTGTATGCAACTCCCGATAATGGCTACCAATATTTCCTCGTAATCTATTTCCAGTTTTTCACGGTGACATGACTTATTTATTAACTGGTTGTTTGGGTATATGCATTGTCAACAAGTAATATAAAAACAAAAATTTTTAAAGTCAATTCCTACTTACGTCAACATAGAAAAATTTGAGTGTGTACTAATAGTAGGAATTGAAAAAAAAAGGATTGCCTGCCAGAACCTTGCCTACTGTGCGAGATTAGGAAGGGGGGGGAGAGAGAAAAAGCTTGTCAGGTTAGGGATTCGATCCCGCAACCTACAGGACGGGAGGAGCCCGCGCTACCGCAGTGCTACCGTTTACATGGTAAGAAGAGGGAAATTAATATTCAAGAGCAAGAGACGCTCTAGGTCTAAAACTAAAATCTATTAATTAAATTTAATTAATGAATTAATATTTGAAAAAACTGTATTAACATCAAGTGTCATCCACTACAAGTTTAAAAAAATGTATTTGAACTTGAGTGGATAGATAAAAAGTATTCTATTAACGATTGAAATTTTTAACAAGATATATATAGGGAGAGTGTGAACTAATAGTAGGAATTGAAAAAATATGCAACAGTAATGACTTAATACTGGTAATTCGGGTTTCAATATTGGCATATTGGGTGTTAGTTTTAAGATGAAACTGCAGAATGTGCTGTAGAGTGCAATCTCGATCCTCAGTATGAACTCAGAAGTACAAGTACATTGCAGTTTACTAAGACGATGGTTTTGGTTTGGTTTGGAGCGCTACGGTGAACTTTTTGCAAATTAGACCGGGGCCTACAGTTTAAAGCCTATTCCGAACGGCTACAAACATCCATGTCAACAGTGGTACTCGAACCCACAGGGTCTGAACCAAATGCCAGCACCCTAGCCATTCAGCCATCACCTGGCCCCACTAAGACGAAGGTATATTGTACATAAACTGTAAATCATTGCAATCTTTAAACCACACACGTTCGTTCGCAAGAAGACAAGACCTAAAGCAATTATTATGAATATATTTGATGAATATTTGATAATGATCCACCCTGTTTATGACAAAGATGATATAGTTCAAGTACGTTTTTTCCCAATCAAATTATAATTTATTTTGAATTTTACTCATACTTTTACTAATCTCGATAAGAAAGTAAATTTCCAAATCCATAAGAAAACATTATTTAAAAAATGAATGAATAAACAAACAAATTAGACGTGCTTAATATCTAGTAAACCTACATTCTATTCTGGGACGGGAAAAAAAGTTTTACCGACATTCGTGTAAGTGATATTAGCATTAGCTAATTAAGAACTATTTTAGTCTTTAATCCCTCGCTTTGGACTTTGGGCTGAGCCTTTTACCCTATTAAAATGAATGTTATTAAAACCAAGACATGGCAACAGATTAAATAATTGCTAGCATAAAATTTTTTGCCATTTCTTTATACACTGGGCCCCCATAAAGTATGAAGTCGACGAAAACTGTATATTCCCTGTTCGTGGTTGTAATTTTGAATTTTCTTGGTTGGAAATTAGCTGTAGTGCACGCAAGCTCAACTCGTGAGGAAACTACTTTGTTTGGAGAATCACGAGATGGGGGAGTTACGTTATAATCTCCTTCTCTAGAAGTTGGAAGAGGACTACAGTTAAAAGAAAAAGAAAAGAAAAGAAAAAAATCAGCAATGGAAAATTAAATGTTAAGGGGGTCCGGGACACATTTAAATTGTTTTTTATTTATTGAGTTAAAATTTTGAATTTTTTCGTGATGGTCAGCCATATAATTTGTAAACAAAATCACATTATAAAATTTCTCAAATTTTTTTAAATATTTTTAAATTTAAAATTTTAAATAAAAGTGGGGTAGTTTAAAACCTTTATAACTCGAAATATTATTTGTCGAATTTCAAAATTTTTTCATTTAATTAAACAGAAATATATAAGTTTTTATTTTAATTCAGCATTTTTTGAAATATTTACTTTTAAAGAAATTAAAAATATTTAGATTAAAAATTACTAAAAAAAATTATGTAACTTATTTTTAAAATATCATATTTTCAAAAGCAAATATTTTTTTCAAATTTGCCGAATCAAAATTAAATTAAAATAGTTTAAAAAGACATGTTCCAATAACAATTTAAAGACGAGAAATAGGGAAAAAACCCATCATCCTGAAAAACGCACTTACAGGTTTAAACAACGATTGACTACTATTAAAATGTAGCAAAAACAAATAATAATTTTTCCTGTTCTAATTAAGATAGAAACATGATTTAATCGTCCTTTTAAGCGCAACAGAACAAAAAAAAATTTAATGCAATAAATTTTTTTTTTAAAATTCGAACAATTTTGTGTCCTGGACCCTCTTAAAGAGAAAAAAATTAAGTTGCTGAATTTACAACTAACTCCGAGATCTCATTTTCGGCCCTGATAGAATACACATTTGAACATACAAACTATATATCTTAATAGAAAACTGTCAACTTATGTATATGGTTTACAATAGGGATTCCCAACGGAGTCCAGATGGACCCCTTGGGGATCGATGGAAGTTTAAAAAGGGTCTACAGTATTCCAGGGGTCTATTGGGAATCTATGATACATTTTTCTGTTTTAAAATTTAATTAAATTTTAGGAATGTAATTATTAGAAAATAATTTCCGTTTTAATATTCATAAATACAGATTTGCATAAGGCGGAGTGATCTATGCATCTAAAGTCGAATGCCATGACGTTTTTGTATATGCCTCGAATACCACCGTCGGCTTTTATTTGTGTAACCAATACTAAGCAGAACTGGGGAAATCCGCTGGACCTTAAACAGCACATGGGTCCTCCCAATTCAACCATGAGAAACAGTTTCATTTTTTTCTCTTGGCGATATTTCTGCAATTAAAATCTGTGTTTATGGAATCTTGTTTATACTTCTGAAATTAAAAATGAAAATTTTACAAAAATAATAAAACATAAACCTAATGAACCCATTTTTCTAATTTTTTGTTCATATTCTTAGTCAAATTGTTAAGTGTTTTATGTGCAATTATTAGTATTATAATTATGTTGTATGCTGTATATTACAGAGAAAAATGTGAGGGGGGGGGGGTGTCGATGAAGAAAATCATTCTTTTAAAAGGGATCGATGTAGGAAAAAAGGTTGGGAACTCCTGGTTTACACCAATAGGATTTTGGTTAAAAAATACTGCAGAAATGTGGGTTTTTAAAAAAAAATTATGTATACCAAAAACCAACTGTCACTAATATAACAACTCCCAACTGAATTCGTAATAGAAGTTTTTATCTTGTTTTTAAACAAATGTGAGAGGTGAAGTTTGAAAACTAAAACTAAAGCAAAGTATTAAGATATTTAGAACTTTTAATTCATTATTACAATTTAAAATACAAGTTTAACGTTTCTGCTAAAAAATGAATCGAAGGAAGCCTAGGTGCTTTGAAATTACATTAAAAAAAAGTATAACGAAATCATATCACCTTACTTTTAACAGTACCTAAACCGCGAATAGGCGAAAGACAAATCAAACACAAAGTCTCTTCAATCAAATCATAACTGTTACGGTAGAAGCTTTCCTACACCTTGTACCTCCATTTTTTTTTAATACTCACATGTCATACACAAGCATCATACATAAGTACTAGTCATTATTTCTGGAAAACAGTAAATAGGATTCTAAAACGTATATTTGTTTTGCGAACATAAGGTATCTAAGATGAAATTCCTGTTACCGGTTACAACGGTTTCCGAAATGAAATTTTTTAGATGAAATTCCTATGACCGATAATCTAGGATATTACCTATATTATCGGTTTTGGGTCTTATGCTATTTATTATTGTGTCATTTATTGTTATTATTGTTGTCAAAATTTATTATTGTGTCATAAATTTTTGCAGTATTGCATAATATTGCATCTTATTTTTCAATAATTATGTAATACATATAGGTATGTACTGTACATTCTAGGAAGAGTATTTTTGAGAAAAAATAATTTTTTTTTTAATTTAAAAATTTCGGTCGTAAGTAAAAGCGGTCGTAAGTCGAGGAATAACTGTAATCTGAACTGACACTGTAACGACCATCCGCTAAGATTATGGACTGACGTGATATCCATCTTCACAACTTTCGAAAGAAGTTTTTTTTTTATAAACCCAGAGTTATTAAATTCAATGTAGAGCTTAAATGTATAAAACATGGCAGTTTTCTGCACTATTCACGAAGAAATTTTGTTCCTCTCTAAACCACACAAACAAAAGCTGTCATATTCATGATTAACTATGTCCTTAGGAAGTCACAAAAATTGTATCATTTTTGTTGTTTATTTCATAACTAGAAGGTAACCCGTCATTTTGACGCCATAATACTAATAATGACGTCATAATAGAAAAGTATATGAAAGTTAAAAAATATCCCGAATTATCTAACAATATTGCATTTAATCCACACCTTGTAAAAGCAAACCCTTTCATTATTTTTTATTTATTTAGTTTTTCATGCGATTGGATTAGTAGACTGCCATCCAACCCGTCATTTTGACGTCATAATATAAATAATGACGTCATAATGGAAAAAGTATATGAAAGTTAAAAAATATCCCGAATTATCTAACAATATTGCATTTAATCCACACCTTGTAAAAGCAAACCCTTTCATTATTTTTTATTTATTTAGCTTTTCATGCGATTGGAGTAGTAGACTGCCATCCAGTTTTTTACAGCTCTCTACGCGATATGAATACTTGAGCTACTTGATTCATTCAAATTCAAGTTTGTTTACTTTCAGAATTCATCGCAAAAGTGAACAGATTTTTAAAAACTGTTAAATATACAGCTAAAAACATCCAATTTTTTTTAGTTCTGAATGTTTTATAGAAAAATAGGCTGAACAAACGTGATTTGATGGAGAAGATATTAGTTTTTAGGTAAGAAAAAATTCTGATCCACATCTGAATTTGAAATTAAGCCTAACCGGCATTTTGTTTACTGAGGGCTTCAATTGAAAGATGAGTACAGCCCGGAAGTGTTATACAGAGACAAGGGCTATTATATATATATAATATATGGCGGAAAGGATTATAAAGTCTTTATAATTCGTGTTTAAGTCATTGTAAAACACTGAATTATACTGGTAACGCTATGTAATCCAGCGATTAATCTTAACAAACAATCCTCTATTCAGCAAACCATTAATCACGGGAATCAGAGAGCACAAACTGCACGTCTTGCGAAATTCTGACCTTACACAAATAATGCACGAGTAAGATCATAGGATTTTATTAAAAAAGATATCATCAATAACCTCAATCCCCATAATTTCACAAGAAGGTTACATAACAGGGCAAGTCATGACATCTTCCACCTAATTGCGACTAGACCCACCTCACACTCTTTGCAGAAAAATGCTATCGCAATCAAATTCACATGCCCATATTAAAAAAACTACGGTGGTAAAAAAAAAAAAAAAAATCCTGTTGGTGGATGAAAGTGTCCTCCGTACCTGCCTATTACGAACTGCCTAATTTATAAAGTAACTCGCTTTCTCGAAATACTCGACAGATGTTGGAGAAGTGAAGGACAACAGACTTGTCTCCAGCAGAGTAAGAAATTATTCTTCGACTGTGCATCAGAGGTATCATTAACAGGTTTGCCCGGTTCGGGGAAGGTGCTGTACCTTTATCCCCACCCTACCCCCTATTTCATCAGAAACGTATATTTATGCACTATTTCATACCCGGGTATTGTCATTGTTTGTAGGAAGACTTAATGCGAACCACAGCAAAAGCCCATATTAAATTATCTGCTTTACTTGATTTCGGCTTCTAAATAATAGTTTAGCACAAAAGGAGCTAAGTCTTCGCTTATTGTAGGATTAAGCTATTTGAAAAAGTCAAGCAAAAATAGGCAAGTCGTTTGTCATTTCAGATTTAAGGTGGGAATTTAAAAATCAAGGAAAATGAAAAGGCCCTTTGTTTATACCATTGAGGATATAAACAACCATAACATATTAGATTCATAAAGCGTCAACATAATAAGAAACAGCAAGGGTATGTTTAGCTTGTTTTGACACCTATGTACAAAGAAGCTGTCGGCTTTCTTAACAAAAGTACGTATGATTTTCACTTTCGCACAGACGAATGGATGGAGGCAAGAGAAAGAATTTTTTTCCCAAAAGAAATAGAGAGATAAAGCGATGTTTACACATATAGTAATTGCTAAAAACTATTTTTAAAAGAACTGCTTTAAGCCCTGTTTTTATTAATACGTAGCGTATTACTAACCTATTATTACAGAAATATTCGTAATTCACTATAGATGTGTTTCAAATGGGTTAATAAGTAATTACTAAATACAGTTATATAACCCATATTGCAAAAATATAATTACTTTAGAGGAATTATTAAAAACTGGAGCTATGGTAATCTACTTATGGTAGCAAATAGCATTGAAAATGATATACTTTCTTAAAAGATCAGAGTATATTTTAACCGATTAAATCACAATCAGCAAATCACAAGTATCACGGATCTAAACATAGTAGTCGAATGGTGATTATTCATAAACTACAATTTCACAGAATTCTTACACGAACTGTTAGGGAACAACATTTATTGGTGTAAATATTATTATTATTTTTTAAATCTGAATAATGACATTTCCTTGCACAATGCAATCGTCTTTCAGTTGTTCTCTCAGAATTGCATTCTAACCTCCTTTAGATGGCTTAGTTCCTGAAGGTTCACTTATTTGTTTAATTTAAGGTATCCGACTACGTTCAGACCCTTTTTTTGAAAAACTGTACTTGCGAAAACTTCTATCTTATTTTTCGAAGGACTATAACACCATAACTCGAAAATGATGAAAGAATAGACATTTAACTATGCAAATTTTCACTAAATTGCTGAAATTGGGTCGAAATTTAGCAAAGTTTTACAAAAACGGTTCTAGCTCTAAAAAAAATATTATGAATAAAACATTAACTTTTTTTTGTCAAATGTACGTAAGTACTTTCTAAGTGTAATGATCTACAAGCTAATCGATATCTTAAAATCTAAAAAAAAAATACCTGTCATTATATGCAATTACATGCAAAATTTTAGTAATTTTCCAAGAGATTTTTTTTTATAAATGCAGCTATAAATCAACAAGTAATATATCTAACACCAAATCTGTAGTCCATTATGAAAAACACGTATGAAAAATTTCATACACATATCATGGTTAGATTTTGAGTTATCACAAGTGTCGTTTACATTTTTGATGAAAAATAAGTTCTTCAGAAAACACGATTAAAGTTTTCAACCTGTATTGAAATTCATAGCTGCTTCTGAGTTTTAAATCGCTCTAATTTCATTTCTTATGATCGTATCGAAAAAATAAAAGCAGATTTAGAAACATAAATTTACAATCTTAAAAAAAAGGGAATGAAAACAATTTCGGAATTTTCATCAAAATCGATGTTTTAAACGTAGTCTGATACATTAAGTTTTTATTTAACTTTCCCGTTTAAAAAAATGCTGATGTTTTAGACCCTCGACAGCTGGGCAGTGGTTGGTAGTTAAAGCTAGTATAACAAACTCTCAGCCTCATATAACACAGCTTTAACGCAGCTGGATAGATCATCTAAATTCATCTTGAGTGTCTGCACTTATAACATGCATCTTTATGTAATTAATATCAGAGACATTACGAAAAAGCATGCGATATATTTTGCAATTTTTTATATCCCTTTAACCCTACTTTTATTCCAACAAAAAAAAGTCAGAAAAGAGGAAAAAAATGAATGAAAAAGTAAAATTGATGCTCTCCGAAAAACTAAGAATAAAATTTAGCTCAGCCTCACTTAAGATTCCTTGCCTGCCAAGCCATCCGATGTTCAGTATCACGTGGGTAGAGATTTCATATCGTAACAACTGATAGAAGATTTGATACACCTTATCTTGTACAAGAACGAACTGTGTCATATAACGACCATAAGAAAGAAAGAAAAAAAAGAAAAAAATAATAAACAGAGGCAAGATAAGACACGAAAAAACCGCAATGTTCATATTCAAAAATAGAAGTGAGCTCAGATTCATACAAGTTGCATCTCTGATCTTTTAATTCCTTATTGAATATGTATGTATATGCGTATATAAGAGTGTTTTATGGATACTGCGTAGATGCGTGCATGTACACATAACACGAACAATGAAACAGTTTTTTCACTTATATTTCTTCATGGGACAGAATATAATGCAAGAATGTGTGTATTTGTATGCAGTGGTAAAAATTTTAAACTATATCAGAGAGTCTTTTTTCAACCCTAGTGATTACTGAGCAAATGGATTTTCAGGATGCAGGTGCCTGGTTAGAATGTCATTTGTCTTGAGTCTGAGAAAATTAGAAATGACTTTCCTTGTTGTAGTATTTTTTGGTCACTAGAGAACTTGTCATGAAGAAAATGAACAAAATTAGAAAAAAAAGGGTGACAACTCAGGTTGTTATATTACTACGGTTGTTACATTATTACTTGAATTCTGGCCAGATCAGCAAAACACTAAATGAGTTGTTAACTATGCGAATAACAGCTACTAAAAATCATTAACGATTTCTTTGGCGAAAGGTACATCACAAACTTTAAGCACACAGCGGCTCATTCATATGATGAACATGAACCTCGGGGTTTTACTCAGATAAAATATGCAGGGCAAGAAGATTTATACGACTTAATAAATACGTAAAAGCTGGAAGATATGCAAAACATTTCGAAGAAACCAGTTAGAGCATACAGCTCGAGGCAACTCTTCATTCATTGATTTCTTTAATTAGAGGCTGGCTTAAAACGGACATCGATAATTGCATGATGAAGAGCGCTGCGTTTACCGCTTTCTTTCTTCCTCCAGTATAAGGCAGGTGAATTCATACAATTATCGCTAATCATAGACACACAAACTATCAACAAAACGCGGTTTACTCTATTTTGTAACAAGGCCGCTTCTGAAACGACGCATAATGGATAATCCTTTCCAAGGTGTATTTAATTTAAAGCAGGCTTTCATGTTATTTAGCTGGGGAGATAATTGAAGGTCACGGCATGTTAAGATAAATATGACAAGTTAACTGTTCAGCAGAGCTGATCTAACACTTCCGAAATTCCGAAAGTGTGTGTTAAATTTCAGTTTGCATAATGTTGCCATTATAAGAAAAATCTGCAATGGATTTCAAAAAAGTTCAAAGAGTCAAGTGTAATTTATTTCAGGATTTTAAGAAGTGATACAAAAAATAATTCAGTAAGTGAAATTGATAACGACTGGCCGTGAAAAATAAGACAAAACCACATTGCAAATCTAAATACTATGAGCTGTAATAATTACTGTAAAATGGTTGCATATTGCAACAGACTAGTCGTCGTACATAATGCAAACAACAGTAAAACTTATGGAATTTTAGTAAAAACTTCATTGCAACACAATCGAGGAGCGATTATACGAATTATTTTCAGTATAGGAACAAATAGGAAAATAACGTCTTCTAAATAATGTCGAAGAAAAGGAAATGTTCATGCAACCCAATTACGATACAAATATTTGGTGTACTAAGTAAAGATTTTACCACATAGGTTAAAACCATTTCACTCGACCCGTTAACAAAAAGGATAATACATATTTTATTCTAATATGTATTATCCTTTAGATCATTATAAGGATCATCTAATATAAGATCATCTAATATGTATTATCCTTAATAGATCATAATAAGAGTCATAGTAGCAGTGTGTGATATCAGAGTGAGGAAATTTAATCAACAAAAGCAGAATGGGAACACTAAAAACTTACTCAGAGTTTTTATGTGATTAAGAGTTACCTTAATTAGAACTGCTATGACTCGACTAAAATAGATTACAAGCATTTTACAATTTCGAACCGAAAGATGTGGCTTATATTTTAAAAAAAGTTTGTGATTACGCGGATACATTTAATTTAAAAGAACTGAAATAATCAAATGCATATATGTACAAACAAAATGGCCTATTTTAAAACCATTCAGTGACAAATTTTCATTATTAATTTGCTTGTATACCAAATGTAAGAAATGGTTATCGAAAATATCTTGCAGATAAAACATATGAAGAATATAATGGGTCAAAGAAAAATAGAACCTGTTCCTCTGCTCTCTTAATATACTTCCAAGCCGGTTTTTGTATTTTATTTTCCAGGGTATTAAATCAACAGCATGGGTTGAATGTTTTACCTGCCATAATAAGGATATTTTACAAATTGCGTTTATGTTTCCTTTCACTCCTGAAAGCAAATATTATTCAAATACCTTATTCACTGATTGTTGATAAAAAAAAGTACTCGAACCTCGCACTTTAAGTAATTTATATCTTATTTAAAGATGGTTATATCTGAAAGATAAGACATTTATATCTTAAAGAATAAATATATTTCAGTACAATTAATTTATAAAAGCCAGATGTTAACTATATCAGAAATCGTAAATTGAAAACTCGCAAAATAGTGGTCGATATAACTAAAATGTAGCACAGTACGATTACTTTTAAAGAACTCTATTCCAAGCCTTGTAGTCATAGGCGTAACGTCGGGGGTGGGGCACGTCATCCCCAACTTAACTTGAAATAAATTGAAGTGTTAATAGAAGTTCAGTTAAAATCTGAAAATTGTAGAAAACTTTTAAGGTTGGTTTTTTTCACCTTTTTCAAACTGTGAAACTGAAGATTCCGATTATGTCTTTAGCCTTAACATAGCTTTTAACAGTGATATGATCCATAACAAAATTCCGATGCTACATTTTTTCCGATGCTACATTTTATTTATATTATATTTATTTTTCTCACTGTATAGCTTTTGAATACCACTCAAACATCAATTCTATTGTTATTCAATTAAAAAAATCATATTCTTTCATAATTTAAGGACCGTCCGGCAGTCAATGCGCTGAGGAGGGCCCTAACTGAATTAAATTCGTGCTCCCCCCCCAAAAAAAAAAAAAAAAAAAAAAAAAAAAAAAATTATAAGCACGCTACGCCTATGCTTGTAGTTGGGGGGAAACATAAACGAATATATAAAAAAATAAATTCCAAGTAATATTTAAACTGTTAAGTACGATATATTTTCGTCATTTCATAGCTACGACAATCTTTCATCGTCTCTTTCGACTTATATGCATCGCACGTTTTGTGGCCCCTTCAACAAATGCATTTTCCTCTGCTTCCATATCGCTCATTCGGTATGCCACTATAACATCTATTCCCCTTGGCTTCCGAAACACTGTCGGTGTACAGGCTTCTGTATTCCGTGAACGCTTACGTCATACACTATGAGTAAACTAATAAGCTATGGGTGACGAGCTTTCAACCTCACAGATGCATTATGCAGGGGGGATCAACGTAAGCGGTCAGATTAAATGGCAGGGCTTGACTTCGCAGAGTCGCTTTTTTATTTTATTACTTTAGGGCTTCCGAGTTTAATTTTCTGCTCCCCCCCCCGAGGATTTTGATAAGCGGTTTAAATGGAGAGAAAATGGATAATTTGCATTCATCAGTAGAAGCCGCTAAAAATTTGTCCAGGAGGGAAAACTGTATCAGGGTTTCTGAAAGAGGACTACATCCAGTGTGGTGTTAAAAGATATAAAGGAAAAAAATGTCAGAAATTTTTTTTTCGATCCAACAGTACTTTTAAAACATTTAAATGGCTAAGACATTTTGCGACTATTTTTCCATTTTATTTAATTATTCGCGTCTTACAGATTAGAACTTGGCCAATCACGAGCGACAAAAACAACAAAGCACATGCAGCTTGGAGAGGGCGAAAATAAGCAAAGCAAAAAACCGATCATCTGGCAGAATAATGTAGATTTCACCTATTGGCCTTTGTTATTTTTAGAAGATGTATTGTATATAAATTTGTTAGACGACCAAATAAGCAAAGCAAAAAACCGATCATCTAGCAGAATAATGTAGATTTCACCTACTGGCCTTCGTTACTTTTAGAAGATGTATTGTATATAAATTTGTTAGACGACCAAATAAGCAAAGCAAAAAACCGATCATCAAGCAGAATAATGTAGATTTCACCTACTGGCCTTCGTTACTTTTAGAAGATGTATTGTATATAAATTTGTTAGACGACCAAATAAGCAAAGCAAAAAACCGATCATCTAGCAGAATAATGTAGATTTCACCTACTGGCCTTCGTTATTTTTAGAAGATGTATTGTATATAAATTTGTTAGACGACCAAATAAGCAAAGCAAAAAACCGATCATCTAGCAGAATAAAATAGATTTCACCTATTGGCCTTCGTTATTTTTAGAAGACGTATTATATATAAATTTGTTAGACGACCAAATAAGTTTTAAATTAATTACCAGATATATCAATCTCAACAGATGCTTTGAATTATGCATAGCATATTATTTTTTATTAAATATTTTACGTTTTGTCAAAGATGTTTGATAGAAGCATTTTTGCTACAGTGAAAATATAGTGAAAATATTTAAATACGGTGAAATATACTGAGCCGAAGCTTTTTGGACATTATAATTTTCCTCGAGAGATATAGAAGCCAGTGGGTTCTAAGATATGATGTTGCTATGCTAAATATGATGTTGCTATGTTTTTACGCTAAAAACATTTATTAATTCAATTCCTACTATTAGTTCACACTCTCCCTAAATATATCTTGTTAAAATTTTCAATCGTTAATAAAATACTTTTTATTCATCCACTCAAGTTCAAATACATTTTTTTAAACTTGTAGTGGATGACACTTGATGTTAATACAGTTTTTTCAAATATTAATTCATTAATTAAATTTAATTAATAGATTTTAGTTTTAGACCTAGAGCGTCTCTCGCTCTTGAATAATAATTTCCCTGTTGTTACTCTGTAAACGGTAGCACTGCGGTAGCGCGGGCTCCTCCCGTCCTGTAGGTTGCGGGATCGAATCCCTAACCTGACAAACTTATTCTCTCTCTCTCTCCCCCCCCCTTCCTAATCTCGCACAGTAGGCAAGGTTCTGACAGGCAATCCTTTTTTTTCAATTCTTACTATTAGTACACACTCAAATTTTTCTTTGTTGACCTAAGTAGGAATTGACTTTAAAAATTTTTGTTTTTATATTACTTGTTTTTATTGTCACCTCTCCTCCCCCCCCCCCCCTTCCAAACAAAATGATGCATGTTAAAAAAAATTTATTTGATGTTTAGATTTAATAAGATCCCGAGCTAAATTTGTTGGGGGTAGAGTGCAAGTCTGCTGATAAAAAGTTTGTTGATAAAGTGCTCGTATACAGGACACCTTATACAACCTGCATAGGCATTCACCTAAATCAAGTTTAGGTCTTTTAAAGGGACAAGGGATCTTCAAACTCGAATTTTTTAATTTTCAATTTTTAACTCTACATACAAAATGAGAATAATTCCTTTTCTTTTTTACTAGATTGAAAACCCTTAGAGTTAAAATAAGGTTAAGGTATTTTTTGCATAATAATGACTGTTTTTTAATTCTTTTTTCAAAAATGCTAAGGTTTTTCAAAATGTCCTACGCGCATTCAATATTAATTGAAGTCTTTAATTTTTTTATTATAACCTTGCCATCCTATATATAATAGCCGTTGTCTCTGTATGACACTTCCGGGCTGTACTCATCTTTCAATTGAAGCCCTCAGTAAACAAACCGCTGGTAAGGCTTAATTTCAATTTCAGATGTCGATCAGAATTTTTTCTTACCTAAAAACAAATATCTTCTCCATCAAATCAAGTTTGTTCAGCCTATTTTTCTATAAAACATTCAGAACTAAAAAAAAATTGGATATTTTTAGCTGTATATTTAACAGTTTTTAAAAATCTGTTTACTTTTGCGATGAATTCTGAAAGTAAACAAACGTGAATGTGAATGAATCAAGTAGTGAACTGAAATTTTTTTTTTAAACTTTCATATATTTTTTCCATTATGACGTCATTTTTAGTATTATGACGTCAAAATGACGGGTTGGATGGCAATCTACTACTCCAATCGCATGAAAAACTAAATAAATAAAAAATAATGAAAGGGTTTGCTTTTACAAGGTGTGGATTAAATGCAATATTTTAGATAATTCGGGATATTTTTTAACTTTCATATACTTTTTCCATTATGACGTCAAAATGACGGGTTACCTACTATATGGGTATAAATATAAATGTGCATTTACTTTATTTTTGTAGGAATCTAAAGTCTTAAATTATTTTTTTCTATTCTGCCTGTTTTTTTTTATGTTTTTACTTTATTTTATGGTCTTATGCATTTGAAAAATATGTGTGATTTCAAAGAATTATGCACAGTTTTGTGGAAAATACTTCAATTAACAATTCAGAGAAATCTGCAAGATATCAAAAGAAAAGGATTACGCATGGAGCCTTTTGAAAAATTCTATCATTTTTGAAAAAAAATTTGATAAAAAGGTCTAATTCCTCCACAAAATATTTATTTTTGAATTCTCAGTATCTTCAACGTAGCAGAAAAGAATATTAATTATACTCATATGGTACATAGAGTAAAATATTAAAAATTAAAGAAGGACGTGATTGAAGGTCCCTTGTTCCCTTATGTGAGAATAAATTGTTCTTTTTTTACACTAGGCTTATAACACTTCCCATTAAATTTAAAAAAAAACTAAAAAAAAAACTAAAAAAAACATATCTATACGTACAACCAAACTCAGAAAAAAAAAATCCATGGAGTTGGTCTGTAATGTATTATAGCGAAAACGCGCTACTAAGAGATCAGTTTTGTTAGTATATTATAATATTACTAGTTGATACCCATCAAAACATGACGGCTAGATAGTCAATAAATATACTAATACACAAATTATACTCAACACATCATTTTCAAATGTTGAAAATCATAATAAGGCGCAGAAACAAATTAATGTATTTAAGCGGCCTCGTGCTTATTGAGTACTAAAGCCATATTTAAAAATGTCAGTGAGCATGCGCAGAAAGCAATTTTTTAAATTGTAAATTATCGCTAATTAAACAGCGCGAAATAAACAATTTCCATCGGGTTCAATCTTATATTTCACAAACATAATTTTCATAAAATAAAAATGGCAGAGAGAGATCTAAAGAGACTTTTTGGAATAAACGTGTTTAATCATTAAAACATGTCACTGAGCATGCGCAGAAACAGCGAGTTTCTAAAGCCAGATTTAAACATGCCACTGAGCATGCGCAGAAAGCAACTTTTAACTGCAAATTATCGCTGATTAATAGAAATTGCAGTTACAAAAACCAAATTTGACAAATCTACAGATTACAATCTTTCGTTTAAGACCAAAATGAAGCAAATTCATGCAGTAGTTTTCTCTCACGGACTGCCCAAAAAGTCGGCTTAGCAACTTAAATATATAGATATGAATGACAAAAGTTTAGGAGAAAGCCTCTTTCCCCATCGTCTTTTTCTTAACTTTTACTACAGTTATTATTAAAACCCAAAATGTTTTACTATTTGTAGTAATCTTTTCGTCAGTTTCCGTTGTTATATTATGTTATTCATATTGCTCCTATAGTGAGGTAGTTGATAGTCGTTTGCGCTTAAGAATTTTTAATACTTATCTTGCATACTGTACCAGCTCTGAATTCTGGATACATGCTCAGTGAGATAGAGTAACATCTGAGCATAAAATTAGTGCCCTCAACAGCGATATGATAACTTGAGTGTGCCGGAATCTTGCGATTATTTTGATATCTGTTTATTCTGAAGCAGTACAGCGTAACAGGTGCCATTTCTGTTGTGAATTCACAACGTAACAGGTCTTTTCCAAACTGATAGAACAACATTATTATTTTTATTTAGTTTATATCACAATAAAATATCAATAAAAATATAGGTATTTTGATATTAAAATTTAGCAGCTCTGTTAATAAATTCCATTTATTGCGCTTGGAGGTTCCAAAAATCTTTTTTATTCTTCGGTTTTATCCAAGAAAATTTTTTCTGTATAAAAAAAAGATCAGAGAAATTGCGGTATCCAAACTGAACTCAGTATACTTTACCGTTGATAGATGCCAATGCTGACTTGGCTGTTTACTTACATTATTGGGCGTCAGAATACGGGAGGTTGACTTGCAAATTCTCTAATGCATAATGCATAAGGGATCAGCCCCTCAGTCCAAAGCGGTCAGATTAAATAGAACGGATTAACTCCACAGAGTCACTTATTCTTTTTTTTTTTTCGAAATTTCCATTCGATCCTCAAAGGATTTGAAAAGCTGTTTTAAAATGAAGGGTTAAAAGATTCTAAAAAGAAATTTTGTGATCATCGAGTACGCATGCTATAATAATGCAAGAGGATAAAAGTGCGTTATTTAAGTCTCTCATCAAAGTTACTCTCCGAAATTTAAGCTTTTAAAGAGGAACTACGACAGAATGTAAAAAGATTCAATTTGTAATAACTCTCGGAAAATTCTGCTAGTCTTTTTTTTTTTTTTAAACGTGGCATAAAATTATTCATAACTCTTTTTGTTTTAGTTTTGTGTTCAATTAAAACATAACCAATAATCTTCAAAAATTTCCAGTCTTTATTAAATAAGAAAATTTAAAATTTTTAAATTTAGGGAAATACTTGTTAAAAGGCACTTAGGATGACAAGACGTATTTTTTTCACAGCATTTGATAAATACGGGAAGAAGCTACGATGCTACGAATAATCACTGTCTTTCTGTTTCGCGCAAACACACACACATATATATACATGTATTAGGAATTATCTCAAATCAGTAACACTTTCCTATAGCATGTCTTCATACAGAGTTTTAACGTAGGATTACGTTCCTCCATGACGGTCCTCCGGAAAGCAAAATTTCAGACGCTAAAACTGTCCATCCGTACCCCGCGAGTTATAATTTTGGCAGCGTGCCAAATCCAGTCTGTATCGCTTGGACAAGCAGTAAACGGTTAAACAGAAAAGTACCAAAATACGTCAAAATTTTGACATACATATATGTATATATATATATATATACATACGTACATATATATAGATACATATATACATAACACATACATACATATATGCATTCAAAAGAGGTAAGCAACGATAAGTAATCCTACGTTAATAACCCGCGGTAGTTTCGTTAGAAGAGACTACCTGAAATTTGTTTCATACAATTGATTTTCTTACAAATCTTTCCTTATTAGAGCTGTGGGGTAAGTTACTCAATTCTATGCCTACTTGACTCTATGTGTTTAGAAATGTCAATTTTTATATTAAATAGGATCTGGGGCAACAATGGCTTTTGGCAGTTTGTGAGTCGATAATTGTCAATAAAAAGAGATTGTTTATTACTAATTCATATAACGGGGCGTCCATATGATGTTTTCGCGTCCTTATATGGCAGTCTCAGCTTAATACGGACATTGACTGCAAGGTTGAGGAATGTCCAGTTATTAGGAAAGAATGTCGCAAGGTGGTAGAAAGCTAATATAAGGTGAAATTTTGGAATAAGCATTAAGTAAAATTTCGGAGCAAGCACATTTTCGTTACATCTATCTATATGTGTGTGGGTAATTTTAGGATCAGAACAAGATTTAAACACTATAGATTCTAACCTGCTTAGCATATAAAAAAGAGGGGTCTAGTCTGTACTGTCCTTAACACTGTGTAAAATATAAAGTACAAGGTATGAAGTGCTTTTTTTATCTTAAGGAATAGGATCAAGCATTAATCATCTATTTATAAAAAAAAAATCCCAGGTTTGCTAACATATTGATATCCAGGTAGCTTCATTTTCAAAAAGCCATAAACATTAAAAATAAAACCATGTTTCCTCAAGTGCATTTAAAAAAAATTGTCGTTATATCAAATTAAATTATCAACCAACGCACTCAGATTTCGCTTCTTTACTTAACTTTTAGGTTAAAATTACTACCATTAAAACATGATAGAAACACACTCAAAACATTGTAGTTACAGATATTGCTTGTCGATATGCATTGGCATATCACAAACTTTGTTTGAACAATGGTTTGAATTAAATTAGAAGACTCGCATCTGATGAGTCAGTCTCGACATTTCCGCTATTACGATTGATTCTCATACCTCAAGGATTTGCATAATCAACCCACGGGAAGAGGATTAAGTAAATCGTAAGCATTCATTAAAGTGAGCATTGTATAAAATATGAGAAATCTAAGTAGGAAGCAACTTAGATGAAGTTCATTAGTATTTCGCTTAATGTTTCAGTTTAGGAGGAAAATAAAGATCTAAATGTGCATGAATGAAGTAATGTACACAGCAGCTTTGACCTCGTAAAAGACCCGTTTCTTCCTTCTCCCAGTCTCTGTTGAAAAATCCAAGGCACACCCTTCATAAACATAGCATTCTTATACTTGCTTATTTCTTTTTGTCACATAGATTATTACGCATGTGTATGTTAGTATCCATGGCAAAAGTTTTGCTAACTTTAAAACTTCTTTACTTTGAAAGAACAAATTAAGGAATATTTAAAGTTGGAAAATTCCACCTCCAACCATATCAAACAATTTTTAAATATATAGGTATTGTTTTTTTTTCGTGTGTGGAGGGGGGGGGGGGGATCCTGGAACCGACCAATCAGCTCACTCCATACATATGCGTTAGAAGGCGTGGCCTAGGAAACGCAGTTCATCACATTTTTCCTACGGTCCTATGGTTCGTATGGGGAGTGTTACTTTCACCCCCCAAAAAAAGTCCATGATTCTGGTCTTGTTATTGTGTTACCGTTTAGCACAACTAACAATTTGATAAAATTTTAACAGACATCTAGCATAAGTTGATTAATCTTAAAAAGTCATACAATGTTATGAATGTGAGTTATAAATTTTATGCGAAAATCTTGACTTTGGTATACGTCGTTACCAAGTGGTTTTCCACATACTCGCCAAAATCTGAATAAAAGAGAAGAAAAAATGAACTGAACACACACACACACAAAAAAAAAAAAAAAAAAAATTAACCTAGTTAAAAAACATCCCTTCAGATTTTCATCTTGCTGAAATATAAAAAGAAGAGGATGAAACACAGGCCTCCGAAATTACAAGACAAATTGTATTAAAGCGAGACGAGCAAAACGACAAAACGCTCAAGAGGAGAGGAAAAAAATATCTTCTTCTAAGAAAATAATCATTTAATGTGATTTGGGAAAAAAAACGCCAAGAAGCAAAAGAAAAAAGAGCGTAAATCAAGTTACGAATACTCTTAATCACCCCCCCCCCCCCCTCCCAAGCAGCGTATCTTGGAAAATTCGCGCATTCTTGAGAGGCACGCTAGCTCCCTCTTCTTGTACAGGGGTTGTGCAAGACTTTCTTTAGCTCCAAATTAGCTCATTATCAGATATATACGATTCAACACGACACAAGCTGTAAATAAAACTGTGTATGCGCAGAAATCACGCTTCAATGCTCAAAATGATTAACGATAAAAGATTTCTGATTTTTAGCCTTGTTAAAAAACATATATTAATTTCGATTTATTCATATGTATTGTATGAAAAGTGTATTGTATGAAAGAAATTTACTCCGTCATTGGTAACATATTAGAAAAAAAAAGTCTTATTTAAGCCCTAAAATTTAAACTTTGAATCACTTATCTTTGCTTTTGTGGGATATGTAAGGAACTATAGGGATTGTGATGTTTCAACACACATGTATATATCGGTTGTCCGAATAAAAATTTAATAAAAAAATTCACATATTTCTCATTCGTACTGAGGAAACCAAAAACAAAACAATAGTAGCATAATTACAATAACTTATATTAGCGTGTATACTCCGTCTAAACAATATGATATTTTAACTGGTTAAATGTGTATAGCAATTAAGACAGGATCGGGGTTGTCAAATTAGGAGGAATACATAAATGCATAGAGTTGTAAGAGTTAAAGTCATGTTCTTAGGGCATCATTAGGCATTATTAAAATTGTTGTGAACAAAAAAAGTGTGTTATGAAGATCATTATTTTGCGTTAGAACTCAACTGTGTTTCAACTTATAGTTCAAATATGTTTCAACCAACTACATTACCTTTTTAAGCGATAAATTATTTACTTTAACAACTTAGGTAATTAAGAGTATCTTGTGTAGACGTGCAGTGTTTTGCTGTTTTAATATGAAAAATATATATGAACACAAACATATACTTTTGTGATGAAAGGAATTTTTGAATTCCATCCAATACTTGAAGGCCATAATTTTAGATTTAGAGGAGGAATAATTATTGAAATATTTATTTATAAAGTCATCAGAAGAAAATGTTTAAGCTGCGGTTCAGGCATATATGGAAACTTTCTTGATCCCGAAATGTTTCGTGATTCAAATACTCTCTTCTTCTTATGCTTTATAAAGAGCATCATTAGACTAAAATTAACCCCAGTCACACATTCTCAATTATACTGAATAAATAATAATAAAAGAGTGTTTTCTACGAAAGAAAAAAAAAGTAATGCTTTAAAAACTTTCAGGAAGTAAATAGTTTCAATGATCTGGTCTCGCTTACCGCGAAAAAAAGTTTAAAAAAAACTAACATGTTCACTATTTTCTTCCGATGATCTTTGAGAGTATCAAGAAGAAAGACAAAGATTTAAAATTCCCCTCTTTTTTTTTGGTATTTTACTGTTATTTTAAGTTCATGTAGACGTTTGTAAATACTTTAGCGGATAAAATGGATCATGTAGTAGTAATGACTCTTCATGACTAAGACGAAAACAATTCTGTGAATCTCTCATCATCTAAGTGTGATTGTGAAGGGAAATAATGGCATCCATAGGAAGGAAATGTTAAACAAAATAGTTTCTTTATTCACTAATCGTTGCATGGTTCATAAAGCTCATAATGAACTCAGTTTGTTGACTCAGCCGAAGCACTTTAAATTATTTGAGGTGATCTGAATCATAAAGCTGAAAGAAACATGCTTCACTGTCTTTTTGAGTCGACAATTTTTCATTTGAGAGATAATTTTTGCAGGCAATAGCTATTCTGGTGAGAAAAACGTAAAAAAAATTTTAACTACGCAAACATAGTAGGTAATAGGAACTTTAGATTATTTCAAGAACAATATAAAACGTTCATAACATGTTATGAAAAATATCATTTTGAGCATTTCTTATCTGAAAACCCACAAATTTTTTAATGCCGACAAGATGTCACCACATTTGACAAGCTTGGAAACTTCTCACTTGGCTTATTTTGTACTACAGGTTCGTGATAAATTGAACTGTATAAAACATATGTGTAAATAAATGTAAGAAATTGCTGATCATATTTATAGCCCATAAATATCGAGTCATGAATGATACCAGACCACTACGGATTGTACACATGGGTGGTTCAAGTTATAACGCCTCACTTTTCTGGTAAAATTGTAAATACAAACTTTGTTCCACACGCACACTATTATTAAAAACACTGTATGAATTATTATTGGTATATATTATGTCTACAGGCTGCACATAATACAAAAATTAATTTTATGCTTAAACTTGAGTTCCATAACCAAGATATACATGAAGTTCAGATAACCCAAAAAAATTTCATGATACATCTCTGGTACCGGGCGTTTCGGATAAGACCGGTACCTGTATCAACCTGTATTTAATATAATCTTCACTAAGGTTTTCAAGGGCTTCGTTATTCATTTTTTTCCCATAAATTATCCTGAAAAGTCAGATTAATCGCTTTTCGATTTTTTACGCAGCAATTTTTTTACCCTTTTTGCACTTGCTTCCGTTACTGCTTGAACAGGCGGTACTAAACTTTCTTCGTGAGCACAAACACATAATACCTAAAGTACAGTTCCCAAATAATACAGGAAAAATAATATTGTATGCTACAACATAGGGTTTGTTTAAAAAAAACAATGAACGCGACTAGAATGGGTTAGACTTCATTATTTCAAATCTGCGACTAGAATGGGTTAGACTTCATTATTTCAAAACTAATCTCCAGTCGCAACCTTTTAATGGAAAGGCGTGGACTAATAAGATAACAGGTGGTCCGCAAGAGCAGGCGTCACACTCGTCAAAGAATTGTTTCCCAGTCAGAATAAATGTTTGACTCAGTAACATAATGCCACCTGACAGGCAAAGGATGAAGAAAGTAAACACCACAGATACACGTTAAAAGAAATAAGAAGTAAAAAAAAAAGTGGTCGACGCAACACGTTGAGTGATAACGCTCGAAGAAAACTCCTAGAAACGCATTATGATTCTATTCGGCGTTTATTTTTTGTTTCCCTGCTCTTTCTTTTCTCTTTGTTACATGAATGTCACCAACAGACATCGTCAGAATATAACCAGACGCCAGTTTCACATCTGAAACGAGTTGCCAAGTGTTTATTTGGAGGCTGATCGTGGGCTGATAGCTGTTTATTAATTATTTGTTACATAATATCGCCATGCCATGGCGGAAATGAATCATGTGTAACGTTTTTTGGAGATTTCTTTGATAAGGAAGCTCAAAAGAGAGTAATTTAAAACTTGTCGTCACTAATATAAAAGATGGCCCCAAATGAGATAAAAAAGAAAAGAAAAACTTGGAATGCTTACTAAGATCACCTCCGAGGAAAAAATATATTAAAAATTGATAAGTGTTTATTCATCAGGAGCTAAGCAAAAAAATGCATGGCGAGCAATGGCCTGCAAAACTACCAGCCATGTTGTACAATGTGTGGTAAAAAACACAATGGACAATTTTACCACCAAGTTATTTTCAATGCGACGCCCAGTCTTGATTGTTCTTTTCATAAAGTCATATTTTGTCCCCTGTGCGTGCCTATAAATTGTTACTATACTTTCCGAGAGAAATTTTGCTCAGATCAAGTTAATACTAAAGGACAAGAGATTTACGCAGATTTACACTTGAATTATGTTAAGCAGTTCTTTACATCACATGGAACAGATCAAAGTATAAAAAATTGACTGTTTAATATATACTGTATAAATTTTTGAAAATTCGATGCAAAATTTTTGTATGTTGACAATTTTTGCATATTGACATTTTTGACTTTAACTTTTGATTAAATAAATTTTTCAAAAATGAAATCGAATAAAAGCGGTAATAAAACTTTATCATAGGTGAAATATATATTAAACACCTAGCCTTCCTAAACTACAAAATTCAATAATTTTGATAAAAAACCCTTACCCTCCTTAGAGCCTAAGTGAAAATGTGATAACTTCTTAAAATTGACTTCCTAGGGTCGTCTTAGGCCCCGAGGGGTGGCTTGCGAACCTCCTTGGCACACTTACGCTTCCACCCGTGGACCCTTTCTGGACATCAAGTATAGGAGTAGGAGAGTGTCAAACGGACTCTCGTAAGTTAAGGAATAGTAAAACCTAGTATAGATTCATCAAGCTGTCTCGGATCCTTTATTCAATGTGGTCATATCAAGCTGCTCCTTTGCTTCGCAATAAAATCTATAAGAAACCATTGCTTCTTATATATTTTATTGCATTTATCTCTTATGCAACAATACTTTTATCACCTTTACACTTCTTATTACCACCGTTGTTTTCTACAGCTTTTATATACAAGGGTGCTCTTCTTTTCTCGTGCATTTGGCGCAGCTTGTCCTATTTGGACCTAGCGCCACAAAATTCAAACCAACCAACCAACCTTTGTTTTCAGAGGCAATCTCCTGAGTGGGTGACAGATATCTCGGTTTTTAATTTAAGAACTTTTGCGGCCATTCCTTTATACAATTTATCGTAAATACTGATAGAATGTACATGATTTCCATGACCTCCGGTCAGTAACTTTACCCACTTGCCTATGTACGCATCACTACCTTTTTGGTAAACTTCTTGCCTGAAGTTAGGTACAAAGTCAGCAGTCAGAACTGTTAATTATTTTTAAGGAACTAAAAAGTGTGTAATCTAGTTAAAAAAAAAATTTCTGCTTCTACAAACGTTACAGCTGCGGAGCTTCATGGTGTAGTCAGAACAATTTTTGATCCACCAATCCATTACAATGAACACCAAACATGTGGCTTTCTGTGCTTACTACTCTCCAAGAAATTTGTCTCCATTCGATCAAGATCTATGAAAAGGCGTGGGCCAAAAGATAACAAGTTATCTCCTCGAGCTGGCGGCAGACAAATCACACAAAACTGACAGACAGAATTAACTCTCTGGACTTAACTCGCAATGTGACGTGACAGGTAAAGAATAAGCTGAACAGGCTGCGATAAACAACAAGACACGTTGTGCTGCAAGAAAAAACATCAGTTGGCAATCAACATAAGTGGTGGTTGAAAATTTCTTTTCTCTCTCTTCACGCGTTCATAACTCGAGAAATTTTTTTTTTTTTTCAAAAATAACCAGAATGAAATTATTAGCACTTGCTTCATTGTGGAAGCTTCTCACACAAATATATGTATTTAAAATTCTGTTCGTGGATGGCTTGTTAACACTTTATCTTTCGCGGGCAAAGGCTGAACATGGTCTCTTTATTCTTATCGCAAGTTCGTTTTCACTATGCGAGATAACATTTACAGGCAAGTGAATGTTTCCGATTCATGAATGAATCTATCACTCGGTGAAATTCAGTATAAAAACTTAACGTCGATATGTTTTTTTCCATGTTCTTAATTAGTAAGGCATCAAAAATTATCATTGTGTGATTGGATTACGTAAAAAGTAGGTTTATTTATTTTTATTTTTTCTTAAATCCATATTTGGACGAAAGAGGTAGATCACTGACAGAACATGCAAATAAGCTCTATTTCATAACTATAATCGAGTTAAATTTTTTTTTCAAGTTTTGACAGAAATTACGATATTTATTTTTTATGTAGGAAATAAATCTTACCGTTGATATTTTTTGTGCAGTTCTGGGATAATTTCTGAATCTAAAAATATATTTTAAAAAATTCCACACAAATCACAGCATCGACTAATTCAAATGACAATACGTAAAATATTATAATCATTATTTTACACTGGGAAATGAAATTATTAAATCTATGGTGTCCGGTATAAAGGCGTATAATTCAAAAACAGTGATTTAAATATGCCAAGTTATTGGATTTTATACTAATCGCCGAACAACAATTTTGACTTGAGTCTTTTAAACAAAGAAATGTACTTTTGTATACAAAATTGATAGACTTAAGCCGTTTATACAAGTAAAAAAAAATTTTTTTATCAATAGTAACAAATATCTAAAAATCACTTTTTTGACCTAAGCCCTTTATACCGGGCACTATACATATAACATTCAGACTTGCGGAAAATTTGATAAATTATCACTAGTTTATGAGTTTAAAATTAAATCAGCTATTTTAGTTCGTTTATATCCTTGAATCCTATTCTTCTAAGACTTCTACTATACTTCAAATTGCCTGTTGTTTAGAATATATCCATAAAATAATTCAAAAAAGGAAAACATATTTATACAAATTAAAATATTAATTTATAAGTTCAAGACGTTAGCCTTGTAATCTTATAACCTAAATTCTAATTCGACAGCTTTTGTTAAATTCAATTTTTTAAGAGAGGGAAAGCATCTGTTTATTACAATTTTAAATAATCGTAAAATTAAAATTTTTGTATGAAATTCAACCATTGATCTCCTCCCATAATAATTAAAACTCAGTTTCTGATCAATGACGCATGTAAACAGCAAAACACTTTTGCCTATCCAATGATATCTAATTTAATAAGATTTTTCAAAAAACTTCAATCGATCGGAATGCGAATAGCTAATCTGTACATTTAAATCTAAAACAATCATTTAAAAAAAAACCCAATACCAGATTTTATCAGGAGTGAAAAAAAAGCAGTCCAGAAAGGAATCAATGGTTTATATATCATTGTAAACAATCAAGACAGGTAAATCTTAGAGTTTTCCGGTGTTTGCTAACATATACCAGTATCGAATGATTATTAAATGCTGGTACGCCAGCAAATAATTATGCTGGTAAGATTTACAGCCTTACAACTTTAACAAAAACATATATACAGTGGAATCTCGATCTATCGTTTTTCAAGGGACCGATTGAAATGAACGATAAATGCGGGAAAACGATAGATGTGGAAACATATCAAAGCAATATGATCGTTGGGACTGGATAAAATGAACGACACATACGGAAAAACGATGGATCCGAAAACGATCGATCTAGATTCCACTGTATATATATATATATATATATATATATATATATATATATATATATATATGAATTTGTTCATTCATACTCGTCAACAGATAACGAGGAGAGAGGGAGAAAAAAAAAGAAACATTTAAGGTTGATAAACCCTTAAAAGAGCGATAAAACATATCTGTTGAAAAACTACAGTGTTTTTCCATTTAATCATAACGTGTTGTAACAGGTGTTCTATAGATCTTTCATAAACAAGCTGTCGCTTTCTCATTATTAAAATTAAACATATGGGTGGCATCCGTCATATGCTTATCATCAACGCTTGCTTAATTATCGGCCTTTATTTGGACTAGTTTCATTGACAAGAAAAAATGATAATTAAAAAACTAATTAATAATTCAAGCATTTCTCACGCAACCTAATTTGACCGGCGGCCGTGCAAGGTGGACGTGCTTCAGGGTGCTCTGATTGACTCACTAATGAGTTATTCTAATTAAGTAAATAAAAATCGCAACCAAGGGCTATTTCCAGCGAAAGCAGCCAAAACGTTATTTTGCTAACTTCAGCTAGCTCACGAAATTAAATAAATTAGTTTGTAGGTTAAAGGTATCCGACTACGTTTAAAGGTTTAACACTATATAAAAAACTTTTAACACTATATAAAAAATTAGAATAATTAATGATTTTTTTGCAACATCAAGGACACTTAGAATTCCCAAATAAGAATTTAGGGGCAGAATAAGGCCTGCTTAAATAAATAAATAAATAAATAAATAAAATATGATAGCATTTTTCAAAATGCTCCTTGCGCATTCATTTTCTTCTGATTTCTTCCAAATTTCTCTGGATTGTTGATTGAAGTGTTTGTCACAAAAGTGTGCATCATTCTTTGAAACCCTAAATATTTTCCAAATTTGTAGACCATGAAAAAAAAAAAGGTTCAAAATCATAAAAAGTAACGGGTTGATTCAGGAAAAAAATATATATTTATGGCTTTTGAATCTTACAAAAGAAATTTAATGCCCAATTATATATATATATATATATATATATATATATATATATATATATATATATGGTAAACTTATATTAAAAAATTTAAGGTTTTTAAATATGGAATGCACATGAAGCATTTTGAAAAATGCCAGCGTTTTTGATAATTTTTCTGAAAAATAGGCATGTTTCTCCCCAAAAAATCCTTACTCTGAATTGACTATCTTCAGTGTAGTCAAATGAAGATATATAAAATAATAAATGAATTGTTCTTATTCTGTATATAAAGTTAAAAACTGAAAATACAAAAAAATTCGAGGATGAAGCCCCTTTGTCCCCGAAAAGCGTCGATTTTGAGGAAAATTCCAATTTTTTTTTTAAATTCCTGTTTTTTAAAGAATGGGCATTTCTGTTTCTAAATCTGCTTTTATTTTTTTCTGAACGATCATTAGAAATGAAATTAAAGTGATTTAAAGACGAGCGGGAGCTGTCAATTTCGATACAAGGGAAAAATTTTAATTGTGTTTTCTGAAGAACTTACTTTTCCTCAAACATGCATACGACTGTTGCTATAACTCAAAATATAACCATGATATGTGTATGAAATGTTTTTCAGTTACGGTCTTCATAATGCTAAGAATGTAATGAACTATAGATTAGGCTCTAGTTATAATATTTGTTGATTTATAGCTGTATTTATATAAAAAAAAATCTCGTGAGAAGTCACTGACATTTTGCATGTAATTTTTTGCATTGCATTTTTTTAAAATTTAATTTTTTTTAATTTTAAGATTTCAAGATATCTATTAATTTTTAGTTCACTGCAATCACGAGGGCCTTAACTACGTATGAAAATAAGAAACTAATGCCATATATATATATATATATATATATATATATATATAAAGGGTGGGCAAAAAGCCCGTATAAACTTTAAAAATTCATTAAAACCGGTAAAATAACCAAAATTAAAAAAGGTTTGCAGGGTTAGCATGGCTAAGTTACGGGATTTTTTTTTTTTTTTGAGGCAGGCAAAAAAAAAAAAAAAAATAACTAAAAAAAACAGCCGACAGGTGGCGCTGATTTACACAAGTCAAAGAAAATATACGCAAATAAGGAAAAGAATGCTTCTCAATCGTTTATTACAGCAGTAGGTGTTCCACATGACCCCCACCACAGGGGATAAGGCATTGCAGGCTAGTCACAAATCCAGCAACCTCAGAGTGCAGCAGGTCCGGATGTATACATGACACTTGTCGGCGGATCGCGAAATAACGGTGAACTGATTGCGGATTAGGAGCGCACGTTCTTATAACCGTTTCATTTGCATATTTCCATAGAATTCGCCTGTACCAGAGCCACCTGTCAGCTGTTTTTGAGTGTTTTTTTTTCCTGTCTTAAAAAAAATCCCGTGACCTAGCGATGCTAACTCTGCAAACCTTTTTTTATTTTGGTCATTTTTCCGGTTTTTATGAATTTTTAAAGTTTATACGGAATTTTTTCCCACCCGGTATATATATATATATATATATATATATATATATATAGGTAGGGCTAATTATGTAAAAATTAGCTCAATTTCAACCCAAACTCATGATTTGGGTTGTTGTTCTTAACTACTCAAAATTTTGTAAAAAGTTGCGTAGTTAAGGATCACAAAAAGAGCATCACAAAAAGAAAAGAAACCACGTAATCAGCATTTAATAAATTAAATTCTAAAAATTGATCTTTAAAAATTCACCAAAAATCAGAAAATGGAGGTAAAGATTCGAAAAAAATGTCATTTTAAAGGAATTTTTATGATCTTTCTCGTGCTATAAATTTTATAACCCTCCGATCATTATTTTAAATGCAAACTTTGAAGAATATTTCAGAAACAACTTAAAAATTTAATTTTTTAAAAAAAATCAAAGAATTTTTCGAAAATCTCTCTTAGTGCACCCCTACACTATAAGAAGAATCACCATGCAAAATTTCAGCCCTTTAGGTCCAGCAGTTTGGTCTGTGCATTGTCTGTCAGCCAGTCAGTCAGTTACGGAACTGTTTTATATACAGATTGTACGCCAAAGTAAAATTTTTGTAAAAGAGAAAAAAAATTTCAACCGCAAAGACACTTTTCAGGAAAATGAGGCTTCTTTAACCATATTTAAAAGGTTTATTCCCAAAAACGAAACTGGGCACAATGTAAACGAAATTGTTATAGAAAAAAATATCTGCATGAAATTACAGTCAACCTCTCCTGATACGGATTTTTCTCGTCTAAGATGAAATAGACCCGGGAAAGCTTTTAACGAAAATATATAAATTACACACATATATTTCTGAACAGAGAGCCCCGAATATTAAAGGGCGAGATTTAAATATTATGATATTTTCTTAGCGCAGTTAACAGAAGATAATTACATTTTCCGCAGAACAATACCGTCTCAAATGGGAGGATAAACTCTACCGCAACTCGGAATAAAATAAAGTGGTAGCTCGCAAGGTTCGCTCCGAAAGGCAAAAATAGTTTTCCCGAAACAATGAAATGATCATATCACAAGCTGTTTAAGAGCATAATTACACTTATCTGCAGAAAAGTCTGCCGAACGAGAAGAAAAAAGCAAAATTACATTCTCTTATCCAGAGCACACAAACCTTCTATTTCATTCCTTGCATGAATTAAAGAATTTCGCACTGTGATACAAAAAGAAAATTCCTACTCTCTCTCTCTCCCTATCAACTACTTCTGAAACAGATGAAAAACTACGATATTAAAGTTTTTTTTTTCGTTTTTCTATCCACCCTCACAAATTCATTTTTTTTTTTATGCAACATGGCGCGGCCAGCGTCGCTCCATTCCTGTTTTTAACCTTTTGACATCTTTAGTGCATTGTGTTGTACACATTAAGAACTTGGGTTAGTGTGGGAAAGCACTGATAGCCCACAGACGTTTTATTTTCTCGCTATTTTCTTTTTTTTTAACTTTCTTGAGTAGGGAAAGCTTATCTCCAGAGCAAAACTGCTTTTTTTTTTTGCTTCTTTCGTTTTCTCCTTTTCTGAAATCTTTTAAGAGTAAGACAATTTGCACCACGTTTTATTTAACGATGTGAAAATATTTTCCGGGGAAATCATTGCACGTGCGAATGTGCGGGTCTCATGTCTCCAGCGTATCAGATCTTACCCTTGAGCAATGTTAATGAGTTTCAGTCCCTGCATTTTAAATACGGAAATCCTCGGACTTGGAGATAACAGAGGCAATATATCGTTCTTTAACGACAGCGTATACTCATCGCATTCGGACGCTCTGAAATTAAAAATGTCTTTCGGCGAATAGACTGATCATTTTCATCTTCGACTTATCTTTCTAGGATAATCCTTGAAAAAAAATTTTTTTTTTCTTGAATGAATATGTAGATAAAACAGTGAGATAAAGAGATTTATACTCTAATTTTACAAAAAAAATAAATAAAATTAAAAAAAAATTCCAAGTTCACTTTTCAACTTTGTCTTAAATTAGTGCAACACACTAAACACAATTATTTTTGTTCACTTAACTCAGTGTGGGCCAACCCGCAGCCCGCGGGCCGCATGTGGCCCACCAATTCATTATTGTTGGCCCTTGCCCTTCTTACTGGAAAAATATTTTAATTTAACACTTAATAAAAATTGTTTAAAGTTCTTACTGCTTTATGTTATTAAGACTTAAAATGTGATGACTTAAATGTAAGACTTAAATGTAAGACTTAAATGTAAGACATAAATGTAATGCCGTTACTTAAAATTTAAGTAACGGCCACATTCCCTTTGCAAATGTTGTCGCTGTTTGGCAGTACATACGTGTGAGAAAGTGCTTTTTCTGCTCTCAAACAAATTAAATCAAAAACGAGAAATCCAATTGTAAGCTCTTCACTGGAATCGAGCCTGAGATTTTGCTTTACTGAACTTGCAATGGACATTAATAAACTTGTATCAGGAAAGTAGTGCCAATCATCACATTGATTTCTCGACTGTAAAATGAAGTGGTATATTAAACTAGTATATTAAACTTCTTTTAACATAAATTTTAATAAAAGTTTTTTAATTCAATATGTAATTCGTTTTCTTTCTGGAATGGCTCTGGCCCTCACATTCCTATACTAAATTTTGATTGGCCCTCGGGTAACTAAAGGTTGGACCACACTGACTTAACTGATCACAATTTGCCAAGGTGCAGTAATAAGACGATACAAATCGTTCAATTCAATAACAAGTACTCATTACTGGACTGAAATATAAAATTACAGCTAATAGCTCTAGCATATAATATATCTCCACTTTGGAGGCTACACCGCTTAACACCTGACTAAAATTCAAATTTCTTACCCCACTCTCTAACTAAGCTCTAAATAGTTTCTACACAAGGCGTTAAACCTGGGTCGCAGGTAGAAGGAACTCCAAGCAGCTGAGCTAACGCCTTAACGAAGACTTTCTGTGATTACGTCACTCCATTAAGCCTGGCTGTAAATTAGTTTTAGTTAAACGCTAGCATGTCTTGCAACTAACTGTAAAGATGTTGAAGGACTAACAAAAATGTTCGTTAAGTGGAAAATTTCTTTAAATCAAAATTTCTGTATTAATGGCAAATCAAAGAATAAACAGCCATTTTGAAAAATGTCATACTTCATAACGATAAACTTCGTTAAATTAAGATATAAATTTGTTTTAACAAATTATGTTATGAGTATTACAAAAAATCCACCACATTCATACCAACTGTACATTTTTTGAAGAGCATTCTCCACACAAAATTTTCACTGTAAAAAGGCAACTAGAAAAATTTGTCTGGCGGCAAATATTGATTGATATCCGTTGGACGCTGATGGAAAGTTTTTATCGTTTTAGTTTTCAATAATTGCGAAATCTTATGTTAATTTTTTGTTCTCTAGACCTCTAATCCGCACAATTTCCAATAGATTACATCAATCACGTCATCATGCAATCAAAGAAATAAGTATAGCTTGCGTGAGTTAAGAAACAAACTGGAAGCCGATCGCTGTGTTGAGTTGGAAACTTATTAAAGAATTTAATATTAGGATCCGCAATCGCTGTTGCCAGCCTTTCTTTCAGAGCAGACGCTTTTCGTTTAGTCACTGGAGTGCCTGGTCCTGTTTTAAATGATTAGTCATTTTAAAATAACAGTCTATAAAAAAGATTCTCATAGTTGAGACTTTAAAACAACTACTAACCTTTAGAAATCTGTTAACAATGCGTGTGAATTCTGTGCTTCATTGCAAGTACTGGTAAATCTAATTAAAAACATGGTTTTTTTAATAAATTTGTTCAAAAGTTACTAGAGAACGGATACACTGGTTAACATCGGTTAGAGGCAGGCATCTCCAAATGTTACATTTTCCAACGAATTTTATAAGGAATTAGAAAAAACAAGTAATATAAAAACAAAATTTTTTAAAGTCAATTCCTACTCAGGTCAACAAAGAAAAATTTGAGTGTGAACTAATAGGAATTGGAAAAAAGGATTGCCTGCCAGAACCTTGCCTACTGTGCGAGATTAGGAGGGGGGGGGGAAAGAGAGAGAAAAAGTTTGTCAGGTTGGGGATTCGATCTCGCAACCTACATGACAGGAGAAGCCCGCGATACCGCAGTGCTACCGTTTACACAGTAACCAGAGGGAAATTACTATTCAAGAGCAAGAGACGCTCTAGGTCTAAAACTAAAATTGATTAATTAAATTTAATTAATGAATTAATATTTGAAAAACTGTATTAACATCAAGTGTCATCCACTACAAGTTTAAAAAAATGTATTTGAACTTGAGTGGATGAATAAAAAGTACTTTTATTAACGATTGAAAATTTGAACAAGATATATATATAGTCTAAAACTAAAATTGATTAATTAAATTCAATTAATGAATTAATATTTGAAAAAATTGTATTAACATCAAGTGTCATCCACTACTAGTTTAAAAAAATGTATTTGAACTTGAGTGGATGAATAAAAAGTACTTTTATTAACGATTGAATATTTGAACAAGATATATATAGAGAGAGTGTGAACTAATAGTAGGAATTGAAAAAAAAAATGCTGTTGGGATGGACAGTAGCTTTTTAAATCGTATACGACAACTAATGAATAAAACAAAACGAAGATTCCGAAAATATATTCCAGGTATACATGCTCGAAAGCAGGTGGAAAGTAACACCAGGCTGAAATTTAAGCAAACTCAGGAGGCGTTCAAAAGGATTACACGCACTGTAGCACGTGGTCGGAAAAGTCGGTGAAACACTTTACATGAATAAAAATGTTACACAAAAGTGAATAGAAAAAAAAAATCACGCTTTCATTTCAATGACACATGACGCCACAAAAAGTAGTGGAAAAAAACTCAAAAAAGAGTCGAGCATTAAGAGGAATAACCAAGGGTGTTTCACTTGTACCTATTTTCCCCATTGATTTCCTACTCTAGCCTTCCGAACATGACGTCACGAGGCACACGTCATCCGACTCATGTGTGTTTAAAGAGGGGGGCATGCTCTATTGTATTGCGCTTAACTAACGGCTATTGTCAGAATCACGAAGTCTACACAAAGACAAGCCGACAAAGTCTGGATCAAGCTGAGTGAGCAGTTTTAAAGAGGGACCGCCCTGGATTGTTGAGGCCTGCGAGTTATCAGCAGTTGAAAAAAGATGCGCTTCGTAGAACTTAATTAAATGACATCCATCGACAGAGAGACTTAACAGATGTATTTTTGTTTGATTTGATAATCGCTCCTTTTCAAACAGACGGACAGAGAGAAGATAAATTAAAGAGAGGCGCGACCAAAGTAATTTTAATTCGTTCAACATGATAACAGATGATAAAAGAAAACATTAATTTTCTTTATAACAGTTGCAAATGTCTCTTCCTCTTTTAAATACTGTTATCAAAGAGAGATGATACAATAGTAAAAAAAAAAAAAAATATTAAAAACTCATCGAGAATTTAAATAAGCACCAAAGGTGTGATAAGCTAATTGTCTTTTTTCTCCATATTAAACGTCACCAAGGCAATGATTTATTACTTGTTTTACCCATTCGTATCATTTTTATCAGTTATTCGTAAGCATAAGAAAAATTATTTCAACAATCTTCGAGAAAGATGACAACACCTATTATTAAAAATAATAAAAATTATTCATACACTTCCTATACGCATATGTATCTCATTATATTGCAAGTTTAAAATAAGTCAAATAGTATTTAAAAAACAAAATTTATAAAAAAAAAAACATCTAAAACTACTTAACCTAACAAACTCACTCATTACGTAAAATTAGTAGATAAAAAATTATCCTGTAAAAATACTTTGTTAATTTGTGAAACCCCCCCCCCCCCCCCAAAAAAAAAAAATAAATAAAAAAAAAATAAAAAAAATCCAATTGAATAGTAGGCTTAATAACAGAGAACTATTTTTTAAACTCAAATTCAAATGTTTTATAAAAATTTAAAAACAAATATAATCCACCTTATGAAAAATAGAATCATGCTCGCAACTTTCTATCAGCTACGTAGGAAAAAAAATTTTTTTTTAAATTTGGGAGTATCTAAGAGAATCTGAAGACACTAAGCTTCAAAAGCATCGTTTCGCACACCTATAGGGGGTTGAACACGAATATTTCAGCCCTATCTCCAAGGGATGTCCATTTATCTGAGGGAATCAAATACTAGCAGTAGAGACGGTTCTTTGCGATTTTGACGGATGGTTTCATGACGCACAGGAAGTTCTTGCCTCATTTACCAAAATCCGTGACTCAGAAGCATATAAAATAATTTTTCCTACATATTTCAAAACAGATATTCCCTTTGCTGTCAAAAGTCTCTAAATTCAATATTTCAAACCGTCCCCTGCTACGTCTATCAATCCCATGGTACCATGGGTTGTCACTTAGGACTTCATATTTTTCCAGCATAACTGAGATAGCATTCACGAGGGAGATAGACGTTCAAAGGCTATAAATCATCGCTTGTAACGATCTAGAGCAAAGCGATACGGGATGGACGGGGAATGACTAAGTCATGCCTTAGCATGCGAGAGACTGAAAAAAAAAGATAACCAAACACTCACTTCAAATTCTGGATAATGATTAAATAGATCGTCGCCTCTGGGAGGATCGGGTTTGAAACGGATCAGTTCGCATTAATCTCGTTATGCAAACTGCACTCTATCAGCAGCATCGTTGAAATTTCAACGATGATTAATTTATTCGCATAATTTAATTCAGATGGATATAAGTATTTTTTTGGTGAGAGAAATTTTTCATTCTCTTTAGACATGGAAAAAAAAATCATATTGAAAACTTGTGTTTATGAGCCTATATAAATTCTACATTGTTTTATACAAAACGATATTTATTGGACCAGTGGCGCACCCAGGATTTTTTCTTTTCTTTGGGGGGGGGGGGGCGAGATGAACGAATAAAAATATTTATAATGCATGGGGAGGGGGGCGAGATGATCGGATAAAAATATTTATAATGCAAAATCAATATTCATAATGCAATTTCTATTTCTTTGGGGGGGGGCAGGGCCCCTTGCCCCCCCTTGGGTGCACCACTGTATTGGACTATCTATTTGTTTAAGCACTGACTTCTGAACTGAACTAAATTTTTAACCCTTAGAGTCAATGCGCACACAAATTGCTAATAGTACAAATATCATATTGCGAAAAACAATGTAGCGTTTCCATGAATCTGAAAAATATAATCTATCCCTGTGCAATACGATATGAATTTGGTAAGCTATTTTGTAGGAGCATTGACTCCACAGTTTCCAAGCTGAACTAAGTTTTTAGAACCCTTCGAGTCAGTGCGCACGCAAATTGCTGGTAGAACAAATATCGTATTGAAAAAAAAATAATGTTGCGTTTTTATGATTCTAAAAAAAAATGTCTCACTGTTTTATGCTGTGCTCTTAATGTAGGGTTTAAATGCATGATTAAGTATTGATCCCTATCATCCAAAGTTCATATTCTGGGGATACACGTGGCTAATCTTCTGCGTCTAACACTGGTAAGGTTGACTCCAAATTTAAAGAAAGAAAAAAAAAACCACCAATTGATCCACTTTTATTTAAAACTAGCGGCCCGTCCCGACTTTGTCCGGGTTGAACAAAATATTATACCAATAAATTTCCAGTTGATAGCCAATAAATTGTAAATCTTTTTTTACCTTAATAATAACCTAAATAATACCTTAAATTAATTTTATGTTAGTTAATAATTAAAACAAATTTTTTAAAAGAAAAAGGCGTGCCGGAGAACGGCTAGGTTCGAACCGCTAGCGTCACAACAGAAGCCCACCGCGATAGCACCACGATAAGGATCGTTGAAATCGTCGGAACAAAAAGCGGTAGAAGACAGTAGCGGAAACAATGGAGATTGTTAGGATTAAGCCCCTAACTTTATTTCTACTGATCAGATATACATAATATTTAGCCTATGTCCATCTGGAATAATGTACCTTTCAAACAGTGAAAGAATTTTTCAAATAGGTACAGTGGTTCTGAAGATTACGCTCCACGTACAAAATCGCTCTCTCTTTATATATAAGTATAGATACATACACACCAGCAATGCAGGACATAAAGTTCTATTTATAAGTTCAAAGATTTATATATACAGCTCAACCACAAGATTAAAATTTTTTTTAAGCACCTGAAGATTATTCCTCCATACACGCATTCTCAGTTTTCGTCGCAAACAAAAGAATCCATTTTTCTGTACTGTCATTGAGTGATATACAAGCGAACAAACGAACGAATGGTTCACCATCCCTACTTTGGAGGCTGTGGATCAAAACAATGCCATTCTTCTACCGCAGCCCACAGTAAGGTCTAACGGATGTTTCGGACTTCTATTTTCGGCTTCTCTCCCCACCCCCGTATGCTAACACAGTTTGCACCGTTTTCGAAGTTCTGAGGAGTGAGTTATTTCTGCGTTAGATTTGTTAGCACACTCATGGCAATGTATTTTTTTTCTCTTTATCATGCATTATCTATTAACATAGAGTCAATTGAAAAGTATACATTCATTTATAAATATAAGTTACTAGAAGAAAACACTTCTGTCAATCTATGAGTCTCTATTTTAAAGCTATTATGATGTATAAATACGGATATTTCGCGTGTTTGCACCGTTTTCGAAGTTCTGAGGAGTGAGTTATTTCTGCATTAGATTTATTAGCACACTCATGGCAATGTATTTTTTTTCTTTATCATGCATTATCTATTAACATAGAGTCAATTGAAAAGTATACATTCATTTATAAATATAAGTTACTAGAAGAAAACACTTCTGTCAATCTATGAGTCTCTATTTTAAAGCTATTGTGATGTATAAATACGGATATTTCGCGTGTTTGCACCGTTTTCGAAGTTCTGAGGAGTGAGTTATTTCTGCATTAGATTTGTTAGCACACTCATGGCAATGTATTTTTTTCTTTACCATGCATTATCTATTAACATAGAGTCAATTGAAAAGTATACATTCACTTATAAATATAAGTTACTAGAAGAAAACACTTCTGTCAATCTATGAGTCTCTATTTTAAAGCTATTATGATGCATAAATACGGATATTTCGCGTGTTTGCACCGTTTTCGAAGTTCTGAGGAGTGAGTTATTTCTGCGTTAGATTTGTTAGCACACTCATAGCAATGTATTTTTTTTTCTTTATCATGCATTATCTATTAACATAGAGTCAATTGAAAAGTATACATTCATTTATAAATATAAGTTACTAGAAGAAAACACTTCTGTCAATCTATGAGTCTCTATTTTAAAGCTATTATGATGTATAAATACGGATATTTCGCGTGTCACTGAAAATGCCTTAAAGTGAAGGGCAGATTAGCGTAAATAAAGCACTCCAGCACGTTCTCGTTCTTTGGCACTTTATTTATACGCGAAAGCAGAGGAATAAATTCTTTTAAAACGCACGTTTCATATTAATGACGCATTTACATTTTAAGATTCATTTTAAAGAGTTAAAAATATCTGTGATAACTAACTGAAAAATGTCACGATAAATTTATTCATAAAAATGCACAAAAAAAAATTATGACTTAAAATTACTTTTTAACTTAAACGTTTGCTTATAAATACACTATTAATTATTTAAAAAAAAATTTTTTTTAAGTGAATAGCGTATTATACAAATACATACCAAATCAGAATTAAGGTGAAATTATTTGCTCAATTTCATTTTATTTTGAAATGCAGCGGAACAAGATAGTCGACAATAAAAACCTAAAAACATATATACACCTGAACGGCTCAACATCTCCCATTCTTCATTGTTCATATGAGTTCAAAGTAAAAATTATATTCGTATAACAATACCAAAAGCGTAATATTAGAGAAGTTTCATCTATATTTTAAGCCTCTCTATTAAAATGAGTGAAAATCAGATTTTGTAGGAGGAAAATTTTCAATATAAGCAGTCTCTAGCGAGGATGCGTCAGAGGGAGATTTTGAGGTGGAATTTTTTTGGTTCCTGGAATGAAGTACTGTGATTTATTATTATCTTTCCCCTTTCTAAGATGAAGCTCTCAATTTCTTCTCTCGAGGGTAAATCCTTTGCATCAAAATCTCTAAATAGTATGATTATCTCCTATGAATTGAGTTTTCCTCTTTTGACATTGCGGCTCCTTTTAGTTAAAACTGGTTATTGTAGTTATTGTGTATATCAGACCGGCTATTCATATTTTGACCTAAAATTGAGGACTTTTAAGGGTTATTTTCAACTTCAACTGTGATGATGATGATATTTTACGCGACTGAGTTAATTATTTTATAAAACAACTACATTCCAGCACAAAATATTCATGTAAATAGTATATTGCGATTACATACTGTGAAACACAACGCTATTAAAATACAAAAGTTGAGGTATTCAGCAAGATGAGATGCTTATTGTTTCTAGATAAGCATTTAAATTATTAGCATTGTTTCTAATATACCAATAAGTTTTCCCGTTTAACTAATATGAAAGAATATTTCCTGTAAAAATTATCTACAATAAATGATAGATAGTATGTGGTGAATATTAAGGCCATAAAATAATGAAGCCGATAAAAAATCAGAGCTTTTTTCATGATTTTGATACTCTCTACTTGAAAACAAAATTCAAGCAACAGCTACATGTCTGAACACGGAAATTATTTTATCACACTAAACAAGACAAATCCACTTAACTTTTGCATCAGCAACAAGTATGCATACAAATATTTTAAGAGTAAACTTTTGAGCAATAAAAAGAATAACGCTCTGCACAATTTGAAAAAAAAAAAATAAAGTCCATTTGAAGTTTTTGAAAGAAAAATAACATAGTCCTTTGGGAACTTCTTGAATAATTTTGAAATTTAAGTTCTGTACTCTATTACTCATCTTAAAGACCAGAGAGAACCGTTGTATATGTATAATTTCTGTTTGATTATATATAGCATTGAGAGCATAATGAAATGTAACAGATAAAACTCATGATTTAAGCGTACTAGGGATGACATATTTTTTTTAATAATTAATACTTAATAGAGTAAATAATAATAATTAATAGAGTACAGAACTTATAGAGGACAGAATAATAATTAATAGAGTACAGAACAGATAAAACTCATGATTTAAACGTACTAGGCATGATATATTTTTTCCCTTTAAAATCAATTAGAATCCCATGTAAAGACACGAATATAAAACAGTTTTCAGCTACATTTATAAAGGTTATAAAGAAAATTTTCTCTGTAGCACAATGGCCGAGCCACGCAGTGTATGCGTTAACAAGTCAATACATGTACTTGCAAATTAGACGGATTAGTACCTCTGAACTCCTCATTGTCAAGTTTTATACAAGGGCAATATAACCTAGATACTTTTCTTTTGTGCTTACTTAAATGCTAAACTTCAAATACATGCAATCTATTTTAAAATAAAAATATCTTTTCCAGGATAAACTGCAATCAAATTTCACACATCACTCATAAAATAAACAAATTCAGTAAAACATTACGACCAAAATTTTGAAAATTCTTTTATAACACAGGATTTCAAACTATACAGATCAAACTCATGATCAAAACGAAACACTCGATTATCATCCCAACAGGCACAGTTCATTGAAACATTCAGCGAGGGGAGACTTTCCCTTTAAATTAAAAGTAAGTCAATATTTTCATTCCTTAGCAATTCATATTCCTATCAATCCCTTGACACAGTTGGCGTCATTTAGGGACTTATTAAAATATTTTTTTTCAAGAAACAAAGATTATATTGAGAGGGGGGTGGGTAGCACATTAAAAGCCATAAATCATCATGCATAATGATGCAAGCAGGGGAGAAAACACTTAGTCATGGTCTAACGTATCTAGAGACCCGGAAAATGAGAATACGACTGCTGAGGGAGAGATATCCAATTACGTAATCAAGGGAGGAATATAGGTGATTAGCAGGCCGAAGTGTAATTTGGGAGGTTTCAAGCGTAATTGTGAATGAATTGAAACTGCTACTGCATCACAATGAGGAGCGAAAGTGGCTGAGTTTATTAGCACAATTTGCATTGAAAACTGCAAAATTATGCCAACTGTAAACACGGAAAAGTGAACATAAATATTTAAATGTCAGGAAAGGTTAAAGTGTAAATTTACTTCAATGCAGTTGGAGTGAGAAAGGGCTAAGTCACGGGTAAATGCTCGTCTAAATACCTACCGGGGATATTTGCATTTAAAAGCATAAAGTTACGCAATTCGTTCCGCATAAATGAATGCTAATACTTTATGTACCCAGATAAATGCAGTGAAAGGATACATCAAATGATTAATAGTAGGAAAATGTGTGACTGTAATCATTCAACTGAAATTCCTTCCAAATTGAGTTTTCTCTTGTGCGATAGCATACTTTTCTTTGTCAAGGTATATTCGTATAATCTCTGAAGAAATATCTATATAAACGTTATAGCTCTAAAATCCCTGATCTATGTAATCTGCAGAGAGCATCTGAAATGATATTATATATATATTTGAACTGGAGAAAAATAAAGAGGGAATAAGAAGGGTGTGAACATGCAGTCAACTGCTCAAGACCTTACTGATCAAGGAAGACTTCACTGTTGCCACTTTAGCTAATGAAAAATGGACACGGAGCAAGCAATCGCTATTGAAATAAGTTGATTATTGAATATTTGAGGACTTGAAAATGTGTAATATTGTAAAAGTGTCTGCGGTTTTATTTAATAAAAAAAAATCCGCTTCCTTCCTCATCAAATAAACGTTCCCCTGTTAGTAAAATATAACACCTTTTATCTCGGCTTAAGATATTGACAGTTAAATTGCATTTGATAATACACGATCCCTTCTTCAAGTTGCTCCAATTTTGCTAAAAAGTTTTATTCCTATGAAACAAATACATTTAATTCTCACTGAACGTTGGGGTAAACTTCATATTTTCTTTAAATTTACCTGTGGTCTAAAGTTTCATTTTAAAGGTTTGTCTCTCCTTAGTACTGAAACAAAATGGTGAAAATGGTAAAATGCAAGGCACACAGTATTAAAATCTATCGAGAAAATTATCTTTGAAGATTCTATACAGTTTTAAAAAAATTGCTACACCAATAGCCATTCCCCATAAATTAATAATATCGACTCAAATAGAGAAATTTATCTTTTGAAATTTAACATTTAAACGAAACAAACATAAAAAGAGAGTTAAATAATAACACCGCAAACTTTCAATAACGAAGTAGCAGGAAAAAATAAATATCTAACTCTATCGTTACATAAATACATGTTCCTTTTCAACATTTATAGATATAAAAAAAGAATCAAGAGACCAAAAACCATGCTTTGAATTCAAAACGCAGCGTACCAAATCCCTCAGTATTCAAATTTTCCCCAGCTCCTAAAGCAGAATGAATAAACAACGTGAGCGAATATAGAAGCAAGCTAAAAAAATCTTTAAACACTCAATGATATGCCACATATAATGAAGTAAATCTTCTATTTATGTGACACGCGTTCCTGTTAGCGAAATTAAACACGATTTTTTTATTCCTACAGAGAGATTTTTTTCGATAGAATGTGAAAGATACAAACAAATGCAGCGGAAGTAGAAGCGTCTGTTATGCAGATGGATAGGAAGATAAAACGTCCGCGACTCCTGCACCTCCATTTTTTCGCTTTACAATAAGCAAAAAAATGCGTCGTAACTCTTTGCTCATTTATTACAACTTTTTTGTTTATCTTTGCCGGAAAAGCAGCTGGTTTGTAACAACGCCCTCACACTTGCTTTATATCTGAACGCCTACAATAGATGGTTGAAATCAGCGTCATCCCAGCTAAAAAATACGAATATTGTGAGCTGTTCTAGGTTGGTAACTTTGCAACAACAATAAAGCATAAACACTATTCTATATAGTCCCAAAGAAGTTATCCAAAATACAGAGTTACATTATGTATTAAATTTCGCTTATCTATTCACACCTGCAAATCAACCTCGGAAATCGACATCGTTATTTAGATTATTCGCAATATAATCATCCTAGCACCAGATTTGAGGATTTTAAAGAGAAACCCCATACTTTTAATTTTCGTCTAAATTCTTGAAGCCAACTTGTTTATAATATCATTTACATGTTAAAAGGTAATTTGTTCCTTTGCATATCAATGCACTTTATTAGCATTTTATTAATTTTTTTTCCTAAATAAAAAATATGATTAATACTTTTAGTCACAAAAACAAGCGGTTTTGTAACCAATTACTTCTCAAAAGTAATTTTCGTATTTTGTTTCTTTACTTGGAAGGTTATATGCATGCAATTTTGTAACAAAATGAGCTTACTTCTATTTGATCAAATGACTCCCACGATCTTTTTAACAGACATTTAGGTCATTTTTCCTTCTATTACAAATATATGTAATTGTAATAAACTTGAAAGTAAAGATTCCACGGAGCTGTGACCCTACAAAATACGTTTCCGTTTGGGCCTCGTAAATCCATATAGGTCGATCATCTTAAAGACACTTAGATATTTAACTTAAAACTCCCAACTGCCATTTATTCCAGGAAATTAAATTACTGGATTTTTTGCCATGAATTCATACATATTTATATCACTATAAATTCAGAAATTATTTCACTTTTAATTAATGAAATTTTTCTTGTTCCCAAAACTTTGTTAAGCAAAAAAAATCACCCAAAAGGGAATTAAAATTCTGTAATAAAAATCCAATTGTGAAGGCACACAAGAAATTAAATAACACGTGATTCAAATAAGACTTGCAAAAAATTCCTTCTTGTACTTAAATGAAGAAGAAAAATATTCTGAAATTTTATCTGAGAAAGCATGCATAAGCAATCAGAGTTTACACCATAACACAGTAGGGGTCTTGCTTCAAGCAGGACAGAAATTAAGACATAAAGCATGGAAATCCGATACAACCCACGGCAAAGTGTTGGTGTAAGATGTACAGCAACCACTCAGCTTGAGTATGAGCCTGTTATAAAAACTCCAGATTACGACTTAGGAGAAATTGGTATTACTGAAAACACATGTTTCAGCACACATCGTAAAGCTGGGCTTTTCATGCCAGGGTGGGAGCTTTCGGCTTTATTTCTCAGGAAAAAAAAAGTCAGGTTTTATAGGTTATAAACACCTTACAGCAGGCAGGGACCTGAAGCAACACACGCAGGTAAAAGCTCCAGACGTATAAACAGATCTGCTATTTTACTGGTGCCGAGAACAGGACAGAAAAAGTCTGAATCGGCTTATACCAGGATACTAAAAGAGAATCATAAAACGTGATTAAATGTCGCAGTACATGATAAAGTATACAGCCTCGGGTTACAGACATTTTTCTTTGTGTTTAAAGTATTTGCTTTGCCATTTTAAGGAAAGCCACAAAATATATTGAAAAGCAATAAACTAAAGCATTTCCATGATGTTTTATGAATTACTGACAGTATTCGTTATTATTTAATGTCATCTGTTTTTTAAACATCTATATTTTGTGTAATAGGTTGCTCCGGTGAAAGGAAAAACAAGGAAAAAAAACTTTTTTTTTTTTAACCTGCAGTTCGGTTCTGTGACAAAATAAAAAATAATCACTAAATATGTTAAGTACACGACCAATTGCATTACTCTCGAAAAAAAAGTGAAGATAAAAATACATAGTTTTCTAGGTCCGTAAATAAAGTTTCAAACTATGTTAAAGAAGAATTAAATAAAAACTTGCGGCAATGTTTGAGGGTTAAAGGAAAACGTTCAACAAGTTACCACATCTAATTTTAAAACACTGATAACTTTAAGTCTCTAATATGTTTGTTTTGTCAAAAATGTGTAATGATCATTTTCTTGTAAATAAAAATATCAGTCTCTCGTCATTAATAGATAATTATTTAACCAATGTAGCACTGAATTTTACAAGAGAGAGCAAGAGATAAAATCAAGATATGCCCCTGAATATAAGCGGGATGTATCATGGCACATGTATAGCTCATTTCTGTGAGTTTTCAATACCAATACTGGCGTATAAATTATATGTAAGCAATTAAAAATAAATTTTTTTCAGATAATTATATTATTCCGGAAAATATATTCAAAATTGGGATAATCTTCATCTTTTACCAAACTGCAAGAGTGCCCTGCGACAAATTATCATAATAAATAATAAGATGATAATACGTATTTAAACAACCACAAATTCTTATGGTTCTGTTTTAAATAAAATACAATATAATTATTATTTCCATACCATTTTGGCATTTATATAATTCATATTATTCTCTTAAGCTGCTTTTTTAACAGCATGAATATGAATATTCTATTGCAGTTAAAAATTGTGGAGCCTTATTTATTTAATAACAATATATTTTATGTGTAAATAACTTAGTGATTAAGTTTCTATGTGCAAATAAGTTGTAATAGTTGTCAACTTTTGAGCCCAGAAGAATATTTTATGTTCCAAAAAGATTTGAATGCGAATAATTTTCGCATGCAGTTAAAATACTATCGCACCGAAATGATAAATTTTTTTCCTAAGAAATACAGTCACACGGGCTGAAGAGCCTTCAACTTGTCTGATATTACAATGTCTAGACTACATTTCACCAAGAAGTGCTTGTCGAAAATAACTTCTCGTTTAAACATGGACAACAATGACCTGAAAAATGTAAAGAATGCCATCAATATTTCAGAATTTTATGTAATATATAAGGCCTAAAAATGTCAAAGGATATTTTTATAAAATTAGATAAACTTCATGAATTCTGAGATCTATTCTCTTTACGTTTGATTTAAAAGTTTTGATAGAAAAGAAAATATTGCACAAATACTTTAAGGTTGTTCAAAAGCAACGTTTTCCATTTACATTTTTATGGCTGTTTGAGAGATATAGTTTGATATTATGAAGATTAAAAATGCTTTATTCTGAGAAAAATCGGATCAAAAGTTGCGATATTAAGTTTCATTATTATATTTATGCATTAAGAAATTAACATGCATTTTAATATCAAATTTTTACTATATTCGTTATAAAATTTGAATACACTTTGCATTTACTGTCGATTTTACTTTCAAATTATTTTCTATTAAAAAACACGCATTCAAAGGTGTATCATTTTACATACAGTAGGAAACTGAGAATGAATACATATGGTAAAAATATAAAACCTTAAAAAATATATATCAGTTTGTCTCCCTTAAATTAAAAATAAAAATCATTCATTTTATTAATTTACTAGCGGCCCGTCCCGACTTTGTCCGGGTTGAACAAAATATTATACCAATAAATTTCCAGTTTATAGCCAATAAATTGTAAATCATTTTTTACCTTAATAATAACCTTAATAATACCTTAAATTAATATTACGTTAGTTAATAATTAAAGTTAATTTTTTAAAAGAAAAAGGCGTGCCGGAGAACGGCTAGGTTCGAACCGCTAGTGTCAGAACAGAAGCCCACCGCGATGCACCACGCTAAGGATCGTTGAAATCTTCGTCACAAAAAGCGGTAGAGGACAGTAGCGGTAACAATGGAGATTGTTAGGATTAAGCTCCTAACTTTATTTCTAATCATCAGATATACATAATATATAGCCTATGTCCATCTGGAATAATGTATCTTTCAAACAGTGAAAGAATTTTTCAAATAGGTGCAGTGGTTCTGGAGATTACCCTCCACGTACAAAATCCGCTCTCTCTTTATATATAAGTATAGATTACATGGTCTTTTGTATAAGCTCTAAAAATGTCATTAAACATAATGAAAAACATTTTAACTTTATTAAACAGCATTTATAAATTTACTTTGTTATGATCTCGCGCTGTTTTTCAACTTTCCACAAAGAAAAATTATATCTAAACTTCATATCTAAATTTTTAAAAAAGACAAAAAAAAATCTTAGTGGCAACATAAGCACAAAAATATATAAAATCAAAATTAAATAGCTACGGATAAAAAAAAGATCCCTAAACCTTAGGCTACCATCCTTGTACAATAAACATTAAGACAGCTCTACACTTAACCAAAAATAATGTATTTTCCTCACGATTCGAAATAACACACAGGAACAAAAAAAACAAGGTAGAAACTTTTTTTTTTCTAAATCAAGCTATTATCCAATTAGAGTTCTTTCTGTCTCTAAAGTGAACCGTAATTACCCAGGATTTCCGGAAGATATTTCTTTTAGATTAACCAGATTCCTCTTTATGAGCTTGAAAGGATTTAAATTCACCTGTAATATTCTCAAACTAGAAGGTAACCCGTCATTTTGACGTCATAATACTAATAATGACGTCATAATGGAAAAAGTATATGAAAGTTAAAAAATATCCCGAATTATCTAACAATATTGCATTTAATCCACACCTTGTAAAAGCAAACCCTTTCATTATTTTTTATTTATTTAATTTTTCATGCGATTGGAGTAGTATACTGCCATCCAATTTTTTACAGTTCACTACGCGATATGAATACTTGAGCTACTTGATTCATTCACATTCAAGTTTGTTTACTTTCAGAATTCATCGCAAAAGTAAACAGATTTTTGAAAACTGTTAAATATACAGCTAAAAAATCCAATTTTTTTTGTTCTGAATGTTTTATAGAACAATAGGCTGAACAAACGTGATTTGATGGAGAAGATATTAGTTTTTAGGTAAGAAAAAAATTCTGATCCACATCTGAAATTGAAATTAAGCCTAACCGGCCGTTTGTTTACTGAGGGCTTCAATTGAAAGATGAGTACAGCCCGGAAGTGTTATACAGAGACAAAGGCTGTTATATATATAATTGTGCTTCTATTTATGTGTGTTTTGAGTAAACTTGTATGCCGATAAGTATGTACATTATAACTCTTCAAAGCAGCGATACTAGATACCATATCTTAAGTTCAATGATTTGCTTCCATGATAGCCTTTTAACATTACCTACAAATCTTTTCTCCAGTTAATTTTGTGTGCATAAATATCAAAGTTAGTATGAAATTTCTCGAACAAAAGATGATAAAAAGTTCCAAGTCAGTCTAAGTTTTTACCTCCATCTTTTTTAACTATGAAAAATTTCGACTCAGTTGCAGTTAAACAACTTGCTTATTTTCAAAAGAAAATTATACTGCATAAAAGATATTAAGTTACGATTTATGAAAAATTTCATCCCTTCAGTGGGTCGATAAAATGAGGACCAAGCATGCTTGGGAAGTAAACTCTGGGGGTCCCACGTCAGGTTGACCACCTGACTGAGACATATGCTGTATGGCACCCCAAGCCCACGGTTACGAAAGCGGAGATGGGTACCGCCGGCCCTGGTCCACATCGGACTGTTGCGCCGTGAGTTTAAGTTTAACATATATATATATATATATATATATATATATATATATATATATATATATAGATATTTAAAATTAAGATAATTAAAAGGGCAGATGTGACCATTTAATACTCCTCTAACCTGAAATAAGATTGACATATATAAATAGGCAAAAAACGGAATTGGAGGTGGTATAGTTGATGACTGGGGGGGGTTGTGACCCCCCAACCCCGGTTAAACATGTTTTAAGCCAGGCAACACTCCAGGCTTAAAACATGTTTAACCGGGGTTGGGGGGTCACAACCCCCCCCAGTCATCAACTATACCACCTCCAATTCCGTTTTTTGCCTATTTATATATGTCAATCTTATTTCAGGTTAGAGGAGTATTAAATGGTCACATCTGCCCTTTTAATTATCTTAATTTTAAATATCTATATATCGTAAATATTTTTGTGAGCAGCTTAGCGCCTAAAATTTATTTACTCTTTTTTGTTTCATATTAAGTAATTTACATTTGTAAACTATATATATATATATATATATATATATATATATATATATATAGATACATATATACATAACACATTCATACATATACACATACCAAAGAGGTAAGCAACGATAAGTAATCCTAAGTTAATAACCCGCGGTAGTTTCGTTAGAAGAGACTACCTGAATTTTTTCCCCCAATTTTGCTTCCCAAGCCAGTTGAAAATTTATTTCGCTGCTAGTATTCAAAATTACTTTCAGCTAGGATACACAGTCGGAATTTAATATGTATTAATGGAATATCCCTTTTTCTTACAAAGACGCTAAACAATGTGCAAAAAAAGGGAGGAAGACAAATAAACTTACCAACTTCAAGAAATGCCAGAAACATTCCTACGGAAATTGCACGAAATCTCAATTCCTTTTCAGCAACCGTAACCGTATCAAATGACGACGTTAACTAACCGGCAATCTACCGTGCTCAAAGGCAAAAACTCTTCCATTTGTTATCATTTCTAAGCAAAATTACACACGAGTCCAAAGGCATTAGCCCCTTTAATGAGACACTGCAAGGCTGTTATTACATGCTTCTAGAGAGAAATTACACTTCAAGTCACTCATCCAGTACAATATCATTAACTTTTCAGCGCGGGCCCTATTATTCCTGCACGCCGCACGTTTATGGAAGCCACGAGGACTCAAAATAAAAACGGGAGAGGGGTACTTGACATGATTTGCAAAAACGTCGGTGAAAAATCATGTCCCCCTTTCGACACCTTCGAAGTAGCACACTTCCGAGTTTTATATTATTATGATAACAGATAAGTACCTGTGTCACAGCTCGGAACAGAGGTGTGTGAATACAAGTGCTAGGTAAATACGTCCAAGTGCTTAGAAAGAGAATTAATAATTCAGTCGGAAATAACAAGTCAAAATTCTGATGTCCTATATCGAGAGTGTGTGGAAACTTTCTAATGCTTACAACAAAAGAAAAATTTATATATTTTTTAATGTGCCAAGCCTGTATTCAAGAAGAGAGCAACGTATTACGACAAAGAGAGAGACGTCCTACAAGACAAGATCCTACAAATAAGAGAAATATTCATTCCTTCTTAATGAAAGACATTTTAGCGAAATATTTTGATGGGGAAAAAAAATACTGATTATGTACGATGTAAGAGACACGACATTTAGAGCAAATGCATGGTCATACCGGATATACATATTAATTAATTAAAATAAAAGTTTTTTGAAATAACTTGTTGTAAGACTAAACAAATGCGTGTAAACAGATGAGTGTAGTTGTTCCTTAGCATTTGGGAGAGACGGTGGGGGTTAGGGGAGCAGGGCCGTATAAAAACAAATCCTCAGGAATCTCTGCGCGTTCACTGTAGTAACGCTGACTTTAGTAACCTGCAAAACTCCAAAACCATTCCAGTTTCGTTACTGATAGCGAAATTGCTAATAATATATATGTGATATGGGGAGAACGGCCGCCGGTCATTGCAAAGAAGAATGCCGCAACCCCACATCACAGTCAACTCTGTAGACACTAGATTACTGGAATGGTAGTCTGGTCGAAAAGAAATGCCGTCGACACAAGATTTCTCGAATTACATTTTTATTTAAATCGCCGACCGCTCCGTCGGTATGAATGCAGCAAGTGGAAGTACAGGAATCCGTCCTAGTATTGGACGTCAAGATTTATATAAACTTCAACCCATCACGTGATTAAAGGGTGTGTCTTAGTAGTTGATTGGTTTGAAGTTGTTGTTGATGTGCAGAACTGATTTAAATTTGTACTGACGCCGCGCCGCGTCTCTTTACTTAAAAATGACAGCCATCTTGAATGATTTTGCCGAAGGTTGTAATAATGGAATTTAACGCGAATGCTCAAAGGGAATTAAATAACTTAAGGGATTAAAAAAGGGGTACGTAATTTTGAATAGTAAAGTGAGGAATTAATAGTTTTTAACTGTTAAGAGTGTTGAATTAAGAAATTACTAGTTTTTAATATTATATATATATATATATATATATATATATATATATATATATATATATATGAAACGTGCGAAGGGTTGGAGGGGGGGGGGGATACAGATAAAATTACGACCACTAAAGCCAATTGTGAATTGTATAATTTCGGCAGGTGTTAAAAAATTTCACAATCAAAGTAAGAGGAGTCATATCGTAGAAAAATAAAAATTCGACTGGTAGAGCTAACAGACACAGCACACCTCATTACAAATATCAAACATGTAAAAATACTGTTAGTTCTGCGAACATAATACATTCACATGCATGTGTGTCTGAAATTAAATTGAAAAGACCAAAACTGGAATCACCTCTAAAATAAAACTGTTTTGTAAACCTTTTTTTATGATCAAAATGGCTGAAATTTGGAAAGCCCTTTTTTTCACTGAAGATGAAATTGAATGTAATCATAGTACAAGTTGTAAAAGACCAAACTTTTTAAGTTAAGGAAAGGAAACATTACGGACGTAAGGTGTCAGGTTAAAAGGAATGAGTGATATCAATATTCTGTGAATACAATGGGTAATTTTTCTCAGTGTTCAATGGCAAAAAGAATAGAAATGTCGATGCTAGTACACAAATAATTCATCTCTGCATTTCAGCTACGTTTTATTAAAAATTAAATTATTCAGCATGAATTTATTAAATAAAAGCATTATGAAGTTATCATAGTACTACTCATAGTATATACTGTTCTCCGCAGTGTCAGCATTACAGTAAAAGCGTAGGGTTGATTCACAAGAGGTATGGAGGGCTTGAAGATAAAACTCCAGCGGCTCATGAGAATCCTTGAATATAAAGATTATGAAAGATAAACTCAAAGTGAACGAAAATTAAAGATTGCTGACGTATGTCCTTTTGTCATTATCTCTAAGGGGGAGAGGGCGGCGGCCTACCCCCTCGTTAGAAGATCACATCCCTTTTTGTTTATTATTTGTACATTTGAGAAAAATAATGGAAGATGAACGAGAAAATTAAACGTTATATAGAAAGGTAACAGAAACCGTGACACCAAAATGCGAAAAACCAGCTAGTTATACACACACACATTTTATATATATATATATATATATATATATATATATATATATATATATATATATATATATATATATATATATATATATATATATATATATATATATATAAATATATATATATAAATATATATATACATATTAAATATATATATATATATATATATATATGTAATTCAGGGGTAAACTATCATTAGTGAATTTTCTTCATTGTCGATATTTTTATTGTAAGTGACTCCTTTTAGATGGAGCTTCTTTGAGGAAAACTGTCCTATATGCATAACAAGATGGTGGGGGAAATATAGATTTATAAACTATCGCATATGCAAGTCCTGACAAGAGGTAAACCATCACAAAGCTCTCCTGAAAAATGAGAAAATTCACGTATGATGGTTTGCCTCTGACGTATGTACACACACACACACACACACACACACACACACACATATATATATATATATATATATATATATATATATATATATATATATATATCATATTTTTTAACGGTTAATTTAATATTCTTTGAAAGCAGAAAAATTTCAAACCATTTAATGTGTCTTACAGATACTTGTGTGTAATAATTACCCACAGAACACTTCTTCAGTATCACACACCACGTTTTAATTTCTTGTGGTATTGAAGAAGTGTTTTTTACATTTAATGTGTTTTATAAATTGAGGAATATAAATAGAAATGGGAGGGGGAGCAGTATAATAAACAAAATTGAAATTTACTGAGAACCGGAAAAAAAATCTTGTGCTTTGATTTCTTCTCCAAAAGTAAAGCGAATAAAATATCAAATTTCTTTGCGATGATTCTGAGTCACCGTCGAATGACAGATGACTAAAAATAGCCAAAGCGTCATTAATCCTGGAAACCGACACAGATGTTTCAATTCAAAAACCATGCATATGGCCTTGTCCGATATAATTTTTCGGCAAAGTGAAAAGAAAAAGAGATATTCCTCTATTTAGGTTGATAACACATCCCGCGCTCGGAATGTGAAAAAAATTCTCCTTTTGATTGTTTTCACCTTTTTCGGCGTGGCCTCACTAAAAATTATCTAAAGCGTTTTCCACAGGATATATGATTTCTATTGTCGCATTTGTAGTAATCACTATTTTCCGGTGAAAAAGAATTGTTACTGCCTGAGTAACCTCGAAGTAATTCATAATTGCCACGGTTACTTTTAATTTCACTGCATGCCTGTAAAATAAAACGATTTTCCATGCAATTAAATCCCGATTGTTCAACGGCTGCCATTTAAAAATAAAGGCCTTCCGTTCGTTGAATTTCCTTCAAAACCTTGACTCGAAACACCATTTAATACAAATTAATACCTATATCACTAACACCATGTTTTATACTGGAGAAATAACTTTACGCGGATATTAATCACTATACATTTAAAAACAAACTTTTAAACAGTTTTATAATTCGATTCAGGTCGCCCACATGGTGTAGTGGTTGGGCTTGGGTTCAAATCCCGAATAAGGCTTGGTCGTTTCAGTATCATCCCCCTCATAGGGAGTAATGCTGGATCACCTATAGGGTGCTCCCATAATAAAGTAGCCAGTAAATAACGGTTAATGACAAAAGGTAAATGTCTAACGACAAATGCATAAGCATTAGATTTTTAAAAAATGATTAGATTCAGAAGTATATGTACTGAAAATGAAGCCCCAATTTGACAGAATTCACAGAAAGTCTGCGGAAAACCTATCGTCATCTTAGAATGCAATCACACTGGAACCTTATCGGACCAATAATTTTATCTTGATACGGCTAGCAGAGAAAATCGTATGAAATTATCAAAATATGATGCGCTCATACGTGACGGCCACGATTCCCTTAATGGGAGTCTTTCACCGAAACATTAAAGGAAAAATATTAAGTACAGACATACGTTAATATTTTTTAATATAAATCCAGTGGTATGAACGCTTCCCGTCCCGTGGTAACGAAGACAATTTAAACCTACGAACTCAGATGTGCTGTAGTAGGATTCAAAATAAACTGAAGGGAAAGATAAACGATAAGGACCCTAATTATTCTCCTGTGACCTCATACGATTTGGTGCCTTAACGCAAGTGTTGTGGGACGCAACCTCAAAAATTCTCATAAATTTCTGTTTATTTTTATAGTGTTTGTTAAGCAATGATATCTTAATTACAAATTTTGTTGCATATGTTATAACTTACTTTCTGGCAAATATTAGGCAGCTTTCAAGAACTCTGAAGTGATTTACTTCGCCCAGCATTAAATAAAACTCAGGAGGAGTTATGAAAACTCAAATATTAAAGTTTTTCTTCGTTCTCAACTGGAAACATTTAATACTGGAGTTATGAGATGCATGTATCAACAGAAAAATATTATTCAGTGTTATTACTTAAAAACCAAAATTTCCTTACATTTTCACACAATTCAAATGGTACCAGAGAGTATTATTTAACTGGAGAACTATTATCAATTTCTAATTTCTGGTTACATCATTGCATGTTTTTGAGCCAAATAAATAATATAGCCCACAAATATGCGATACCATTCGGATACATTTTAGGAAGGCACTAGAACCCAAAATAAGAACCAATAGCAAAAAGAACTTGACATGATTTGCGGGTATTTCAGCGCAGAAGTTTATCGCGCTTTCAACACCTTGAGCAGTTCACTTTTGGAGTTTTTATTATTATTATTCTGCAGAGAGGGGGTGAGGATCTATTTTCGTGCGGAGGGTGAGTCTTTTTCTGGGGGTCTAGTTTTATATATGGTTTGGAAGTGCGTGAGGTAAGCAATGAAGGATTTCGGGGGAAGAGGATTGGATAAATGGGCAACAGCTTCACCTAGTCGCAAGAGAAATGAAAATAAATGGCAAGAGCCTGGGAAAAAAAATATACTTCAGACATGATTACTCAATTGACAGATTTAAGTGTCGGAGTGAAATATGAGTTATATGACACTTTAAAAGCAGCTGTGTACACGGGCATAAAGCCGTAATAAAGTTTTCACAAACGAAAAACATCGCATGATGAGCCCCTTTCCCAAATATTGCATATAGATATCTAACAGCGCTCTTTACAAGCAAACGCTGTACACAAATAACAGCGTAGAGAAATATCTATAAATGCATTATTATTATACATATAAGTTGTTTCTTAAGGGTGAATACAACTTTAAAAAGCTGAGGGAATACGTGAAGAGACAACCAAAAGTTTAGTGTGTGTCAGAATGTTATAAAATTATCAATTTTTTTAGACACACAGTTTTATTATAAAACGGAAACACTAGTTGGTGTGATGCGTCAAACCATTTGGAAACCGGAAATTTCCGAAGTGTAGTGGACAGTGAGTGAGACCGTTGTGTGTTTTGGTTTGAGGAAAAGAAGTGTGCAACGCCACTAGAGAGGAATTCTCACATATATAGCAGCTAAAAACACCAAAAAGACATCAAATCGTCAAGTGGCACAAGAATTTTGCGACAACACACAGTGCTGTGCGTTATGCAATGTCACCGGTAAGGCCTACGCACAGCAAGTCAACTGTTGTTCAACTGTTGTGGAAAAAAAATTGACAAATCTTTGACATATGCCCTAGGACTTCAACCAAACGTGAAGTTGAATCAAACAAAAGTTTAAGACTATTAGTGATATTTCCTCAACCAATCTGAATGTATTACGCTCCAGAATTACTGGAATCAGGCCAAATATGCTTTACCATATGTGGCAGGAAATTGATTACAGCTGGAACGATCGCAAAATTACTGGTGGGCTGCAATATAAAACTAACTATCAGCGTTAAACTAACTGTCTCCGTATAACTTTCATATTCCCTGATTTCCGATTCTATTCATCTTAGATTGCTGAAGAATTTTCTCTTAAACACCTTCTATAGGAGAGTCATTGGCATATAGTAACATACATATAAATCAACTAGATCACAATACTATTCGAAATCAAAATTAGAATATTTTTACAAATTCCTAACCAAGCAGGTCACAGTAAACAGACCAAGTCACATAGTAAGAACACTGTTGTTTGCAACTGTTAGAAATCGGCCTTAAACTTTTCGTCCCAATCTGTTTGACATTTTGCGATGCTAAAGACTTACATAGCCCTCGAAACACCAAACTATCAATATCTAAAGTTCCCCATTTTAACTTGCCGCGCATCTCGCTTCCGCTAAGCTGGACACCATCCGTAATTTTTCATTTGCACGATTCTTCTTCGCTGATATACACTATATTACAATATTAAGTTTTCTGGATACAGTGGCGTAGCGAGCATAACTGGCGCCCGGGGCACGATACCCTTGTGGCGCCCCCCCCCGTAAAACATATAGTAATATAATATATAGACCCTATATTGGCGCCCCCCGATAAACATATAATAACATAATATATAGACCTTATATTGGCACCCCCCGAAAAGCATATAGTAACATAATATATAGACCTTATGTTGTTGCCCTCCCCGAAAAACATATAGTAATATAATATATAGACCTTATATTGGCGCCCCCCACAAAATAATATAGTAATAAAATATATATACCTTATATTGGCGCCCTTCCCGAAAAACATATAGTAATATAATATATAGACCTTATATTGGGGCCCTCCCCTGAAAAACATATAGTAATATAATATATAGACCTTATACTGGCATATCCCTCAAAAACATATAGTAATATAATATATAGATCTTACATTGGCGCCCCTCTTAGAGTGACGCCCGGGGCATGATAGACCCCCTTGCCACCCCTTTGCTACGCCACTGTCTGGATAGTTTTCCCGTTTCCGCAGCTTGAAAACCGATACAATAACGCATCAGCTCCGTTAAACCGAAACCGCGGCTAAACAGCCGCGCGTCCTAAGTGTATATAGATAAGTGTCAAGGAGCTGTTCTTGAGATCCATGCCAGAACCAACGACAAGTGAGAGTCTCCTTTCTTTCAACGCCGCAACATATCTGGGTCGCTTTTCGCAGAAGCTAACGGGCGACTTGTTTTTCTTAGACTAAACTCTGCGACAAGCCTTCCAACCTGATGAAATGCTGGAAGTACTGGGAGCTAAGAGAGAGAGAAGGGGATGTTAAAGAAAGTAGAAAAATAAAAAAGGAAAAATCTCGCGAGAGAACGTCTGTGGAGAGTCAGAGCGAGCAAGAAAAACAGTTCCCTTCCTCAACCAAATTCCTGTTTATTGATAAGGAGGATGCCGTAAATGCTATAGACGGCGGTCGCGAAAAATATCAGTTAGCGACGTGTGGGGCTCTCGAGGTGGTGTTTACGCGGTCGCAAACCGTTTCCTGGAAATCCGAGGTGGGCCGTTTGTGATAAGGTACTAACCAAGTGCGTGGTGAACACGACAGAAATGAAAAGGAAGCGTTCATTCAAAATCGGCTTCTGATGTGAGTGGTGAACATTGAGCAATACAGGATGGAAATGATTACAGGATGGGGATATTTTAATCTCAATTTGAAAACAGCGAGTGTGTTTTTTAAGCTGCAACCAACGTTTATAGAAGAACGGGATTAAATAGAGACATGCCGAAAGTATTGTCTTTTTTCTTGCATATACATACGAAACATCTGGGACCCTAGAGATATGATGAACTTTCTATGAACTTTTAACACCTTTTATCTGACTTCGTTCACTGTTGTGCTTTATGCATCTGTTCAATGCTTAGTTCTTTGGTGTTTGTGTTGCCTGTAAATATGGATTAATTTTCCAAATAAAGCCATAGGTAAAAAAACAAAAACAAAAACGAAACATAAGAGAGCTGTCATGCTGGATGGTATTGTTGATGGGTTAAGATCTCTGCACTGGAGTATTTTCAATAACGTTATGATTTTGCGTGTTGTATTTTTTAATGCAACAATCATCTATAATTTAACAAGTTAGTCAGGGAGTTTATGTAGCCAAGAAACAGAAAATTTTTAAATAATTTGGTTACCAATATTTCATTAACGACACCCTTGAACTTAACTGCTAGTTTAATTTTTTAAAAAAAATTCTATCATATCCAGACCTGCCAACCTCAGTAAGAGCAAAATCCTGCAATATTCTACGGGCATAAAATAATCGACCTAACACAAAACAGTATAGTAAAAAATTTTAATAAAAGAATTATAATGTATACTTACTTATAGTTTATAGGATCTCTTTAATAATATTACATAGTTCAAAATATTTCCTTACTGTTCAGCTCATCTTGAAATTATAATACTAAACAAAAGTTATATATTTGGAATTTATAATCATACATTTTAATGTACATCATATTTACACTAGCAGGGACTACAGCAGTCTATATTTTGAGTACTTCTATTTCTTTATAATGTTTGTTTTAATTAATTGCAGAAAATCTTGGAATTTTTGTAGCATTTACTGTAGCTGATTTTGCTCTATTTAAAAATTCATTGTGGAATTGTTCGTCATAACAGTGTCCTTGTGGGTTCGATTTGCATATTAGCAAATTTTCTAAGGTTTCCCTTGACATAGATGACCTGAACTGAGTAGATATTTTTGTTATGCGACTAAAAATCCTCTCACATTCTGCATTACTGTGAGGAATTGTTAAACCCAGCGTTAGATTTTTTACGTTTCGGAATCCGGTAATAGTAGTGTCCATTCCGGAAACCCGGAAGATGCATTAAAAATCCGGCATTGCCGGGGTAAATCCGAAAAATTGGCAGGTCTGCATATCTGTATATGGTACTGTTGATGGGTTAAGATCTCTGTTATAAACTTAACATGTGCTTAAAATGATTTACTCGGAAGAAAACATACTTGTAACATGTGGTATGTAAAAACATACCCGGAAGTCTGACGTTCTAAAATAAAATTATCAGCTCCACTGTGACTCGATCGTACGATTCGCAGACAATAATCTTACACAGATACGAATCAGACAATCATAATATACTATGCACGTGATGTTTTTTTCCAGAAAATGTCTCTGACATTACTCCCACACGTCTTCAAGCGAAGAATCAATTATCTTCATTATTATTGTAATATTACAGGTGTCCTTTTCCTATAGAATGTATTTCCATTTTATAGCACAGTTCGCGAGGAACAGCAAAATAATCTCGGTTTATAGGCAAAATTATCGTTGAAATACAAAATATGAAGGAATGGGACAATCAATTTGCATAATCTCTACATTTACTTCAAAGTTATGGACCGCCCACAAGATATAGAGCAGGGGTGGCCAACCTTTTTGGGAAGAGTGCCACTATCGGAAAAAAAATATTATGCGTGCCACTTCCAACTTTTCCATACAAAAAATATAAAAAGGTGCGCTGATATAGGGTAGCTGTTATAGGCTAAAAGGTGCATATATTCCTGCGCTGTTATTTTCAGTAGCGTATGAGTAGGGTTTTTACAGATTTTGACAAATTATTATTTTTTCAAATTTCTTAATTTTTCAATAAGTCTTCGCGTGCCACTGTAAAAACGCCACCGTGCCACACAGTGGCACGCGTGCCGCGGGTTGGCCACCCCTGATATAGAGGATAGCGTCTCGAACTTCCCCCACAGGGGCTTGTGTTCAAGTCCCAGATAAGGCATGGATGTTTGTGTGCTATCCTCTCATAGGGAGCAGTATTGGTTCACTTATAGGGTGTTCCTATGATAGAGTAGCCAACAAATTCGCAATGTTGCTGGGTCAATATCTTTTGGACGGAGCAACTGCCGTGTTGGAAGGTAAAAAAAAACTTAAAAGTTAAGCCTTAGTGTCTCACACTTGTCATTCTCGGGTAAGTATAAATCATGAGTATAAATCATGAAAAAATAAACATAATTAGGGAAAATTTAGCAAAACTGTTATATTTAACATTTAGAGAAATGGCTAATGGATTTGCGAGTCTTTAATAAACAAATAACAAAAATACTCTGATATTTATCACTGCAATTCACAAATACAAACTGATGAAAAATGTAGAAAGTGAACAATTCAGGGATCAACAGAAAAGAATCGGGTACACTTCAGCCACAGGGCAGAGTGTTTAGTCTCCGAGTGAAAAGACTCCTCCTTATTCTAATATTTAAACAGAGTCCCCCAACATTTATTCTGAGCTAACAGATCTTGGTGAGGACTTTTATTCAAGGCAATGGTCCCACTGCTCTGAGGCATTTACAGCCCTCGTGTTTCATCTGGTACGCTAGATTTTGTATGCCTGAAGACATCGGAGATTGTAAGGAGTTCTTAACGTCTCCAGTGAAGTTTTATGTCTTTTGTACTAATTTGGGAAATAATAGAAAAGATTTAGTACTTTTGACGGTGTGGTGGGAAACGTTGCAAAGATATATTTATAGCATAATAATTTCATCCGATTTAAAATCTTTTGATTTACAAAATAATTAATTTAGTGTTGCCATTTTGATCACTAACTTTCTTTGAACAGACTAATGTAAACATTGTGAATATTGTGCAACTCTCATCCGAAATGGCTGGATATGGAAAAGTTAGGAACACGAACGCAAACTCAAATTCGTATTGTGCATCTTATACGCCTTTTACGCTTGATTTAAAAGCGTTTCATAAAATTTTGTTAGGTTAATTCTGACTTATGTTAATCGCATCCTCAAGGTATTACAACCCCAAACACCCCAAGCGGACTATTTCAGGAGGTTTGGCATCGTCATTATTCTTACTCTAAACCTATATGATGACAAATATGTATATATATATATATATATATATATATATATATATGTATATATATATATATATATATATATATATATATATATATATATATATATATATATATATATATATATATGTATATATATATATATATATATATATATATATATATATATATATATATATATATATATATATATATTACTCTTATTCCTGTCAGTTTAGTCAACGTTGCTCAAAAGATTACCGTAGCACTTATAATTCACAACCAACAAACTTACATTATCTCACACAAATATCTTAGCATACTATAAAAACAGCGATAGAAACTGGGGGATGGTGTAAAAGTTTCCAGTGGTATTGCCATATAGTGCTCAAGATATTGGAACATTTCGAATATCTGATATTCGGATGATTGATATAGACCAGTGGTTCCCAACTGGTGATACACGAGCGGTATGCAGGAGGGATTCAATAAGCGCAATGGTACTGAGCGTTTGGAACGACTTAAGATAAGCACTATTGAAAAGCCTTAAGGATATTGAAAAGCTTTAAAGATAAGCAACAGCAAGTTTCTCATTAAGCCTCCTGATGAAGACATTTTAACGTTGGAAAATTGTATTTGCCGTTTGTTAATATCAATTACGTATAAACGACATTTTCTAGTTTTATGGATTTATTTTCTGTATTTTGTTTTATTTATATATATATATATATATATATATATATATATATATATATATATATGTATTTTGTAAAGTTATTCGTATGTGTATAGAATTTATTTGACCCCCGCCAAAAAGTTATAACATAACCAATGGTACGCCACGACCATACTAGTTCTGAGGTGGTACTCAAGTATGACAAACTCCAAGTGCAAGACTTGGACCTATATGATATTGACATATAGGTCCCCACTAAATGTTGCGAATCACTGATACAACATAACCAATGGTACGCCACGACCTTACAAAGTTCTCAAGTGGTACTCAAGTATGAAAAACTCCAAGTGAAAGACTGGGACCTATATGATATTAACATATAGGTCCCGATTAAATGTTGGGAATCCTTTATATAGACTATAACGAATATAAAAGTCGTCCTACTGTTTTACTTTAAGTTATAAAGTCGTTGGATTGTGATTTGAAAGCATTTGCTCCAAGAAAGACGCGATAATTTTCGAAAATAAGAAGGTTTACTCGAGTTATAATACTATGATTTTGCCCCCTTTTTTTCTCTAAAGCTGCAACAGTGTTCATAACTTAGCACGAGCAGAAAATTATATTTCAATAACGTTTGCTTGTATTCAGTGTTAGGGATGATAAAATAAAATATAATATGATGCCTTGAAAGCCGCGTGGTTTTAGAATAATCACTAGAGAACACAAATAGCGGTACAAGGCATTCATCTTTATCAAATAAGATAAGTCCACAACAATGACAAAGGGCTCAGCTTGAAGGAAATCAAATATTTTCTTTGCAACTGCTTGTTTAATTTGAGAATCTCTCGAGAAACAGTACCCTGAACTGATAAGAGCAAAAAAGTCCATTATAAAAGAGTACTTGAAATACGCAAACATGTTAAATCCCAAAATATTAATTTCGAAACAGCAAAAACAATACTTTTTACAATAACACCTGCTTTAATAAGGAAATGCGTAACTGGAAATACAATTAGTCTTCTTTATTAGAAAATAAAATATGATACACGTTCAAAATTTCTTAAAGGTTAAAATCTACTCCGTCACAAGTCAGCCGAATAAGAAAGGAGTTCAGAAGAAGACTGAATGATGCAAATACCTTTTACTGCTGAATATATGCATATATATATATATATATACACACATACACACACACACACACATATATATATAATTTCATTACTTATTTACTTAATTATTTATTTAAAAATCATTAGAGAAATAGAAGAATCATAACCACTGGTATACTAATGCTAAAGAATACAATAGAATTTTTCCGATTAGAGAGAGCAACTATTTTTACCACGTTTTTATTAACTCGCTTTCTTCCTTGTGTGCTTGTCTAGTACAAATCTTGCAATCGATTTTCAACTAACTTCCCGACTAGCTAGACATTTGAAACTTTTAGAATAGCTCAGAACACGATGACAATGCATACTTTAAATACTTTTAGCCATCTCTAAGCAGAATTCAATTCATTTTCAGTTAATTTTGTTTTGTATGGAAAGTTAGTCCGGAAAAAATCCGCAAGGTGGCGCTTCGATCGAATTCCATGATTGCACTTTTGCGCAACGGCGTTTTACGATTTTGAAAACAGATTACATGCGAGTTTAGTTTGTTTACAAAAACATAGTGCGAAAAATTTTAAAAATATATAAAAGTTAGCAGTTTATAAAGTCTGTGGATAGTGGAAACGACTAAAAAGTGAGTAAAATTAAATAAAAGAAATTGAAAAAGAATAAGTAAGTGTAGGTTTGTGCAATTAGTTTATATGATTCAACAGTAAATTTAAAAACGTGGCATATAAAAAGTTGTTTTTATCTTGTAATTATTCTTTTTCATTAAGTTTCCTGTAGAAAAAAGTCAAGTCGATTTAGCGAATGGAACAGCCAAATAGTCAACCATTTGGAATTTATTCTGCACCAGATAAGCACGTGTCGGGATTTAATCTACCAATTTTATGTATATGTGTGGTAAGCTACCATTACCAACTGAAAAGCGAATTTGATTTAAAATATTATTGGATTATGAGTCAACGTACGAGAATAAATTCCAAAATATCTGCCACTTTCATTTTAAAACCTGTTCCAATTTTATTTTTTAATAGGATTCTGAGATAGGGTGTATCATTTCTTACTACTTAAATCAACTTAAAGTTCTTAATTAACTAGCTTGCCAGACATTTCGACCTACAAAACACCAGAATGTCACAAAGAATCTTGTAATTCCAATCTTTGTTTTTAATACGACAACATTTTTGTTCACGTACTGAATCAGACTTTTAACTTGTAAACACTAGGAAGAAAGCACTTTCAATGCACTGGTATGACAACATTCTTATGTTTAATTGAGTAGTGAGCTGAAATCATTAGTAGTTTTAATTTAGATGACTGGTTTTTAACCTTTGTTATGTCTGATTCATGAAATGGAAAAACGTTTTCCCGTCAACCATTTTCCCGCAGAACTGGTTGCAAATTATTTTCACAGCATGAGCTTTGAAGCTTCCGGCAATATCTGATCTAAAAGCTCAGTGTCTAAAAACTGTACCCCGTTTTACGCGCATATTGTTAAAAGTCAACTAAGTTGCGGGATTCGTATATACTGACGTGAAATTAAGACAATATAATGTAAAATATTGATTTCAAAGCACATATTTCAAATTTCCGGAATTATTTAATTTCTGAAAAAGGTTTCAAGCGTATTTATTGAAAGAGAAAACCTGTCAAGCTGCATTCAATCTATTAGGATTGCACAAACACGTTCCCGGTTCCACAACAAATCAGTTTATCAGCATGAGCTTTAAAACTTCCGGCAATATCTGATCTAAAAGCTCAATGTCTAAAAACTGTACCCCGTTTTACGCGCATATTGTTAAAAGTCAACTGAGTTGCAGGATGCGTATATACTGACTAGAAGGTAATCCATCATTTTGATGTCATAATACTAATAATGACGTCATAATGAAAAAAGTATATGAAAGTTAAAAAATATCCCGAATTATCTAACAATATTGCATTTAATCCACACCTTGTAAAAGCAAACCCTTTCATTATTTTTTATTTATTTAGTTTTTCATGCGATTGGAGTAGTAGACTGCCATCCAACCCGTCATTTTGACGTCATAATACTAATAATGACGTCATAATGGAAAAAAGTATATGAAAGTTAAAAAATATCCTGAATTATCTAACAATATTGCATTTATTCCTCACCTTGTAAAAGCAAACCCTTTCATTATTTTTATTTATTTAGTTTTTCATGCTATTGGAGTAGTAGACTGCCATCCAGTTTTTTACAGCTCACTACGCGATATGAATACTTGTGCTACTTGATTCATTCACATTCAAGTTTGTTTACTTTCAGAATTCCTCGCAAAAGTAAACAGATTTTTAAAAACTGTTAAATATACAGCTAAAAGTATCCAATTTTTTTTAGTTCTGAATGTTTTATAGAAAAATAGGCTGAACAAGCGTGATTTGATGGAGAAGATATTAGTGTTTAGGTAAGAAAAAAATTCTGATCCACATCTGGAATTGAAATCAAGCTTAACCGGCCGTTTGTTTACTGAGGGCTTCAATTGAGAGATGAGTACAGCCCGGAAGTGTTATACAGAGACAACGGCTATTATATATATATAATGTGAAATCAAGACAATATAATGTAAAATATTGATTTCAACGGACATATTTCAAATTTCGAGAATTGTTTAATGTCTGAAAAAAAGTCTCAAGCGTATTTATCGAAAGAGAAAACCCGTCACGCTGCATTCAATCTCTTATGATTGAACAAACACGTTCCCGGTTCCACAACAAATCAATTTAGATAGCAGTCTCTCCAAACATGTCAAATTTTTGTATAGGTCTCTCTTATACAGTTCTGCTTAATAAACACATTCAACGGCGAAAATTTATTCTAAGAATACTTTATTCATGCGTCGTGACTGTAAGTCGTAGAATATTTGAATAATGGCATGTAATAATAATAATAAGAAAAAAAAAAAGAAATTCAATAAACGCAAGAGACAAAAAAAAAGAGAGAGAGAGAGAGACCGGCATTATTCAATTCAACGGCATCGCCACTATCACACCAGCGAATCAAGTGAAGAATAATAACGACACAGTGGATTTTCTCGCGGGCACAAAAGGAAATGTGATAAAGGTAACGATGTCGTGTTTCTTAGGCGCACACACAGCTGAAAAAGAGCCGATGGAGGAGGAAATAAAAAAAGGAAAAAAAAAAAAAAAAAAAGGGCTCGCTCACTGAGAAAACAATCTTCGGATTTAGAGTGACCCAACCGAACCAATCAGGGGCCCTCCGGAGAGGATTTGAATCCGAAATATGGGGTGGTTGAAGGTATAATAGAATTTGAGGGTAGCAAGGCGTATTGATTCGAGTAAGTCCTTGATTGCGGGAAGGATCTTCGATTATATAAAAGAAGTGAAGTCTCTTTCAACGAGTAAGTATTGGGGCGATTATATTATGGACCAATAAATACACTGATGAATCGCGACATGGGGCAATTTCCTTTTTCCTAGAGAGTCCTTTAGAGGTAATGTTGTTACTACTCAGAATGCGACCACACGTGTGTTTGAGAAAGGCTGCATTTTTGGACCTATGTTTCAGCATAATTATGTGGAAACTAACTAACTCATGGCACAACAGTCCGAATTGCTTTTCCGCATTGTGGACCAAGGCTTGCGGTGCCCATCACCGCTTTTATGACAGTGGACTTGGGGTGCCATACAGCATATGTCTCGGTCAGGTGGTCAACCTGACGCAGGATCCCAAGAGCTAGTTCCCAAGTTCTTGGTTCTCATTTCATCGACCCACTCAAGGGATGAAAGGCATGAGTCGACCTTGCCCAGTCACAGGGTCGAACCCTGGACCTGTGGCGTGGCAGCTTGGCGCTTTTAACCACTTCTCCACCGGGCGTCTAATTATGCGCTAACAAAATGTATTTTGAAATATTAAGTTATGGTATAAGTGTATTCAGTGTTCGCATCGCGCATATGGCATTCTCTTTAAGCCGGTAACGACCGGATGAGGATGGATTGGCTAGGGTGCTGGCATTCGATGGCACAGTCTGTGTGTTTGAGTCCCATAATTGAGATGGATATGTTTGCAGCCTTTTGGAATCGGCTGTAAACTGTAGGTGCCGGTCAAATTATCCCCCGTGTAGCCAGTGTCTGTATTTCCATAGTATAGCCATTTAAAAATATTAGGATCGCACATAAACCTTACCATAGTTTCTCCTATAAAATCAATTTCACGAATTCGTTACATTAAAAAATATAGTTCAAAATGACATTTACGGTTGCGATTAGTTTAGTTTTTCCACGCATTTACCGCGAAAGTTTACATCAGTAGATAGTACCATAACGACTTACAGCGGATACCAGCAGTTTTTTATATTTGTAGTGGAGAGGTGAAAGAGATAATATCAAATAATCGTTTTCCTGAACGACAACAATAATAGTAATGCAAAACACAAAAACTCTAGAACAAACTTATTTTTTAGAGCTAATTGTTAACGGCCATAGAGTGAAAATCCGTGTGCTTCTATAAAAATCTTTATAATAGAATGGAAAGTATACGAAAGAAATAAGGACCTTGAGTGCAAAAATAAGCACTTTTAAAAAACTTTTTCAGGCCCGTAAAAGCAAAAACTGAAAGTAAGGAATTAAGAACCGTACAAACTCTGTAACATGACATTTTAAAGGATGGCATCACGTAAGCATCTCCGAAATATTTTTAAAAAATTGATATTTTTTGAAAATTTAGAGTTTAGTTCAGTTATAGATTTCTATGCAAAAGATGCTTTACACACTGATTGGCTTGTTGTATGCATTTAATTTTAGTAATTCATTGATCAGCATTTTATTTCTAACTTAGCAACAATAAAGAATTTATATAACGGTTTAAAAAAGCATTTTCTGACAAACATCTGTATTTGTGCTTTGGAATGTTAGTTTATTTACATAAATAATAAAACATGAAAATTTAATTCAGAGATTAGTGCTTCCTAATAAAACTTCCAAAAGATTTCCTCATCTATTCTGAAATTGTAGTTTTTGCTATCAGTCTAATGAAAAAAATTAAATTCTTTACGTCTTTAGTCCTAGTATTAATTCATTTTACATCACTTTTAGCTACTGCATTACCTTTCTCAACTGATAGTACTTGATCGCAAACTGAGAAATATATATATAAACATATGTATTGAGAATGAGAAAGTCAAGTGAATATATATATATTTATATATATATATATATATATATATGTGTGTGTGTGTATATATATATATATATATATATGTGTGTGTGTGTGAGTGTGTGAGAGAGAGAGAGAGACATATCATGTCTTGTAGACGCAGCTTGAAAATCGGATACTGGAACAACTAGAACAGAGTTGGTTATTGAGACGCAGTAAATAGACGATTTCGTTAATATAGTTTTATTGTCGTTCATATGCAGTTCTCCATAGGGAGGGAGCTAGACCGAGTGACATATGAAATGTAGCAAACAATATCAGAAAAAAAGCGCGGCTTCAGCCGCGTTCTCATTTTTAGATCGGGAAAATACAGAAGAGGTGATGCAAAGGTTCCATATGACGTTATGTTACGTCATGGACTAGGGCATGTCCAATGATTCTTATTGGCTCAGTCTCCCTAGACAGAGGTCGTCCTGAGTCTCTAAGGATCTTTGTCTGTCTACAGGAGAACGAAGGGATTAAGTACTGCAATCTTTATGAGAATTACACCATCTTTAGAAATCGAATAAATTATGTTTTACAGGAATATGGAGAAGTCAGATTATTAATACAAAATTAATTTTTCTATTACTTACACACACACACACACACACACACACACACACATATATATATATATATATATATATATATATATATATATATATATATATATAATATTAAAAACTAGTAATTTCTTAATTCAACACTCTTAACATTTAAAAACTATTAATTCCTCACTTTACTATTCCAATTTACAAAACTTTTTTTAATTCCTTAAAACATTTAATTCCCTTTGGGCATTCGCGTTAAATTCCATTATTACAGCCTTAGGCAAAATCATTCAAGATGGCTGTCTTTTTTAACTAAAAGGACTCGGCGTGGCGTCAGTACGAGTTTAAATCAGTTCTGCACATCAACAACAACTTTAAACCAATCAACCATTAAGACACACCCTTAGTCCAATCACGTGATGGGGTGAAGTTTATATAACTCGTGACGTCCGGAAGTAGGACGGATTTCTGTATTTTCTATTGCTGCATCCATACCGACGGATCGGTCGGTGTATTGAATAAAAATGTTCCCGTAAAATCTTGTGTCTGCGATTTGTTCTTTCGGACAGACTACCATTCCAGTGTCTACAGAGATGACTGTGATGTGGGGTTGCGGCATTCTTCTTTTTAATGAACGACAGCCGTTCTCCCCATGTCACACACACACACACACACATATATATATATATATATATATATATGTAATGAACATACTATATCACCGGGGGAAAAAAGCGTACGCTTTGATTATCATAACCTCGCACTCAGCCTCTCAAGTTTCGAGTTTTTACAGTCAACAATAGATATCTCTCCGAGGTTATGTACCTGTGTATTGGCTTACTTTAGTTTTCATCTTCAAAAATAAAGGACTATTTTTTTTGTCTGTTGCATTAGTAATAACACGTACGTGCAATGGGAACACTCGCCAGGATCGTCATTAATTCCACGGTGGTCTAAGTTCAGTAGCACTAAAGCTATTTGCAGAGAAAACATGAAGGAAAAAAATAATTATTTCTTCATCATTTACTGGGAAATGACAAAAAGATCTCATAAAAAAAAAACGTAGAAAGGAAACGCTCACAATGGCCATCATTCTCAACAATAACACTTAAAATTATGGGCATTAAAAAAGGGGCATTGGTAAATTGTCTTCCCCTGTTTTCTGATACTATTATACACAGAATTTCATACTTATATAAAATGTACATATTCCGTTTCCAGCGTTACATTCAAAAGCAGCGCAACTTACATTTCATGGTCATTAACCTGCCATAAGACTTTTTTTTTTTTTTTTTACGAAAATGCAATCAGTTAAGTCAGTCCACCCTCTTTTTTTCCGCATTTTGATGATATCGCGTACTATATGTAGGATAATGTGGGTAAATACGCAGAGAATGAAACGTCTGGAGGTGACGGATTTTGTTTCCGGGCGCCCCCGTAGACGATAAACGCTAGACTAACGGGGAAAAAAGCAAAGGGGGAGGGGGAGAGTAAAATGACCACAGATATTACGTCTCAAAACGGGTCAGCTGAATGAATAAGAATTTTGAAAGGCGTAAAGAATGGCGAAGCAAATTGAATTCTGAAGGGTCCAGATGAAAATAAATATAGAGGTGAGGGTGTTAGAGCCGAATTAGAGGCGATATCTAAACAGGAAATGTTTCAGAAAAGAATTTTTTTTTCTACGCCTTATTTTCGGATTGAAAAAGAACGATACCGCATCATCAGATGGAAATCACTTCCCTAAATCAAACGAAACTATCACTGGATGGTTGGGAGTTACGACCTTTTTTTTTTTTTAAATTATTATTTATTTATTTATTTATTTATTTATTTTATTTATTTATTTATTTATTTATAACAAATCGGTCATTTTGAATCTCTAGTTCTGCGGTTAAAGTCATCCCTGCATCATTATAACACAAAAAAAAGTTGCAAGTTTAATCTCCCTAATCAATTAATTGAACAAAAAAGTTATGCAACCCTTTAAAAGTTTTAGAGGTTTCATATATAACCTGTACAAATTCTTTACAAAATTTTTGCTAAAATCTTATAAACATTTTTGTTTCCAATCAAACTTTTCAGATTTTAAATTATTAAATCGTTTTTAAAAAAATCTTTTATTTTATGAATAAAAAATACTTATGAAATACGTTCAGTGCATATCAACGATGAAAAGAGTAATTTTTTCTGGCACTCAGTAGATTTACAGAATTTTAAAATTATTTATTTATTTTTTCCTACAGGAGGAAATTGTCGTGTAGACATTCGCATATAATTCACCGCAGTTTGCTGGCCATTTTATATGGGGGCACCATATAGGTGGACCAGCATTACCCCCTATGAAGGGACGACACAAAGGGGACTCCCTCGGCACCAAAAGCCAGCACGCTGTACCACTTGGGTGTATATAATTTGAAGTGGCACTCTAAATGAATTTGATAGAAACACAGTTTATACATGAAACAATGTTTATTGAATTCGTTGCACATATAGAATTTGCTTTTACAGCAATAAGCATACGTACTACTTGTACGGAATATATATTAACATTCAATAGAAATACACTTTGCAAATACTCACAAACCAGCAGAGAGTCAAACCAGCAGTACTGCCGCGTAAACTTTGGGCCCCGAAAGCACTGGCGCAGGATAGCACCTGGAGCTGCTTTCCTCGTAGCTCCCTTACGCTTATCTATCAACTTTAACAACACCCCTCTTTCAACCTCTGTATTAATCAAGCTGCTTGGTATTTATACCAAGCGCATATGCCGAAATTAGCATATCTCAAACAGCTTCTTTAATTCATTCACTCAAAAGTTCGATTCTTGTGAATCGAATCTTATGTATACTTTACAATATTTAGAATAAAAAGACGGTAGTAATCGTCAAACTAACGTTTCATTACATAAGAAATATGGTATTGTGCAAACTTCGATCACTGCATTATTGAAGTGTTGTTGAAATCAGAATCAGTACAATGAATAGAACTCCTACAAATACTTTGTCAAGAAATTTTATGAACTAAAGGTCTTCCCTGAAGAATTGCATCACAATTTTCCACAGGATCAAACCATTCTATTCAATCAAGGAATCTTAACATGTAACAAGGAATATTTTCTCATATGTATTTTCCTCCTGCGTTTTAAATATAAAGAAATGGTAGTTTTGATGCCCTTACAAAGAGACTGCAAACTTCCAAGTTACACACAAGGTCTGCAAGTCGCCAGTATCTTACAGTATTATTTTAAGGGGTCCAAGACACAAAATGCTTCAAATTTTGAAAAAAAAATTAATTATTGCATTAAAAATTTGTGTGTTCTTTTCCGCTTAAAATAACGTTTAAATCATGTTTCTATCTTAATTAGAACAGGAGATATTATTATTATTATTATTATTATTATTATTGAAACATTCTAATAGCCGCCAATCGTTGTTTAAATCTTTAAGTGCGTTTTTCTGCATGATGGGTTATTTCACCATTTCTCGTCTTTACAATTATTATAAGACAAGAACAGTCAAAGTTAAATAGTTCAAACTTGGAACATGTCTTTTTCATTTATTTTACTTTAGTTTTGATTCAGCAAATTTGAAAAAAAATATTTACTGTTGAAAAAATTATTTTCTAATAATAAGTTACATAATTTTTTTTGAAATTTTGACTCTAAATATTTTAAATTTAAAAAAAAATTAATATTTAAAAAAATGCTGAATCAAAATTAAAACTTATATATTTCTGTTTAATTAAATAAAAAAATTGAAATTCGACAAATAATATTTCGAGTTATATAATGATTTTAAATGACTCCACTTTTTTTTAAAATTTTAAACTTTAAAATATTTTAAAAACTCTCTGAGAAGTTTTATGATGTGATTTTGTTTACAAATTACATGGTTAACCATCATAAAAAAATTCAAAATTTTAACTGAAAAATTTTTAAAAAAACTTAAATGTGTCCTGGACCCCCTTCAGCAAGGTTAATTTAAAAAACAATTAAGATGAAATTAGTGGATTTAAAGAAGAAAGCTCAAATTAATCAAACCTCACAAAATAAGATAAATAAGATTGTTATACCGGCAGGGCCGCCCAAAGGGGGGGGGGGGGCAACTGGGGCACTTTGCCCCAGGCCCCCAACTGCCGGAGGGGCCCTAAAAAAATTTTTTTATATTTTGATTTATTAGATTTCCTCCGAAAGAAAAATCTGAAACTTGTACCGTACTTCAAAATTCAAAATAATCTCCTAAAAAAAGGGCCCCCCCCCCAAAAAAAAAAAAAAAAAAAAAAAAATTATTCGATTAATCAGATTTCTTGGGGCCCCCAACAGAAGTTTGCCCCAGGCCCCGTAAAGTCCTCTGGGCGGCCCTGTATACCGGGTGTTCTTATCTCTCGATCCGGGAGTCAGAGGGGGAAGTTATATTAATTGACCATATTACTTCAGTGAAAATATGGTCAGTGAAAATATGGAAAATATAAATTATGATATTGTCCATATCATAATTTATGTAATAAGTCCACATTTAGCAAGCAGATCTGTAGCCAGTGGAAGGACAAAGGACTACGGCGGAAACAGAATCCCTTATCACGCCTATACTAAAAATATTGCCCATATGAGAGCCCATAAAGAGCCTGTGAATTCTCATGCACCAGTAAATCAAACAGCTAACAGCTTTATCTCTTTTCAAAAGTCGACATTCCATATTTTACGGCACATCAAAATCAGTACCAGCATTAATGACACGATTCCAAATTTCGTACTAAAGATAACGTTGGGGTACGGTCAGAACCCACGACGAGCGACGCCAAAGAGATCCGAAGCCATAAAATCAAAGGAAACCGGCTGATTAAGAAAGTTTCGCATTACAGATCTCTGCAACCTTTGATACTCGTTAATTTTTTTTTTTCTTCTTCTTTTCTGCTCGATGTTCTGGTATTGCAATGGGCCGGGGGGGCACCCGTATGTAGGGGAACGCCTAGCTCAGGAAATTATGTACTTTTTCATTTCTTTTCTTACTTTATTTCACTCATTATGGAGGGGTGTAAAATATATCCTGCTGGGAGGTCTGGCTTTTATTGGAGCTGCGGAACACAGAAAGGGTTCTTTGTTTTTTTTTTAAATTATATTGTGCTCGAAATGCGACTGAAAGTGCAAGGATATTTTTTAAAATTATTTTTTAATTTTTTAGCACCAGGTTCTGAGAAACTTAAGGGGGGGATCACTACCCTTAAATCTTTAAAACATTCGATTTTTTGAAAAAAATATATGTTAAAGCCTGATCATTTCTGAACAAAATAAAGCAAACCGCATGAAAATATTCCGCTTAGTTCCGGAGATATTGACAGGGCCGCCCACAGACTTTACGGGGCCTGGGGCAAACTTCTGTTGGGGGCCCCAAGAAATCTGATTAATCGAATAATTATTTTTATTTTTTTGGGGGAAGCCCTTTTTTCAAGAGATTATTTTGAATTTTGAAGTACGGTACAAATTTCAGAATTTTCTTTCGGAGGAAATCTAATAAATAATTTTTTTTAAATTTTTTGGGGGCCCCTCCGGCAGTTTGGGGCCTGGGGCAAAGTACCCCAGTTGCTCCCCCCCCCTCTGGGCGGCCCTGGATATTGATATTCTAAATATTTAATTACTGATCAAGTTTATGGTAGTTTATGGTAGGTATGGTAGTTTATGGTCAAAACAGGAGCCGCACTTTCATCGCCCATAGCCTTCAGGACTTGATCTGATGTTGCTATCGGTCAAGGGGCTTAAGCAACAACAGCAAGTTTTCTTTTAATTTCACAAAATCAATTTTTACCATTTATCCAAATAACAGTATTTTAGATTTAAGTAGTACAGAATCATAGCTACAACCTATGTAAAGAGTAGCGTAACAGTTATCTAGCAGAGGAAATGTGACATCTTTGCTACTCATTAACAAAAGAAAACAGACAAAATCGACAAAACTTATTGTTTTCGACTTTTAAGCTCATCTTAGAAAATATTTAAATCTGAGATACGTAAAATTAATTTTAAAAATGTCTTATTTATTTTCACTTTTCTATTTTATATAGGATAATTTCGTTTACTCTTGTCCATGTTCAAGTAATGTATAAATGTAAGTTTGAGCTAAACAGACAAAAAGGAATACGATGGAAAATTTCTGCACATATAAATAATCCAACAGAGATAGATAAAAATAATACGAATATAGAGAAAAAACAAACAGAAATCAAGCATTCTGGGCATCCACGCACCAACGGCAAGATTCTGTATAAGTGCCGGAACTGAACCATAAAACAACATAGAGGTAACCGACAGGTCTCGTCATCAGGGAGCCTAACCATATCAGTTACCTCAAGGGGAACTTTCTGAATAGGATGCAGGTAAGCCCAAAAGACATCCCAAGGCCCCGAGTCCCCCAAGGAAGCAATTAGTCAAAAGAAAATGAAAAGACAAACACAACTTACAGTATGGGCTCAACGCACCGTACATGCAAGCACACAAATAATCCTAATGCAAAGTAAAAGATGCATACACACCCGAAGATTTTTTCCGAACCGGAAAATTTCTGCACATTGTTAAAAAAATAAGTAATAAAAAAATAAAAGGTAAAATATTGCTAGGTACCTTTTAGATAATATTTCTCTACCTTGAATTTATTGTAAAAAATACGTAGAAAAAAAGCTTTTTTCTCTTTTTTTTTCTTTCTATCAACGCAGAGAGGCGTATTTCAAACAGAGCTCTCTATTTTATTTTCGACCGTTATCTACCAATAAAACATGAAAGTGTCAAATAACAAGATATCCACAAAGTAATACAGTAAAACCTCGTTTATCCGGATCTCCGAATTATCCGGATAAGATTTGTAGACTTTTTTTATTATTTCATGTTCACATTAGATAATAATTTTTAACTATGATAGTAAGAAGTAACTATATAAGTACGCCAAATATTCGCTTTTTAGTTTGATTCAATGTACTGTTTCTGCATAGATAAATACAGGATACGCTTTTAAGTTTGATTCATTGTACTGATCCTGCAATAAATTATGGTAATAAAATGCTTTTCGCTGAGTTTTAGAAAGCTGTAATAGAGTGTTACAGGGCGTTGACGTAGATTGACTCAGAAAAGTTATTTTTAAATTTTTTAATGTCTTGTAAACAATACTGTGTAATTTTGCTACAAAACATAGTTATTTTTATCGTAATAAACGGTAAGTCTGATAAGTTAAGGATTTTGTTTTGCTTATCACCCATATTAACCGGATTTTCGATTGCTCGGATTGCCTATGGTCCCAGTTACTCCGGATAAACGAGGTCCAGATAAACGATGCTTTACTGTATTTCCGCGTTTAAATTCGTATTTTTCAGTAGCCACAAAACATAGTTATTTTTATCGTAATAAACGGTAAGTCTGATAAGTTAAGGATTTTGTTTTGCTTATCACCCATATTACCCGGATTTTCGATTGCTCGGATTGCCTATGGTCCCAGTTAGTCCGGATAAACGAGGTCCAGATAAACGATGCTTTACTGTATTTCCGCGTTTAAATTCGTATTTTTCAGTAGCCACAAAACATAGTTATTTTTATCGTAATAAACGGTAAGTCTGATAAGTTAAGGATTTTGTTTTGCTTATCACCCATATTACCCGAATTTTCGATTGCTCGGATTGCCTATGGTCCCAGTTAGTCCGGATAAACGATGCTTCACTGTATTTCCGCGTTTAAATTCGTATTTTTCAGTAGCCAGTGTTTATGGCGATAGTACGTTAAGTTCCTTTACGGGCGATTACCCCATTCACAATCGAGCACTCGAAAAATTAAACCGTCATACAACTGTGATCATCGCAGCACGGCATTATATTTTTCTCTCCTTTAATTGACGAAAAAGCAACCTGATTACCGAAGGCTCCCATTCCACACCCATGAAAGAGAGAGAGAGAGAGACAAAGAAAGGGTAAATATTCATCACATCTGGCCCGAGTGGCGATTCGGAAAAAGAAAAATGCGCATAAAAAGCTGCTGAAACAGAAAAAAAGTCCTTGAAGTGTCACCCTTGCAAAAAGGCCGAGCATCGTGACGTCCGCGAATTAGAGCGAACGAAGACTCTAATAATAACTATGATCAGCCGTTGCTACCTTTAGCAGCAAAAATTAACACCGGACGATCCGGTTCGGGGGTTTCAATCAAAAGCCGCGAATAATAACCGACAGCAACAAAAGAAATAGGAGGCGCTGGAAAAACAAACTCGGAGAAACGGTGTTTATTTATTAAGTCGGTTATTTAAAATTGAAACTACCGTCATTAACCACATCACGGAGAACGTGAGTTTTCGGCCGGGCATCTTGATAAAAATAAACAAATACAAAAGGCTTTTTAAAAGTTCCGTTCAAGTTCGCCAGTAATAGGCTTCCGATGATGTGTAATCAAAATACTCATTTTACGTGAGATAAGGATACTGCCCCCTTTTAATAAGAGTGTCTTCGGCGGTATGGCTTTAGAACGCTTTATTCGGCTACTTTTAATTTTTAAAGAAGAAAAAAAAAAAAAGAAGTTAAGGCTTGAAGTAAGGTTGTTGCACCGAGCAATTACGTGTACGAGACGTGTTGTCTCTATTTATCAGCAACTTCATTCAAGTACATAAACTACTACCGATTTTATGCAGCTTTGCTGAGTAACCTTGGTAACAGAGCGAGGTGAGTAACGTAAGCGTTGAAATATTAGTAGAGTCACCTGAAATTCAAAACCTACTGAGGAAGATAGCTGGAATATTTGAATTCAAGGCCACATCATCAACAACAAGAGAATGGGTTTATTTTGCTCGTAAGAAGGATATTATTGTTCTTCCAAGTACGGAAAATGATGATGATAGGGTGGATCGGGATATCATGGATTTTTGAGTAAGATTACTATAACTAGAAAAAAAAGTATTGTATTTAACAATTATATATAAAGGATAATCTTTTAAAGCATAATTAGTCGGTTATAGCCTAAAACGATCAGAAATTGTTAGTTGTAGCAGAATAACACGAGAAAGATAATTTCAAATTTTCTTGATCCAAACATACGTTTAAAAAGTGAACGCCATAAAACCCTATTCAAGTTTTTACATAATGTTATATGCACGTTTAAAAAAAACGTTGCAGATTTAATATCTACAAACATGTTGAATTTTTCCAGACCAGTGTGATTTTGCAAATGTTTCAAAATTATCTCGATTCTTCAAGGAGCTCTTGAAAAATTTGGTGTCCGTAAACTTTTTTTTTTGTATATATTATGAATTCTTGGATACTTTGTCTTCAGTACGGCAAGCAATTGAGCGAGGAGATAGCAGAACAACTATTAGAAAAGCTATGATTTTAGTGCAATCGCACAAACGCAAAACTACAATGAATAACACTTAGCAATAAATAAGTGAATGCATTTTCCCCCTTAAGCATTCTTATTACTAAATCCCGAAAGTTCTTTTAGCACTAATCTACAAGATCAAAAGAGATATAACCCTCTTTTTTTTCTTTTTTTTTTTTTTTTTGTCACGCAAAACACAACTGTTTGGTTCTTTTCACAACTGTTTGCTTGTGAAGACACTGTTATATTCAGCGCTCAACTAAACATCCCTGTTCAAAACCAAAGCACCTGCAAATAAAGATTCTTTCGTAAGTGGAAAATCTAAGTAACATAACAGCGCATCTATTCAAGGATTAATCCAGAAATACCTCAGCAAAGTATGAAATAACATTTAGTAAATAATGGAACAATGGGTACAGGAAACATAATACCCTTATTAAGGGATAGGTACATTAATGTGTAAATAGTGCAGAGGAAGTGAAAGCCATAAGAAAAGCACAGCATTTATCTTAATGCCAGATTCTTTAATCGCGACATTCACGCAATACATTGTTTTTAACTTTTTTTTTTTTTCAATAACTCTCTCAGAGCGAGCGTCTTGAAGCAAAGAATTTACGGCAATTGATCTCTCAAATACATTTATATGAAAGCACAAGCCTGCCTCTCATTCATTCATTCATGGACAAAGGAGAATTATAGGATGTGCTTTGAGAAAGAAAAAAAAAGAATGAAGTATATTACAATTTGTGGACGTAAGGTCATAAATTTAATACTGACGCATTAATACTAAAAGTAATAATTTTCTAAGGATACCATGAAGAGACAGATAAAATTGGAGATAATTATAATGTTTAATTCAACCATGAATTTGTTGATTTTTCTTCTGGATGAATTTTTCATAACTAGTGTGCCAAGAAGATAACTCAAGAGTGGGCGAAACTTTTAGGCAAATTTTACTTAAAGAGTGAATTATTTTAATCAAAATATTTTATTTTTACAGATAAAGTTGCTTTTATCGTTCTTATCATTCTACACTTCCTCTTTATGCAAATGGAAGCAATCGGCAATGAATGAAACTAAGAGAATAAGAAAAGGAGAGAGACTCTATCCTCTTAGAAAGAACTCTAGATTACTTTATCTATTATTAACTGTTAAAGAATAAATTATGTGAGGAATAACGAGGCATAAAATACCACCTTAAGCAATTTTCTGATGTTTATTGCGATACAAGTATTTGAATAGATCTCTTTTCTTTGAATGAGCCCTTTGTTTTGCTCTTTAAAGATTAGTGTACACGGTTTAGCTGGTGCTGGCATATTAGCAATTTGTTTTCCCGCTATTTAACTTTAGACCCTTTCCGTAAAGTTTCTGATGTTGAAAAAGAGGCCATGCGAGTATTTTTACAGCAATTAAAAAAACAAACAAAACCCACCACATATCATACGGGCAGTAATCGTTTCTGATTCTTCTGCTTACTAATGTCGCTCCATGCTTTAGAAATCAGGAATTTGTAGAATTCCTCTTTGACAATCAAACGAACATAGTCTTTCAAGTAGATATCGTCGCATTGCGGCCCGATAGAGAATAAAAAGGTTGGTTTGTTCAGAGCGCTACTGTCAACTACCGTTGCACAAGAGCTGATTAGACCGGAATATGCAGTTTAAAGCCGACCGGTTACAAACACTTAAGAGCGGGATTCGAACCCACATCAAGCTCTGGACCGAATGCCAAGGGAACGAAATGGCAGACAGCTTCCCAATGACAGAAACTTTGTAAGGTATACATAAAATTCGATTCACAAGAATCGAACTTTTGTGTGAATGAATTAAAGAAGCTGCTTGAGATATGCTAATTTCGGCATACGTGCTTGGTATAAATACCAAGCAGCTTGATTAAAAGAAGGTTTTTTAAGGTTGATAGATAAGCGAGTTGAGGGAGCTACGATGTAAGCAGCTCCAGCTGCTATCCTGCGCTAGTGCTTAGGGGGCCCAAAGTTTACGTGGCAGTACTGCTGGTTTGTGAGTATGGCAATGTGTATTTTTATTGAATGTTAATATATATTCCGTACAAGTAGTACGTATGCTTATTGCTGTAAAAGCAAATTCTATATGTGCAACGAATTCAATAAACATTGTTTCATGTATAAACTGTGTTTGTATCAAATTCAAATAGAGTGCCCCTAAGTAATACTCTATACCTTTAGCAATACAGTCTTTTGTTAATTCAACCTCATAAAAATGAGCGTCTTAAATTGAAATCTCGTATCTTAATGTATAAGAAAGTAGTCAAAACAAGACCTCGAAAAATGGCACGCTACCCTAAAGATTGCGGTTGCCGCCTTTCGACCAACCAACCGACAATTTTTGTTTCGCTGAACACATAAACCGCATCCGAGTTTTCGACTGCCTTATACGACCACTAGAGTGTGGGATACTTGGAAGCTCATAACCGTCTTGTTCGTTTGGATTTTACATTGTGCATTTTACCGCCTTATAATACTTTTCCCCCAGAGTTTAAATATTTTGATAAAACTCTGAATAACTCAAAGATATTGTTTACCTGTTCTAATAATAATAATAAAAATGGTTCTGCTTCTTGACAAAATATAGAATGTACAAGTTCATATTAAAAATATTTTTTGTTCGGAGGTATCAGCTGAGTAGTTTTTCCTTTTAAAAGTGAATAAAGAACTACAACAAGTATCAAAATGAGTTATAAGTTTAATGAAAAATATCCTTAGAATTATAAGGTATTGCGAAGCAACTAATTTTAAGTGTGTCGCTTCTACAAAATGATGAGAAAACACTGTGTCTATATATTATTTATGTTCTTTTTTTCAGGTTTTTTTAAAATTTTATTTGGCTTCGATATCGAATATGTATTAAAAAGTACAATCTGAATCAACTATGCAGATGTTCATTTCAAACACATACTAAATCTTTTTAGCTGAATGCTATTTTTCTGCACCTAATACCTTTATCTGAAAAAAAAAAAATCAACAGCCGAGTACACTTTAAAATGCATTTGCGTTATCGCTCGTAAGTATTGTTATATCGCTTATAGTCTTGAAAGAGCGTTTTAACCCCAGTTTCAGAGGTTTGTATAGCCTTCAAGAAATAAAAGAAGACCGCAATGCTCTAAAAACCAACCAAAAACTATCTTGTTAAACTTTTATTTTGCACTCTCCTACTCATTTTGCATTATAATAACCCGTGAATCCAAAAATTTACAGAAAAATCTGATAAATGTTATGTTTGCAAAACAGTACAAGAAGATGATAGATCTTAAACCACGCGTTTCCAGTCGTACATGCAGTTTCAGATAAGACCTTGTAGTCTAAACTTCTTTCTTCCCCAGATCCATATCAATTCCTTTTGTTTTTAGAAACAATGATAACGAATTACAAAGTCATACGGTTTTCGTAGCTCATTGTTTGTTCCTTATAAATATTCATATAGCACCAGTTGGACTACAATCTACCTTTAATGGATCAAGGGCTCCACACACAGGTTTTACGGCTAGTGGTTTTTATTCTTTTGCACTGCACGTGAAGAGGGTATAATTTTAAGATTAATTATGACGTAGTCGTACGTAATTAGAGCTCGGGGTGCTGAAGTCGAGATATTTAATAACCACGTGCATAATTTTCACTCGAATGTATCCGGGATTGTGCAGCAAGGACCTCGATGAAGCTAATAAAGTATAATTATTGAAAAAGTAATGGTGTGATATTTATAAATCAGGAAAGGAAATTTACGGGCTATTTTAAGTTGTGTAATTATACGTTAGTTCATTAAATATCACAATTCGGTTCATCTTATGAGATATTATATCGCAAATTACGTAAACCATACTAATTTATTCTAGTGTTGAATAATGGTTAATAAAGCTTACATCAACCCACAGATCAGGTCAAAATTCAAACTACTGGAAACAACTTTTATGCCTTAAAAAACCTAAGATCAACCAGGAGTTTGTGAGCTATTACAGAATTGGCATGTTTTGAAGTCCACGCATTTATTTATGTAAAATCAATATCTACCGATTTTTTTTTCTTGGAGAATATCTTTTATTTGCAGTTTTTTTATATTTTAGGGGAGGGATAAAACGTGAGATTTTACTGTCAGACTTGCAGCGTCTAACTAAAAATATATCAACCATTTTCTCATTTTAGAGCAATTTGCTGTGAGAGAAATTTGATAGAAAGTATTCATTAATTCCATTCATTTTTTTTTTAAATCTAAACTATAACAACTTTATTTATGTACTTAATGAAAGCTATTTTACATGGATTTAGTGCAGTTCGGAGATCCATTTTACATTTTTTAATTAATTAATGCCTGTCAAAGAAAGTTATTGAATGTCCTAAGTCGTTAATTAGCTAATATCGACCCATTAATTCTTGTACGAAGTTCAAATTAAAGTAGACCAAAACTAGAATATTTTAACAACACACTAATAAATTAATTAATACTAATAAATAAATTAATTAATAACGCCAGTTCCTAAAAATCCTTTTATTTCAAGCAACTGCAGTTTCGCTAACAACATAACAGTATTTTCAACACCTAATTAACTTATTCATTTCAAAGACTTTATTCTTAATAGAAAATGTTTTAAAACATGAAATAATTTTCCCATCAGACTCATCCATGAACACAGAAATTATTTAATGAAATTTGACTGAAGATATTGTTTTGCTGATAAAGAAAAAGTAAATTCGAATGGTAAACGTGCAATTTAAATATAAGTGAAAGAATTAATGCTGCAGAAGCTGGCGTTAGGATTTTCAACAAATGTTATAAAGATGTTTTCAACACATAAAGAAAATTATATGAGACTTGTTGTAAAGCAAGTTCTTCAGCCATTAACTCTGATACTGACAAATAAATTAATGCCGTAGATATTTTCAATATGTACAGCATTAATTTATTAAAGAAAAACGAGAAGACGGATAAACATGTTGTTAGAGAAATAACTTAAGCAAACTGCTGAAGATTTCTGAACCCTTTTTATATAACTTTTCCTTATACTAAACGCATGGGAAAAAACCTGAAATATTCTATTGCACTTGGGCTGGTGGGTCTTAACACTATTCGGTCATCTTTCTTTCGTCTAAGCTAGTTATTTTATCTTATTTTTTTAGGTTCTGTACCAGACAGACAAAATTAATTTTCTCCCGCGTCCAGTGGCTGTGAATTTTCGTTTTTCGCTCACTCTGTATTCAGCTGGAATACTGCAAACTCCATTAAAACAACAAAATTTTTTTAGAAGTACCCACATACACTCCAAAGCCCCAAACTAACGATGCTTACATCCAGGATTCCATCTCATAATGGCAGGCGCATTTGTCTATCTCACTTGCGATCATAATGGCACATTATTTCCCATCAGTCGGAGAAAATGCGACGCTAGTAGATATAATTGCTTTTCGATTCATCAACACGCTGCTTGTCCGAAAGCTCCACTTGGCGATGAAAATAAAGCAGAATAGTTACCGATTCTGCCGAGTCAACGCACTAAGATCTAAGAAAATGGATGGAAAATGGTAATAACGCTGACATGTTCAGTAGGGGAAGTGAATTTGATAGACAATCGAGCAAAAAGAAAAGTAGAAGATTAGGACGTTCTTGAAGTCCAATTTATCTTACTTTATTTTTCTGCTGTTGTTCATCGGAATAATACGTAAAATTATTTTAAGGTTTAGTTTCATTCATAATAACCCACAGCATTACTAGTTAGGATATAAACTAAATTTCGTTAAACAAAATATATTTCATCGTAGAAAATTAGAGCGGGAAACAATTCTCGCAAATTTTACGACTATAGGTGAGAAAAAATTTTGTGTATTATAATAACATTGTTTAAGAAATAATACGCTTATTTAATACGATAAAAATTTATTAAATTTAAATAAATTTTTCTTCAGAAATAGTTGTATGTTTGAAACATTGATAACGTAATTCTAAGATAGCAAATAATTGTCTTTCTATAACTCGTCCTTTTTAAAAGCATTAACTGCCGTAACTTTGTCAATTTGTTTAACCGCAACTATTGAAATGTTAAATAACTAAAACTGATATCGTATTACAAGGTAGTCTCAAGAAAGAGATGCCGTCCATTATCATCAACATGGTCATAAATAGGACTTTTCTGAGAGTGTTTACATTTAATTAAAAGCATTAACCATACACATCTAATACATTAATCTCTCCTTGAATTTATTTAACTAAAATGTATACTGGTTATTTTAATAGCTATAATGTGGTCCTAATATACATGAACAATAATCAGACAAATCAAAAATACAAATTGCTTATTATATTAGCGACTGCTCTTTAATTATATATAGAAATCTAAGAGTGGTTGAAAGATTTTGGTACATGTCATACGTATTATATGTTTAATAGCTTTTTGTATTAACGGCCCCTTCCACCACAACTTAAAATAGGTAACTGTAAAACATGTTTCATTCCCTCTGGCGTGCTCCTACTGATGTGTTTCTATGCATTGCGTAAAGTATTTTATTCCTTTAGTGTTTTGAATAGGAGAGAAAAAATCGAGCTTCTCCTGTTAGGAATTAAATAACAACAACATCTAATTCCTAGCGAGAAGGAATTAAAAGATGTCATTTCCTGACATAACTGAGAATACGGTTAAATCTAAGTGTACGGTCAAAATATATATGCTTTTGTTTACTTCAGAAAAGTTAAAAACGACAAATATACGTTGATTTGAAAATAGATTTAGAGATGCGTATAGGTAATTTATAAGAGATTTCAATAATATCTCAGTCAAGTCTGGGAGAAAAGAGCCACGTTTTTCTAAATTAAAGTATTCTGGAAAATTACTAATAGCTGTTAAAGAATGTGATTCTTCTAAAATATAGAATATATATCATGCTTAGAGTTATGAGGAGAACTTAAGATGTGCTGATATGAACAGATTGGTTTAAAACCTTATAATATATTTGTCTTCTAATCGGAGAGGAGGAGGGGCTTGATGAAATATAACTATTGCTGCTCCTGTTATGCATAATAAATATGAAATTATCAGCAAGGGTCAAAATATTTTTATTCCAGCATTTTAATTGAACAACAAATTAAAATTCTACGAAACTCAAATGATGATTTCTGATAGAAACTTATACATCGTTTTCCGATTGCTTACTAAAAATGCTTTTATATCAAAAGACTTTTATTTCGTTATTTGCTTCTCAAAAAAGAAATTCTAACAGTGACTCTTTCAGCTTGGAAGGTAATTCAGTACTTACTGCTATTCTTAACATTATAAAAAAATTGTTTGCATTGTTCCAAAAAAGATTTACAGCGAGACGACGAAAGATAAAATTTTCACAATAAACTTTAGAAAAGGATCCATCTATATTCTTAAATGGTTCCTCATGATTTGGGGTACGTAAATTTCGCAAAAAAAATTACAATATATAAAATTTCGCTTTTATTCGCAAATATTTATATATATATATATATATATATATATATATATATATATATCCAAAGGTTTCGCATTTATCAAAAAAAATTTACAATTTTACTTACTTAGTTAGGTAAGCATCAAAATTCTTAGTTAAAAGCTAACACTGTAGTAGTTTGTCTCCACATTCTCATCCTTAAATCTTTTATCAATAAGTAATCAGCAAATTTCTCATCAAATCAGTGAGATCTCTCAGTTAAAGACCGTGGATGGTCTTAGATAAGCAATTATGTTAATAAATTATTACTATTATTACCTACTTTCGCTTAAAAAGCCATTTATCACCGAGTTTTCGCCGAAAAGCAGTAAAAAAAAATCCTTTACGCATTTATTCGATCATATCGGCAAATTTCGTATTTATTCGCATTTCGTAAATACGAAAATTACGTATCCCTACTCATGATACGTCCACTACAGACAGTGGTATTTCCTGCCTAAAATGCCCAAACTGCAATTCCGCAACCCCCAACTGAAGCACGGTCTCAGTTTTATATAAGCTCTGTTCTGAAGGTCTAATCTTAGTTAAAAATGATGAATGCAGCTGAATACTGCACCTGCACACAGCAACAACTACTGTAGATCATCCTCACAGAATCGCAGAAATACGGGATCTAGAACATGTGAGACCGAAGGTTTCCCCGATATCGACCTAACGAAAAGTGCAATCCAATTCCCCATCTTCTGCATCAGGGAAAACTTGTTCCACGAAAGACGCAAAGCAAATTCGTGAGATTAATTGCATGTTAACTTCCTTTTCAAATGCAAACACACTCAGTAATAAATCACCTTTTACGTAAACCTATTCTTGACATTATTCGGTATAATTTGTATGCATTTAACGTTGCAATTAGATGCATGTATATTTAGGAAAATTTTACTTGAATTAATTTAACCTCTCGGATGCTAAATGAGTTGAATATTTTGGGACTTTCTCTTCACTACAACACCGATTTGCATTAAATAGCGGAGTTCAAACTTTAGAATGTTTAAATTTACATTACGGCTAAGAAATCTTAACTGCGTGTTCAGCAATTTTTCTCTGTATGCCTATGAGGCAGTCTTACTGCTTTACACCAATTTTAAATTTCTTGCCCATCAGCTATTTAAATCTGCACGTTTTAGCCCTTTATTAAACATTTAATTAAGACTTTCTTAAGTTACCCAGAAATTCGAGAAGATACGACCACAACTAGTAATGAAAAAATAATAATGAAAAAGGAAAATTTTAAAAAACATGGACGCAATATGTTTAATTATGAACATATCTGCGAGAATGCTGATTAAATTGAATTAATTTTTACTACTTTAAAATTAGCATCAAGTAAAAGAGAATACATACTTTATTTAATTTTGCAAAACTAATAACAATGGAAATAAAAGTTTGAATGCTTCTTAAATAATTATATAAAAATTTTCTTCGACATCTTATAATAACTTTATTACGACTAAGAAATTCAAAGCAGTAGAAGCACAAGTACAAATAAATATATTTAAAAAAAAACCTAAAACATCGACACTTCCCTATTCTATATGTCCATACACACTTGGAAATGTTGACACTTTCAAAGTTATTGAATAAATACTTCGTTTTATCCCCCTAACAACATTCTGACGAAAAAGATGTTTATGTTTTATTTAATCAGATAGAAAAACAGGAAATTTCGACCGAGAGCTTAGTCTTAGTAAAAAACATAAATATTTTTAAAATCATGTTTTATTAGTTTTGCAGAATCGGAATCCATCAGTTAATTGACACTATACTTCTATGTTTATTTATCACTGCTCTAGCAACGGTTACAAAAATAAGAATGTTCATAATTTTCCCATTATACTGCCCGCTAAACGGAGGTAGTTAACTACAAACAAAATACTAATATTTGGCCTGGAACTATTACTCAGATTATGGTAGTCAAACGAGGTTATCAAGCTATAATAACCGCATTTATTAATTAAAATTTACATATTTAACTTTAAAAAAACACCGAGTCATTCAAAACCATGAAGATAATTTTTACGGTGTTTTCCCAGGTGTTAGTTCAAAAGAATTTATGTATAAATTCTTATGAAATAAGAACTCGCGGAAAAGGGCATATGGTTCATCCTACCACCATATGAATTGTTTTTTTATCATGAACATATCTTTATAAAGTGAATCTTATCCAGAACCAGACCTATTTGTTTTTGCTGTTGTACTAAGGATTCTGTTGATGCTGATCCTTCAAGATATTGTTCGAAATTATTACGCAGGTGCAATTCCTCACTTAAAATAATCTTAAAAAGATATCAAATGAAAATATTTTAACAAATTTTATGACAACGAAATAACAGCTTTGTTCAGAAATATTAAAAGCTATCAGCAATTTCAGAAACTAATTATCAAACAATTATAGCAGAAAAAAAAAAGAAAACCAATCAAAACACGGACACAACACGCTTAAGTGCTATACATTTTCGCGAGAATATTGACGACATTGAATTTATTTTTACAACTTTAAAATTAATATCAACTTTAATACCAATTTTATTTTAATATCAACTTTAATTTCACTCTTCAACACCATGAAGAAGGGAATATATACGGTGGTTTTTCACCAGGTTACATTAAATGTATAAATGCTTATGCGCCGATAAGTCAACGATCTCTTGATTAGTGTATCTCATAGTTCATGATACGACAGAATTTTGATCCTGGACATATAAATTATACAGACATATATACAAAGTGAAAATTTGTATTAAATCATACGTATTTTTTGTTTTTGTTGCTGAACTTCGTATTTTATAGATGCTGATACGACTCGAGTAGTCGTTCGAAACTACACACCCGAAGCATAACTGCAATTAAAATAAATCAAGTTCATTCAATAAATTATTAGATAAGAACATTTTAAATATCACCCATTTTCTTAATATCTACAAAATAACAATCGGTTTCAGCAGTTGTACACACTTCATACTCAAGTTTTTAATCTTTGGTTTTCCCCCAGTCAGAACTGTGTATTTTTTTTCTTTTGCAAATTTGAAAAAAAAATAACAGGAAAAATAAATAAATAAAATATAAAATCTGAAGAAAAAGTTTTACATATTTTAAGCAATCTTAAAGTAATAAACATAATTTCAATTTCGGTGGATATTTTTGAGAGGTGTTCAGAGTACTATGTTCAAATGGACTGATTTCGTATGCTTTACCTTCAACCTGAAATTTCAATGATAATAAGCGATTTAGAAAATCTATTCTGAAAATTATTTTAGATGGAACAAATTACTACCAAATAAATATCTTTCACATTCATGTCCCAGTTGACCTCCAAATGAATTTCCCCCCAGCACTAAATAAACTAATTCAGTTTCCACATGTTAAAAGACTTTTGATAACAATGAAACATCACTAAAAAGAGGCAGAAAAATCTCCGTAAATGAGACCAAAAAAAAAAAAAAGATACCAAGGTTTTAGTATAAATAAATGAAAATAAAATATTTTTGAATGATTATTACATATTCTATACATGGCAGCCGGACATTTGGACGTGTGATCTGCATTAAGTGGTTTTAATTGTATTGTCGAAAAATACTGGAAAGCTCGTGTATTGATGACATTAAGGGCCAATTTGTGTGTGGCATGTGTTAAATAAATAAACATATTCTATACTACATAAAATCTCATATAGATTTAAAAAAAAAAAAATCCTTCAAAAAAATTCTCTTAGAATATTATCAAAAAAAAATTAAAATATACGGTTAATAGATTTTCGGGAAAATATTCACGTTAGAAAATTCTTGAAAAACATAGTTTCTCAAACTGAAATTAAATACTTTATTTTCTTTTTATACCTTCGGGTATACCATTTAAGCATTATTTTTTTGAGAGAACGCATTTTAAAATTTCTTTTAACATTTTCCTTTTACGCGTGTGAAAGTTTTTTTTTTTTGTATTATTGTTGTTACATTTATTTCATAGGTTTAAAAAATTATTCCATTATTCCTCTTATTGATATGCTGTCTCTAATCACTTTGATCTACGTAACACGATTCAAATTAAACATTAATGTTAAGCGGAAAATGAAATAAAGAAATTAGAAATAAATAAAATATCTAAGCATGCATTTTTTATGAATGCATTATCTATATATGAATGCATTTTTTATGAATGCATTATTTACCTATGAATGCATTTTTTTATGAATGAAAATATCATATACTGTTTCATAGAAAATGCACTGCTATATTTTTTTTTAGTGAAAATATTGTGCAAATATTTTCATTCATCGAAATATACAGACACGCATTTTCCCAATATTTTAGATTTAATAGAAAGCCGCAAAACCGTTATATAAGATCCTATCCTTATAAGTTCAAGGTTATTAATTTGAAATATGTTTGCAAAATTTTACCGGGATTGATACTAGATGCCGTTTTTAAAAGTCAATCTCTATTTTCTTTTTTCATTTTTGCCCGTTTTGAATATCGGAAAGGGATGGTTGCAGTTTGTGTGATCAACAATATTTGACCCTGAAAATAAGCGTGCGTTTGCAGCAAAACATTCAAAATGAATACAAACATAATGCGAAATTAAACAATTCGGGATGCAATTTAGGAAAATGAAATATATAATGTTATGTTATTACTTTTAGTTTCTTACGAGCATCGGAAAATATTTGCACGCTTTAAGGGTGCAAATATTTTCCGGTGACAAGGGACTTTCAAACTCGTTTTTTGAAAATTTTCGATATTTTACTCTATATAAAAGAGGATCATTAATATTTTCTTTACTACGTTGAAGGCACTTGCAATTCCCAAATAAGTTTCTCTGGGGAAGAATATGAACTATTTTTCAAAAAATTCTTCAAAATTGCTAGAATTTTCAAAATATTCCATGCGCCTTAATTTAAATCTGGTTTCTTCCAAATTTTACACGATTGTTATTTAACGAATTTGTCCCGAAACAGTGGTATCCTTTTTTGAAACTACAAATATTTTTGAAATTTATATACCCCGAAATAAAGTAGAAATATGCAAAAACATTAAAAAAAAATAACAGACATATTTTTAAAAAATTATTTTTCACTTTTGATTCATACAAAAAAATATTCAATGCACACGTATGTTTATACATATATGGTAAACCCTGTAATGAAAAATTGAAGATTTTTAAATCTATGGAATGCGCATGGAGCATATTGAAAAATTTTTATCATTTTTGAAGAAAATTTGAAAAAACAGGCATTATTCTGCATAAAAAACCTTATTTGGGATTCTAAGGGTCTTAATGTAGTCAAAATAATATTAATTACTCTCATACTGTATATAGAGTTGAAAATTAAAAATTTGAAGTTGAATGCACCTTGTCCCCTTAATGTAAAATTATTGCCCCGTATGTGAGGGGAGGGAGGAATGGGGGAGGTATTGCAGCGACAAGTGTCTAAATAAATAAAGCCAAAAACCTGAACATTTGCTTACCTTGGACAAGCACGATGCACCGCAGAAATGCCAGCATCCACATCAGTCTAATCCAAAACATTATTTTAATCCAGTACATAGTCAATTCCTGAAGATTTTTTTACAAAAATTCGAGTCCTAAAGACATCAAAACTCTGCGACCATCCGACTTCGGTAGGCACAAAATTCCAAACAGAGAGGGACTTCCGAACAAACTCATGGAAAAATCGCCGTCCGCAAAAAGCGCCGGGACAGAGTAGGGAACCTTCCGCCAGCACCGCTTCTCCGGATCGTTTGGCGTTTTGGAAAAACTGTTCACTCCGCGCGGCTCGCTCGCTACCTTGGGGTCTTTTCCTCTCTGTAACCTGAAACGGAGTTGCCATGGGAACCGATGCTTGGGCCACACTCACCGCGGATTAGGAGAGGGGTGGACGGTGGGAGCCGTGAGAGAAGTGTTTTATTTCGGGGTATGAATGAGTGATATGGATTAATTCGGGTTCGGTGTGTGTGTGTGTGTGCTCAGTGTTTGTTTAGTTTTTGGTGAGCCCAAAATAGGAAATTCGATCTAGTGAATGAACTCGCGAACACAGAAATAATGGACACTTGAGCGCAATCGGCCTCTAGTGTTGCCGTCAAAACAGCCGATTAGTCCGTCAAACAGGGAGAAAAAAGATATTTCGGGAGGGATGTGAAAAAGGAATTAATGTACATACCAGTGTCGGTGAAGATTTGATAATTTTTAGAAACTAAAGCAACATTTGTCAAATTATGTGGGGGGAACAGGTTTTTTAGCTAACGCTTTGACTGAAGACATGATTTCAACGTATTCGATAAAAAAAAAGACAATATTTTAATTATATTTTAGCTTAAATAAACTAAAAGAATTATCTAGAGAAATTAGGAAAAACTTACAAAATTAACTGTAAAATAGATTAAAATAATCTCTTTTTTAATTCCGAAGGCCCAAACAGTCAAATTATGTGGGGAAAGGGATAAACTGATCCGAACTGATTTACCACTACTATGATGAAAAATAATCAATTTTCGAATGCTGTTTGTTGTTTCTTTACGACTACGAGAAATTTTTAAATAAAAAATAGAATATTACGAAGTAGGCAAGCAAAAATTAAAGCCAAACGATATTTTAAATGCAACCACAATTCAAAAATAAAAATAAAGCGCCAGACGATAATTTTAATTATGAATTTATCCGAAAATATTTCAGTGTACGATGACTTTTGTTAGCTAAAGTTTTTGTTACTTTTTGATTACTGGTTTCTTAAATATAAAGTTTTACTGTGTTTTCAAAATATTTCATGTTTTTTTGTTAAGAATAGATTATAGATCTTATTATTAAATACCCATTCTGAAATATTCATTTTAATTAATGGATAGACTCCTATTTCATTGAAATTCGTAAGTGTACGAACACTTTTGGGAGCCACTGTATATATTATATAGCCACTGTATTTTCAAGATTCGAATAACAAATCGTTCTGCGTATGCATTGTTTGCAAGTTCAGAAATTTGTTACTTGACTCCTGAAGAAGGCTGTTTTTAAAATATTCCTTTCAAAACTCGATCCAAGTATCTCACCTATATCATTATAAATACATTTTTTTCATTACACTGAAAATAATTATAAAAATTAGTTCGTTAAAGGTTTTTCTCGTTGGATTAAACAGAGGAAGCTGAACAAAACAAAATAAAAAAATAGTTTTACAATTCGAGTATTATGTATACACACACACACACACATACACGCACGCACACACGCATACGCACATACACACACACACATACACACACACACATATATATATATATGTGTGTGTGTGTGTATTACTCGGCGAACTCAAATGTTCTTAAATAAGCTGGCATTTTTATTCTTTTGCAATAATTAAAAAGAAAAGATTACCAATATAGATTCTTATTTAAATATATTTAAAGTTAGTATCATTACCAAAAATTTTCGGAGCAATCTTCATAAATAAGAAAATAATATCACTAAATTTCGTACAATTTCCAATTAAATACAACAGTTTAGAAGATAAAAATATGATAATATTTTAGACATGTTGAGAACGTTAGAAGAAATAAAAAAGTTGTGAACCCTGCATGATATTTCCTAAGGTCTAAATTTTTAATATCTGAAATCATACACATATTAGATAAGAACAAATGAACAGGTAGTATCATACCAGATAACATGGGACCATGTGCGTTTTACTTGCATAAAAGAACATGTAGGCTTACGGAAATGTTAGGTTACCGTGTTATACCATAAATACCACAAATTTTATTTGACTGTGTAATAAGTCAACAGAAAAAAAAGTACTGTTAAGCTGAATAAAGAATCTTAACAGAGGTATCATATTTATCCTTTCAATGCAAATGCGCTGTTTAAATGAAACATATAGTAATATTTGAAAGAGTAAGTTAAAATATGAAAGAAAATATATGATGAAAAGTGAAAAAAAATTAAATGGTTTAAAAATAATTTAAACTTAATATTTTCAAAAGTCTGATTGCAGTAAGAATAT